>OZ025244.1:20634375-20994375 GCA_964019155.1 Osedax fenrisi | reverse complement strand
TGTAGTATTGTGTTGTATAATGTAGTAATATAGTAATATGTTACTAAATATAAGTATTACGTTTATATAATCATATTCCACGTCGTAGATATATGATATGTAAAAATGTAATCGGAATTCGTTTTATGTTCACAAACTATTATATATATATATATATATATATATATATATATATATATATATATATAATAGTTAATAATATAGTACTAATATTTATTTTTATTTCTGTTAGTTTCCATAGTATAGTTATATAATGTGCTAAAGGGCTTCAATATAATATAGCTTATATTGTATATCGTTGTAGCCCATATATAGGCTAAAGTTTATTAGACTAAAGTTTATATTTACAATAATTTGATAATATAAACCCCATCTAAATATCTAAACCTATGCGCTCTGATTAGTATAGTTTCTCCTTCTCTCCAACAAATAACATCTTCATTAAACTAATACCAGTTCGTGGTAAATGTATATATATATATATATATATATATATTCACCAACTTGTGGTATAAATGTCAATGGACACAGTGTTCCTTATGCACAACTATCATTGACATACTACTTACTTTAGTCAAGTTCTCACTCGACCAGATCTTGCAATTACTAGCATCATTCTCTTTCCATCAGCAGTGTTCTTAATTCGTCTTCTTCTACACGATCGCAGTCGTTCTTTAAGATTGCTATGAATGTCTAAGGTTATCTCCCTCTGTTACTTATGCCGTTATTTGGTTTACATAACATTAAGTTATGTACTGGTTCGTCGGTATACCTTATGCATTATCATGCTCTTTGTTTTACCACCTCAGATATCTTTGGCATTCAACTGTAGGTGGAATTCAACTGTACAGTTGTGTATTGTTGACCTTATCTTTCCACTACCATTTAAAAAACGTAAAATATCACCTCTTCCCTATTTCATATTCTTAACGTTTTAACTTCATTTACATACATTCCTATTATCATTAGTTTCATTGTTTATTATTAATATATTACGTGGAATTTATTATTAATATAGAGGTTAGATTGCTATATCATTATAACTCTATACAAAATATAAATAAAGTATATACATGATTATTTCACCACAATATCTATTATAATTTAGCATTTACATTTAGATTAATTAATTAAATATATATAGAATAAATACAATTATCTCTATTCGAGTTATTTGAATCCCCGCGGTGAATGTAGATCTACAGTGAACGATATTTCATGTGATAACATACTATTATCCATTCATCCATTATCATCTTTATGCTGGTGATCTTCAAATATGTGTAGGTATGTCTATCTCTTCCGTGCATACATACTATCTACCCTTAATAAAAACACAGCTATAATTAATGGTTAACTATAAACTCACATTCGATAAACCTTTTTAAATATATTTCCATTATCCTTAGCACATTTATATATATATATATATATATATATATATATATATATATATATATATATATATGTATGCCTAACAAATATATATATATATATATATATATATATATATACATATAATATTTCATTAAATGGAATACTTATTAAATGTCAAAATGAATTTAAATTTCTTGGTATCATCATTGATAATAAACTTTCTTGGAAACCGTATATTAATTTATTAGCTTCCAATTTATCTAGAATTGTAGCTGTCTTTTATAAACTGCGTAATAAAATTAATATAAAATCATTAATTTTATTATATAACGCACTATTTCACTCTAGATTAAGTTATTGTTGTTCGTCATGGGACTCTAATTATAAATCAGTAGTAATCAGTAGTAATCCTACACAAAATTATTGTATTACAAAACAAGGTACTTAAATATATTTATAAACTACCCCAGAGAACTAATATCAACTTCATTTATAAAAGACATAATATATTGAAAATAGTTGACTTAGTTAAAGTCACATTATTAAAAAATACACATTATGCTTTTAATAGAGTCTATAGAACTAAACTATTACAAAAGTTTGTACTTTGTTCAAACAGTTGTACTAGGGGTAAAATAGATTTATTATACCGAAATGTAGAATTAATATTAGTTGTTATGCTGTACATTATGCAAGTATTTAATTATGGAATAATCTAAGTAACAAATTAAAAATTATAAAAAGTATTAAGTTATTTATAACAAAATTAAAAATTTCTTACCTAGTTATTTACTAATTATATTTTATTTTACATGTTTGATGGACTAATGGTGACTATTACTTTATTCAAGCTGATTTGATAGAAGTGGAACAGATCCTCAAAGAAATTATTTTTATTTTATTTGTTTTATTTTATTAAGCTCCGTGATTATTTATTTATTATTATTAATTACTAATATGTAAATTGTTTACTAATTATTATTATATAGTTCAGATGGATTAACATAGGGATTATATTTCTGATTGTTTGAAACGCTAAATAAATCACTGAGTATTACACTCCTGTGTGTGGGCTACCCATATGGGATTTGGGCAACCCCGAAGCTTCCTTCACTTATATATTCCCTTTGATTATCCTTCTATAAACATACATGTTTGAATGTATAATATTTAATTGCATTATTATTTACTCTGGCCAAACACCTCGAAAGTCAATTTGACTATTTTGTTTAGCCATTTATTGTTAAAAATCAAATTTGTTTGCAATAATAAATTATCCTTATCCTTATCCTTATCATTATTATAACACAAATATTAAGCTTCGTTAAAGAACTTTAGGAAAACGGGTGTCACACTTACAAATCTCCATAGTTGTATTATTATAATATATAATAATCATAATATATTATGTATATGGGTGTATATATTTTATAATTTATATAATATACGTATATATATATATTTATGATAATAAAATATTAAATAATAATATTAATATTTATTAGAATTTATTTGTTTTATGTTTCGTTTTATAGTTTATACAATTAATATGTTTTTTCCTCAAATACTTTTTTCTTCTTAGTAAATAGTAATATTATTATTATTTATATTTTATAAAAAATAAACTAACCGATTTTATTAATTATATATAATTACTAATAGTGTTATTATATATGATTTATTATAAATAGAATTATATTTCATATATTATTATAATATAATATTTTACCTATTTGTGTCTTATAATATTATATAAATATAATGTATTATTTCTATAGAAACTATATATATATATATATATATATTAGATATTCTATGATAATATATTATAATAATAGAATTAATAGTATACTTATAATAGTATATTGGCATATAGACAACTGATAACATAGATTTTATTAATATTTAGGATTATTATATAGATTTTAGTAACCTACTTATATTATATTTATACGAATATTATTTCGATATTAGGATATTGGATGCCTTAAAACATGAAAGCTGCTGCAAAGAGACATTATAGCAATAGTTGTATTAGTGAAAACTTCATCTAAGCTCCTGCATGCATCCCATGGGATGAAATGAATCCACAAAATAACAATAAAAATAGGTATATATATATGTATATGTATATGTATATATATATATATATATATATATATATATATATATATATATATATATATATATATATATATATATATGTATATATATATATATATATATATATATTATATAGAATAAACCTATATATATTGTTAATTAATTATAATTAAATAACATAATTAATTAACAATGATTTACAGTTACCTGTATTATCTGTAGACAGATATAAGATATTTCCTATGTCATACCTATATATATATATATTATATACTGTTAATATACGTAACATATATGTTCACTAATTTGAGCTTATAAATCGATAAATCGATCATTGTAAACAAATCTATACTTGACCTATATTCCTACTCGGTATTAACTTAACTTAAGAAGGTTTAAACTTGGTTAATTCGAGGGTGAAAGGGGGGTTAACTTAATGTATAATGAGTTATCAATGATATATATCCTATATCGTGTTATATTTGGGGGTATATATAGTGGTTATAATTATAACCCCTGTTTGACCCCAGCTTGACCCCAGTTTGACCCTTGATAACTTATCATCATAATCTATCCGGTGGTATACTATAGTATACTATAAAAGTGTGTACAAATCTCCTACGCTTTTAGGTTAACATTTTAATACAGAATATGTTCATAATACGTGTTATACTGTATAAAGTTGATTAATATATATGTATATATAACGCTATACCATGTTTATATTCTAACATATATTGGAATATAGATCACATATATATTTATTAGTTATTACAAAGTATTACATAATATTACAACAATATGGTTATTCTAAATATTCCTAGTTCATATCTACTATTATTTATCACTTTGTAACATATAGCAAAATAATATTCTATTAATCAATTAATTAATTAATTATATAACTATATTTACTAATTATAGAGTGTCACTTAGGGTTATAAAAATTCGATTCCTCGAGTCAAATCTCGATTCCTAGTAATTAAATATTGAGTCGAATCTTAAATATTATATTACATTTAAAATGTGATGACATAAAGTCGATATAATTTAAAGTTTTAGTAGAGAATTAAGTATTTAAAATAATATTCGATGTTTTGTAAATTTACATTTTGATATGATGCCATATATTATTTGATTCTGAAGATTCGAAGCCCTATATTTTAGGATACTAACATTTATTTTGGATTTGAAACATTCTTTATTAAGATTTGGTGGTTTCGAAGCCTTGCAAGTATTCACAATTATATAACCCTATATGGTACTACTTTACTGCCGTGCATTCTCGACCCTGCAAGGTAAGGCATATGGTACTACTTTACTGCCGTGCATTCTCGACCCTGTAAGGTAAGGCATATGGTACTACTTTACTGCCGTGCATTCTCGACCCTGCAAGGTAAGGCATATGGTACTACTTTACTGCCGTGCATTCTCGACCCTGTAAGGTAAGGCATATGGTACTGCTTTACTGCCGTGCATTCTCGACCCTGCAAGGTAAGGTATATGGTACTACTTTACTGCCGTGCATTCTCGACCCTGCAAGGTAAGGCATATGGACTATAGGATAGTATAGTATCATACATAATTTCAGTTGTATTACTATTACATATAATAATACCATAACATTTTATTAAAGTTATTTATTTGAAGTAATATAGTATACTAACGATGACATAACACCCTATAGGGTATAGGCTATAGCCACTACTGCGTAGGGCCTACGGTAATCAATTCAAATGTTATATAATACTTAAGTATAACTTTTTACGGAAGCCTAAAATAGTAATATTCCCACTGTATTCCTATTATATTCTATTCTATATACAATATATATATATATATATATATATATATATATATATATATACTTCAACACCGCGTATACGCGGTGCGCATACACATATAGGTGTATATTAATTATATATGTATATAGTATGTACTATATATATATATATATATATATATGTATGTATATATATATTGTTATTGTTATTTTTATTTGGTGGAGTCCTTTCATCCCATCCAGGAACTTAGATGAAGTTTTCACTTATAACCATATATGGCTCTAATGTCCCTTCGAAGCCGCTCTCATCTTAAGGCATCCATGGTTTTAACGAGAGCCGATCATTTATTTATACACAATTATATAAGATCATTTCTAAATAATATTATTAAGACCCATTTTATAAAATTAATTAATAGTCCGGACGAGGCTCGAACCCGTGTCCTTCTTCTTAAGCAGTTGTGTGTCTGCTGACGCCTTAGCCACTGAGCCACACAGGCAGTTTATATAATATAGAGTATATAGTATATACCTATTCCTACATATAGTTATATAATATATACCTATACTTTATACAAGTTATGGGTTCCAATAACACGTTATATAATAGGTTCACTACGATATTCTCTGTAGGTGCGATATTCCGTGCGGCCCTAGAACGCCCCTTTTGTGTCACGGATATGTAGGTCACCGCATTGCACGCGTAGAGCTAGAGAGAAACTTTCTCTATATAGTTCTATGTATGTCGTCGGCTACCGAGTGAGCGATTAATAATTAATTCTATTGCACTATTTGATGACCCGATTCTCTGGCGCGCTATTGGTCGGCGTCTAATGTTTACACTGGATACGGGCCGCCGCCATTGCTAGGCGCCACTATCTGTGGAGATTCGCGCTCATTGTCGTTGCGGTTCGTACACACGTACATACATACTATATAGTAGTTATATGTGTTAACAATATAGTGTATACTATAGTATACTGGAGTAGTATCCTCCGTTTATAAGTCATATCGTTATTGTATACAGAATAATATACAATAGATAGACAATTTATAACGTGCGCATTATTGTTCCTATTCTCATCGCATTTAAGGTTATTTACATTATATATATATATATATGTATGTATTTAGATCACTAATTAACCTATATATTTTTGTTATAATTATATTATTAAATATACATATATATATATCTGATTATTCTGATATTGTAAACTATCATTATTATTTCATTAATTCATAGCCACTACATATTTCCATGCACAGGTCATTGAACGTTTATATACAAAATATACAAATCTATAGATATCGATACTTATATATTTAATAATAGCGCTCGTATTCTATTTATAGCCCTCTTATAAAACCTATAGCCCTCTTAGGAGAAGCTACTTTATATATCATGTAGGATTTAGGATTTATGTATACTGTACAATGTACAGTGTACAGTGTACATTGTACACTGTTCAGTGTACATTGTAAATGGTAAATGGTAAATGTACAACAGTAAATGTATATGTGTATACATGTTAAAGCATGTGTTAAATATATAACATATGTGTTCGTGCACAACGTACAAATACGCCTATAGTCTATCCAGCTAACAGTAATAGCCTCGTAATAGCATCATAATAGTATTACTAATAGCCTCAAATGTTTACATTGTGCTATTATGCTGCTATTATGACGCTATTACTGTTAGCTGGGTGCTATACGTATCCCATGGTGTAATAATTCAACTTTTAACCTATAGGTATACACATATGTATACACATACAAGTATATGCTGTACGATACGTTACTCCTATGTGCGTATGTGTGTATATGTGTGTATATGTGTGTGCGTGTGTGTGCGTGTGTGCGACGCACACTGTGCGTGTACGTGTGTGTAATACACCATCGTGAGCATATACGCACATACACGCGTGTCGTACAGTGCACTGTACTAGTACAGTATACACTAGTATAGCGTACTATAGTACTATATATAGTATAGCGTGCACTAGTGCAGCGTACTATAGTACAGTGTACACTGTACGGTATACGTTGACATGCATTACTGAATAGCGTATACGCTTATGCAATGTTAACTTTACGACTGTAGAATTAATCTATATACATGTACATCGCGGTATACCGTGCACACAGTGTACACTGTACCTCAATGTGTATGTGCGATGTATATGTGCAATGTATATGTGCAATGTATATGTGCAATGTATACGTGCGATGTGTATGTGCGATGTGTATGTGCAATGTGTACATGGGTGCATACCTGTATGATTAACCTACACCTATATGCATTAATTCTACAGTCGTAAAGTTATGCATGGCACAAGCGTACGATACGCAGTAATGCATGTCAGCGTGCATCGTACGTCGTACACTGTACATTGTACACTGTACACTGTGTACACTGTACATATTACGTAATATTACATGTATTACATATAATATGATATATAACATATGTTATCTATAAATTATCTATAAATAATTGTAATACAACGAAAAGTAACCAACGTATTGTTCATTTTGATATCGACCATTAAAGTTTAAAACTATTTATATTTCAACTAATAAATTCTAACTATACGATAAGTGTCGTTTAATTTGATAAATGAAATTATATTATTAGACAAACACTAAGTGGTTCTATTCTCCCTCATTTTATGGGAAGACATGGGCCGTTTTTAAATTTTGTAATACAAATGTTGTTGATAACATTTAGAAGAAAAAAAATAGTTGCCATTTATTAATTATAATATACTGAATATGTTTAATACCTACAATCAAAGCCCTTCGGGCTTTGCTACAATGATGTTTAATTTTAGTATTTTCGTTACATGTTATATAAATAAATAGTTAAGTAATTAATTATTAATAAGCATTTATTATTATTATATACTAATGAATTTTATAATAAATAAATATTATTTAAATATGTAATGATCAAATTTAAATTTAAATAAGTAAATATTTTAAATATTAAATAATTTATCAAAATATTATTGTTCCTGTAAGATATAAGCAGGATATAATATACATTTTATATTATACATTGTATTTACAATTTCTGAAGATGTTCTGAGCCTATAGCTAAAAGTTGAATTTATATAATTATTATAATTCATTTAAACATTTTAAAATTACTTTAAATATCGTTATTCATATATAGGGGAAAGTAACCGAATACGGACACTCTCGGTATATCAGAAACCATAAATCCTACAAAAAAATTGTTAATGAATAAAATATTCATAATTATAAAAATAGTCTAAAAAAGTATTTTTTATTTTTGAATTATACAAAATATTGCTAATATATCCAATAAACTGATTTTTTTATTACGTTTTTAAATTTATGAAAAAAAATTTCAACTTAAAACCTTCTCAAAATTATACAAATATATCGATATAAAATATAACACTATATTATCAACAAATAAAGCATTCTAAAAATTGTATTTTTAATTTCTATATTTTTTATAAAATATTAATTAAGTTATATGAATATATATAGAGGTCATATAAGTTCCTAATACGGACACTCTAAATGTCTTAATACGGACACCCTATCACCCATATACCAATCAGTGCGCAGCGTATTAACACTTCTGATTTTCATAAAAATTGCGTGCGTTATAATATTAATACCACCAATAAAGCTAATTCTAAAAAAAATATTATTTAGATACTTAAATTGTATTATTAATTAAAATATAATAAAAATAAATAAATTATTAACTAATTAAATTACAATATATTTTGATTGATTCATCAATAATATGTAGTTTATCTAATGTTATATAGAGTGTACGTATTATAACATAGGGTATCCGTATTCGCACATGGGTACTGAATACGGACACCCCCGTTATCTATGGAATTAAAAGATTAAATAAAATTTTAAAATCACAATAATATCTATAATCATATAATATTAATAGGTTGTAATTTTTGAATAAAAATAATGAGTCATATAAAGTTAAGACCATTTATTGTTAAAGTATCCGTATTAGGTTACTTTCCCCTACGTTTAGAAATCGTAAAATAGGTAATAATAATGTGGGTATGGATTCAAATAGCTGCGCTTTCTAATTTTCCGCAAACTAAATAGCAAAATGGTAATCTACAATACCTATAGGTAGTATATATATAGGTATACCTACATAGAATTACCTACATAAATATGGCATATTATTTTTATTTTTAAATAAAATGTTATGATTAAAGATACTTCATATGTTAATTATTATTATATAAAATATACTATAACGTGTATCCTATAAGAGATATATTATAACGCGATTTATAACAATTGCTACGGATAATACATAGACAGTATAAGCCTTATATATAAGTAACCCTATAGGGTTCCCTCCTATTGTACCTTTTAGATGTATTTGGTAATTTAAAAAAACCTAATATTCGTGTATGTGCGATGCACATTGTGTGTGTCTGTTTGTTTGAGTGCGTGAATATGAGTGAATTGTAACATTTCGATATAACTATTTTATAGAGCCGCAATGTTGAAGGCAATTCACTAACTGTATATATATTGGCATACCACAATTAATTTTAAAATCCACATAATTAATTTATATCTGAAAAATGTACTAATACTTCTCGAATAGATATATTTTTATTTCACAAATATATGTATACGTAAGTATAATTAAAGTATAATATGATACGGTAAATACAGTTATTGTCATCGAATTCGACTACGATTAACTTATTACGATACTACTACAACAGATAACAATGGAACAGTAACAATGGGACAGTAACAATGGAACAGTAACAAAGGGACGGTCAAAATGCCGGACGATGCTAAAAGTGATACGGGGTCCGATAAACAGGGAGACACCGGATCGAATAAAGATGGCGACACCGGATCCGATAAAGGTAGCAACACCGGGCCCGATAAAGATGCCGTAACCAAGGACGTAACCAAGGACGCTACCGAGGACACCGACGAACCGGAAATCACCGCTCCCGTCCGACGGAACACGCGACTCGTGGAACCCGAACCGAAGATAGATATCGACGGGTCTAAGGTCGACATTGATAAACCCGAACCCGACCAGGTAGATCTCAGGGCCGCCGAACCCGACACCCCTCCGGTACCGGTCGAAGAGAAACCCGCCACTCCGGAAGAACTAACGCTAACAGAACTAGTACCGGATGCGGACCCGGTAGAACCGGAAGTGGCGGCTCCCCGGCGGGAAGAGGTCACCTTGGAACCGACACCCCCGCCCCCGGTAGAAGAAGCATTACCCAGCTACGCGGCCGAGAAGGTGGAGCCGTCGGAGGGCGTGGTTATGAACACCGAGACCCCGCCCACCGAATTTAAGACGTCCCCTTCGCGTCGAGATACGCTGAAACTTCACGCCGCCAAAGACGCCGGGGACGTTGTTTACGACCTGTCAGCGTACGATGGTGACGCCCACTTATCTGATGAAGATTTCGTGCGCAGAATGGCGGCCGGTCAATTGACCATACAACTGGAGGCCGAGTCGTGGCGAAAAGAGTATAATATAGCGTGATACCTCGTCACTATATGTATAGCTAACCCTAGGTATATATATATATATATAATATATATATATATATATATTATATATATAGAGTAAGATATATCGTATACGATATATCTTTATACTTTAGTATAAATCTATTGTTGTTACATATATAATACATATTGTTAACGTAATCTATGGATCTTTGCTTCGAAACATTTGAATATTTATTATTATATTTGATATTATTAATACCCTATTTATTAATTGCTTATACATTTCAAATACCTATGGGACACACTTACCTATAGGTATATATACATATATATATATACATATATATACATATATATATATATATATATATATTTGATTAATTATTTTAATTAATATCATATATGTATTAGGAATTTATGTACCCACCTATACTTTCCCCTGCATATGGTGTTGTGATGTAGATTTTCTTGTTATTCCTATCTAAGTAACTCTACGTGATCATTATTATCTAATATTGTGATAAAAAGCTCATCTGGAAAATAAATGTATATTATATATATATATATATATATATTATACATGTTTATATTTGTGATATAACATAATTATATTCCAGTTATTCCATCTATATTGAATTATAATAAAATTAAAATAATATTATTATTTTATTGATTGATTGATAATTTATTTAAGCAAATACATAGTCGAAAATATAATCGAAAGTATAAATTATAAATATTTGCTAACGATATATCGTGCTATAGCATACGTTATTGAAATAAAAAAAGAATAATGCGATATTAAAAATTAAAGAAATTATGATTATTTAAAATTATGATTATATTTGAACATAAAAAGCAACACTTCAGTTCGGTTATGTGTCGAGTCTGCTCGGTCACGTGTGTTGTTGTTGTTGCCGGAAGTGAACATCTAGGCTCGATATCAATAACCACACGTCTCGGTGCAGTATCAAACATCTTTGAATAATTAAAATCAACAACTAGTAGTTATATGTTCCGCAGTTAATATTAATAATTTATCATATTACATAATCATATCGAAGTACTAAATAATAAATCACACTTTTTAGATTCACCATACATAGATGTTTGATATTTTCTCATATGTTTGTGTATATTTTATGTTAACATAATAATTATTACTCGATCCATGTTTGTATATTTATTTGGGTATATTATCTTGATCTGATATCACGATCGAATCTAGATGGAGGATATCCCCCATGTAATGTTCAATGTACATTTTGCATCACTCAATAAAGATCTATCGCGTTCTCTATCTGTGTGCACATGTGTTTATCATGTTACTAAAATTGTTAACCCAGCTAACAGTAATAACCACATAATAGCAACATAATAGCATAACTAATAGCCTCAAATATTTAAAATGTACTGTTATATTGCCATTAAAAGTCTATTATGCTATCATTATGATGCTATTATGTTGATATTATTATAACAGTAACATAATAGCAGCATAATAGATTTTTAAATTAATATCAGTATAATAATAGAATAATAGACTTGTAATGGTAACATAATAGCAACTTATAAGTTATATATATTATGTAGGGTGTAGGTGGGGGCGATGGGTGTAACCATGTATCATGATATTAGCTTTCTCATACTATGTGAATGATTAAGAATATGGTACCAAATCAATCCTACCAATCTCTCATGTATTAGCTCCTCGAGCTACACCCTAACGACTAAACTTAACTAAGTCGGCTAAACTATTGTTTAGTATTGTATACATGAGGGTACTATAGTCAGATAGGAATGGGATCCGCTGGACTAACTAATCCCAAGAAATGCATCACGAACAACAAAACAAATATACTCATACCGGCTCGGCTGTCGTCCGGGTTAAAAAGGACCGCGCATATCGTTAACAATCAGGACGAATGTGATAAGTGGACTACTGATAAAAACGAAAATAAAAACAAAAATAGTAAGACTACATAACAACGCTGTAATATGAACATGGAATGTAAGAACGCTAAATATAATAGGTAGAATAGACAAGAACTAGACAATGAAATGAAAAGATACATATTGAAAATACTCGGACTCTGCGAAACAAGATGGAAAGATAATGGTAATCATATAACTGATGATGGTCATCAATTATTCTATAGTGGTGAAACCAAATACTACAGAAACGGTGTTGGATTTATGATAAATGTAGTAATATGTTATAGGCTGTCACTTTGTAGCTGCCTATTCGGGTATGACGCTAAGCCACACCCATTATATGTATCTTTAGATGATACATGCTTTCTGGTCCTGGATACCAACTAGGTTAGTTATACTCATAATAGGCAGTTATTACATGGTGACAGCGGGCTTAATTAAGAACCCTATAACATATATCATATAAATCAGTGTATTTATAACATTTATAACATATTATATATAAATTAACTATATTAAATATTAATATAAATCAGTGAATTATTATTAATATTATATATTATTACATAGTATTGTGTTATTATTATATACTATATAATATAGTATATTTATATATATATATATATATATATATATATATATATATTATACCTTAGATATAGTATACCATATAAAGTGGTAGGAAAAGTAATATATATATATATATATATATATAAATATATATATTTAGAGAATAAATTTGAACATATTAAAAGTATAAATATTTAGTATATATATCAGATTTTATAAATCAGTAAATTTATTTATTTCTATAGAAAACCTAGATACTTTATAAATCAGTGAATTTATTTATTTCTATAGAAAACCTAGATATTTTATAAATCAGTGAATTTATTTATTTCTATAGAAACCTAGATATTTTATAAATTAGTGAATTTATTTAATATATAGAACATCTAGATATTTTTTAAATCAGTGTTTATATTATATATATATATATATATATATATATATATATATATATATATATATATATATATATATATATATATATATATATATATATATATATATATATAGTTTATATATAGTTATTATTACATATTCTATAGTATAATATATATTCCTATATAATTATATACGGAGAATATTATTAAAAATTATTATTATAATTATTATATATTATATTGTGATTATTATTGTTAATTATTGTAAGGAGAGATGTCAGAGTACAGAATACCCGAGAAATTAAATACAGATAATACCAGTGCTATAGAATGGAAAAGATGGATTCAAGCCTTTGAAATATATGAATGTGCAGCAGAGCTGGAAGAAAAGAAGGATAAAGTCAAGGTAGCAATATTCCTAAATAGTATAGGTCCAATCGGAGTAGAAATATTTAACTCATTTAAAGAAGAAACCTTTGAAAGAACGGAAAATGAAAAAAAGATAACTATAAAAGGCAAAGAAGATCTAGAATGGATCAAGGATAAGTTTGAAAGTTATTTCACACCAAAGAAAAATAAAACATACGAGAGATATGTTTTTTTCAAAAGAGATCAAACCGAAGGAGAATCAATAGAATTATATTATTCGGAACTGAAGAATTTGGCAAAAACATGCGAATTCCAGGATCTGAAAGATTCCCTCATTAAGGACAGATTAATAATAGGAATGACAGATGAAAATCTAAGGCAAAGATTTTTGCAAGAGGCTGCTCAGTATGAGTTAACCGCAGAAAAGATTGTAGAAACAGTTAAAATAAAAAAAACTAGCATATTACAAGTTAAGGCGATTAATCACGATGCTAAGGAAAGTATAGATTACATCAAAGATAAAACGAGAAAATACAAGAAATTCGAAAATAAAAAGAAAACGCACAACATCGAAACGAAAAATAACAAGAAGTGTGGAAGATGTAATTTAGAGCATCCACCAAAACAATGTAGAGCGTACAATCAAAAATGTATGAAATGTAAAAAAATTGGACATTGGGCAATATGTTGTAAAAACCATTGCAGAGAAACGAATGAAATTATAAAGGAAAACATAAAGTTCCTAGGCGAAATAAAGGAAAGTATAAATCAAAAAGAGGAAGATTGGACAAGAAGAGTATGACTTCAAATAGGAAGTTACCAAGAACAAGTATCTTTAAAAATAGATACATGTGCTAGCGTTACAGTGATACCGTTTAGAAAATCTTTACCCAAGATGAGACAATCGACAACAATTCTTAAAGGTCCTAATAATACTCATATAGAAGTTATAGGATGTTTTGATGCGATTGTCACCTATAAAGGAAAATCCATGAAAGAAGAGATATGTATACTAGAAAAACAAACCGTAGGGCTATTATCCAGAAGATTATCAGTAGGACTTGGAATAGTACAACTAATTGATGAAATCGATAATAGACTTTTTGAAGGTTTAGGAAGCTTAGAATATACATATAAGATAGAGATGAACGATAATATTAAACCAACTTCTATATATGTACCAAGACCAGTACCCATACACCAACAAGAAAAAGTTAAGGAAGAACTAGATAGGATGATGAGTTTAAACGTCATCGAAGAAGCCAATAGTCCAACAGATTGGTGTAGCCCAATGGTAGTGGCCATCAAGGGAAACGGGAAGATTCGTATATGCACCGATATGACGAAATTCAACAAATCTGTAAAGAGGGAAGTATATCCGATGGCAACAGTTGAGAGTAGCTTAGCCAAGATTAAGGGCAAAATATTCAGTAAGCTAGACGCAAACTCAGGGTTTTGGCAAATACCCTTAGAGGAAAGCTCACAGAAATTGACAACATTCTTAACGCCATGGGGACGGTTTTATTATAAAAAACTACCTTTTGGACTTACATCAGCCCCTGAAATTTTCTGTAGAGAGATGGACAGAATTCTAAAAGATTGCAAAGGAGTGGTGATACACATGGACGATGTACTAGTTATGAGTGAAAATAAAGAAGAACATGATACAAGACTAGATGCAGTATTGAATAAAATAAGTAAAGCAGGAATGACATTAAACAGAGAGAAATGTTCATTTGGTTCTATAAAAGTAGAATTTTTAGGATTTAAAATCAGTGGGGATGGGATACAAGCTAGAGAAAAAATTCAAGGAATTAGAGATTTTCCAGTGCCAGATTGTGTAAAAGCAGTAAGAAGTTTCCTGGGATTGATTAACCAATATTCAAGATTTAATAATGAAATAGCTACCGTCAGTGAACCAATCAGAGAGCTATTGAAAAAAGATATTGGATGGTTTTGGGATAGAGATCAAGAAATTAGTTTTGAGAAACTAAAAAAAATGTTTAATGAACCTCCTATATTAGCGCACTTCGACCCAAAGAAAAAAACTATGATTACGACAGATGCTTGTAATCAAGGAATCGGGGCTGTTCTTTCCCAAATTGATTCGGAAGGAAACAGAAGAATGATTGGAGCCGCTAGTAGATCCTTAACCAGTTCTGAAAAGAATTATGCAGTGATTGAAAATGAAGCTTTAGGAGTCGTTATGGGTCTCGAGAAGTTTAACTATTATATTTGTGGAGCACCTATAGTTGTAGAGACTGACCACAAACCTTTGATTACCCTGTTAGGACGGAAAGAAGTAGAAAAGATCCCTATAAGGATACAAAGATTTAGAATACGTTTGATGAGATATTCGGTAGAAATGGTATATATACCTGGAAAATTAAATATTGGAGCTGATGCTTTATCAAGATATCCTTCTAAGACGACAAGTACTTCTAATATACTTGAAATTGAAGTAAATCAACTAGTAGAATCTACTTTGTTCCTGGTGAGTCAGTAAAACTCAATAAAATAAGAAAAATCCAAGAGGATGACGTAATAATAAAAGAAGTTATTAGTAAAATATGTAATGGATGGTCGTATAAAGACCGTAAGAATAGTGATCTAAGCAAGTATTATGAAAATACTGCAAACTTAAGCATGATGAAAGGGTGTCTAACCTACCAGAATAGGTTAGTCATCCCTAGAACATATCAGCAAGTCATTTTAAGTGAACTACATGTAGGACACCAAGGTATATCAAAATGTCAAGCAAGAGCACGAGAATGTGTGTGGTGGTTTGGGATTAGTAGAGATGTAGAAAGAATGGTAAGAAACTGTAGAACTTGTTTAATGAATAGTAGGACAACAAGAGAACCTATGAAAATAATACCTGTACCAAAGAAAGCTTTGGAGATATATATTTATACCTTTAAAGATAAGAAATATCTAATAATAGTAGACTATTACTCGAGATATATTGAAACTATGTTGCTGAAGAATGAATTATCAGAAACAGTTATGCTATCAATGAAATCTATATTTTCAAGACATGGAATACCAGAGACTGTCGTTTCTGATAACGGAAGACAGTTTTCCAGCAGAGAATTTAAAGAATTCTCCCAAAGTTATAGTTTTCAACATATTACGTCATCACCCAAGCACCCTCAAGGAAATTCAGTTGCAGAAAGGGGAGTTCAAACAATAAAGAATATATTAAGTAAAGAAGATGATCCATACTTAGGATTATTGGCTTATAGAAGCACACCTTTAAGCTTTGGAATATCGCCTGCTGAATTGTTAATGGGGAGAAGACTGAATACAACGGTACCTGAGATACCGAAAGGATAAAGAAGAATTAATCAACCGAAATTTATTAAATTTAATAAAGAAAATAAAGAAAACAATAAGAAATACCGAGACAATGGGTATACTATAGAAAAGAGAGAACTAGAGAACAACGAAGAAGTATTTGTTAAAGATCTACGGAAAGTAGCCAAAATAGCATATAGATCTCCAGAGAGTGATCGATCATATGTCTTAGATACCGACAAAAGGTTTATAAAACGTAATAGACAAATGATTATACCATTAAAGAATACCTCTTACGTAACTCGGTCAGGAAGAATTTCAAAACCACCTGATCGATTAATAGAGATTAACTAAGATACGGGAAGAGGGTGGTGGGTATATTACGTATGTGTTGTTCATTATTTAGTTCATTATTATTATTATTATTATTATTTTAGTTAAATATAATCATCAAGGTATTTGAATATTATTAATCTTAAGAAGGGAGATGTAGTGATATGTTATAGGCTGTCACTTTGTAGCTACCTATTCGGGTATGACGCTAAGCCACACCCATTATATGTATCTTTAGATGATACGTACATTCTGGTCCTGGATACCAACTAGGTTAGTTATACTCATAATAGGCAGTTATTACAATAAACAAAAGTATCAAAGAAACTGTAATTTAATTCACTCCTATTTCAAGTAGAATTTACACTATAAGAATAACAGCTAAACCTCTTAATATATTTATAATACAGATATATTCACATAATTCAGATAACACTGATTAACAAATGGAAAATTTCTACTCACAACTCGAAAGTACAATTGATAGTATGAAAAAGAAAGATATTCTAATTGTTCAGGGGGACTGGAAATAAAAAATTGGGAAGGATTCAATCAATGACTGCATTTATTACTGTGTAACCCCATGTAACACCGCTACTGATACCTCTAATGACAGAGGGTTAAGACTCTTAACATTTGCAAGCTATAATGATTTAATCGTGGCAAATACATTAGGGAAACATAAACAATCGAGAATATATACATGGCATTCACCAAATGGTAAGATACATAATCAGATTTGTTGATAAACTAGAGTATACAATAAAGCAGATATAGGCAGTGATCACGATCTAGTAATGATGTATTTTAAACAAAAACTTAAATCTCAACGAAAACTAAAGAGTACCAGAATTAACTACAACATGGATAGACTGAAAAATAAATCCAATCAGGTTGACTATAAAGAATTTATTTAGGAAAAATTCAATGAATAACTAACAAATAATGAAAATTAAAATATCGAGAGCACAATAACAGCCCTAAATCAAATAATACACCAAGCAGCTAGTGTCGCAGAAACAGGGGAAGGAAGGGGAATCGTGGGTGTCCGACCCCCCCCCCCCATTTATAAATAGGGGTCCGGATATCTCCCCCCCCCCTGTTTTGAGTCAATTTTAAAAATAATTTAATAATTTAGATAATTTAATGTTAGTAGCGATTATAATCTTATATAGATTTTGTAATATATATATTAAAAAATATGGACTGAATATTGTACTGAACTATATAACTTCGAATCGAATGTAGACTAACATTTGTTAAATAACCATATAAGAAGAAGAAAATGAAGTCAACATCCGACACGGTATTCTAAGAGAAGAAGTTGTTGCAGCTATAAAGTCATTAAAGAAAGATAAATCGGCTGGTCTAGACAATATTCCATCAGAACTAATAGTAAACGGTGGCGATTCAATTATTGATTTAATGCACAGAATATGTTCAAATATTTGGGAAACAAGTTAATGGCCAGAAATATGGACGAAATTAATAATAGTAATAATCCCGAAAAAGTGTAATCTAACACAATGCACTAATTATAGCATTATTAATCTAATCAACCACTCTACTAAAATTATGCTAAAAATAGTTTAAAATCGCCTAGATCCACAAGTAGAGCAAATATTATCTGAAGAACAAGCTGGATTTAGGAAGAACCATAGCACGATAGAGCAACCATTTTCAATTTACGTGTCATCTGCGAAAAACGTAATCTTCAACAAAAAAAGCTGTACCATCTATTCATCGACTTCCGAAAAGCATTTGACAGAGGTTGGCAAAAGGGACTGGTCTTCAATGCAAAAATGTAATATTGATAAAAATCTATACGATAAAGCGAGTAGTGCAATATTGATAAAAAGGAGTAATTGCACCATTGTGAAGAATTTCCAAAAAAAACTGGTGTTAGACAAGGATGTCTACTCTCACACACTCTGTTTAATCTCTTTTTAGACGATATAATTAAAAACGCACTTTGCTGTCATAATGGAATAATTAAAATGAACGAAAGAATAATTACTAACCTAAGGTTTGCTGATGATATTGACGGTCTTGCTGGTTCGGAAGATGAAATGATCATTTCAGAGATATCGATATCTCTAGAAAATAAAATATCAGAGGCAACAAGTAAATTTGGTATGGAAATAAATCCAACTAAAACCAAATTTATGTTAAATGATAATACCTGCAACCAAAATATCATAATCCAGAACGAACATATAGAGACAGGTAACCACTTCAAATATCTAGGATCAATAATTGATGAACAAGGTTCCAGAAAAGAAATACTAGCTAGAACATCACAGGTAAATCAAGTATGCAGTAACCTGAAAGTAATATGGAATGACAAACACATTAGACTGGGAAACATGGACGCAAACTGCTGAACTAGAATTATGATAAGAACATTTGAAACAAAGAACTTCCCAGCAAACAATATATTCGACGCTTTTGGACGCCATGCGCCTAAAAGTTCCGGAATTAATTCGTCACTTTGATGACAATTTGCGCCCAAAAGCGTCGAATTGTTCTATTGTTCTTTGGACGCTGTTGCGCCCAAAAGCGTCGAATTCAATATCGATTCGGAACTGAAGCGCCCAAAAGCGTCGAATTTGCGCCTAAAATCCTATTGTACTTTGGACGCTGTTGCGCCCAAAAGCGTCGAATTTGCGACGAATTCAATATCGATTCGGAACTGAAGCGCCCAAAAGCGTCGAATTTGCGCCTAAAATCCTATTGTACTTTGGACGCTGTTGTGCCCAAAAGCGTCGAATTTGCGACGAATTCAATATCGATTCGGAACTGAAGCGCCCAAAAGCGTCG
Source organism: Osedax fenrisi (assembly GCA_964019155.1). Lineage (NCBI taxonomy): Eukaryota > Metazoa > Annelida > Polychaeta > Sabellida > Siboglinidae > Osedax > Osedax fenrisi. The sequence continues at coordinate 20,973,888 of OZ025244.1, read as the reverse complement.
AATTTGCGCCTAAAATCCTATTGTACTTTGGACGCTGTTGCCCCCAAAAGCGTCGAATTTGCGACGAATTCAATATCGATTCGGAACTGAAGCGCCCAAAAGCGTCGAATTTGCGCCTAAAAGTTATTATACTTTGGGCCCAAAACTTCTATTATATTATTTACTGGAAGCTATTTATAACTTTATATCTATATATAGATGATCTGTGTATATATTCTTTAGTATTTATAAATAAAGCATATATGTTATATATAAATATATAGAGATATATATAAATAGTTAAAAAATTTATAACTTATATATATATGCAATTATTATTTAATATTAATCAATATAAAAGTATATGATTACTATAATTAAAGTAAGAACATAAATGGTTATATTATTTCAAATATTGGACCAATGCTTTGGAAAGAATTAAATTGAAATAAACCTAGCATACTATATGTACTATTAATAGTTTTAACATATATATCTATTATATATTATTGAAAAAGTATGCATGTATGTAATCACACTCGAATGTGTATAGAGTTTAAATATGATAAATTATTATTATAAATTGTAATATACATTATTTATTGTGATATGATTATTTTAGGCCAAATGAGGAGGACAACTCAATAAACGATTTTACACTTTATTTGGGGGAAAACAATTACATTTTATGGATAATAATAATTGCATCCAGCACAGCTGAGTAACATTAAACACATCTGAACGCATGCAGCGTCGACAGAAAATATAATGTACCAATGTAAAAGTCTTGATGACTACATTTTCACATTATATTCCTTCAGGCGGAATATTTATTCCACGTTCTATTAAATACTAAGTATAATAAAAGGTTGTATATGGAATCATTCTACTAGCATGTATCTAATGAGGGCTTCGCGGAGATTCTATGATAATCACGAAGGCAGCACAGACTGCTATTTTCATCTCTAAGGCTCCAAGTCATTGATTATCATGGACTGATGTAGTCATCTCGAAGGCAACATGTTACTGGATATCATGGACTGCTGTGGATTAAGTGATTTTTATTTTAGTAAATATATATATATGGACTTCGCAGATGATATTGCATATTAAGTGAAGGTATCAAAGAAGCCTAAGAGATGCTCACTAGAGTCGAAAATCAGCAAAATGAGTAGGACTAAGGATGAATACAGGGAAAACGAAATACATGAGTTACAATACTAATCAACAGTTTGAAATCAAAGCTATAGATAGGTCAAATCTGAAAAGCATTGAAGACTTCAAGTACCTAGGGGCATGGATAGATAGCAGTGCAAAAGATTTGAAAATCAGAAATGCGCTTGCTTGGAGAACATGTTATCAAATGAGGAATATCTGATAATCAACTCTTAGTAGGAAACTAAAACTTAGACTCATGAATACAACAGTTGAATCGGTTCTGCTATACGGATGTGAGACTTGGACCCTCGATAAAAACACTAGTCAAACAACTTGATGGCATATACACTCGAATTCTACGAATGATATTAAATGTAGAGATGATGAAGTTGTTTAGGATCTAGTTCTTTGGGAACTAACTCATGGAACTAGAAGACGGAGAAGGCCACCAGAAAGCTACATAAGGAATCTGGAGCGCGAAACTGGTATACCGGTGAGCGAGATGAGAGTAACTATTATGAACCGTGCTGTTTGGAGAACTTTTACTATCCCGAAATAAGAATATAATAATAAATATATAGTTGATATAGTATAAATATTTGCTAACGTAGTTGTTATCGAAGGTGAGAGTATATGGACTGTTGTGGTTTATCTTGAAGACGCAATTCAATGATAATCATGGGCTGCTGTTGTCATCTAAATGGATATATAATATATATATATATATATATATATAAATAAGGTTATAAGCAAACTTATATATTTAATATAAAGTAATAGGTTTGTGTAGAGTTTTTGATACATATGTATATGTATTAGCTCTCATTATAATCTGATTGCATTAGCATGAGAGTGGCTTTGAAGATAATAAAATAACAACAATATATACAAATGAATCATAACAGATGAAAATATGACCACTTGTTTACTAACTAAATGACACTGTCATGCTAGCTTATACGATGAAGATATATTTTATGTATTATAACATTATAACTTATAACGCTTTGACAGTGCATTGTAGCCGTTGATTTCAAAATACGTGTTCCGTTGCTAACAACCTATATCCACTTATATAGTTACATATAAATGTCTATAAAGAAAATTACGTCAAGCTTTCCAATAAAATATGCTAACTAAATACAAAATTGTACCTACAATATTAGTAATTTATAAGATTAAATTACAATATAATGTCCAAATATCAAAATTTCTACTTACATTCCTTTAGGCGGAATATTTATTCCACAATCTATTAAATACACAATATAATATAAGATTGCATATGGAATAATGCTACTATTATTCATGATGGAAATGCTAGATGGTACCTTGATCAGTCATCATCTATGAGGGCTTCACTTAAATTCTATGGTCATCACGATGGCGTCACAGACTTCTATTGTTATCTCTAAGGCACCACGTCATTGATTATCACGGAATGCTATTGTCATCTTGAAGGTGACACAGCACTAAATATCATCGACTGCTGTGGATTAATTGAGTTTATATTTAATTAAATATTGTTATATAGTTATAAATATTTACTAACGTTATTGTTATCTCGAAGAAGAAATGTCACGGAAAGATATTGTCAACTCTAAGCTGGTATCATAGAAGGCGGACACGGGCTTCTGTGTTAATATCGAAGGTGTTACGTCACGGAATATCATGGACTGTTGTTGAAGGATTTAATTTATTAAGCAAATATATCTATATACGGCTATAGTCGAAATATATAGTAGAAATAGTCGTAAGTATAAAATAGTAATATTTTCTAACGTATTTGTTATCTCGAAGGCGAAAGTATATGGACGGCTCTTGTTCATCTTGAAGGTGTCTTGTCAATGATAATCAAGGACTGCTTTTCAAATCTAGATGGATGTATGATATATACAAATAAGATTATAAGTAAACTTATATATTTAATATAAATTAATGGGTTTGCATTAGAGTTTAGAGTTTTGGATATATATCTATATGTATAGATCTGGTTATAATCTGATTGAATTAACGTGAGAGTAGATTTGAAAGTAATACAATAACAACAATATATATATATATATATATATATGAATGATATAACTGATGAAAATATGATCACTTCTGTAATTACTAAATGACACGTAGCCGTTAATTTAAAAATGCGGGATTTATTTCTAATAACCTATATTCACATATGTTTTTAAACAGAACATAAGTCAAGCTATCAAATAAAATAAGATAGCTAAATACAAAATGTTAACTACATTATTTTATTATTGAATAAGTAATTTATAAAATAATATAATCACTACCAATATACTAGCTCTAGCCATAAACATAGTCATACCCACATCATCCACACTAAAATCATAGGCTACATTGCTCAAATAAATATAAAATATACTATATTTCATTTTTTTATAAACAAGGTCATAAGAATATATTCTGTTTATTATGTATATATACATTGTGTAATATGAATTTACCGACTTTAAACACAAATATACAGTGGGTAATATAAATTTAAATATTTCGTCATATGAATAATTATAAAATTAATTATACCTATATAATATAGAAGAATAAAAAAGGATTTTAGCACAAACATGTATGATAAAATATATAAACATATTTAATATTTGTACTACAAATTATCAATAAATTATAAAATATATATATATCTATAGATAGTCTATTAGATAATACAACACATCTATTTACTATAGTAATATAATACTATATTATATAATCACTATATAATTTAAAAGTGTATTACATATGGATTCCAATGATCTCGTACGAAATGATCTCGTCAAGATTGGTGATCACGCGCAATTTTAATTTAAATAATTATTTATAGATAGTAGAATAGATATTGAACACAATATCATCAAAGCAAAATACTCGAAACAAGATCACTGGTTACCTTGCATATTATATAGTATATAATATAGGTTACTTAATATTAATATTTTAAAAAAGTAATCAATTATATATGGTATCCTAGTAATAGTCATAAATATTAAAAATCGAATCGCGTGAGTGCTCTAAATAACAAAAGTTACGGTTTTAAATAGATTGCGAAATTTGGTATACATTTTATATTTTCATAATTATTATACTTTCAAAGTAACTTTGATAGTGTAAACATATATATTTATAAATATAGTATAATAATTATACTAATTCATAAGTATATTATAATGAATAAAATATAATAAACAAATTACTAAAATATATCTTTCTACTATTAAATATATTATATTATTTATATGTAAGGAATAATAATTATGTACATATAAAATATATACGTAATTTAGTGATCTATTTAGAACAGTCTCTTTCGTTATTTAAAGCTCTCACGCGCTTCTATTTTTAAATATCTATGTCTACAACTATGATAACACAAGTTTAACTTGTTTAACAAGTTCAAGTTCAAGTTATACATGTATAATCAATTTATGATGTCTCATCAATTTAACACTGACTGTGTTAAAGTTTAACAGTCAATATTAGTTTATTATATAACTTATATTAAATGAAAAAATATATTCTATCATCATTTCCACTGTCATAACTATTGGTCAATTCGATTTTTATTTAATATAAGTTATAAAATAAACAAATATAATATTTAAATTCATGTATATTCAAACCATTATTTTTATAATTTAATTATATATTATATAATTAGATGACCGCTGGACCAATAGTTATGAGTCATAACTGATGACCGTAAAAATTACCATTTTCGGTCATACATTGACCGTTAAATTGACCGCTAAATTGAGAGGTGGACCAATAGTTCGCTTGGTCCAATCATTGAGTCAATGACTCATTTACTATTATAATTAAATTTAATTTAACATCATCGATTTTGTTAAAAGTATCAACATGAAACCGAACGGTTTAATAATAATTATAATAATTATTGTCATAATTATTTAATAATATCGTATAACATAATATGTTATATATAATAATTATATATTCAATGAGTTATTTAATTGCGATAAAAATACTTTATTTTATCATAATTATTTAATAATTTAATTATTAATTATTATAATTATTATGATAATAATTCAATAATAATTATGATAAAATAAAGTATTTTTATCACAATTAAATAACTCATTGAATATATAATTATTATATATAACATATTATGTTATACGTATATATTATATAATATGCAATACAAATTAAAATACAATTATTTTATTAACGATATAATATTTAATATTATAGCATTTTAAATTATATTATATTATAAATAAATTTGTTTTAAATAACTTTAATACAAACTAATAAATAGTTACAACGGTATATATATATGGTCATATGTATATATAAAATTATATTATGTCTACTTACTATTTTGTTGAACTTTATTGTCTTAGAAATTGAATTAAATGATATAAGAAAACATTATATATTACAAATAAATTTTAAATAATATGTTTATATCGTTGATAATCTGTGCATATTACAAAATACAGTATAAATCAGAATTATTAAAATGCATAGTAGATATATATTTTACATTGTAAACATTGCATTTTTCATAGTGAAACACATCTTGTTCTATCTATGTCCATAGATTTATAGTTTATAGTTTACAAATATATGTATACTAGCAGTACGGTACGGCCCGTACCCGACCAGGCTTTGCTCGGTTTTTGATTGATTGTTTATCTATTATTTATTAATTATAGTTATTCTTTAATCTGGATTGTTTTTTTTTTAATATTTAAAAAAATAAAAAAATATATTTTAAAAATATGTCGAAAAATATTTTTTTTAAATGGTGAAAAATATTTTTTTTAAATGGTGAAAAATATTTTTTTTAAATGGTGAAAAATATTTTTTTTAAATATAAAAATATTTCAAAAAATATTGTTTTTTTTTAATATTTCAAAAATAGTTGTAAAATATAACAAAATATTTAAAAAAATACAAAATATATTTTAAAATATTATAAAATATATTTTTAAATATTAAAAAATATATTTTTTAAATATGTCGAAAAATAATTTTAAAATGTCGAAAAATATTTTTTTTAAAATATAATAATATTTCAAAAAAATATCCAAAAATTTCATTAAAAATATCGAAAAAATATTTCAAAAAAGCGTCGCGAAATATTTTACATGACAAAAAGTAAATGTTTCGACATATTTTGGAAAATTTAGCTAGCCCAAAGACCATTCTGGTGATAATGAGAACTATAAGTTCCCAAATATTACTAAATATAATTCGGAACCAAAGCGTCCAAAAGCGTCGATAAAGCGACGAATTCAATATGATTCGGAACTAAAGCGCCCAAAAGCGTCGATAAAGCGACGAATTCAATATGATTCGGAACTGAAGCGCCCAAAAGCGTCGAAAAAGCGACCAATATATCGATTCGGAATCAAAGCGTCCAAAAGCGTCGATAAAGCGACGAATTCAATATGATTCGGAACTGAAGCGCCCAAAAGCGTCGAAAAAGCGACCAAAATATCGTTTCGGAATCAAAGCGTCCAAAAGCGTGAAAAAGCGCCCATAAATTCTCAAAAGCGTCCAAAAGCGTCGATAAATTGTTTGCTGGGATTCCGCAAATTACTCGGTGTTGCATATAAGGACATAATAACAAATGACGAAATCAGAGCCATAATATTGCAAGCTGGGCGCTATACAGACTTACTAACAATCGTAAAACGACGAAAATTAACATGATATGGTCATGTGACACGGTCAGAAGGACTTGCCAAACTAATCCTACAAGGAAATGTATAAGGACGGAGACGTTGTGGTCGACCTAAAAAGATGTGGATCGACAACATCACAGAATGAACGGACAAAAGTTTGGGAGAAACCCAACGGATGGCCCACAACAGGATGGAATGGAAAATATTTGTTATGCAGAAGACGCGGCTACCAACGCTAAGGGACCAAGGTTACAAGGTTATATTATAATAGCATTGCAAATAAATAGCAGCATAATAGCATAATGTAAACATTTTAGGCTACTAGTTATGCTATTATGTTTCTATTATGAGGTAATTACTATTATCTGGGAATGTATTGTATATATGTATATATGTATATTATTATTTAATATACCTCATACTTTTATCAATGCCCATGCTTTTTTATATGTAGAGATAATAGGATATTCAGATTTTCAGGTATTTTTTCAATATTTTCATAAATTAATATAAGCATAGGTTAATTATATACCTACTTATCACAACATATAATTTATTATTTATACCAATAAATTAAATAAATACCTGTTTATTTTGTTATCAGCGTTAATGTGGACTATAGCCTAACATTATACTCTTATAGCTAGAGAGATTAGTTAAACTTACTCTCTCGCTCTATGATTATACTAGATAGTATTTCAAATGTTTTCTTTTCAAAATATAGTATTTACTAAAACTCACAATATTAGTTTTGAAACTACCAACTCAATTACACTGTAAACATATTATATATATATATATATATATATATATATATATATATATATATATACATATATTTATATAGTTTTTAATATTAGTGCAATATGAATAACTATAAATATATAATATAACAGATAGATCTATAATACTATCTATATTTGTCTATATGGCTTTTTCCATATAATGGGTACATTTTCTAAAATAAAACAATGAATATTGACGAAATATATATAATATTTAAGAACACAGTAATAGGAAAGAAATACACAATATAGTATTGACCTTATAACTGAACCATGGAGAATGTAATGGAACGAATTTAATAATATCAACATTATGTACAATAATATATCACATAATTAATTAATATATCCCATTGGATAAATATATATGTAATGTTTAAAACATAATATCGGGGACTTTTCCTTGGTGCAATATAAGTTATAAGAATAATATTAATATTATAATATAAAATTAATTAATAATAATATTATAATATGAATATAAAAGCGATTTATTCCCGACATCAAAGCTTAGCTACATTATCAGCTGATAGTACTATACGAATTCTCCGAGCCTTAAGAGTCTGGGTCATCTGATGACTTAAGAGTCCTCCAATCACAATAGAAGGTCGCATAGTTCATATCATTCAATATTGAATAGATGGAACTAATTATTCAATAGCAATAAGTAATATATATATATATATAATATATATATTATATATATATATATATATTTAATTTTATTAATTTATGACTACATTAATAAATAAAATAAAATATATTATATTAATTAATATCTTCATCATTAATTCATATTATTCACATATATTATATTTATAGAATAAACACATTAAAAAGATGGAATATAGAGTATTAATTATGCATATGCTTAGAAAAGAAGTTGAAGATGACCAATTTACACAAACTTTGCGGAAAGTTGCTGTCAAATTCTTATCAATGATTATAAAATGTAAATATCAATAACCAATAACAAAGGATCAATAATACTTTCTTTATTAAATCATCTTTCACATATCTGTTTAGCATCTTTTTAAAGTTATCTTCATGAAATCTTGTTTTAAATATCTTTAATTATCTTTATAAGTCGTCTTTCTAAAGTGATCTATAATTTGTCTTTCTAAATATATCTTGCAGGTGTAGGACTTTTAGCAACATTTCAGATATCTAAATAAGTTATCTTTAAGATATCATTTTGCCTGGTAGGATCACTACATATTAATATTATTATTAATTGATGTAAATATTTCAGAGTTATATAATATTGTAGCTTTATTATAATTAATATTTGACAAATATACAGTTTAATAAACAATTGATAAATTATTTATTTATAATTGAATAATAATTTTATAGTAGAATATTTATTTCTAATAAAACTTTGAAACTATACTTATATCAGGTATCTGATTCTTATTGTTTGTTTGTATTTGCAATATATGCTATAATGATTGAAGAATATATACTGATGCTTTCATATTTTTCTGAAGAATATTATATTTTAAGTATAGTTTTCAGGTGTAAGAAGAAACAGCATTCAATTTATAATAAGGAAACTACTTAATATTTTAGTTTAAATATTGATATGATATATATGACCTATATAGGTCATATACTATAATGGTTATTTGCATGTTATTGTTATACAGTAAACTGAATAATACAGTAAATCTTTCTAACTCAGAAAGCGTGCTAATTCAGACTATTCACTAGTACCAGTTTAGTTTTTATAATTTATGTAAATAGTATTTACTAAATACATATAAGAACAATTCGATATACCAGATATATTTGTGAGTCCCTCGGAGTATGAGTTGACTGCGTTATGAATGCGTGTAGTCAGTCTTACATTGCTAGCGAATGATCGTCATACTTCAACGCAGTGGTCAGAATGGACGAAGGGTTCTGAGACTGCCCAAAGCTGGTTACAGCTGCATTATTGCCATCAATTAGCTTCAGACCATCATTCAAACCACATGTATAACGTAACAGGGCCACAATAACGATAGAGATGATGAGACCAGTCTTACTGAAGTACTTCGTTAGAAGTTAATAGATACTGCATTTTTATTTATTAATTATAATAATTATAATTTTGTTTTTATTTTAATTATATTATAATATTATAAATAGAAATTTTCAAACAAATGATTATTATTTATTTTATCTTTTTGAATGTTTTTTTAAATGATATCTAATACATTAATCTATATGTTATCTGAAACTTTATTAATTGAATAACTATCCCTTATCTTTAAATAATAAATATTTATATAATATTCGATATATAAAAGTAACAAATTCCTAATTTAATTAAATTAAGTTATTCAAAACCTTTTATTCCATAAATAAATTATCAAAAAACACATTTTTCAAAAATGTATACATATAAATATGTTTTTTCTCAAACATATATATATATATATATGTTATTATAAATATATTCTATTATTAATACATCAGTAAATATATAACTATATAATGCAATTATCTATGGTTAATGCAATGCTCAATGTAATACAGTATTATAGTATTATTGTGGACTCTGGAATGTATTCTTTATTTGATGATCACTGAAATGTTAGAGCTCTTCTTTATCCTGGTGATTAGTAATAGTAATAGTAATAGTAGTTGTAGTTGTAGTAGTAGTAGTAGTAGTAGTAGTAGTAGTAGTAGTAGTAGTAGTAGTAGTAGTAGTAGTAGTAGTAGTAGTAGTAGTAGTAGTAGTAGTAGTAGTAGTAGTACAAACCAATGCTTCATCGCACTTGCACTCTGCATCATAGTTATCCTCTCCCTCGACAAGTTCCATGTCCTTCAGCACTTCAACAGGTGATGTCAGCATGGACGCGTATTCCTGCAGACAGTGATTCAATACATATACAGTGTACATTGTATACTATACAGTATACAGAGCTTTATCATTATACATTGTAGAGAGGTGCACACATATTGCAAACTCTTCATAATACTGAGTCCGGATGTAACTTTATAAATCTTAAACGTTCAAATAAATATATAGTTCTCTTATATTATTCAATACAGTTATACGATTGATATAGATATAATAATTAAATAGTTTATACATATTAACACAAATTTATATATTTATTGAAATAAAAATTATCTACAATATATACATTTTAATTATAATTTCTATTAATCTATTTCTATTAATAGAAATTAAATATTTATTTTATATACAATATATATATTATATAGTAAGCGAATAGTTTAAATTTAAAACTAATAATTTATCTTACATTAGCTATATATATATACATATATTTATTATTATAATAATAACAATAATATATATTCGATTATAAAACTTAATATTGTAAAATAATCTTTTAATTATATAAACATACATTTTTTTATATTTCATTTCATCAATTTTTTATATATTGAATATAACAACCATATATTAATATATATATATATATCAAAGTACTAACACTAAATATATGAAGATGAGAACATATAATATTCGATGGGTTCAGATATTCCCTAACATATTGCTGTGCATTCGAAATTATCAACTTGACCTGCAAACATAAAAAAGATTATAAATCATTAATATATAGTCTAAATAATATAAAATAGTAATGAATGTCAATGTATTAATTAAACCAAACATGAAGATGCATATTTAAAGTCATGTAAGTATATTTAAAATAATAAATTATGAAAATTAATTTAATCTATCAAAAACAATAAAAGTTTTAATATAACACTTTTTATTTATATCGATCAAATGTAATATATAAATATATTTAACCTTTGACCTAAATAAGTAACTTTGATACATCAATATACTTATATGGTATTAAGATAATATGGATATACACAATAGACTGCAGATATTTGTCTATATTTACATTTTAATAACCATTAGTAAAGATGTGAATTTGCGATTAATAAATTTGTCGATGTACGTATTTTAAATCAACTTTTAACGTAAATATTAAACAATAATTGTAAACTATATTAATTTATTAACTAAATAAGTATATAGTAACTTACTATATGTAAGTATATTTTTTATGCCGAGCAAGCTCGACCTGGTAAGTAAGTATATGAAAAATAAATAAAAATTAAAATTGCATCCACTTATTTGTATATTTAAAGGTAGAATCATATGACTATTTGCATTATTATAAGATGGAATATTTTTTTTTTACTAAAAGTATGATAACTTCAAAAAAAATAAGAGAATAACTAAATGTTGTCTTATTAATTACATTTAGATCTATATACATTTTACGTTAAAGAATTATATGATAATTATAAAATGATGATAATAAGACCTATATAATTTTAATTTTAAAATAACAAGATTATCAGTAATATCCAGTAAATAAGTTTTACTTAAAGATAATACTTAATATATATATAAATAGATATTATTATTAAGTTCCGAAAGTTTCATATGATACTATCAAGTAGATCTGAAGTTATGGAACTTCAGATTAAAAATTAAGATTAAAAAAAAGAGTAATAATATTAATAAAAAAATTATAAATATTTTACTATAATTTGTGCATATTTCTATATAGTTTTATTTATAAATGCTTATTTATAAGACTTGTAGTTACTTCTATGCATCAATCCATATATTTATTTATATTATTGTAAAGATAATATATTAAATTTACTGATACATATATAATGATATATTATATAATATAATTTTTAATAACAAAATATATTTTTTACAAAAATAATATATTTCGCCGGCGCTTACTAAGAGTTTATCATTAATAGGGGTACAGGAAATAAATAAATATTATTCATTACAACACTATAATATATAATTTTTTTATTTTATTTATTTATTTATATCTAAAAACTGCCTGTGTGGCTCAGTGGCTAAGGCGTCAGACACACAAGCAGTAGGACACGGGTTCGACCCTCGTCCGGACCATTAATTAATTTTATAAAATGGGTCTTAAAATATTATTTAGAAGTGATCTTATATAATTGTGTATAAATAAATGATCGGCTCTCGTTAAAACCATTGATGCCTTAACATGAGAGCGGCTTCGAAGGGACATTAGAGCCATATATGGTTATAAGTGAAAACTTCATCTAAGTTCCTGGATGGGATGAAAGGACTCCACCAAATAAAATAACAATAACAATAACAATATCAGACATGAAATACAGAGGTCCATAGTATATAAACGAAAATTATAAAAGAATAAACTAAACAAAACAATTAATCTAAGAAACGAAATTTAAAATACTATATATATATAAATATATAATTTAGTGTATAATCAGTTTAACCTCTTTTTCATGTTCCTTAGCCCACTTAATTTTCTCCAAGAGGTCAGAAATATCTCTTTTAACCGGAACATAATGTTTGAATGGAATCAAATCTTTGTAGAAATGCTCCCAATAAGGAGATTCCTGCAGTATTTAATATCAAGTATTATAAAATTTCATATCAATTCAGTAAAGATTATATCATTTTATATAATTCTATATAAGTATGAATATATATGTACGAATAAATTATTCAGAATAACAATAATAATAACTAATTCTACATATATATAATATATTTGATATATTTGAATATCACATACTAGAATAAAAACTACGTATATAGATAAATTAGAAGTCGTTATGTTTATAATATATTTAATATTACAAATGAGAATATCAACTCTAAATTTATAGAGAAGTAAGTATTATTTATTGACTATATATTGAAATACATTCAATCTTATTAGTTATAATAAATGTTTAATACTGATATATTATCTATATTATACAATGATATATTATAATATTATAATTAATAATTATATCCAATAATTATTTAATATGAAACATTTATTATCAACATTATTAATTTCAAAAATAATTCCATAAAATATTATTATTTAGTGGGAAGCTCGTTTTAAACAGACGATTGTCATATATCTATCAAACAACAAATAGTAACATTTAGATAAATTTAAATAAGCATGAGATAATTACAAAACATAAAACTTTAAAGATTAATGGTACAATAAATAGTTGCTATAATGACAGGATTCAGAAGCAGGACTTTACAGGTTACGCCCAGTGTAAATACAACAACGCCGTATACTATAGGTTAGTTAATATATCAAGATGTTAATGCTTAATATACGAATAATTATATTTAAATATGTAACTTTAAACTGTCGATTATATATTTGCTTAATATTAATCAAGTAAAATTATATTATACAAGTAAAATAAATATTATTCATTCATTCATTCAATCAATGATGTTTAGTGTAGTATTGTTTGGTGTCACCACCATATCAACTGATTAGTATGATGTCACTATTGTTATAACCAGTGTTGGGCAGTGCGCAGGCCACTATATAGTGCTGCTAGTACTATTTGACTTTAAAGTGCAAGTACTGAAATAAATGCAGCTGACAATTGGCAAATACAATAAATATGATATAAAGTGAGAGGAATGTAGTTCTATTGTTCTATTCTCTGACTTCCTATCGCAACCTCTCAACGGTGTCGAGCGGTATGTCACTATGTATAGTGTGACACTCGCTATAGTATGGCTAGTACTGTTTAACTTTAAAGTACGATGGCTAAAATAAATGCTGCTATAATTTGGCGGATGGAATTATATGTTGTATAAGTGCGAGTGCTATTGTGCGAGTGCTATTGTGTGAGTGCTATTATGCTAGTGTATTATACCGTTATAATGCTATAGTGATAATGCGAGTGTAGATATTTAATAGTTGCCCACAACGCTATCTGTAGTATGTTATAGATATTGTCTTATTTCGGTGGAGTCCTCCTCCTTTCATACCGTCCATCCAGCAACTAGTTCGAGTGTAGACAATAGTTGCCCTACGCTGGTCATACCATTCCACGAGTCAGTAGTATGCTTAGCTCGTCGCTAGTAGGTATAGCTATTACATTCATCATGAGCGCGCGCCTATGTCTGCGCTTAAGAACGCGCGACTCGCTGTATAGCGGTGTGACTCACTATACAGATATGTGACTCACTATGTAGAGGTGTGACTCACTATATAGAGGTGTGACTCGCTATATAGAGACGTGACTCACTATATAGAGACATGACTCACTATATAGAGGTGTGACTCACTATATAGAGGTGTGACTCACTATATAGAGGTGTGACTCACTATATAGAGGTGTGACTCACTATATAGAGACATGACTCACTATATAGAGGTGTGACTCACTATATAGAGGTGTGACTCACTATATAGAGGTGCGACTCACTATATAGAGGCGTGACTCACTATATAGAGATATGAATCACTATATAGAGGCGTGACTCACTATATAGAGGTGTGACTCACTATATAGAGGTGTGACTCGCTATATAGATGTGTGACTCATTAGATATAGGTGTGACTCACTATATAGCGGTGTGACTCACTATATAGAGGTGTGACTCACTATATAGATGTGTGACTCACTATATAGAGGTGTGACTCACTATATAGAGGTGTGACTCACTATATATATAGGTGTGACTCACTATATAGAGGTGTGACTCACTATATATAGGTGTGACTCACTATATAAAGGTGTGACTCATTAGATATAGGTGTGACTCACTATATAGAGGTGTGACCTACCTGTTTCAAGATGAGAGAGTTGCCCCCCAACAGGTAGGGTAGTCTGTATGCCGCCACCGTACCGTCCATGTTGATCTGGTATTTGTACTGTTAACAATGGCCACATTCATTGTTTGTAATCGCGCAAATATATAGTAAGTACACGAAAGTATAAAGTATAAATATTTTATAATGATAACATACGTTATTGGTAATAAACAAAGGATAAAACTAAATTAGAAAAATGAAAATTGTACAATTTTTCATCGAGATGATGGTAGATTATTATTTTATTTTAGTGGACACCTTTTATCCCATCCAAGACCTTAGATGAAGTTTTCACTTATAACTGAATTGCTCTAATGTCCCTTCGAAGCCGCTCTCGTGTTAAGGCATCCACAGTTTTAATGAGAGCCGAACATTTTTGTATACACAATTATTTAATAGCACTTCTAAATATATTATGTCAAGACCTATGAGTACAGACGAGGATTGAACTCGTGTCCTACTGCCTGTGTTTCTGTCACTTTATCCAACTTAGTTACACAGGCAGTTTATCAAACTAATACCGATTGTTACATACATGCTTAACATGCGAGAGCAATTTAGTATCAATGGATGCGAGAATTTCACAATATTGTTCGAACTTATTATAAATTGTAGATAAGCTAAGTCCAGTATATATATATTGTTAGGAATCCTTTTGTTTAATCAAAAAACATGTGTATCAATTAGGGGACAATGAAATATTGCAGATTGCAAGTGTTTCAAAAGTTTCACAAATAAAATACACTTATAGCTATCCAATATACAAATTACATTGTATTGTATTATATCTATACAACTTATTATACATCATAGTCGAGGTAGGCAGTTAATAATTTATAACACAAATATTGTGCACAATTTATATTCAAATATATATTATTATTTCTATTCTTAAATGAAAGCGGAAGTTAATAAATGTAATGTATCAAATGAGTACGTATATGTGTTACATGGGATATGGATTATATATATATAGTAATACATATTAATAAATGTTAATTACTGAGATACTCGACTTATAGGTTTAATGCAATATACAATGTTATCATGTGTGTGAATTGTGTGATTTAACATTTAATAATATTATTTAACAAACAATTATAATATATTTCAAGTTTAATTGTCCTGTTTCAATTTTAAGTTTATTTTATTTTATAAGTTTACACTGAAAAAGCTTCACAATAAGTTCGGGAACTATTAATAAACACGTAATCTGTTTTGATTTTAATAAACAGCCGCTTCAAACATAATAGAATTTAGAAACTTAACTGATAACTCCAATTATAAGTTTAAACATTCAAACTAATCATACTATGTAATTATACAATAATTCTAAATATATATATATGTGTGTGCTCTTATATAATAGCTTATAAAAAAAGGCCAGCTCTCGTTAAAACCTGGATACCTTAATATGAGAGCGGCTTCGAAGGGATATTAGAGCCATTTGGTTATAAGTAATAACTTCATCTAGATTCCTGGATGGGATGAAAGGATTCCACCAACATAACAATAAAAATAACAATATATATATATATATATATTGAGATGATAAGCGATGAAGTAGAAAGGGTGATGACCTTGAAGAAGTCAGTAAAAGGAACATGTTTCACGAGTTCTCCGTGTTCCTTGACGTCGTGCTTAAAGAAGAACATGTTGGTGAGGCGAGCGTCTATTATCTCGGGGTGGGCCATAGCTAATCTGTTGGGGTTGTGGTCAGAGTTAATCTGAGCTATAATCATGTTCATATGTATGAGTCATATATACTATAGTATCTAATTGGTATATATACACCATAATATATAATCAAATACAGTATATGTCACTATATATTAAATATATGATACATAGAATATCTATCTATAGATACATATATATATATATATATATATATATATATATATATATATATATATATATATATATATATATATATATATATATATATATATATATATATATATAAAATATAACTTTTAATATGTCAAAATAATATTTGTCCCATGTATATATATATATATATATACATAAATGATGATTCTTTTATTGACAAATAACTGTGTAGGTATAAGCCAATTAAATTGTAGAACACATCTACACATAACTAGCACACGAATTTGATCATCAAGCATCGCAGTAACTATACGTAACGATGTTAAGCCTATCCTCCCTCACACACTCCCTCCCTCCCTCCGGTGTACGATACAAACTTGATGAGATCAAGCCTCTCCTGGGTGGAGTCGCGACCCCTCCAGAACGCAGTGTCGTTCTTATCTTGCCAGCGGGGCAACTTGCTCGCCGTCACGGAGAACATGTCCAAGCTGACCCTGAACGCAAAGATCATGAGGGAATAGTTAGCGCTAAAACACATGATAAGTGAACAGTTGGACCAGGCTAAGTACTGGGTACTGATACTCATCTCAGAGGTTAGTTATTTTAGATCAAGGGCATTTATTAATTTGAATATATTTGTATGTTTGTATTCATATATATATATATATACTTTTTTACTTTAAACTTATTAAATAAACTTTTAAAATAAATATAATGATAATATATATTTACTAAAATGCAATATATATTCGATATATATATATATATATATATATATATATATATATATAATCAATAACGCATATAAATGGTTCCCTAAACAAATAACAAATACAATACCACAGTTTAGTTCAGTATAAGTCGCATCAATGCTATTACATCACAGTAAGGACAGGACATATGCATACGTATATTAATAGAAACTTTTACTTAACGTTTTAATTGATTATATCGTATTACATCATGGGCTAGTCAATCGCTAATCAAATGATTCAAATTACTAATGAAAAATGTAAATTTATAGCAGTCGATGTCTGGCTATAAAATCGGGGTAAAAATGGGGCCCAATTTGTCAGTGTAAACGTGGATTTAGAAAGATAACTAAGTTCAGTCCTTGGTGAATAGTGATTACCTGTTTAACATCTCCAACACACTTTCGGTGAGGTCGTAGGTCGGCAGTATGATATCGTGTGAGTCATCAGATCCACACCACGAGAACAATGGTAATACCTGCGATGAGGGCAAGGGTTTAGAATGGGGCTAGAGAAGCGAGTAACCCATGTTATAGGGGGGGTCATTATGATAGGGTTCTTAACGGGGCGGGGTAGAGGATTAGTTAATATATGATAAGAGGGGGGTTATTGAGATAAATAGTAGGATTCCTAAAAGGGGACTATAGTTTAATATCACTTAATATGTAGTGATCGTAATGACCTCTAAATGGTAATGCATACAAGTGACTTAAATAAGGAGTTAAGGATAAACTCCAGGGTTTCGAATAGATATTTTATATATATATATATATAAACAAAATTAATTATATATGTTGTTAAATTAAAACGTTCATATTTACCTCTTCTTTGTCCTTGTGCAGAATCAACGGCCAATCTCCTAGGTTCCAGAACACTTCCATGTCGGGTATTACGACCTATGTATTAATTAGTGTTGTATTAGTAGTATAGGTGTCACTAGTAGTGCTGCTAGTAGTAGTAGTAGTAGTAGTAGTAGTAGTAGTAGTAGTAGTAGTAGTAGTAGTGGTGGTGGTGGTGGTGGTGGTGGTGGTGGTGGTGGTGGTGGTGGTGGTGGTGGTGGTGGTGGTGGTGGTGGTGGTGGTGGTGGTGGTAGTAGTAGTAGTAGTAGTAGTAGTAGTAGTAGTAGTAGTAGTAGTAGTAGTAGTAGTAGTAGTAGTAGTAGTAGTAGTAGTAGTAGTAGTAGTAGTAGTAGTAGTAGTAGTAGTAGTAGTAGTAGTAGTAGTAGTAGTAGTAGTAGTAGTAGTAGTAGTAGTAGTAGTAGTAGTAGTAGTAGTAGTAGTAGTAGTAGTAGTAGTAGTAGTAGTAGTAGTAGTAGTAGTAGTAGTAGTAGTAGTAGTAGTAGTAGTAGTAGTAGTAGTAGTAGTAGTAGTAGTAGTAGTAGTAGTAGTAGTAGTAGTAGTAGTAGTAGTAGTAGTAGTAGTAGTAGTAGTAGTAGTAGTAGTAGTAGTAGTAGTAACCTGTAACCTGTAACCTAATGTTTTAGGCACTGCCATCAACTTCATCAGAAATTTTCGGCCGTGCATTAAATGTTGACTAGTTGTTATTAGGATAAGCCAAAGAGAAAAGATATGTCTTAAGCTTATTTTTGAATAACGTGGTTGATTGAATAGAACGAATGTTATAAGGAAGTCTATTCCAGGCTATAGGTGCAGAGATTGAGAAGGCTCTCTTTTGTTTTATGGATACATTACGCAAATCTGGTATGACTAGAGTATACTTGAGGCAAAGTCGTATTGGGCGTGATGATGTATAGGGAGTAAATAGAGTATGTAAGTAGTCAGGTTGGCTGTGATGAGTGGCATGATGGGTTAGCATACATATTTTATATATTATTCTGTATTTAATTGGGAGCCAGTGTAATATTTTCATGTAAGGTGATATGTGTGTTCTTACTTACTTACTTACTTATGTCGAGCTCTCGCTCGACTCTTCTTTGCCTTATCTCTCCAAACATCTCTGTCCAACATCATCGTCTTTATCTCATTTATATCGTCTAGTCCTATGTCTTCTCTTAGATTATCTACAAAAGTGATGGTTTTGCGACCTCTTCTTGCACTACCATTTGTCGGTTCCCATAGGACAAGTTTATGAGCCATTTCGTTGTCGTGTCTCATCAAATGACCTGCAAGTTTTAGTCTTCTTTCTTTTATTACTTCAGATATTCTTGAGAGTCCATTATATAGCGTTATGTTATTGATTTTATCTTTCCAGGATATGTTTAAAGCCATTCGGAGAAGTCTGGTGTAACATCCATCTATTCGTTTATTCATAGTTTTTGTAGTTGTCCATGTTTCAGCACCATATGTGTATATTGTTTCAATCGTAGCCCTGAATATTCTAACTTTAAGTGAGTCTCTTATGCTTGATTTCCATAATTTCTTCATCTTATTAGCGGCTGACCAGGCTAGTGCTTTACGAATATTGAAGTCTTTTTCTGAGCTTTGCATCCATGACCCTAGATATTTAAAGTTATCTACTATTTTGATTTCATTATTGAGTATGGTGTGTATATGTTGGTTATTGTCTATACCGAAATACATGGCTTCTGTCTTTTTACAGTTTATCTTTAGACCTATATTTCCACATTCTTCTTCTACTCTCTGAAGCAGTATTTGTGCTTCTTCAATATTTTTACTAATAAGAGCTACGTCGTCTGCATAGCTGAAATCTGTAACATTTACTGCTGGATGTCTCCTACTTTTCTTTCTTGCTATTTCAAAACCTATTTCGCTCTCTCGTCCATCTATTGCTAGTCGCATAGCATAGTCTAAAGCTATAATGAATAGGAATGGAGCTAGAGTGTCTCCTTGCAGTACTCCGTTTTGAATAAGGAAAGTTTCAGTGATTCCATCAGGCGTTATTACTTGCGCTTTTGAGTTACTGTGAAGAGATTTTATAGCTCTTATTAGTATTTCTGGAATTCCATAAATCTTGAGAATTTTGAATAGAACTGCTCTGTCGATGCTGTCGAAAGCCTTTTTAAAATCCACAAATGTTATGATAGATTGAATATTTTTGGTCTTAATTCCTTCTATGAGTCGTCTTATTGCTAATATATGTGCAATGGTTCCTCTACCTGGTCGAAATCCATTTTGGTTATTCCTCAACAATTTATCGACTGTAGGTTGAATTCTGTTCAGAATCATCTTGTTTGTTATCTTTGAAGCAATACTTGATAAGCTTATTCCTCTGTAGTTATTTACATCGCTTAGATCTCCAGATTTAGGTAGTGGCTTTATGTTGCTTGATGTCCATTGAGCTGGTGTTTCTTGTAAAAATAGTATATTATTTGCAAAGTTTAGTATGATGTCGTCAAATTTGCAGTACTTTAGTATCTCTGGACTTATATCATCAGGTCCTGCAGCCTTACCATCTTTAAGATTATCTGTCACTTTTCTATATTCTTCCAGAGTAAAAGCTGTTATAGCTATATTATGTGTTTCATTCAAAACCAAATTGAGATCTGTATTAACTAATATGTTTTCATCGCCTTTTCTGTCACTGCCCAGTAATTTTTTGAAGTGTTCGTACCATATCTTGACTCTATCTTCTTTGCTTTTCGCCTTTATAATTCCTTTTTTGGTGTTTTTACGGCCTGTTATTTCGTTAATTAACTTCCAGCATTTAGAATGTTTAGATTCTTGGTTTGTTAATTCTACCTGTTCTGTGGCTTTTTGTAGTGCGTTACTCTCGATGTTCATGTACATATTACGTAAGTTATCTTTTGCTTTTACTAGTTCTTCATAGCTTTCATTTGTATTTGAAAGTGTGTGTTTACTGTATGCAATTTCTACTTTCTCTCTCAATTCTTGAATTCTATGATCATAAGTAGTGTTAGTTTTTCGGTTTGCTCTTATTCTAGGAATCATCTTCTTTGATATGATATTATTAGCTTCTATAAAGTTTTCATATAGTTCTGTTGCAGTTGTGTTTTCAGATTGAAGTTCGTTAAATTTTTCTCTGACAGCTTTGCTATATTCAGTACTAGCGTCTTTATTCTTCAGTATTGACCAGTCATATTGTGTTTTCTTAGCTTGAGTTGAGTTCTTTCTTAAACTTAATTTTAACTTTGCTGTCAGAATTCGATGGTCGGATCCAACACTGCTGAAACTGTTGTAGGCTTCACAGTTATGTAAGCTGTTCTTCCACTTTCGTCTAATCAAAATGTAGTCCACTTGAGTTTTGGCACCAGTAGAGTCTGACATAAATGTCCATAGTTTACCGGTCCTCTTTCTGAAGAATGTGTTGGCTATCATCATGTTAGTTTCTTCGGCGTAGTCTATTAGAAGTCTGCCGTTTTGATTACTGTTTCTATGATATGTGTACTTGAAAGTGTCATTTGTTCCTACATGTGCGTTGAAGTCTCCTATCGTCAGTAATACATTGTGCCTTGGTATCGTAGTGGTTGCGTCGAGTAGGTTTTTATAATGAACTTCTGCTTCATTGCTCCCTTCACATGGTGAATAATGAATTATTACTGTAGTGAGTGGGTTTCCGTTGAAATGTACAATCATTATTCTTTCAGTCCACTTAATTATTTCTCTCAGGGCTTGTTCTGCTTTTGAGTCTAATAAAATTCCTATACCTCGTATGTACAAATGTGTGTTCTAGAGAATTTATTTATATTGTATATGAGTCTGACTGCTGAATTTTGCAAAAGTTGTAGTTTATGTAGTAAATAATCCGGTATACCATTAATAATCGAATTACAGTAATCTAATTTAGGTAGAATAAGAGATGTTATAAGTAGTTTAGCAATTTCAGTGGATATTGAAGGTCTAATAATTTTTATAGTGTATAATATAAAATTTACTGATTTAATTATATTGGAGATCTGATGTGTAAATGATAATGTGGTGTCTAATATAATTCCTAGATTACGGGCTGATCTGGAGTAAGGTATACAATCATTACCAATATATATATTTGGAATAGTGGACTTATTTGATAAAGAAATATGGAGTGCAATGGTTTTTGAGCTATTCAGTGAGAGAGAGTTTGAGTTTAGCCATGTTCGTATATCCTCAAGGCAGTTGTTGAGTATAGGTATATCTTTAGTAGGGTCTTTTAAAATCATATATACTTGTAGGTCATCTGCATAGGAATGGTAGCCAATATTTGGATATTTATTAAAAATATCAAATATTGGGATCATGTATATATTGAAGAGTATTGGTCCGAGAACAGATCCCTGCGGTACACCATGATGGATTGACCGAGGTGTGGATGTCAGAGAATCAATCTGAATAGAAAAAGATCTATTTTGAAGATATGATTTGAACCATTCAAGAGCGGTTCCATTTATACCTATAGACTGAAGTCTTAACATTAAAGTGCTATAATCTAAGGTATCGAATGCTGCTGAAAGATCTAATAGTATGATCACAGAGCTATGTTTATTAAAGGATGCACGCTGAAGGGAATTAATAATATAGACAAGAGCTGTTTCGGTATTTTTCTTTTTAGTATAAGCACTCTGAAATTTATTGAGGATTTTGTTACTGAGTATATAGTCATTAAGTTGAATAGCTACAACTCTTTCAAGTACTTTAGAAATATACGAGAGATGTGATATCGGCCGGTAGCTCGCGAGCAGTGATTTATCCAAGTTAGGTTTTTTAATAGTAGGAGTAACATTAGCTAACTTCATACACGAAGGTACTGAGCCAGATATGATTGATTCTTCGATTATTTCCTTATAGTACATAACAATATAAGGTATCAGCTTATGTAAGAGGGTGACAGGAATGGGGTCAAGGGAACATGTTGATTTCACAGACAGGAGAAGCTTCTCAACCAGCGAAGTAGATGGAAGGTTCAGTAATGAAAGAGAATATGGAGGGATGGTTGGTACATATGATAAAGGGGAGGGAAGAGATGTAATAATGTCATTTACTTTAGCGGTAAAGAATATATCAAAGTTATTAATATTATCTAATATAGAAGTATCTGGAAGAATACGTCGATTAAGGCGTCCTAGTAGTGTATTGGATATTTTAAATATTTTCTTATAGTCTTTTCCTGCGTTAGTAAGTAGATCAGTATAATAATTGTCTTTCGTTGTTTTGAGTAAACTACGATATTGCTGTCTGCATAGTAAAAATATGTTAAAGTCGGTAGTAGATTTAGATCTACGCCAGCATTTTTCGGCTTTTCGTAGTTTTCGTTTTTCAGTGACAAGATTATTATTAAACCATTTTGAGTTATCACGTACTATAATCGTCTTTTGTTTAATAGGTGCATGAACATCAAGAATGGTAGTAGTAGTAGTAGTAGTAGTAGTAGTAGTAGTAGTAGTAGTAGTAGTAGTAGTAGTAGTAGTAGTAGTAGTAGTAGTAGTAGTAGTAGTAGTAGTAGTAGTAGTAGTAGTAGTAGTAGTAGTAGTAGTAGTAGTAGTAGTAGTAGTCGTAGTCGTAGTAGTAGTAGTAGTAGTAGTAGTAGTAGTAGTAGTAGTAGTAGTAGTAGTAGTAGTAGTAGTAGTAGTAGTAGTAGTAGTAGTAGTAGTAGTAGTAGTAGTAGTAGTAGTAGTAGTAGTAGTAGTAGTAGTAGTAGTAGTAGTAGTAGTAGTAGTAGTAGTAGTAGTAGTAGTAGTAGTAGTAGTAGTAGTAGTAGCAGTAGCAGTAGTAGCAGTAGCAGTAGCAGTAGCAGTAGCAGCAGTAGCAGTAGTAGTAGTAGTAGTAGTAGTAGTAGTAGTAGTAGTAGTAGTAGCAGTAGCAGCAGCAGTAGCAGCAGCAGCAGTAGTAGCAGCAGTAGCAGTAGCAGTAGCAGTAGCAGTAGCAGTAGCAGTAGCAGTAGCAGTAGCAGCAGCAGCAGCAGCAGCAGTAGCAGTAGCAGTAGCAGTAGCAATAGCAGTAGCAGTAGCAGTAGCAGTAGCAGTAGCAGTAGCAGTAGCAGTAGCAGTAGCAGTAGCAGTAGCAGTAGCAGTAGCAGTAGCAGTAGCAATAGCAGCAGCAGCAGCAGCAGCAGCAGCAGTAGCAGTAGCAGTAGCAGTAGCAGTAGCAGTAGCAGTAGCAGTAGCAGTAGCAGTAGCAGTAGCAGTAGCAGTAGCAGTAGCAGTAGTAGTAGTAGTAGTAGTAATAGTGGTTGTGTTAATAGTAATATAGTTACATACTAGTAATGTATCTAGTTGAAATATGAATGCAAACAATGGTTTAATTGTACCGATGTATAGAAATATATTATATAATATGTAGTAATATCACTATAGAGAATAAATGTGCTAGAATGCCAGAAGTTACATACAGAATATTATATTATACATATACGGCCTATAATAGGACTCAATTATCTACCTCAAGGTCACTATTTAGAGGTCGTAACCTTTTTCGATATGGAGAGAAGAATGGCGTCCGTGAATATGTGAAAACCTACGTGTTCCCCATGCTTCTTGAGGTATATCTACGAGATGGGGCAGGGGGTGAGGAGGAGGAGGAGGGAGATGTGGATATGGATGGTGATAAGAATAAGGCTGAGGGGATAAGGAGGGGGAAAGAGGAGAGGAGAATGATGTAAAGGTAAGGAGGAGGAGGAGGAGGAGGAGGAGATTAAGATTAAGGGTAATAAGGAAGAGGAGGATGAGTAGGAGGATGGCAAGTAGATTGATGGTTAGTATGAGATGTAGGAGGATGAGGAAGAAAACGCTAAAGTTAAATAATTATGTTACATTACTATTTAAGAATATATTTATTATTATTGTATAATCTAATAGCTCTATTTTATATGAATCATCTCTCTTATTAATATTCGTAAATCTATCGATGAATCACTAAAAACATAGAATAACCGATTGAATGTACAAAACGAACTAGCGAATCATTAAATATAGAATAATAGTGAACCTTATTGTCTTTGATGACGTAATGGGTGAGACTCTGCGCATAAGGTTTATCGAACCTCTTGTAGAAAGAGTCTCGCATCGTGATCATGTCAACGCCTGACTTACGGAATCTCTCCAGGTTCTCGTTATGCCTATGGAGAGATTGCGAGGTGATGTATTATACTATATTCATATACTATATTCATGTACTATATTCATTTACTATATTCATATACTATATTCATATACTATATTCATATACTATATTCATGTACTATATTCATATACTATATTCATATACTATAGGTTATTATGCATACTTAATTAATCGTATAGTAAATGAGATTAAATTGTAAGTAAAATTTACATAAGTATGTGATTTCAATAAATATTCAAAATATTTATATATAACAAATTGTTATTAACAATATAGCAGAAATATAAAAGACAGAATACATATAATTATGCTATTTTAATGCTAATCTTACAAATTTTAGATTTCTTCGGTGGAGTAATACTAAATTTTTAAATAATTTTACTGCATATAAATTACTTTATATAAAATACTTTATATAAAATACTTTATATAAAATAAAATATATAAAATACTTTATAAATTAAATATCTAAATAAAACAATTCGAAAAATGATATCATTTGGAAAATACTAACTATAAAAATGAATAATTTCAATTATTATTTATTAAGACTTTACTTCAAATTTATATTTATTAACATTAACAATTAAATTATACTCATAATATATAAATATGATTATATTCAATATTGTTATAGATCGTATGTCTTACTTTATAATATTATTAACTTTTATATTATGGCTAAATGATTTTATCATAATACATTATTAGGAGTTATTTTTAATTTACAATTATATTAATTTATATTCTATAATTGAAATACATGATATCATATGTTGTGTGCAAATTAGCAACAAACAAGTATACAAGTGAGAAATTCTGGCAGGCTTATGTTTGTAGAACTTATATTTGTTAATATGATTGAATTCATGATATTCTATATATTACCAAAGGGCTTTGATATTACCATTATTCTTATTATGATATTACATAACATCAGAATGGTAAATGTAACATTAATTGAATGTATAATTACAATACTATATCCATGGTAGAGTATCATAGATAATAATGTGTATATATGAATAGGGTGACAGCATAGCAAAGATATTGATTTTAATCTTAATCTGAAGCCCTTTAGAAGAAATAATAACATCAATAATTATATATTTCATACGAAAAAAAATGTACAATTTAAAACTTCTAATAAATATTTATTATTATTAATATTATTATATATATATAATATGAATAAAGTAACAAGAAAGTTGAGTAATTTCTTATATATATAATTTATATATGTTTTTATAGGTTCACTCTGGATGTAATGCAGCTAAAAAAACCTAATATATCAAAACTAAACCCAACCACACCAAATTAAACCAAATCAGTGAAAACAACTCAAACCCAAAATATTAATTACCACATATATATATATATATATATATATATATATAATACTGACTTATGTAAAGTTATTATCTATGCACTATTTCATTCAATTAATGTTATCTTTAAAGTTGTGAAGTTATATAATAGAATTGAATAATGGTAATATATGTATATACTATTTCGAATGTGAATTAATTCATATTCACAATTATAAGTTTTACGTGAACATTTCTCTCTTTTATAAGTTTGTGTTGCTACTTCATAGATCCCCCTATATTATATACTAAGTATGGATGTGTATGTACAAACATAGATTATAGCTAGTACCAGTTACTCCTACATTATATAAGACTGTCCTTGGATAGAGATTCTATTATTTTAAATTACAAATTTAATTAAACATCATATAAATCGAATAATAAAAAATGCGAAACTACGTTTAAATTTATATATTTAACTGATATTATTGATATTTAAATTTAACTTTAACGTATGTATTTGTAACTTAATTATTTGAAATAGAAACTTCTAAAATATATAAAAAAAATATTACAATATTATAATATATACTATAATATAATCTAATGTAGCAAGTATTCTTTGAAATATTCTACTATTTATCTCATTATAATTAATAGATTTATTACAAAAGTTGTTGCTTTTTTACTTTATATTACACTATGAAACATAAATCACTTTGAGTAAGTGAGGTAAATCTTAATAGATATTAGAATACATTAATAAATATGAATATATAAATGACATTATTATACTATAAATATATGATGAAAACACATTATTATATTGTTTTTATTAAATCAGACTAATATATCATTACACAAACATTTCTTTTACCATTTATATTATATTTAATAATTAAATATTTAGTAAATATTATTTAATAGTTTTACTAAAAATATATGAACATGAATCTCTAGTTATATATATAAAGTAGTTCTATTGTAGCAAAGATGGTTAACTCCCTATCTAAGCTATGTAATTATTTTAATATAGTTCTTACACCAACCACTAGATGGATACACATGTATTATTTTAAGTTAAATTTGATATTATAAATTCATAAAATAATTAAACTAATTATCAGACTAATATACTTTTATTATTATAATATATATGTGAATTATATTTTTTTAAATATATTTAAAAATTACGACATTTTCACAGTATTGAAAGTTTACATGTAAATAACAATGACTAAATCAATCTAAATCGACTAAAAATTCGGTAAAATTTGTATAATTATATTTGTTATATCTTCAAATAATATGTTTGCGGAATACTTACTTTTCGATAAATATAGAATTGTTATATATCTTAATTCAAGATTATATTAGGGTATTATTTTTGAATTCACATGTAAACAGATACGAATCCAAAAATAGATTTTAGTTCTTTCACCCGTCACATTTGCGATAGTGTCGTTTTTATTTAAAAATAAATCGGAAAATCTTTGATTGTAATAAATCAAGGAGGATTAATAATTAAAGTAATAGATGATAAGAATGTCTTAAAAATAGTAAAAATATATAATTTTTAAATTGTATTAATTAATAAGTTAATTGTAATAGAATTATGAAAAATATTATAAATATAAATTATATATATGTGTGTATGTATATCTATATATATGTGTGGATGTGTGTACCTATATGGGGGGCAGTTCAGTGATTTCATGTATTTCTTCATACTGATTTCAGGACACCTACATTTCTCATAGTACATGGTACCTAAATAATGGGGGGAGGGTGAGATGATGTTACTATGGTTACAATGAGGGGGGAGATGAATGCACCGATCATGATACACTGACACTAAGGCTGCTAGGTTTTAGAGATGCAGAGATCTCGGCTCATTAAATACTTTACACTAAGCGCAGCCTTAATGCACTGATCACGATGCTCGGTGTCATAAATACGATAAATATTCAATATATTGATAATCTATTTATAGTTCGTGGAGGTGAAATATAATCAGTGACTTCGTAGTTATAAATAAATAACATTACTTGAATACCATAGTAATACACCACCATCACCACAGCAGTCTGCCCATCTTGTACATAGGTTACTTGTATCACCACCATATAACGCTGTGTCAGTTTGTGTTGACTTGCATGGTGGACAGTATATACATGTAATTAATATGTTATATATTAAATATTATATCTTGAATATGTATATATAAATAATATTTATTTAATATAATATTTATATAATATTTATTAAATGTACATATTTTTAATTTACAAAACAGTATACTATGATGATAAATTCTGATTATGCATATAAAATACACCTATATGATGTAATAACTATGTTGTGAAACATTTAATTTAAACTAATACATACTCACAGTAATATACACAAGTATACTTATATATATATATATATATGTGTGTGTATATGTGTTTGTGTGTATATATATATATGTGTGTGTGTTTAATAAACACTGGTTATTATCAAAGTATTATCAGGTAAATAAAATCTGTTACCTATCATAGGATCAATATAAAGGGAAACATACATTATGTGTACATTATGTATACAGTATGTTTACATTGTGTATACAATGTGTACATTACTAATAGATTAACATTTAAGTTATATCCTATACCTAAACATATAAAGTGAAGGTGTAGGTGTTTGTTATTATGCAATATTACATGTAAGCTGTTACCTGTGATGGGATCAATACAAAGGAAAGCAGTTCACACCTACTGTATGTATACAAAACCTATATTAGGTATAAGCATGTTTTAGAAGTTAGAGTATAAAATATTGGTGTAACTAACTTACGATAGCTCAGATCTAAAGTATTGTTCGTTATATACTATTCTGAGATGATGGTTATCTAGAAAATATTCGGATTCTAATCGAAAAGACTTAAATTGAGAATATATATATATATATAATATAGACTTATATATAGTTATATATAATATATTACATATAAAGATAATTGTATATTATATGTATCGTAGAGATCAAGTATTTTTTTCTTCAATTATATATTACACTAGATTTTCATTCACAAATAATATGTATATATATATATATATATATATATATATATATATAATATATATATAGTAGTACATAGTACATGTACTATGATTATTTATTATCAAAAATATATATAATTAAATTATTGAATTATTAAAATCTAAGATTTTAGATAAAGATATTAAAGACTCTATGTAATTACTTAACCCTTACTAAGTTATAAATAAATCAAAGAAGATAAGCCAACCACTGATAATAATACACAGTCTCACTGTAGGGTATCAGTGTCTGTATTAGTTACATGTTATGAACAATAGTTCCTATAGGCGATCATGTAACATAAATAAGTGTATCTAGGCGAATAACAATAAATTACATCTATATTTAGAATTATGAAATATACATATAAATATGTGTACATATATATAAATATATATGTACACATATATAAACATACAACATTATGTGTGTATATGTGGTAGTTATGAAACACTAATGTATTATGTGTGACGAGGCATAAGAGTGGTATGCACTACATATTATATAGTCTATTATATATAATCTAGTGTCGCTAATACTAGTCAATGTAATAAATTAGCAACATTTAGAAACTATAGTTTTTCTTTAAACGTAAATATATGTATACTTTAAATACATTTATTGACTTAAGGATATTGTGGTAAGTAATATCTGCTTTTTCATATTTGAATTTGTTTATAATAAATGTAGGTTATTTCTTCATATATATGTTATCGATATTGAAGAAAAATTAAAAAAAAATATCTTAGAAATTATTTGTATCCATATATTCTTCTATGTTTCTCTTATTTTATGAATATAATATTTCTCTACTGAAGATACCCCCTTAGAGAGACTATACAACGATTAGGAATACCATTTCGGTCATTGAAATATGTAACATAGTAAATAATATATTAATATTGGATAGGAATTTATGAATCATAAGGAATATTGATTAAATAGGATTTAATATACATTAATGTATAAATATGTATATATATATTGTGTTTTTAAAACTATAGGGTTCGGTCTACCCATATGAGGAAGTAACCGCGAAGCTTCCTTAATGTGATGATTCCCGTCAATACTCGTATCACAGTGGTATTCGATGAGATCATATAACTTTACTATATACATTATTTCACATAATACGCGTATGGCATTAGCATGTTGAACACTTACTGACTGTTTGTGTTTGTATATTTATAGTCTTTTTTTTTGTTATATTATAACATTACAATTTACTCTATCTATGATATATATATATATATATATATATATATATATGTATCTAGATATCATCTCTATTGATATCGTCGCTATAGATCTATTAACCTGCGATAACTACGGGAGATCTAGCTATAGGTTCACCGTCGTATGAGATAGCAAACTTTAGCTCCGTTCTCTTAGTGTGTAACTGTGTGGGGGCATGTGGAGTGGTAAGGGATGGGTGATGTTGATGGTGATGATTATGATGGTTATGATGGTGATGATGATGATGGGGGTTGTGGTGGTGATGGTGATTTGATAGTTTATTTAAGCACTGTAAAAATATAAAACGAATTATAAAATAAAACATCGATAAAATAAAACATATGAAAATAATAAATATAACATGTTGATTCGAATAATTGCGATAAATAAATATAAAACAATATTAATATTAATATTAATGAAGTAAAAATAATTGTACTTTACGTCGAAAAATATTATATTTAATTTCACAGCGTAATTTTGGCGGAATTTTATTCCATTTGGTAGGTGCTGACTCACAAAAAGATTTATCCATAATGGTCTCATAATTATATTTAGGTAAATTTAGTTTCACAGTCTTGGCATATCTAACATCTATGAGAGATGACGATAATAGGAAATCCTTTCAGATATTATATTATATGTATTTGAATAGAAAATATTATGGACTAATGAAACAGATTTAAGGAATGCTCTGTCTTTTATGTATTTGTAATTTATGCTGGAGGAAGCTAATTGATATATGGTTATTGAATTTAATATTATGAATAGTATGGATAGATGACCTAATAGTTTATAAATTTTGTTAGTCCTATATTTGGGTAATCGAGTATATAGAGAATTAATCTAAGCGTGAAAAAAACAAGATAATGAATTAGTATTTTACAAATTTTATGTGTGATTAATTTTCTAATTGAATTTATTTTATAAAGTAATACATTATCAGATTAACATAAAGAATTTATTTGTGGTATGAAATATAGTTTTTCATCGAATATAACCCCCCCAAATTTTTAACTTTAAATTTACTATTTATTTGAATATTATCTACATTGACTATTGGGAATCTATTCAGAGAAATTTAAATATTAATTAATTCTGTTTTATTTGTATTAAATGTATGCTATCTGAACATAGAGAAAGTTCACTATGGAAGATTGATGATGAAATGAAATTATTGACAAAAGTTGAATACCAAAGGGCTAATATAAATTAGGAAAAGAAGAGGCCCAAGTAAGCTACCCATGTAGAACACCATGTGTCATACTCACTAATTCAGATTCACATTCATCAATAACAACTGATTAAGATCTATCTTCCAAATATCATTTAATGAAATACAGAACATTATTGGAAATACCAATTTCAGCAAGTCGAAAAAATAGGTTTTTATGTAAAATAGTATCGAAAGCGGAAGTCAAATCTAGTATAAGTAATTGAGCTACGTGTTTCTTATCTAACAATTTCAGAATAGAATCAGTTGCCATATATAACGCAGTTTCTGTTAAATGGGAGGGCCTGAAAGCAGATTGGTTTCGATCATAGAGGTTATTTGTAACCAGATATTCAGTAATCTATTTACATATGATTCTTTCTAAAACTTTACTAATTATAGTTGAGATATTGGCCTGTAGTTTAATAGTACACTAGGGTAGGATTTTTAAGTATAGTAATAATCATATCTTGTTTATAGCATTGAAGAAATGTATTGGATGTAATTGAATCACTTATAATTTTATGAATACATCGATAAATAGTATTTAATATATAATTCATATAGGATAAAGGTAGAGGATCATATTTCGAACTGGATTTCATTTTTATTATATGGTTATATATCTCAACAGTTGTAGGTAGAAAAAGGAATTTAGACTGATGTTAATAATATTATATGATGATGATAATTATGATGATGATAATGAACATTATGGTAAGTTATGGTTTATTAAGCACTAAATGTAGCCCCATGTTAGTACCTTAGCCTGTGCGGGGAAAATATACTAATAATTAATATTAAAAGAACGATGTATTGACAGAAAACAGTTTCCGATAGAAATTAGATAATAATAATACTTTGAAGATAAAAGAGAAAAATAACGAATACATAAATAATAAGTTTGTTGATTTATAAAGGAATAGATATAAAGTATGCATGTACTAGATGTAGCATGCATTAATAACTGTTAGGTAGTCCACATTCTATATAAAACGTTTAAATATTGTATATTTATGCGTAAGCGATGAAATTTGATAAAAAGCAATAATATTAATTCAAACTTTTCAATATATCATATATATCTTTATGATCAAAATTAATAAATATAAGAAAAATAGTGTAGTTATTAAATAAATAAACTTTATTTCGATGGTTAGAATTCTAAATATAATCAACCATTTAAAATATAATAAAGTCGATATAATATATAAATATATATATAGTATAGTTAACCGAGGCTATTGAAACATATATGTTTTATTTTGATTCAAAAAAGAAATGGAGTTTCAATAGCTACATTGTTTATGCATTACACAATCCTAGGTTAACTACACATCTACATCAGTACTACTAGTGTAGTAGTAGTAGTGGTATACGCAGCGTTGAGGGGGTTGTAATTTATTTATTTATATATAGTTTATTGACTATAAAAACACTGTGCGGTTATAGGCGTCGTTAGATAATACAAAACAAAAATAAATAGAAAACGAATTATAATGAGCCAAAGCTAACCCTGAATCGAGCGATATAACTGCCGTCATCTCGATCCAATAACGTGAAATACACTCGGTGGGAGTCGGTTAGAATCACGGAAAACTTGTCGCCTAACGAACTCGTAGCGCTGTCGATGTAGGAGAGATTGGTTACGGTAACCTATCAACATCGTTAAGTATAGTGAGAGTAAACTGAGATGATTTATATAATACTTGTAGTGTGTTATACTCGTGATTATCATTTAGTTATTAATTATGATGATGTAATCTAATCAGTATTGGTCAGGTTGGGTTTTTCTAGGTTTAAATCAAAAATAAAAAAGACTACGTTTTCGCGTTTTTACTAATATTTATGTTTTTTCAATAAATAGTTATGCACTTAATGTATTAGATTATTATGTTACACTTATTTTTTATTAATTTAAATAATTAATTAGTTATTAAAGTTATAATTATTACTATTAATGTTAGATTGTAATGATAAATATTAATATAATTCATACTTATTTAATAAGTTCTTATGATATTATATTAAAATTCAAAAAGTATAATTAATTTTTTTTAATTAATTTTTCAAAAAATAAAAAAAAACATAAAAACCTACATAACAACACGAAACCCAAAACATAAATTCAAACTTATTTGGGTGTTTGACAACTCTGAATCTAGTACATGATTTGATTTCAATAACATGAAATATCTAATTACAAGAATGAATGTTAAATAATAATATCATATCTTTAAGATAATCTTATAATAATAAAAATGTCCACTTACTTATTACCATTCGTATCCACAGCCTGAATAAAAAAATAACGAACAGGAACGTTGAAATCAGATTTTAATCCAGGTCCCCATATAATAAATGCGTCAGGATCTATTGTTGAATTAACAATACTCACACAATACATGCATAATATAAATATATACATACAATATTTAAAACACATTGTACAACTTATTTTAAGAAATAATAATCAATTTTACAGTACCAAACATATATATTAAATTCAAAACTAATTTAAATAATAAATTTTGAATATATAGGATGTTGACAGGAACTAAATAATCCCGCAGAAAAGGTCACACTATATTTATTATTAAATTTATACATTAATTCGTGATTATTTATACACTTATCATATCTTATATTAATAAAGATTATATAAATGTAATTTATTATTTAATATTCAATAATATTATTTAATTAAAACTTTAGTGTTTTAATTATTTATCTTAATATCTCGCAAATTAACGTTAGTTGTAAACAAATATTGAATATTTGTTTTTGATTTTCACATTTCCATTTATTTTTTCCCGATGATTAATGCATGAAACTCGACGTATATAAAATCATTGATGATAATAAACTATTATACGTATAATATAATCATCATAATTAAATTTTAATATTAAATGTATTGCTTTACATTAATACTATTTTATAAAACTTGAAAAATTATATAAATAATAAATGATTTGGCAAATCATTCATTGGCTCATGTTATATTTAATATTTAATATAATATTATATTACATTAAATATTACATATTTTTCTAAATCTATTTATTTGTTAGATGAATAAACTATAACCATTTATTTGTATTTAAAATATTAATTTTTATATATAAATATGTAAAACAAACTAAATTATTCATACATTTTTAAAACAAAATTATCTTGAAAATAAAACGAATAATAATTATTATAATTAACCGCTTACTTTAAAATTATTTTAAAAATAGATGTACATATTAATAATATGTCATATTATGTAATAGAATATATAGCTTTTTACACTTTATTCTTTACCTATATCTCTGAGATAAACTACAAAAATGAAATTCTATCAAATTACATAATTGTAATTATATCATTATGATAATCATATAAAATATACACTTAATGTAACATTATTATAATCGTTATAATAATGCTTTAAATGCATATGTATGTATATATGATATTTATAGTTAATATTATATTAAATAAGGATTACAGCCATCTAAAACAAGCATTCGTATATCCAAACTATATGGGGCACTAATTGATATCAAATTAGTATATCATTAAAAGCCTAATATTTACTTGATTATACTTTGTATACAAAATTATTTAATATACACTATAAACACACATGTCTTATACACTATATGCATGTAGATATTTATACTCAATATTAAACTATAATCATGTTCTATATATTCAGATGGTACACGTAGAAAACATCCGGCATTATATTCAATTGCTATCGTATATTTATGTGTATTTGAGTAATATATATGACACTTAAAATATATTAATATATATACATATTACATATATATATATATATATATACTACATATTACATATATATATATATATACCAAAGATTTTGCGAAGCAAAGATATAACACTCCGGGAGTGCATAGGGAGTCCCTATGCATGCAACGTAATTTAGTAATAGCCCCAACCGCTGCTAGCAGTAGTATCGAAATCACTGAAATAGATTTAGGTTCGGCTCTGTTTGCATACAACAATGTTTTCATTGCTCTATTAAATTACATGCAATATAAATTAGCTTTTACTCACTAAATATATACTTATAGCATTTAAAACATACATATCATATTTGTTTGTTATATATTAGTAATGAACACTTAGTTTTCATCATATAAATATTAATTTAAAGCATATTATTTAACATTTTAAAAGTGTATAGTTAAATACGAATTTACATTATAAACAACGCATAGTTCCTAAAAGTAACCCGCTATAGGTGGCACCAGGGTATTTTGTATACAAATTCGAATTACACAATTTTGCGTAAGTGTTATATCTTTCCTTCGGAAAATCTTTGTATATACTACATATATGTATTTTCGTATTGATAATTTTTGTTTAAATTGGTTTAATTTTGTTCTACGTGGTTTTTTAGCTGCATTACATCCCGAAGTGAGCCTATAAAATATTGTGATTGATTTATTTTATTTAAAATTATTTACCTAATTTAGTACAAACTCTTATATAATAGTTAATTGTCATATTTTCATATATATTACTCAGTACACGTGAATATATGACATTAATCGAATATAATTCCGGATTTTTTCGACGTCATCCATTCAGATATTATTTCGATATCATTATCGCCATCTATAGTTAAATTATGGCATATTATTGTTTACAAATTTTTCCTTTAGTCTAGACTCAAAATACAGCGTTAATATATAGTATAATGATTATAAAAAAGTAAATAAAAAGATTAAATAAATAAATACTATTAAATTATCACAATTACGACGTTATACGTTTGTTACATAGTGTTATTTTTTTACGATTTTAGATTTAAGTTTATGTGTGGATTTTATTTAATATATATTATAATCTGTATATTTATTATCTTCTATAATATGTATTTATAGTGATATTTGTAATATATTAATTAATCAATATTTATATATACATATAATACAAAATTCTAATAAAATATAAAGTTAAATATTCGCCTACAAAAAAGATACCTACAAATTATTGCAATTCTCATAACATGGTGTTATTTTATGACGTATAAATTTACAAGTTATAATCATATATGGATGTAATGTGAAAGTATACTTTCATTATAATGTTTGAGTATAATTCAATGGGGTAGCTGTCTAGCCGCTGTTTTAAATTTGATATGCATCGATACAAATAAAATCATCTTATATATTAGAAAACTATATTATTATACCAATTATTATATGCAATCTAATATATTAAATATCGAATACAAATATAACCATAATTCTAATGATTATATGACATTATATGATATTATATTATGCCATATACAGTCACTATAACAGTAATACAGTGTGAGTGATATTATTGATTATCTTCTACAATCATTCGCAGTCGTTAATATGCACATAATCATCTCTCTTATTGATTTAACTCTGACTACTTTCAAACTATTTTAAGATCAAGGTGTTAATAATCATATTCCTAAATAAAATATTAAATAATTTACAAAAAAAATATCAATGTTTATTTTTTCAACATGTTTATGATAATGAATAATTTAATGACAATTATTATTAATGTATAATAAAAACTAGTTAATATACAATATTACATTGTACAATACGTTTTAAAAAATTGAATTTGACTAATTATAATTAGTATAGTATAATTACAAATATATTTGTATATAATAAGTGGTTGAAAGTACCCTATTTATGTTGAACCTATTTTTAGAAATTAGTTAATCAAATATTTATTCATTTAAGATAATATTTTATTTAAAAATATTTGTAACAATGTCATTTAAATGTCAAAGTCGTAATGTGTGTAATAATCTAGTGATGTGTATAATTTACTTTAATATAGTATTTCTAAAATTGTAGAAAATTATTGAGAAAAAGCAAAAAAGTGTTTCACATACCGAACTCTACTTCAAATATTAATATTTTATTATTGATTCCTTATTTATATACAAGATAGTTGCACATTTGTCTAGTACAATAACATGTGGATATAAAGAGGAGTGATTACTTCCTACTAGTGACTAGTATTGATTTATAAACTACTATTTACATTTACACTAAATGTATATATGAAATAGTTGAAATATAGTATGTAATAAATACAAATTATCATTAATACTTATTCTATAAAATATTCGCCTGGTAGCAATTTTTCACCAATTATAATTAAATTATTGCAATTGATAAGTAACAATTTTATAAATAATCACTATTTTGTATAAAACGATTGAATGATATGAAAGAAATATATATTAAGGTGTGTTCGCACTATCCGTAAAATGCTTGCTGTATCAAATACTAGTTTAACACAACAACAAATAACATGTTCTATTTTTTCTGTATGTTAAATATAGGAAATCTACATTTTGTTGTTTGAAAACCTTAGAAAAGAAAGTTTCACTTTTCCAAACTTTAACACAGCGTGTAATTTACGGATTGTGTGATAATATACACCCTCTAACAATAGTGTACGATAAAGTACACAACCAGAGATAGAGATTGAACTTTACAATTATAGATTTCAGTCAGTGTTCCATAGGTTATTACCGCCTATGGTAATAACCGCGGTAATAACCGGTAATAACCTGTACGGTAAAAACAGGTTTTTACCATGGTAAAAACCTAGTGTTGTCTATATAATTAAATATAATATTATCTATATTATATTAAACCTAGTAGTGTCTATATAATTTACAATTATATATTATTTATAGATTTTATATTTAATAGATAATATACAATTATAAAGTTAAATAATACTACATTAAAATCAATATTATAAGATTTCTTATATTAAAAAAAAAACTTTATTAATTTTGACTCTATGTAAAGAAAACATTTTTTAAATAAATAATATGATATTGAAATAAATGAGTAAATAAGTCAATATATATATATAAAATATTGAATATAATAATATATTTATTTTTGCATTAGTAAAAGGAAAGCCCATTCACACCAAATAAAGCGAGCGATTTTTCACCGATATGCACAGTAACGAAATCGTCGAGAAATAGTTAAATATTTAGAGATATCCCGAAATGATGAAGAGTGATATTGTCACGATATCGATGATATATTGGTGATATATCGGTAGGGGTGTAGCACAGAGAGAGATAAAAATCTGTACGATATTGGTGAAAAATCGGCCAACTTTTTCGGTGTGACAGGAACTTAATATTGTAAAAAATAATATATATATTAAACAATAGAACTAATAATATTTTCATTGAGAAATTATTTGAATATATTCATTATTTGATTTTATACCATGATATTTAATTAAATATATTAAATATATCTATATATATTGTTAATTATATATATATATATATATATATATATATAAATACTGAATAGAATATTTATTTTTATATATATGAAATTAAATATAATTTTTACAAATATTTTTTACAATACTGTATAACTATTTAGTAATATTTTCATTATGTAATTTTATGAATATATAACACAGTGTGATTTTATTTCATTTATAAAATATATCCAATTACATCAACTTGTTAATTTTACAATATAAGGGTGGCAGACCTCAAAATCTAGTTGGATTTAAAATAATAAATGTACTATAAATGGCATAATAAAGCAGACAAATGTTGACAAATTTTCAAATAAATCTGCTAGATTAATTAGCCATAACATTTATATATAAATGAATCAATATTACTTTAAATTTCAATATACATTTTTTTTTAAAGGTATTATATTTTATGAGTACTAGGTTTTTACCGGTTATTACCGGTTTTTACCGTAAATTAACATGGTAGAGATAGTTTTTTACCGGTTATTACCGGTTTTGCCCGGTAAAAACAGGTTTTTACCGAAAATAATGGAACCCTGATTTCAGTCGATATAAATATTATTTATAATTAAGATCCTAAATAGTATAATGTAAACATCACATAGATTTAAAACTTCGCATACATCATTTACATTATGAATAATACATATTATTACATGTGAATATATTATATAATATATTCATACGATTACTAATACATCACATTTAATTAAAATACAACTCAATAATTATAATTATTTAACACATTCATAAACTTGATATATTAATTTAAACTATGTAAGGTCATAAAATAATATACTATTATAGTTAATTTAGTAATATCGTATCATATAAATATGATAGATATGAATGAATGAATATTAAACGGTGTATACACACTGCTAGCATCAAGCACAGTAACAAGTCGCCGCCTAAAATCTATGAAATGTTTATTTAAACACAAAAATAACGTTACAAGTTCTCTATTGTGTACAAAAATATAAAAATAACGAAATATACAAAAAGTATATAAATCAGTTGAAAATAATAAAATTTATTTTTTACAAATTAATAACAATACATTAAATTTAAAATTAGAATGATTTACATTAGTTCAAAATGGTGCAGGTAACGCATTCCATAGATTGGATACAACCTCACTGAGAAATCGTTTAATATATCTTAGCTTGTTCGACAGAAGTAGTATATAGTATTCAAATTTAATTAATTAAAATTATATAATAAATTGATATCGCATTTATTTTTGTATTCAAAATATTTCTCATTTAACCATTAGTATCCATACTAATAAGTATTGCTACATTTATTGAGTACAATTTATTAAACAATACCCTTGAAAATAACTGCATATATTTTTTTTCGTTAATTTTTCGAGTATATAAGTATAATATTTGTTATTTTATTGTTGTAGATTAATTATTTTTTTGTAAATAATATATCTAATAAAATCATAATATAATATAAGCATAGATATGACTTTACGTTTAAATTTTATTTTGAATCGTTGAAACTTATCGATCAATAAACTAAAGCCAATATAGTACAAAAAAATAATTGTAATTTATATTGATTTAAATTATTACAATGTATGATTATTACAGATACCCGCGTCGTATCGTCATCTACACAACTATATATGGAGCCTTTGGATAATCACAAGCCAGTAATTCTACAGGTTAACTATATGATGTGGCTTGCCATCATCTGATAGCGCAGTACCATTATCTGATAGCATTGTACCATTATCTAATAGCATAGTATCATCAACTGAATGCCTAGTACCATCAGATGATAGCACAGTACCAGTATCTGATAGCGCAGTACCAGTATCTGATAGCGCAGTACCATACGATAGCATGTTAGCATCAGACAACATGTTAGCCATCAGATAGCGTAGATAATCTCACTGAGTGTGAGTGTGTGTGTGTGTGTGTGTGTGTGTGTGATTAATTATTCATGCACTGCTCTAACTACGAATCACTCGCAATCGACGTGCTAAACTGACGGATAACGTTGTAATCGACGCGTAATCTACGCGGTGAACGTGTGTCGTGGTATATTATGTAATCCGTGAGTGTATCATAGTACGTATGCGTAATCC
This sequence comes from Osedax fenrisi, assembly GCA_964019155.1. Classification (NCBI taxonomy): domain Eukaryota; kingdom Metazoa; phylum Annelida; class Polychaeta; order Sabellida; family Siboglinidae; genus Osedax; species Osedax fenrisi. Next base: position 20,931,814 of record OZ025244.1, on the reverse strand, counting down.
ACATGGTAAATACTTGTGGGGGCCACAAGTTTGTGACGTAATCGTCTGCCGGTATTCAGATTGACCTCTCACTATACACTTTTTATCTATCCTTAGTTCCACCCTAGTCTGCGTATCGTAGCGTTACCTATACTTATCTCCATAGCCTTTATCCGTAATATCGACTACTATTTCGCATGCACTTAACTATTAATGTATTCATTAGAAACGATGATAATAATTAATTATTGGAAGTTGTTTGTTTATAGTGATATAGTAAATAAAAATAAAAATTCTGCAATATCTTCTAAAGGGATTCAATTAATATATAACTATTTCATATCGTCGGCACCGAGTATATAATATCTACTTTACATCGATCTCTCAACGTATCTACAATATATTATGCGTCCAATCGAATGGCACATTATACAAATATAACTACGAGTGAAACCCTACTTATTACAGACAAGTGAAGCGATACTAGCCCTAGAGACGCATGACATGGATATTCAATGCATCGAAAACGGTTATTAATATAAATATAAGAGGCGGTGATCCACGTGATTGTAACTGTTTAACAACTAATGTATACACATATTATATGTGACATATATATTTATATATATATATTTAGAAGTGATCTTATATAATTTTGTATACATAAATGATCGGCTCTCGTTAAAACCATGGATGCCATAACATTAGAGCTGTTTCGAAGGGACATTAGAGCCATATAAGTGAAAACTTCATCTAAGTTCCTGGATGGGATGAAAGGACTCCACCGAAATAAAAAAAAATAATAATAATATATATATATAAATAACTATATATATATATATATATATATATATATATATATCTATTCAAAGCATTATAATGTTACTAATCTAGTTTACCCCAAGACAATACATTCTTTATTCACCCTGTACATTGTAGTTAACTCTATGCGGTGTGTCTATTCCATTGTTTTAAATACTGCTATCATATACTAGAAGATAAGGAATATAAGTTATTACTATATACCTACATACATGTGCACTTATGACTCTATGTATTAATACATGTATAATATGATCAAGTGTATGCATGTGATGGCAACGTTAAAGAGATGATTATTGTCATAATTTAAGTGATATAATACATTAATATAGTTAATTTACATATTAGTTAGTGGCTAGATTTCAAATATATATATATGATTAACACATAATCGATTAAATATTCCATATATTATATATTCCTAAATATTATTTATTTATCTATTAATATATATATATATATATAATTGTATCAATTGTTATATAATATACAGAAATTGTATACGCCAACGATAATCCAAATGCAACGAAAGTTAAAGATCAAAACTACAATAGTTCCATAGATCTAATCAGGGTTGGTAGTACTACTAACTTAAGCTGCTTTCATACCACATGAAACAGCCAGATAAGTTATCTGGCTGCTAGTTATTAACGACCCGATTGTTATAGCCCAATATCGTCTGCTTCAAATTATTCGTTTAAAATATTAACCAGATATCTAGTAAGTCACAGATTTAAGATTTGATAAAGGGTAATTTATATACCTACGTGATATCGGTATAGCCGTTCATATTGAAACGCCCCATTTTTATGTTCGAGTATATAGCGGGCCTAAATCGGGCTATTTTTGTGGGTGTGAAAATAGCTTTAGTATTATATAGGTATGGTTTCATGTATTCATTTTAACATTGTACATATGCATTCAGTACAAATACATATCAATAATATACTTGTTTTTATTATGTATACATTAATTTTCTAGTTTTACATTTATTTATTTCAATATAACAAGGTATTAATTGTATTAATCCTAATAGAATATAATAAGAAAGCTTAGATATATTGATAAATTATCAATTTAAACCATACTTAGTAATAATTTAAATTTTATTTATTAATTTATATTTTATCACCTAGTTATGCAATTTAACTAATTAAATTAAATAATAAAATTGTACTCCTTCTAATTATATTTACGAATAAAATATTTATTTACTTTATTGCGGAAGTTATTCCGATATCTATGTATTAATGTATTCCTCCTCCTCCTCCTCCTCCTCCTCCTCCTCCTCCTCCTCCTCCTCCTCCTCCTCCTCCTGCAACTCCTCCACTATCTCATCCTCCTCCAACATCTCCACCTCCTCATCCTCCTCCTCATTGGTCAGAATATGCTGATGAATATGAATGATTCGATGGTACAAAGATTCCAGAGCGTGGAGGAGAAACTCGAAGACCTATCCCAGCGCACCACGCACCTGGAAGAACAGATCCTCGCTAAAGGGTAATTAGTAGTGCTGATGATTAGTTATGCTATACTTTGTACATAGTAGTTATGTAATACTACTAGTACTTTGTACTTTGTTGATTGATAATTGATTTAAGCAAATACATAGCCGAAAATATAATCGAAAATATAAAGTTTAAATATTTGCTAATGATAACATACGTTATAGAAATAAACAAAGAATAATACAAAATTAAAAAATTAAAGAAATTAATTTGTTGTTATGTAATACTACTGATGTGTAATTAATTATGTAATCGAGTAAATGAAGTGTAATCTATTCATACCGATTCATCCATTTTTTATAGTTTTCATTATTGCGATAATATTGATGTAAATCACGCATAATTAAGCTCGACGATAGAGGTTCTCCCACCTGTGTAAACAGACACATATCACATGACCTCCATCTCATACAACTTACACTACTTCGTAATGCCGCAGACATTCGAAAAAGAACAAGATGCCTCGCCACGCCCCCTACCGAATGGATAACATCTACGATTCACAAGGTAACCACAGTGCCTGTTCAGACTATGTTATTAATAGCTACAGAGCCTACATGCTATGATAGCTCGTATGTTTCTATCTCCTACCCTGTTAGCAGTTGAACTCGGTGTTCTGTATATCTTGTGTACCTAAATGTATACTGAGGTTGTTTGTTTATTTAATCACGAACACATTACGTATATCTATCCATTTACAAGTGAGTATTCCAGTCCACGATACAATAGGCTATACGTATTCATGCGATAACGATAAAGGGTCTGTTAACATCATTAGACGTGTGTCCTGTCCTTGCTAGGTATGCATTAAGGCTAGGCAACAGTACTCATTTCTAAATTTGTTTATTCGATATCGTTAAATCATGCTTTTACTTATATAACTCATAAATGAGCATTTTTTAAATATAAATAATCAACAAAAATAAACATAAATAATCATAAGTTAACGAATATTAAGATCATGTTAGGAAATTTAAAAACTATAATCAGGTATATTTAATTAACTATATAAATTATCTTCATACAATGGATGGACTTGTATATATGATCGTATGATAAAGATAACGTATTTTTTTGTCAACCTTAATCTAATTATCATTTAATTTTCAATTTATATACTTCTACATCTCATATAACTACTTTATATTTATATTTATTTTATTAATAAAGTTATATATGTATATGTTTATATATTGTATATGAATATATATTTATTAAATATATAAGTTGACAATATTTTAAATATAAACATAATACATTATTATCAATCAATTTAATATTAATTTACAATATTTTAAATGTAAACATAATCAATTATTTATCATAATTAATTTATTGTATATATTTAAGATCAATTTACTTAGAATAATTATTATGTAAAATTTCACAGATTAAACATCCATTTTTTATTAAATATTGCTCCAAATTAATTTAACTTTTCACTAATAATAAATAAATTGATAAATAATATATAATTACATAATGTGTACATTTAATTCTATTCAAGCCAGTTGCTAAATTGATGCAACCCTCTAATTTTTATTATCTAAATAATTAAAATTATAATTTATAATTAAATCTTACTTATATTTATTATTATTTAAAAGATTGAAATTTACAAATTATAGATACACATTATAATACCTTTCATATTACTAATTATTGTATATAGTACCGCATACGAATAGTGTAACACTAACTTTCTAGTAGACCACCATTGTTTGTATTAAAGACATGTACAAATCTATTTACAATATCACTATCAAACCTACCCTCGAGTATCCAATACGTATTAAGGTATGTTTTTCGTCAACCACTAGTGGTAATGCAAGTATGTATGTATTTATATAATATATACTATATATACATAATTACGTATTTCATATATTTATATATATATATATATATATATGTAATACGTTATTATATGTATATATACACACATATACGCTCGAGATACATAACTTCACTTTAATTTTTGATAATAATAAATAAATGCTCGTTTACCTACAAATAGCAAAACCGACATGATTGTGTCATATATATTTATGATTCAGTTCATGGACGGAGCTTATTATGCGTGCGTTCATTATCTCCTACATAATATGTAGTAGATAGACATATCTGTCTAACGAAATACACTCTAGACCACTAGTGTAATTTCTACCACTAGTGGTGTGGGTCGAATAAATAGTAGTACCAGTTGTGGTAGCACTGGTGTCTGGGTTTTACATGCAGTGAATACAAGTTTCTCGGCTGCACCACTAGTAGTTGACTAAAAACACAGCCTTAGATTCAGCTACACTCAATGTATACATGTATTAAATATAGTGTCTGTTGTTATTGCTAAAAATATTCACTATTTTAATTATTTATAGAACTATGTAAAATAAAAAATGTGCTATTTTCTCCGAACAAACTATCGCAGCCTATGAATTGTTGATGAACTATTGAATTACAATTAACAAACACATATGTTACATAATAGTAGAATTTTAGAAATGAAATTATTTAATAGTGACTATTATTAAGGAAATCTGCAATTTGTTGTTGATCCTACCAATAATATGATAAAATATGTAAAAACTTAGACAATTGACACTTGCATATAATTACACTCGATTATAAGCATTCTATTGTTCAATACAGACTAATTAAATGGTTATATTTCATGTGAATGTGTTATTAATCTATATAACATATAATTTCTTTTTTTAAACCTACAATTTATTTCTGTTCAAAGTTTAATGTCATAAATTATTCATATATTTAATAATCAATATCAATAATATTATAATATTGTAAATACGTAATAATTTTTTAAATAAAATAGATATATTATTAAACCATCAACCTCTTCTGAGTGTATTCATTATTTGTATCTAATTTGTCTTAAAATTATTATTGTTACCTATTTTTCTCAGAAAACGTATTCTATCAAACATTTTATTATTATGTTCTCCTCACACCAGCAATAGGGTCTACCTTACCCTACTTTATTGCTAGTAAATGATAACTTGTCATCATCATTCTTAATTACATAACGTATATCAATATATTCAAGTTTTAAAACAAAATATAAATATTATTAATAATATCCTTATATAGGCGCATTTAATTAGTATAATAAATAATAATGATCTAGAACAAAGCCTTGCGATATGTGAGATTCAATTATTATACATTTCCTATGCTATGACTTTCATTCGTAGTTAAAGATGAACACGACCTTCAAATGAATGGGGTCAATGTGTTATCACTGAATAGTAAAGGTATTATATAATAATCATTATATATAGCTTTAATACAGTGTGGTCGATGTGATACTAGATTGTTCACCTATTTAGGCCATAAGCCAACCCTACATAGACAGAATTATATGTATATACTTTCTGCATATAAGACTGTCCAATTAAAAAGTCTAGTTTCATATTATTCTGGGTGACAACAACAGCACATATAATATATTACTTTGAATCACTTTAGGAGTACAAACTATATAACTATATAACTAAAAACTATATAACTATACTTGTAAATTAACAGAAACAACAATTTAATTTCTTCTAATTAATATTATTATTATTATTATTATTATAGTGGCAACAGTATAATAATAATAATAATAATAATTATTATTTTTTATAAATCCTTATTTCCATATACATATATTTACAATATAAATAGTGCATAAAATATACCCTTAACAATGTCCATTACACTTGTACAATATAAAAGCATATCAGTTAGTAGTGCAATGATACTGTACAATGTGCATGTCACTAATAACTGTTAAAAAACCCATGCATTTTAATGTTATAAATACTTGATTTCATGATAAACACTAGAAATTAACAACAACAAATCAATTCACTATTATTCACTGTGTATTCAAGTGACTCATCACCTCTGTATGCACAGATGCCAGATGCTTTCTATGATCTATGTATGTCATTGATTGTATCAAATGTGTAAGAGAAGCTTTACCCAAGGGTTCACACATGTTCTAATTTGTCTAATCATGTATTCTATTGTGTTACTATTAAGGTCACCTCTATATTATATTATAATACTTATTGATATCCTATGTCTTTTATTTAAATAATGCACATGTGTTTGTCACATTTTTATTATATTTAAAATTAGTACTATTGTAAAACTTTATTAAAAAATCAATATAACATTTTGCTACAGATATGTACATGCCATGTACTACATGCCATACTATATATATATATGCCTACTATATGGACATTACAAAGATAATAGTAGTTCCATTGTTATAATCTAAAGTTAACTTTATCCATTCAAGAATTTGTTTACTATGGGTATCAACAAGAGAATTACTCATATTATATTCATATAATGTATGTGTATGTGTATATATATACATGTATAAGTAATATAAATAAATTACATATTCAAAGTTAAATGATTTGAAAATAAAATGATACTTGTAGTAATACACATTATACATTGCACCTACATCCATACACATACATACACACATACACACATTCATACCTATACACACCCCTACACCTACATACCTATACACAAACCCACACACAAACCCACACACATACCCACACACATACCCATACACATACCCATACACATAACCCTATACAAACCCATACTCATACACATACACAGATGACTATCTGAATGGTTCGTGGCTGGGCTACATAAACAACCCCGAGATGAGGGTCAGGGTTCCGATAAGGCCCAGGTTACGCGAGTGTATGTTTAGTTACTGCGTACAACTAATAACTAATATGCTATTTAATGATATCGTGGAAATATTCAATTCAGTTATAATATTATATATAATTTATAGTTGATTATATTAAATCTATAAAATATATTTATTATATTAAATATATTATTTTTATATCGCCATTATAATCAATGTACTATTATTGTACTATCTATTGTACATTATAATAAGGTTGATAATTATCAACCACTGCCAACCTCCGCCCATTATCAACAACTACCAAAACCTCCACCCATTACAACCCCCTCCACCCCCGCCCATTACAACACCACCCCCAACCCCGCCCATTACCAACCACCTCCACCCTCCCGTACAGCGACATGATACACATAAACACAAACTGCCACTCCCCCGAGAAGCTAGCGCTCACACTCCTCGACTATCTGTTTGACAAGGAGAGTCAGGTTACAACCTAGCCTGTAGTAGCCATAGTAATAGTGATGTTGTTATGGTAGTCATGTATGTTGGTGTGCCATCGTTATAAAGAAAACGGATATATTTTAATACCCGAGGAAATTATAATATGAAATTACGAGATATGTCGATATTTTTTATTTTATATATATACCTGTTATTTTTAGTACAGATAGTACATTAAAATTTACTGCAATTATCACAATAAATTATTTAAAATTTAGTAGTAGGTTTCGAATGTATCTCAAAGTGCTATACACTATATAAACTCGTATTGTAATTATTATTTGTCAGTCGTCATTGATATTTTGAAATATTTTGAATATTTTGAAATTTTTAAATATTGAACTATTATAAAAAATAACTATTTTGTATTGTTTCAATATATTCATAGCATTGATTATTTTAAATATTTTGTATATTTCTTTCAATATCATTAATTTATTATACGACTATAATATAATATATAAGAAAATATATAAAATGTATGATATTGTATATATGTACTTGTTTATGTTAATAAGAACGCAATCTCAAATTATGATATTTTTAATAGATGCGAGTTTTTAATTTAAACTAATATTTATTATTCTTTTTTTACAAACTATAAAGTTTGAGAAGCGATTTATTGTAAAGTTTTATCAACACTAATAACGAATAGATTTACCGTACCCTTTTTATAGTTGAACTTATAAATAAATTAGTTAATTAAATTATAAATTAAGAATGTATTTTAATTATTACTATGGGAATATTTATCATTATAACTACCTATTATTTAAAGCATTACCGGTGTGTAGAGTGCATCTGTCCAACAGTACACAATAGTGATGTAAATTATGCCGAGCTTTTAATGCCGAGCCGAGACTTTCATTTTCGGAAAAAAACGAGTCCGAGCCGAGTTGAGACTTTAGGTAACTGAGACTGAGACTGCATCATGCTTTAGATTTGAGCATCATTTACATCACTAGTACACTATCATAGTGACCTCCTCTCCTCCCCCTCCTGTACCTATAAGCTTATAACTATTAACCGTAGTATACTGACCACACAGGCAACTTCTAACATCAGTGGACAGGGTAAACACATGAAGAAGAAACTCAACCCGCTGTTCATCTACGGAATTCGCTGTGAGTTATTAATGCGTATACTTGTACACCCTATTTAGGGTATTGCTCAGTAGAGCGGCGATGTTTAATATCCACTTTATATGTGATTATGTATCATCATTTAATTTGTATATATGTAATTTAAATAATTTATGATCCGTGCGTAATGGCTATATCAAATTGCACACACGAATAGAATAATTTATCATACATTTATTATGAATTTGTATTATAAAGTTTGTTGGAAATATTAAACTAGATTACTATTCACATTCTTTAATTAGTAACTTTTATTCTATATACATCAATATCGTGTTCTGTTTTATTTTACTTTGAATGTTTCCTATTACATCATCTAATCAATGTATTCTGTTACGTCATCAATAACTCACTATCAATATATCACCTCTCCTCCCCTCTCCCATCACCCCTCCCACCTCTCCCCCTCTCCTCTCTACACGTTTCTCATAAGATCACCTGATATTCCAATAGAACATATATTTATCACATTGCTTACATCAGCTACACAAGGCTACCCCTCACCCTCCTCTACCTCTCACCCTCCTCTACCCCCCTCCCTATCCCTACCTCACCCCTCTATACCTCTCATAGGTAATATGATATATCATTACATCATCTATTTGATGTACTCAATTAAATCACATACACCTGGCTACACATCTTCCTACCCCTCACTTTCCATATAATCCTCTCTCTCCTCCCCCTACCCCCTACTTCACCCCTATCTCCCTCTCGTAGATCATCCGATATTGCGCTACATCTATTTGTCTTATTAGGTTACATCACACTGCCTGTCTAAGTTATCTCTCTCCCTCCTTCCCCCTACCTCACCCCCTTCCATATCCACTACCTCATCCCCCTTACCTCTCCCCTACCTCATCCCCTCATCCCTCCCTCCCCCGTGTAGGTCATCTGATATTCCGGTACAACATCGAGGAGGAAGACTGGCATCGTATCAAGCTGAACATCGACTCCAAGTGTAGGACGGCGTTCAGACGTAAGCAACGCGGCCATTCATTCGGCGTTAGTCATGTGACCTCGTCTGTCCAATCATCTCCTAGGCAATGGATGCTCTTCCTGTACTAACTAAGTATAATTATACATGGAAATAATATCATTTATTTTAACTATTAACATGTCAAATAGTTATTTACAATTTCTACTACACCTTAAAATTATATATAAATAAAAGTTCTTCGATTAAATTTAATAATAGTGGTAAGGAAGAGATTTTTACATTAATTTAAAATTTATTTAATTATACTTTTAACGATAAGTTCATTTTATCATATAGCTCTCATTATATTTTAATATCTTTGGAAATTTTATCTTAAGCAATATTATGTAATACTATTTAAATTTAATTATTTTTATTGTAGAATTTTGTCATAATAAGTAACACAGTAATTTTAAATTAAATTTAATACACATATTATCTAACTTTATAATGTATTTTTAAATGATCAACTATAGTATCATATATATATATATATATATATATATATATATATATATATATATATGTTTATAATTTATAAATACATTTTTTTAACAGTGATATGCATCTAGTATTATTTAAATATGTATGTAATAAATATGAATAATCAATATTTACGATAATATTTAAGATTTCATATAGTCACAAACTTAAGTCATTAATTTTTAAATATAAATAATTTTACAAAAATTTATTTTTTAATTTATGAAATTAATTATTTTAATGTATTTAATATATATATATATATATATCTTATATTAATATGTATATAATAATTATATTTTAAACTGTTTAAAACAATACCTCCTATTTCCTACACAATTAACCGTAACACTCTATACTGTAGTGATATACCAGCAGATTAACTTGTTACTTATCTATAAGATATGCTAGCTAATACATATTACATTGTACATACTAATACTACGATATTTACAGAAATCACATCACGACATGCTTCCAGAAGATGTTAGTTATATTACATCAAACAGTGTGGCATAGTCTATAATGAATAGATTTACCTTGAGGATCTTATTTTTATTGTACATGGACATTTTTAAATAAATGCATATTTATATCCAAATTTATAAAAACAAATATAACAAATATTTGTCATTTATTATGTAATTAGAATTATTTTTTATATAATTAATTATATCATAGCATTCATCTTCAAAAACCACATTTAATACATGATTTAAATTAAAATATTAAATATTATCTTTAATTATTATTGAACTATGCAATCATACTTATGAAAAACAATTTTCATAAATATTAATTATTATAAATTAAATAATAATAAAAACCAAATTTAATTAATTTTATATAAAACCAAATTTAATTTTATAATAATTATAAAGGTTATTATAATTGTAAATGATTATAGTAATTAATTTTCAATCATATGCTACAGTCTTATATCATGAATAAGTAACTTTAGTTGTTTGAATTATAATTAATACATACATTAAAAATCTTCAATAAAAATATGAAAATATAATATCAAATAATATGTATAGCGTTAAAACAAATATCAAATCCAGTAAATAGTGGTCCCAAAAATAATTATAATATATAATAATAATAGTAATATATTAATGTATTATAATTGAATAATATTAACATATGATTTATTCTTTCAGAACAGCCTAATATCTTTATGCAAAAATGAAAATATTTACGAAAAGAATGGACCGATACAAGGTAAACCTATTATATTCATGGTATTTACATTGTTTGTCGTATTAACTACTTGTATATATAACCACAACACAAATAGATTACAAATATATTATAATTTATTTAAATTGTTATTATATATTTGAATAAATTAAAAAATGTATTCAATCTATGATACTATATTATATAGTCTATATATATATAATTATTGATATATATATATGTCCTTTCCAGACCAATAAAATAGGTCTTACAATATTATTTAGAAGTATTCTTATATAATTGTGTATAAATACATAATCGGCTCTCGTAAACCACGGATGCCTTAACATGAGAGTTATTTTGAAGGGACATTAGAGCTATATATGGTTATAAGTGAAAACTTTATCTAAATTCCTGGATGGGATGAAAGAAATCCACCAAAATAATAATATATATATATATATATATATATATATATATGTATATGTTTATTGATAATAACTAATCTTTATATAAGTTATATTTAATCTTAGCATTATTAATATACTCTATTTAATATGCATGTCTAATATACCACATCCAGTATATCACAAGTAATCGCTTTATATTGATTATTTCTCAACAGATTACACACTACATTACTTATATAACTATATTTTGGTCACATGATTATAGCTATCCAATGAACATTACTCATATATTATTGTAGCTTTTCCATGTGTTTATTCATATATATATATATATATATATATATATATATATATTATATATAATATATATATATATATATATACATAATTATCTACTTCGATTAATGCAGTAAACCATGTTTTAATACATTTTAATAAATATTTACAGATATTAGCATGTGAGTACAACATAATAATTCAATATTATAATGAGTACGAAAGTACAAATATATATATATATATATATATATTAATACAATGTTTGTTCAATAATTATTAGTTAAAAGTTTAATTATGTTCACAGTTAATACATATTATATTATAATTTTTTAAAGTTACATTGATCCAGTAATAATTAACTTATTGCTTATAATTATTATTATTATTGTTATTATATTAATTTGCTAATATATTTGTTAAATTTATTTTAATTAAAATAACATTATATTTTGACACCTCCTTCTCTTCGGAACACCTTTGCGATAGGCTATCACCGATATAGAACCCGCCCGACCTTACGGTATTAGCCTGAAGGTCACCTGTAGGTCATACTTCACATACACAACCAGCGCGATATTAACATTACACACATGTATATAATGACTCATTACGTCCATATTCAACCAGTGATCAATGCCTCAGCTGAAGATCTAGAAAATCTAAGGCAACAGGGCACTATACAAATCATCAATGGCGACGAAATGGTTAATACACATAATAACTAACTTAATTAGAATATAGATAAGGGGGCCCCATTGTGAGGGGGTGAAACACTCCAAAACTATATATTCATTCTCTCAGGCATTTCCAAAATATGATGTTAATTTTATTATTTATTTATATATGATATATATTTTTAAAAGTTATATATTTTCATAAAAATCCTAGTGTTTTCTTTACTCTAAAATTGATACTATTAGATATTTATATAATATTGTATTTTTCTCTTCATATTTTGTCACATATAAATAAATTCAATTTTATTAAATCACGATTGTTTACGTAATTATAAGTTCTAGCCTCCAGGTGGCAGTACATGTTAACTATGACTCATTCTATTTATGTTTCTTATATTCAGCTATATCCTACATTGATATTAACTTGATATTAACATTTTAATTTTTAATAATACACATATTGGTTGATTTTATTATAAAGTTTAATATAATGTTTAGATAATCACAACCCTTTTATATAATTGCTAAATTGTATTAATAATTATTAATAATTATTTATAATTATAATTATTGATATATTTAGTGTGTGATTAAATAATTCAAGTATATCAAATAAATTATAAACTTCCTCATAAATTAAATTTGTTGTTATTCATAATTTTGTAAAATATTTATAATCATAATATACTATTAATTATAAATATTTCTTCTTCTCATATATATATATCATATATATCATTAATGATGAATCATAATAATATTGTATCATCTTTGATGATACAATATTATTATGTCTACATTTTATTCAATGTAATACACATTATATTATTTAGAATGTCACCATATATATTATATAAAAATTAATATTTGTAATAACATATATATATATAAATATAATTAAATAATTTAAAAAATTAATGCAAATTTAATTTACAAATAAATGAATATTGTTGGTTAAAATAATTTTAAATATAATATATAGATAATATTTAATATAAATATATATAATTAAATAATAATTTAAAAAAATAATTTAAATCCAAAAATATAAAAAATTACAACTGCAGTGTATTTCGAAGTATAAAAACTTACTATATCAGGAGAGAGACCATTCTTTATTTGTTATAATTCATTAGAGTAATAATATATATTTATATTTGTTATAGATATTTGTTATTTATATTGTTATAGATTTTAATTGATATTTAGCTTTGACACTTAAAAAATATGAATTTATTTATAAAATTACTTATATGAGAAACATTCTATCATTTCAAGTATAGATTAATCTATTTTATTATATAATTAAGTTAAAACGATATTTTTGTATGACTCTTATTTATTAAAAATAGTTAAAATATATCCTAACATATTTATATATATATATATATATGTGTATATATGTGTATATATTTTCATATACATATTGTTTAGTAATACTAAGTTATATTATTATGTGTTATTTTTATTTTTATTTTCAATTAATATTTATTTATATATTTCAATAATTTATAAACCTGGAGAATGACTATATATTTTAAAGTCTTATTAAATACATTTAGATCTACATATATATATATTTATCAAAAGAAGATCAAAAGTTATGGATGTGCAAATAATCAAAATTAAGTTTATAAATAAAGAGCAGTAATATCATTTTTTTCAACAACAAAATATAAATATTTTACTATCACTTTAATGTAATACGTTTATATTTACAAATGCTTATTTATGGCAAGTATAGTTACTTTTATGCAACAAGCCCTATATCATATTAAAGATAATATATTATATTTTCCGATTTTTATATATCATTTTTAATAAAAATATTATATACTATATAACTATAACTAATATTATAACTCTGATATATATATATATATATGTGATTGTATGCACATTGATAATAACGCTTGAACATTTCCGACAGCCCAACTATTCGGGCAACACCAACACCAACCACTACATGCCTTACGACACGATCCAGATCGTCGAGTACAAAGATGAGAAATGACGCCTACAATACTGAGCCCCCGCCCGCCCCCACAGGCCCCGCCCCCTATAGGCCACGCCCACCCCCCACCGCCGCCGCATCATTGTGATATCGTTATCGTTTTTATTACCCGGCCGCGCGTAGTTGTTATTACCAACGAACAAATCCTACTCTCTTCTATGCGTCGTCGTTCATTTCCTCCTAGGATGCTACGATATGTGTGTACAGTACCCTATCATCATCATCATCATCATCTTCATCATCATCATCATTATTATCATTATTATTGAATAGTAATTAAATATGAAAACAAAAAATATATTTGTTATTCGAATAAGTCTCTAACTTTTATAATATATATATAAATTGTAAATATAGTTCTATTTGTAGGTATAGATATATCTACAGTTTTGGTAAAACTTTCTAAGGAAATATTTAACACATATACGAAATCGTGTAATTCGATTTTGTATGAAAAACATGAACAGTGCCACCTACATTGGTTGAATTTTCAGATAAATGTGATGATTATAATGTAAATGCGTATAAAATGTAACAAAAATATTGTATTATTATTTATATGATAAAAACAAAGTGTTCATTACTAATATATAACAAAGCAATAGTATATTTTTATTTTAAATGCTATACACATATCTATGAGGTGAGTAAAAGCTAAATAATATTATGTAATTTAATAGAATAATACAAAACAAATTTGCATAACCGCTTCAAATCTAGTTCAGTGATTCGATATTACTGCTAGCAGTGGCACTGTAACTTTTAATTACAGTGTGCAGATAGGAACTGTTATATCTTTTATTATAGTTATAGTTATTGATTTAAGAGTTATAATTTTATGTTATTTTAAGTTATTGATTTCTGTTTATTTAACATACACTTTCGTAATCTATATTACAATATTTATATATATATCCTATATATTTAAACAAAGATTATTTCCGGAAAAAATCTTCAACATATTTATTTAATTATATTATAATGACATTATAAATCAAGTAATAAGTTTAAATTAAGTGTTGATAATGTTTACCTATAAAATATATATATATTTCGAATACTTTTATAATAAATATTAATACAAATTGATTTTATAAATATAATAATGATATTTATTAGAAGAATTAAAAATTTGTTTTTCTGTTAAATTATAATAATATTTATATAATGTTTTCATCTAAAGGGCTTCAAAATAATATAAATATTTCTGTTATTATTGCCCATTAACATATGAATTCAAAATCCAAATAATAATTAATAATCAATTAATGTATATAATAAGTGACAATAAGACATGTGTAGAATAATATATATATATATATATTAATGACACCTATATCTGCCTATAGACATATATGTATATGCAGTCATACATTTATAAACAAATGAAGAAATATCTACATAATTTTAAAATGTAAATAACAAATAATTAAATCTAACAATAAAAATAACATTATATTTTAAATTTTAATTACAATTTCCATAGTAATGTTGTTTGTTTACATTTCTAATAATAATGATTTTATTTTTTTTACTATACAACTTTAAATTTTATTAATAAATATTAAAATCTGTGTATAATGATGTATTTTAATATAGTAATGGTATTTGTGATTCATATACATCAATTTATATTAACAATACAATACAATGTAAGTTTTAATAAATATATATATAATTATATTCATTCATATAAACATTAGTAAGTCATGGTAAACTAATAAATTAACATAATATAGTAATATATACTATATATTTATATATAATTGAAATAATATATAAAACAGAAAAAAGACTACCTCTCCCCTATAATAATCTTTCCTGGTTAGAATATATATATATGAAATATAAATATTATTTAATTTATATGATTAATTAATTAAGTTTTATTATAAATTCAAGATTATTTTAATTAAACACATTTTTTAAAATATTATTTTTTATAATTTTGTTAAAAATATTGTATAATTGAGGCTGAAGTTCCACAAAATTATAATTAGTTTGAGAGGCGGGCGTCACCTAATTTTAATTGCTCAATACAACTTAGTAAACATTTATAATGGAAAAGATAGGTGACGCAAACCTCTCGACCTGATTCTACTTCTGAGAACCGCAGTCTAAATGTAATTCTGAATTGATTATTAAGAAATTATTTATAAATCTTTAGGACAAAAATCAATTCAACATTAATACGACATCATTGATAATGTTTAATGTATAACAGGACAAGGAGGAAATAGGTTGGAAGTCAAGGACACGAGATTCAATAACAAATCTGGCTGGGAGTTGCTATGGCTCAATCAATGGCAGATGATAAAACGTTATTACATGTACTATTCTAAACTATACACGTATACAGAAGAGAGTTGTTTTGTTATTCGTTAGGCTGCAGTTCTATTAATAGGATAAATACAATTGTATAGAGTTTCTATTCTTTAAAAATATTTACTTCGCAGTAAAACTGTAATGTAAAAGATAGCACTCCTCTCAACCTAATTATACTTTGGTAGGACTGCTGACTTATTTGAAATAGTGATGATATTTTAGACAACTATTATTCATATATAATTGAAATTAGATTTATATATTTTAATTTAATTTTTAATTCTCTAAATTTATTCAAAACTTTTATTTCTAAAATGATAAAAATAGAAAAAGAATTATTCTGTCTACGAATGTCTCTCTATTACGACGAACGCATGGCGAAATGTACGAATCTACGAGGAATAAAGGTAAGCGATCATTGCGCGTATATTCAGTGTATGTTCCTATAGTGTAGTATAACACTTATACTATTTTTGTTTACTTTCGACGCTCGATTGCTCTAGCATAAAGAGTCGTTAAAATAAATTAAATAATATTAAAATTATACCACACCGTTAGATACATATATATAATGTACACTGTACATTGTACAGTGTACGTGTACATTGTACACCTTACGTACAAGCTTCCCTCATTACCACCACCACTTTAAAACCTAACTCGCACCCGTAGGTCAGGGTTCCGGAATGGGGTAAACTCGAAAGTATCGAATTTCTCGACACCGACAAAATCGCGAGAGTGTTCAACTACCTGAACATCGGGATGTCTAACTACGCTACGCCTCTCATCGAAGGTAAGCATACACACATGTCCTTATGATATATCTACATCTTTATTTGAATATTTATATATATATATGTGTATTGAATTACTATTATTTATTTATTACGAGATAATCTCTGGTACTCCCCTTTGAACAGATTGTAATTGCTTTCCGAACGCGATAAACTATTTTCAATTCAAATCAATACATATATATATATTTCGAATATAATAGTTTGTTGAATTATTTATTTCGGATTAAGTACAATTTCTCACATCACCTATTCCCCTCTCCTTTCCATCATAACACTACACGCACTAATACACCGTAGTAGTAATGCGGCGTCAGTAAATATATGTCAGGCATTTAATATTGTTCACGTTAATAATCTAACATACGACGTGTGTGAATGACATCACTCCTGTATACATACATACGAATGATGTCATATAAGGGTAATTGTCTCGATAAGCTTTAGCTTCTACAAAAACCCTGTTGTAAACCTAAATCTGATAATAATGTCAGCGTTTAATGCCTCACTATCTATAGACATGGAGGTAGGCAATGAGTTATCACATCACCTGACCACATAGGCAGTTATACATATATATGATGGTACGTGTGTGTGTGCATATGTAGGGTAGTGAGTATGACTGCCTTGCCTAGATCATCTCTATCACCGATGTTTAGTTACCCCAACCCCTTAGGTCTACTGAGTATCGGTTACCTCTAAAGTAACGCATGACACATAACCCCTATGTCCCTTAACCCATCAGGTCACCTGACTCCTCTGTCCTCTAATGCCCTCAGGTCACCTAACCCCCACCGTCCACTCCCCTTAGGTCTACTAAGCATCGGTTACCTACGAGACGAGACCCTGCTGGCAGCCCCGTACGACTTCAGAATGTCCACAGGCTCCCAAATACGTTATTTTCAAGTGAATAGACGAAACAGTCACTATAGCTAACATTAGTATACCTGTAGCTATAGTCTCAACAGTAGTTATGGACAACATAATTATACCTGTAGCTATAGCTAGGATCATTATACCTTTAGCTATATCTATGGCTAACATAGGTATAACTGTAGCGATAACACTAGCCGCAGCTCCACCTATATTTGACCTCTGCGCATTACGCTGACCTATCCACACTCGCCACCGTTTGTGAATTATAATCACGTTATTTACATCAGACGTGTTCGGTTGTGCGACTATTCGCTCTCATTGTGGCGTCCTCACCTGTACAGCATGTATACGTATCTAATAAAGTCATCTGTGATAACATTGATGATCATCATTGTTATCATTATAATCGTTGTTCTCTGCCACCCGTAGTTAGTGTGAGGTCATTACAGTGTGTACGCTTTATTAATCATCTACCTAAGGGTTCGCTTATCGCGGTATGAGTCATACAGTATTAGTCATACCTACTTACATCAGATGTGTGTAACCTTGTCATCCATTGTGTCCTCCATTGTTTAAATAATGTTCACTTCTGCACATCTTTCTGTAACATATTTATATTTATATATTCAAAAACTTCCCACGAGTTTCAACCGTGTAATATCAAACTTACATACTTATACACAATACATCCAATATACGCAATACATACATTATATAATACCGTTCATCCTATAACAATAGATATAGTCGTGGTAGTTATAGTTGTTGGTAACGTCATTAACATTATAATCTATATCACAGAAGTGCAGAAGACTCGTGGAAACGGCCTACAAAAGTAACGGCAATCACTCTGTGATCATTGTGGCTCACAGTATGGGCGGAATCATGTCTCATGCCTTCCTTACACGCCAGGTTACAGCTCTAGATGGGGCTCTAAAGGGGACATAAGTATTTTACTAGTAATTATATTGTCTTTAAATTATCATTCATTTTTAACATATACAATTTTATATCATTTATGTTATGGGTATATTAAAAAGTGACTTATCATTATTATAATTATTATCATTTTACTTAGGTTAAAGTTTATATATATATATATATATCAACTACTATTTCTAGTTATTTATTAATCATAATTATTAATTATTAATTATACATTTATTTAGCTCAAAATATTCATGCCTGTAATTTGAGATAAATCCGATTAATCGTTGTAAATTCTACTTATTTTGTAAATATTACATCTATTTTATCGTAGAATCGTGAATATTCTCTGCGTAAATGTTGTATGCGTGACGTGAGAAATATACAAGAGAACGATGTTGTACGTAATAATAGAAGATGTGGTGATCATTCGTAGCATGATATTAACTTATAATTCATCTATAATCAGATTGCAATAATACCTTCCTCTCGTGCGTTGATATTCATATAACATCTGAAATCGCTCAATAGAAAACCAGCTGGAAGGATAAATACATCCACTCGTACATCACAATGAATGTACCTTGGGCCGGAACTATACGAGCTATGGAAAGTTTTACTTCAGGGTATAACTTTGATTCCAAATTCCTAGATCCAGTTTGTATTTATTATTCGGTAATACTTAAAATTATAATTGTATATGTAAATATATTTTAATATATATATATATATATATATATATATATATATATATAGAGATTATATATATATATATAGATTTAAATACATATATTTAATTACATATTCATTTTTGTTGATGATTATAATAATTTTATTAAAATTTAATAAAACATATAATATAATTTATTATATTATTTATAAAATATACATGCATTTAAATTTAATTAAATTTAAATAAGCTAGTAAATATAATAATTTGTACATTATTGAGTAGCTTGTAAATTGATAATAGTGAATGTATTCTATTCTAATGTTTAAACTGACTTTATGTCTTAAATCCCTCGGAAGTGTGCGATTTTTATAAATTATATTAGTTATTAATAAGTTATTATATGTGAGTCTTCAATAATTTCATTTCAAAAATATTTGCTATCAATATTTTATTTTTATTTGAGTATTATTTATTTTCTAATCCATGACTATAGCGCACAAGAGATTATATATTACTGTATTAAAGCACTATATCTATATAAATAACCTATTTATAAATTTAAAATTCCATTATAAAACTAATGTTCAGATATACATTCTATTGAAATGATTTAAAATTATAGAATGAATATTTTTAGCGTATTTTTATTATAATATATTGAATTTTTATTATACAAATATTTACCCTAAATAAACATAATATATATATATATATATATATATATATATACACGATACCTTTAATATACTTAATATCACTATACAATTAAATACTTATGGCAGCTAACTTTGAGGAAAATGTACAGAACATTTGAAACATCGCTGGAAACATTCCCTAGAAAGTTAGGATTCAGAGAAGATCAAGTTTTTATACAAACGTCTTCAGCTAATTATAGGTATGTTTGAAATTAATCATGCACGACCTGCTATTGTTAAAATAAAATATAAT
Organism: Osedax fenrisi; assembly: GCA_964019155.1. Taxonomy (NCBI): domain Eukaryota; kingdom Metazoa; phylum Annelida; class Polychaeta; order Sabellida; family Siboglinidae; genus Osedax; species Osedax fenrisi. Next base: position 20,910,596 of record OZ025244.1, on the reverse strand, counting down.
ATAGATCATCTAAATTGTTTAATATAAAATATGACTATTTTACACAAAGCTTATAAATTATCTATGTTGTAACATATACTATAATATATAAATATTGAATAATAATTGATAAATCTATATTTTTGAACTTAGAACATTTTATTTTAAACTAACAATCCTAAACATGTATGTAAACATTAACAATGCAAATAGCACATGTTAAACACACTGTTTTTATGGTACTATTATAGATATCGCTGAGAATGATGACATTAGCAACAAGCTAAATTAATCATCAGTAGTAATTGTGTATTGTGAATATTCTACGAAATACTTTAAATGGTGAATGTAATAATTTATATTTAAACATGATCATAATATTTCATATAATAGTTATAATAAAATATATTTTATTTTGATACATTGATTTATAGATTATACCTACTTTTAATCCCGTGAGTGGGAAATCGTAAGGGGAATTAATACACTCGTCTTTGAAATACATTTTCTCCATTCGTCTCGATAATCTGTAATATTAACCAATTCAGTAATATCCATCCTGAATGTTATCTAGTCGTTTCTTTGTTCGGGCATCCTCGTTTATGTACTCCTTCAACCATGACTTGCCCACATTATACATTGATTAATTAATCGCTACAGCTTAAAGATATTACATAATTCACATTATAAAGTTAACTAAGGCTAACGTTGTGTTATTGATAGCGATGGGTTAGATAGTCACACACATGTGTGTAATGATACATAGCCTTAGTGTATTGCTTCATCATCATCATCAGTAACTACAGCGCCTCAGTAATACCTGAACTATATTACCGCAGTCTATCCAATATGAAGGCCTTCTTCGAATCTCTGGGCCAGGCTGCGCTGTTCACCAGGTTCCAGACCATCACGGAACAACACAACACACTTCCGCATCCGAAAGTTAATGTGTTTCTCGTGTACAGGTTTTCAGATGATCAAATATATATATATATATATATATATATATATATATATATGTATATATTATTATCTGTTAATATATTATATGTATTATGTATGTATATTAATGATAATAATTATTATTTATTATAATTTTCTATATTTTTCTTTGGTATAATAAAATAAATAAATATGAATAAAATGTTGTGTACTTATGTTTCTCCTAGAGGGTTTCAAAATAAGAATGATCTCTTCAATTGTTATCATCAACTATATATATATTAGAATATACTAAAAAACCAGAAAATACGTTAATATATGTTAATAAGATATTTAATAACATTGACTATCAATTGATTTATGATAATTGAATACTGGTTCAGGTACGCTATCAACTTTAAGATAGGTATCGTTCACTTCTCAATCAGAACTCCTCGGTCATCTAATACCTCGCTCATTTCAGTCACGGAATTCCCACCGAAGATAGAATCATCTATAGAGGTCAAGGTTACCCGGACACCCTACACGGCAGACATTACGGTGATGGAGATGGTACGTGTGGCAGACTTTACATTCTCGTAGTATAACTTGCAAACAATCATTAAATAAATAAAATTAAAATATTCATTTCTTATCTCTTCTAAATGGCTCCAAACTAAGATTTTAGTGTTTTTTTCTATTGTTGTCGCCAAGTTATATATGTGTGTATATATATATATGTATATATATATATATGTATATATATATATATATATATATATATGTTCAATTAAATGCTAGTTTACATAATATAATATTTTTCAATAATATAATATAAATCTGTATTTCATATGTGTTTTATATTCAAACAATATATAATTTATTTATATATATATATATTTAGTAAATATTATTTACTGAATATTGAATTAATATATATATATATATATATATATATCTCGATTATTACAAAAGAATAATTATAAGCTAAAGAGATATGGAAAACGTTCCTTCAGTGTAGCTGCAGCCGACCTATGGAATGCGCTATCTGTAGAACTAAGAACTAATGTCAATTATTCTTATTTTAAATCAAATTTATTGTTATTAATTCGTAAAAATTTATTTTATTATTTTCTAATTAACTATTTATATTTGTGTGTGTATTTTGTTATTTTATATTTTTGTTTACACAATAGTAGAACGTCCAACGTTATTTTTGTGTATAAATAAACATTCATTCATTCATATATATAATATGTATGTTATGTGTATGATATGTGATGAAACCTATTACAAATCAATAGCAAAATATCAAACATAAAGACATTTAGCGACGAATTCTTATAATTTAGTTAAATATTGTATATATTCTTTAAAAATTAAATTAATCCACTAGGTACCGTAAACTTATGTAGTTTGCAGGCCGCGAATCTTTGGTCGAAAGTTCACGCTCAGCAATATAAGGTCAAGGTCAAGAGAATGCACGGCGTAGGACATCGCAAGATACTAGGAGACAGAAGAATCATTGATTTGATCACTACGGTGAACAATATTAATAGAATGATACCGTTATAACGTCGCAACGAAGTTCATCGATAAAATAGTATTGCGAGAACTAAAAAGAACCAAAAAGAAAATTAGAGTTCACTGTATTCAAACCGATTTAGAAATTTTGAATGATGTAATATATTTCAACAAATGATTTATTGATTTAATTAATTGTGTATTAAATTTTTCATAATTATTTATTTCATTAACATTTACAAAATTTAATATTAATTTAGGATAATAAAAATATATTTGTTACACATATTAATTTTACGAAATCAAATAAATAATTGTAAATAATATATTCATTTAGATAATTATATATTGTATCCTATTAATTCATATATATTTTACTAATTCATTTTACTAATTTGTAATCATAACATTTTAAAAATATTAGTAATATTTGTATAATATATTTATGATTATCATTTATCAAAAATAATGGATATATATAATGTCCACTCTTAATTAATATGATACTTGAATAAATGTAATGTTGTATATTTTTAATCATATTTATTTAATCACATTATCTAAATGAAGAAAAACCACTATAACTTGTATATCTTAAAATTAATATAATATGAATATCTTATTTTTCTTTGAGTATCTTGATAAACGCGATGAAAATTAGTCTAGATTGACTACTTCTGATGAACTATTAAACTTTACTTAAATATTATATAGTTTATGTATGCCCGATAAATAAATCAACACATTATTATATATATATATATATACGCTATAAAATTAACTTTTAATATGAATTATGATTGAAAATGTTATTATTTTCCGTTTTTTTATATATATTGGTATATATTGGTTTATAAATATTAGTTATTATTTACCTATATATATATATTTTAAGTCGTATTTTAATAAAATACGCTACAATTACGATATAGGACATAAATAAATAACGTAATATTAATCATAATTCGATGAAATGCGGCCCAAAAATCCTTTATGGGCGGGTGGAAGGGCTGGAGGGTGGGCGGTGTAGATGTGTTTTTATATCGTTATACTAACGGGGTGGTTTGGGTTTAGCTAAACAGTTCGTAGGCCCCGACGTTGTTATTGTTATGTTCACAAGTTCTCCTAATGCCTAGCGAACACTTTTAAAAGCGCTCCTGAACGGAAAATGATGCGCGTGTTGAACGTCCGTGGCGGGTTTAAAGGAACTACTTTACAAGTACACGCGATACACTACATTTATCTATAAAATCTAATGTGATTTTATATATTCAATTCGATATTTTATTTATTCAAATAATATAGAAGTATTATTAACCTTGTATTAATATTGTATACCATATTATTAATTAATTTAGTATGAATAAATCAATATACAATTTAAATTGTATTTTATTTAATAATAATAATAGTTGGATGGTTATAATATAAAAATCTTTGGTTATACTTAATCCTATAGAGAATGAAGTTCGTTCTCTATGCTTATGAATATAATATATATTTTTATAGTACATTTTTCTATATATATTTAATATGGTATTTAAGTTTAAATTTAATAAGATTAATTAATTAGTTTTCAATGAATTCCTATATTATTAAAATACATATTTGTCCACATATTCGTATAGAGTGAAAGTCGCTACGAGTAATCTTCACAGATATTAAATACCTATAAATATTTTAATATGATTTGTTTGTTTTCAATCTATTTACATGTAAGTTAAGATTAGATTATGGTAAACTATATGTATCTCGTAATGTGGAGTAAATGTTACTTATGATAAATATAATTTATAAACGCATTCCAAAGTGTAAATTGTATCAGATAGGCTAATTATTATATTTTATTAATCTTTAATTATAATTCAAACATAATTTTTAAACATGACAGACGAGTTGAAGTTAGTAACTATCTGAAACTGAAGTATCTAGTTATCCCATTCGTAGTAACAATTTTTAAATCGCAAATAAATATATGAACGATGTATATCATTAAAAGTTACATCCGAAAAGTTACCCAGCAAACAGTAAGAGCAGCATAATAGCAGTATAACAGCATATGCTAGAGCCTCACATGTTTACATTGTGCTATTATGCTGCTATTAAATGTATATTATGCTGCTATTAATTTGTCACGCTATATGGATGCTGTTATGCTGCCATCATGATGCTATTATGCTGCTATTAATTTTAAAAGTATATTATGCTGCTATTATAATAATAGCAGCATAATATACATTTAAAATTAATAGCAGCATAATGGCAGCATAATAGCGTGACAAATTAATAGCAGCATAATATACATTTAATAGCAGCATAATAGCACAATGTAAACATTTGAGGCTCTAGCATATGCTGCTATTATGCTGCTCTTACTGTTTGCTGGGTAATATTACAATAATAAATTGATATGAAGTACAAGTGCCTATTAGGTAATAATAATATATCTAGTAGCTATCTAATATATAATACATATATTTATACAGTTAATATAGTAATCCCTATTATAATATTAAATATATTAAAAACAGAATTATAATTTAAAATATTCAAAATCCAGTGTTATATTGTACCCTTCTTATAGAAATAATTATCTATAGATTAAGATTAGCTGCTCACCTATTTAGATAAGAGGCGTTCACTTTATATATATATATTATTTAACATAAAATTCATAGAATGGAATATATTTTAGTTCAAAGTTTAAACCTGTAAGTGTTACCTCACAATATGATATATTTATAAATAGCATTCATTATTAGATATTGTAGGCTACATATGTAAATTAAATGTCTACCTTCAATGCACTAGTGTGTATACATATATATATATAAATCAATAACTCATATAACTTACATCATAGGTCCTAGAGGTTGTAGTATATATTGACTATACTAATGTGTTAATCATGGTAATAACACATGATTGGTATTATTTTATTTATATTAATATAATTATTTTGCATATGAACAAGTTATTAAAATAATTTCAATCAATGATTTTCTTTACATCCTTGTTAAAATATATTTTATTAATATAGTTTTTTTTAATTTTTCATATCAGAGATATATATCTGATATGAAAAATTAAAAAAAACTGATATCATGAAATTTGTTAATTAAATTATAAATGTATTTATCATATAAATATAGATACAAATATATATCAAAATATATATTGAGTAGTATGTAAATTATTATATAAGAACAATATATTTAAGATAATTATAAATTTTTTAAATATGTTATAATTATTTTACATTTTTAAAACAATTAATATGTATATTAGACTAAATATATACTAAAAAAGTATAATATTCTATGTATATACAAATTAGAATAATATAATTTTCAAAAATTAAATTTATTATTTAAAGTTATATCAATATGAAGTTCATGCATGATTACAACCAATGTATGTGAAGATTTATCAAGTATAAATTATATAATAAAAAATAAAATTATGAATCATTAAAAGTGTAAGGTGGGTTAGCGCGAACGCAGTCCCACACTATCAGAAATTGTACTCCCGAGTTATCCACATTAGGGATAATCGCAATCGTCAATCATACCGAAGTGCTATGGCATTGATCTCTGATTGGATGGACCTCCTTGTTGATCAAGGTGCCACCTGAGCCAGGTTAGTATGCTTATTGATCGCGCGACATTACTTATTCAATACAATTACATTTTTAAAATACAATTTTATTTATTTAAATCAGATTACTGACTTTAATAATAACCATAAAAATAAAAATGATATATGATTTATATTAGTTATATTTTAATCAATTTAATAAAATAAAGAAATATGTAAATTTTATATTTTTTATATACAATATTGACATTTAACTTATAAAATTTATAATTTTTGGCGAAGTATTTTTAAAAATAAACTTTTATATTACTTATAATATCAACATTATACATAACGTTATATCATTATATCTACTATAATTAATGTATTATTGTATACTTATATTCCTATATATATAAATATATATTAATTAGTATATAACTTATAAAATATGTTGCAACTTTACGTTATATAGTTACCCGGATAGTTACTAATGGGCCTACTATATGAAATATCGCCTGTATATATATATATATATATATATATATGTAGTATACACAAGTTATATATATATATATATATATATATATATATATTATATGTAGTACATATTAATATAAATACATGTATGCAGTGTTTACTATGCACTGCCTACAAATTCATATATATTATACATTAATAGTATAATATAGACATCCTAAGGATAGACATATTATGAATATATATAATGTCTATAGACGATACTATGTAATGTATACATTATGTATTATATATATATATATATATATATATATATATATATATATGTGTGTGTGTGTGTGTGTGTGTGTGTGTGTGTGTGTGTGTGTGTGTGGGTGTGTGTATGTGTGTATGTGTGTGTGTGTGTTTGTGTGTGTATATATATATATATATATATATATATGTATATAGTTATACTAGTATATCTTAATTACTATGTTATATATGTGAATTACAGTATTTATACAATACATACTAAACACATAACACATTAATTACACATACATCATATAATACACACATAATTACAATCGGTATCAAGCACTCTTAATATAGTATCAAGTCCTGATACACTGAATGTATATATCTATTATGTATATAATATATACTATATATGCATTTCACAGTGTGCCTTTACTTTGTACAGTTTAATGTGTCCTAGTTTATATCGTCTGCAATGTGTATTACCTTATTGTACACTTTACATTGTATAATGCTATACTGTATACTTTACAATATATGTATACATACTGAATAATGTACACTCAATGTTAAATACACACTATACTATATATATATATATATATATATATATATATATATATACATATTTTTACTGTACACTATATACTGTATAGACTATACAGTATAGTATACAGTGTAAGGTATATAATGTTATGTGGATACTTATATGAATATAATTTATATAATTAATATAATGCACACTTATACTTGTGTGGCATTATATACTATACAATATTATATATATATATATATATATATATATATATATATATACACTATCGTATACTAGTCATATATAGATATATAATATGTTAATAAATAATATTTTAATACATTCGATATGTATTTATGTACGTATGAGTGTGTGATTAGATTATAAGATATATTGCGAATAGCATAGCTCGTGGGAGAATATAATTAGCGAATCAAAAGGCAAAAGTAAACAAACCACCCGTAGCGCCATCTAAAGTGCATTTCCCAACAGCACTGCAGGTGGCGATACTAGTAATATAACGCCTCGAGTTTAAATAATATTTTAGTTATCATTTAAACCCTAGATATATCTATAGAATGGGGACTCACTCCGATGTATATGATTTAAACACACAGAGCTAGAGTGAAAGAGAAATGTTATCTCTAGCTCTATGTTTAAACCATATAGGATTAAAACTAACAGAGTATCCTATATAGTGTATGCATCATATTATATATATATATATATATATGTCTTTTTCCATAAATTACTAATATTTATTTATCACAATGAGTAATATTTAATATTTAAATTATCTTAATTAATAAGGATTTATAATGTATGTTTACTTTGATGGAGGGTCTTTTTTAAGGATTTGAAAATGGGGGAAGGTTAATACCAAAATAATTATTTTGTTTTAACTTATATAGGCTATATTAACCTATTAAAAACAATATAATACTTCTACAATACATCTACATATGTATACTAGATACAAAGGATTATGATATAATTTATTATGAAATAATTTGTTTTTTGGCACAAATTCAAAAATGGGGGTGTAAAAATAATAGCATTAGGGACAACTATAGTTTGTATAAATGGTTATACCCATTTACCCCTAAAATATCCTTAAAATACCCTCTCCAAATACCCCTTATAAAGGCATGATTTTGTAGTATAATATCAAAGATTTTAAGAAGAATCTTTAGACAAATATTTTGTTTTAGCAAAACACTTTTGTAATAGTATAAAATATACTATTTAATATGTAAATATTATCGATATCTCAGAATTCAATGATCCGAAAAAATATTGTTGAGATATCGAAATTTTACTTATGATGCTGACATGCCATATATATATACCCCTATAGGGGATTTCTTAGATATTGATAGTCATGGATATCGAAATATATACCCATTTTGTATTATAATTACTATAAGATTTGTGTATGTTATGTAAAGTTACTCATTAATTTAGTAATATTATTCATCCACATCAAGAAAAATTTAATGGAATGTGTTTACACGTATAACTAATAATATATTTAATTTGAAATGGCCATTGGCCAATTAAATAAATTTTATATATATATATATATATATTATATGTAAAATGATATTATGATACTATAGTATATATATATGCGTATGTACGAGATATATAATATCTTATAAGATATGATGTTGCATATTTAAAGTATCATTGTAAATACATTTATTTTTAAATTAGGGCATTGCAATCATGGAGGCGTCTGTAATACAGGGCCAATATATATATACAGTTTTTAATTCAATGGTATATACCACCTTCAATATATTTATATATATTCATGAACTCGATATTACCGAATCACTAATGTTTCCGATATTCTCAATTATTAACAATATCGAAAAGATCAAAGCACCCTACTGGGTCTATAGATAGGGTCTATGGATGACGGTCCCTCTTTTCCTATTGATGATTACATAAGAATCAGGAGTAATTACGCATTGTTAAATAATAAAACATGCGCAGTGTCTACGACGTCGTCAGCGATACGAGGAGAAGGATCACATCAAAGGGAACAATGAAATGAGACAGCTTACAATCGCTAGGGGCGTTACTCTATCAATGACCCTGGCGATCGACTCGTAATTGATCCATTATTAATGACCCTGAACATGTCGACCTCTAACTAAAACAATAACTGTTCGTTTAATCAACCCTAGCGATACTAGATAAAATGTACTACATCATATCCACATACGCATCTGAAATACAATTATTAGTACAGTTTTATTATAATATAATATAATACTAATATACTACTAATAATAAAATAATAAAATACCAGCACTCTTATAATAAGTAATCCTATAGGATAAGATGTATATATATACGAGTATATATATACGAGTATATATATACGAGTATATATATATATATATATATATATATATATATATATATATATATAATAAATGCTATAACATTTTACAATGCAACACGATGCACTGAATAGTGAGAGTGTGGCACAATTCAGTGGACCCGCAGATGTTCTCCATTTATCGACGATCATCCTCTTCTAATTAATAACGCTAATTGATTAAACCTATCGTGTGTCCGAAACGCTCGCTTCTCGACACGCCCCTCCAGGTAGCCACGCCCCTATATAGGTAGACACGCCCTTATTTAAAACTGACCCACCCACTAAATAATACTCGTATTTAAATACTAGGTAAATAACGTATATATAGAATTTATGCAGAAAGTGACTATTTAGTAAATAGTATTTACTATTCATAAGGGTATCATACACAAACACACACACACATACACACATACATACATACACACATATACACATAAACAAATGCACACAAACACACAAAACACATAGTATACTAAATATATACAGTATCTATAGATATATCAAGTAGATATCTCGTTAAGTTCAGTGAACTTCTATAGAAGTATATATCTACCTGGGTTCACTCTCGTGTATTACGAAGAACCAATTTGATTAATATTATTATTATTATTATATATGCAGGTAATATATATGTAAGTAGCCTAATAAATTGATTTATTCACAAAAATCCAATTTTTCAAAAAAAAATGTCAGATGTGATATATGTATACATATAATATTATTATTATAGTTGTAAGATTACATATATGTATGTGTTGTTGTTGTTGTTTTTGTTGAACGTATTTATTTAAACACATCATTAATAATAATATACATCATAGAATTATTATTATTAATTAATAATTAAGTGTCTAAATAAATACTGAATGTGTATGTTTTTTGTGTGAATGTATACCATTACTCTATAGAGTATATATGTATGTAAGCTTTATGTAATGATATATTATTATGTATTAATATATTATTTTGTATTTACATAAGGGTATACCCTATCTATAGAGGCTTGCATTAAAATATGTTCAATATTTTATTTGAACAATGATTTGTTATTACATATTATTCGGTAGCTCGAGCTAAAACCAGGGATCCCTGGTTTTATCCATGTTTAAAATCGTATTATAACTGTGTAAAATTTCTCACATTATTTTTGAGTATTTATATCAAAATAAAGTGTTTTATTAGCGTAATCGATATAATAATTATTTGAAATTGACAGGAAATCATATATATTTAAATTTTATATATTAAACTTTGAATTTCATTTTATCAAGTTTTTACTTTTGTACTTAGTAACCACATGTAAATGTCTACTATTTTTGATTTTATTATTTGTATCTGAAATTGTTACTGTAAAAGTATAATAAATATAACTATTTGAATCTTGAAGGATGTAATATTATATTTTATATTAATTAAATAAATGATGATAAACTTGCATTTTAATTATTAAAAATTAAAAAATGTAACCAATGAAAGATTATTATTTACACCATTTTAAATTAATTATATTTATACAAAGCAATTATATATATATGATGAAGGAAAGTATGTAAAATAAGTATGTAATTATCTCTATTATTTATTTATCCTTAGCGTTTTTAGATAGCTCTATAGAGCTAATAATAGCATTGCTTTTGTGAACGTGACCATGGGCCTCCACCCTCAATATGTATTATAATAAAACAATGTATTCAATACATACACTGTATGTAATTAACATTTGATATAGTATATTAATATAATTATACATTAAACTATATATGATAACTTCAAATCACATGGAAAAATATAACCTATAATTTTTATATATATAACCTATAGGTAATTATATATAATTTGTGTATATATAATATATATATTATATATATATATATATATATATATATATATATATATATTAATCTATAGATTATATAAGGAAAGATAAATTGTTAAATGTTAAATTCATTAAACATTTTAAAACATATATAGTATACTACGAAACCTATGGGTTACGTATACGCTCACCACACCGTACGCTCGATGACACGTCTGTTTACCTTGTCGTCGAAATGGAACGACACGACCTTGACATCGGCACGGGGGACATATCGGATTAAATCTGTCAAATCGGTGTGCGCGCGCGCGAGCGAGCGGCGTGTCACGTGTTTCGGTTTGTTTACGTTTTCACGCGGCGAGCGCGGGTTTGTTTTTAATTGAGGAATCAATTCTCTTTCCGATTATCCACTCAAAAACTGACACCGCACTACTACTAGCGACGGTTAATCACCTAGCGACTATCACGGAGATAAACTTTAGTATAGATGCGTATTCTCAATATATTGCGACCATTCATTATAGATAAGTAATACACCATGATGAACTATAGTTCTATATATATATATATATAGTGTATAATATATATATATATATATATATATATATAAATAATATATATATTATATAATATATATATATACAGTCAACTCCCGATAAGTCGGACTCGCAAGGGACAGGGAAAAGTGTCTGAATTAGCGATATATCCGACTTATCCGAGATTAAAAATAGCATGCAAATAATACATGAAATGCGCAGCGCGAGTTAAATGGTTACCGAAATATGTAATTATGCAACAATCAGCACATAAAATGTTGTATTCAACTATATTACTTACTAAAATTATAATATTCATTATTTAAAGTAAACATTTCGGACAATTTATAAAAAGTCCAACTTATCCAGTATAAAAATCAAAAAATTACTATAATATGTGTCCGAGTTATAGAAAAGTCCGACTCATCCAATCCAACTTATCCGACTTATCCGATTAATTTAACATATATGTTCTATAGAACTAGATACAAATCCAACCAAACCAACTAAATGTGTCCGACTTATCCGTAGTCCGACTTACCGAGAGTTGACCGAGTGTATATAGTGGTTAATTAATAGTGTATTAAATATATGAATTACATAATTATAAGTATACTACACATACATATGTAAACATATATGTATACATCAAAACATATATATACACACACACATATATATATATATATATATATATATATACTAGGCGGTCGGGGCCCGGCTTCGCCCGTGATAGCGCGTAACGTTCACTTGTTGATGTAATGTACTTGGGAATTTTTATTAATATGTTTATATAGTTTCAATCGGACAGTAATGCATCTAAAAAAAACCACCAAAAATTAAAACTTAACCCAACCTAACCACAACAGTGAAAATATACTTTTATATGCTCACTCGGGAAGCAATGCAGCTAAAAAAACCTCCACAAAATAAAACTTAGCCCAACATAACCACAACAGTGAAAATATACTTTTATAAGCTCACTCGGGAAGTAATGCAGCTAAAAAAACCTCCACAAATTAAAACTTAACCTAACCTAACCACAACCGTGACAATATACTTGTATAGGTTCACTCGAGAAGTAATGCAGCTAAAAAAAAACACCAATATTAAAACTTAACCCAACCTAACCACAACTGTGAAAATAACAATATAAATAAATATGCTTGTATAGGTTCACTCGGGAAGTAATGCAGCTAAAAAAAACCTACCAAAATTAAAACTTAACCCAACCTAACCACAACTGTGAAAATAACAATATAAATAAATATGCTTTATGGGTTCACTCGGGAAGTAATGCAGCTAAAAAAAACCTACCAAAATTAAAAATTAACCCAACCTAACCACAACTGTGAAAATAACAATATAAATACTATGCTTGTATAGACTCACTCAGGAAGTAATGTTGCTAAAAAAAACTACAAAAATTAAAACTTAACCCAACATAACCACAACTGTGAAAAATTACTAATACTCTAAAAGCAATGACCACACAAAGACATATATCAATATACTTGTATAGGCTCACTCGGGAAGTGATGCAGCTAAAAAAAACACCAATATTAAAACTTAATCCAATCTAACCACAACTGTGAAAATATACTTATATAGGCTCACTCGGGAAGTAATGCAGTTAAAAAAACCTACACAAATTAAAACTTAACCCAACCTAACCACAATAGTGATAATATACTTGTATAGGCTCACTCGGGAAGTGATGCAGCTAAAAAAAACCACCAATATTAAAACTTAATCCAATCTAACCACAACTGTGAAAATAACAATATAAATGAATATGCTTTTATAGGTTCACTCGGGAAGTAATGCAGCTAAAAAAAACCTACACAACTTAAAACTTAACCCAACCTAACCACAACTGTGCAAATATAATTATATAGGCTCACTCGGGAAGTAATGCAGCTAAAAAAACCTACACAAATTAAAACTTAACCCAACCTAACCACAACTGTGAAAATAACAATATAAATACATATGCTTGTATAGACTCACTCAGTAAGTAATGTTGCTAAAAAAACCTATCCAAATTAAAACTTAACTTAACCTAACCAAAACTGTGAAAATAACTAATACTCAAAATATCACACACAAATATAATAATACTTTTATAGGCTCACTCGGGAAGTGATGCAGCTAAAAAAAACACCAATATTAAAACTTAATCAAATCTAACAACACCAATGAAAATAACTAACACTCATAATATAAATGACCACAAACACACACATATCACTATACTTTTAAAGCTTCACTCGGTATGTAATTCATATATAATTATAGAATAGATTTTAGAAAAAAACAAATTTTATAAATCTATATTTTTTCTTTGACCATATATATGATGACATTTGGCGAAATAATAAAACAGAGATGGAAACCCTATTATTCATATTTTCATGATTTTTCTGATTTCATTACATGTATTTTCGTACTCGTAATCTGATGAATCCATATTTTATACGAAAATATTACCGGAAGTCGGTCAAATAGACTACTCTAAAATCATGTATTTTTCACTATTTCTGCCGTAGCTCGAAGAATATTAAACATAAGAAGTCCCAATATATAAAATTATATTCTATTTTAATTATCTATTTAATAAAGTTAAAATTATTGAAATCGAATAATTATTGTAGATTTTGATTTTTTAACTCACCTAATTATATATTACGATTGTATCACCTATGTTTAATAATTTATTTTTACATGGCGTAGATAGGAAATAATTAATATTAATTCGATTTTACATATTAGTAAATTTCACCTCAATAATACGGGTAAATTAATTCCGATGCAACAATTGTTATTTAAATATTCACACCGGAAGTACGATTTCGTAAATCTACGTAATGTATTCTAAATTAAAGAAATTCATTTTTACGAAATTATTTACCATCAAATTATTCACGATAAAGTTTGTTATTAAAAATTTGCGTCGAATTTAAATTTTTCGATTACGTAAATCGACTAAAAAATGACACTATTTAACGATATTTGGTATCGCGCGAATACATATTCAAAAAAGTAAATCATCTATTAAAACCCCGCTGCCCCACTTTATCACCTGAGGTTTTCCTTACGGAAAACGGATCTCGCGTTCGCGAGATCCTAATACTTACACACACAGACACACACACAGACAACTTCGCTCTTATAGTATAGACTAGGCGGTCGGGGCCCGGCTTCGCCCGTGATAGCGCGTAACGTTCACTTGTTGATGTAATATACTTGGGAATTTTTATTAATATGTTTATATAGTTTCAATCGGACAGTAATGCATCTAAAAAAAACCACCAAAAATTAAAACTTAACCCAACCTAACCACAACAGTGAAAATATACTTTTATATGCTCACTCGGGAAGCAATGCAGCTAAAAAAACCTCCACAAATTAAAACTTAGCCCAACATAACCACAACAGTGAAAATATACTTTTATAAGCTCACTCGGGAAGTAATGCAGCTAAAAAAACCTCCACAAATTAAAACTTAACCTAACCTAACCACAACCGTGACAATATACTTGTATAGGTTCACTCGAGAAGTAATGCAGCTAAAAAAAACCTCCACAAATTAAAACTTAACCCAACCTAACCCCAACAGTGAAAATATAATTGTATAGGCTCACATGGGAAGTAATGCAGCTAAAAAAAAACCTCACATAATTAAAACTTAACCCAACCTAACCACAACAGTGAAAATATACTTTTATATGCTCACTCGGGAAGTAATGCAGCTAAAAAAACCTCCACAAATTAAAACTTAGCCCAACATAACCACAACAGTGAAAATATACTTTTATAAGCTCATTCGGGAAGTAATGCAGCTAAAAAAACTTCCACAAATTTAAACTTAACCCAACCTAACCACAACAGTGAAAACATACTTTTATAAGCTCACTCGGGAAGTAATGCAGCTAAAAAAACCTCCAAAAATTAAAACTTAACCCAACCTAACCACAACAGTGAAAATATACTTTTATATGCTCACTCGGGAAGTAATGCAGCTAAAAAAACCTCCACAAATTAAAACTTAGCCCAACATAACCACAACAGTGAAAATATACTTTTATAAGCTCATTCGGGAAGTAATGCAGCTAAAAAAACATCCAAAAATTAAAACTTAACCCAACCTAACCACAACTGTGAAAATAACAATATAAATAAATATGCTTTAATAGGTTCACTCGGGAAGTAATGAAGCTAAAAAAAACCTACACAAATTAAAACTTAACCCAACCTAACAACAACCGTGACAATATACTTTTATAGGCTCACTCGAGTAGTAATGCAGCTAAAAAAAACCTCCAACAATTTAAAATCAACCCAACCTAACCACAACTGTAAAAATAACAATATAAATAAATATGCTTTATAGGCTCACTTGAGAAGTAATGCAGCTAAAAAAAACCTCCAAAATTAAAACTTAACCCAACCTAACCACAACATTGAAAATATACTTTTATAGGCTCACTCGGGAAGTAATGCAGCTAAAAAAACCTACCAAAATTAAAACTTAACCCAACCTAACCACAACCGTGAAAAGCTACTTGTATAGGCAAACTCTGGAAGTAATGCAGATAAAAAAAACCTCCAAAAATTTAAACTTAACCCAACCTTACCACAACTGTGAAAATAACAATATAAATAAATATACTTTTATAGGCTCACTCGGGAAGTAATGCAGCTAAAAAAAACCTACACAAATTAAAACTTAACCCAACCTAATCACAACTGTGAAAATAACTATAACTAAAAATATCAATGACCACATACATATATATATATATATATATATATATATATATATATATATATGATTGTATATGCTCACTCGGTATGTATTGCATATATAATTATATAATAGATTTTATAAAAAATATTTTTTTATAAATCTATATTTTTTCTTTGACCATATATATGATGACATTTGGCGAAATAATAAAACAGAGATGGAAACCCTATTATTCATATTTTCATGATTTTTCTGATTTTATTACATGTATTTTCGTACTCCTAATCTGATGAATACATAATTTATATGAAAATATGACTGGAAGTCGGTCAAATAGACTACTCTCAAATCATGTATTTTTCACTATTTCTGCCGTAGCTCGAAGAATATTAAACATAAGAAGTCCCAATATATAAAATTATATTCTATTTTAATTATCTATTTAATAAAGTTAAAATTATTGAAATCGAATAATTATTGTAGATTTTGATTTTTTAACTCACCTAATTATATATTACGATTGTATCACCTATGTTTAATAATTTATTTTTACATGGCGTAGATAGTAAATAATTAATATTAACTCGATATTACATATTAGTAAATTTCACCTATTTATACATGTAAATTAATTCCGATGTAAAAATTTGTATTCAGATATTCAAACCGGAAGTACCATTTCGTAATTCTACGTAATGTATTCGAAATTAAAGAAATTCATTTTTACGAAATTATTTACCATCAAATTATTCACGATAAAGTTTGTTATTAAAAATTTGCGTCGAATTTAAATTTTTCGATTACGTAAATCGATTAAAAAATGACATTATTTAACGATTATTGGTATCACGTGAATACATATTCAAATACTACTTTTATAGGCTCACTCGGGAAGTAATGCAGCTAAAAAAAACCTCCAAAAATTAAAACGTAACCCAACATAACCACAACCGTGACAATATACTTTTATAGGCTCACTCGAGAAGTAATGCAGTTAAAAAAAACCTCCACAAATTTAAATTTAACCCAACCTAACCACAACTGTGAAAATAACAATATAAATAAATATGCTTTTAAAGGCTCACTCGGGAAGTAATGCAGCTAAAAAAAACCTACACAAATTAAAACTTAACCCAACCTAAACAAAAATGTGAAAATAACAATATAAATAAATATGACTTTATAGGGATCACTCGGGAAGTAATTCAGCTAAAAAAAACTAACAATATTAAAACTTAACCCAACCTAACCACAACTGTGAACAATTACTAATAATCTAAATTCAATGACCACACACAGACATATATCAATATACTTTTATAGGCTAAACTCGGGAAGTAATGCAGCTAAAAAAAACTACCAATATTAAAACTTAACCCAACCTAACCACAACTATGAAAAATTACTAATACTCTAAAATCAATGACCACACAAAGACATATGTCAATATACTTTTATAGGCTCACTCGGGAAGTAATGCAGCTAAAAAAAACCTCCAAAAATTTAAACTTAACCCAACCTTACCACAACTGTGAAAATAACAATATAAATAAATATACTTTTATAGGCTCACTCGAGAATGAATGCAGCTAAAAAAAACCTACACAAATTAAAACTTAACCCAACCTAACCACAACTGTGAAAATATCCTTGTATAGGCTCACTCGGGAAGTAATGCAGACACAAAATATCTACCAATATTAAAACTGAACCCAACATACATACAACAGTGACAATAACTAAAACTAAAAATATCAATGACCACATAGACATATATATATATATATATATATATATATATATATATGCTTGTATAGTCTCACTCGGTATGTAATGCATATATAATTATAGAATAGATTTTAGAAAAAATATTTTTTTATAAATCTATATTTTTTTTCTTTGACCATATATATATGAATATATTTGGCGAAATATTAAAATAGAGATGGAAACCCTATTATTGATATTTTCATGATTTTCTCATTTTATTAAATGTATTTTCGTACTCCTAATCTGATGAATCCATAATTTAAACGAAAATATGACCGGAAGTCGGTCAAATAGACTACTCTAAAATCATGTATTTTTCACTATTTCGGCCGTAGCTCTAAGAATATTAAACATAAGAAGTCCCAATTTATAAAATTATATTCTATTTTAATTATATATTTAATAAAGTTAAAATTAGTGAAATCGAATAATTATTGTAGATTTTGATTTTTTATATTACCTTATATAACATTACATTTTTGTTTAATAATTTATGTTTACATGGCGTAGATAGGAAATAATTAATATTAACTCGATTTTACATATTCTTGAATTTCACCTCAATAATACGGGTAAATAAATTACGATGTACCAATTTGTATTCATAAATTCAAACCGGAAGTACGATTTCGTAAATCTACGTAATGTATTCTAAATTAAAGAAACTCATTTTTACGAAATTATTTACCATCCGAAATTATTCACGATAATGTTTGTTATTAAAAATTTGCGTCGAATTTAAATTTTTCGATTACGTAAATCGACTAAAAAATGACACTATTTAACGATTATTGGTATCAAGCGAATACATATTCAAAAAAGTAAATCATATATTAAAACCCCGCTGCCCCACTTTATCACCTGAGGTTTTCCTTACGGAAAACGGATCTCGCGTTCGCGAGATCCTAATACTTACACACACACACACACACAGACACACAGACAGACATTTTCGCTAATATAGTATAGATATATATATAAATATATAATACTAATAATAATAATAATAATAATAATAACTATAATAATATGAGCAGAATACCTAATAATATCAGCATTAAGTTGTGACCATTCATACATGGTAAACGAAGAAGCGCTTTGATTATCAAGTCATTATTATTGTATACCTGTTACTATTACCACAGATTTTGCGAAGCATCCTTCGGAAAATCTTTGCTATTACTATATATATATTCTATAAAGTGAAATTGTCATACACAGTTAAAAAAATCCGATTCCTACGACGATTTTATTATAGGAATCGGATTCAAATTGGAAAACAGATTCCTGTAAAGTTTGTTTAGAAAGCGGTTTATAAAAACGATTCCTACATTTTATTGTGCAGGAATCGATATTATCGATTCCAAAACTAATGATTAAGAATCGGTTTAAGGTAAGATTGATGTAAGAATTTCTTAAATTATAGGAATATTATTTTTTAAATATAGAAAGAATAAAATATTATACCTTTGAATTATTTTAATATATTGATTTAATTGTTATCTATACAAATTAATTATTAATTATTATTTTAATTTTATATTTAAGTTAATATACTGATTTTAATAAATAAAATAATATTTTAACAACTAAAATTATGTAAGTAATCCTATGTATTTTTCGAATTCATCATAATCGCAATCAAGTGACACATTGAATTACAATTGTAATCATAATTATATTTATAATACAATTTTAATCATGTTGAACTAATTTTTCAAATCTTTTATATCAGAAAAAATTCGTTCAATAAACTTTCAACTGTACAGAATTAAAAAAATCAGAAAATCTTAAATTTCTTTACTTGCAAAATGTTAGTGACTAGTTTAGTATTAGGAGTTTTCGATTATTGTAATGTGCTGCTTATAGGTCTACCAGCTATCACATTGGCTGAACTTACCTCCATTCAACGATATGCTGTACGTATAATTCACAAGCTACCTCATCGAGAAGAAAATAACCATATCAGCATCACACAATTAATGAAGGAATTATATTGGCTACCCATAAAAGAACGAATCATCTATAAAATATGTCTTATGACTCATAATGTACTCCACTTTGAAACGCCGTCATATTTATATGAATTGATAGAGAGAATCGACCAGATAAGAAGTCTCAGGCCGTGTCATGTTAATCGTATACGACCTAGATCGACAATACATTCTACTGCTGCCCGTTCACGCGCCTTCTCGTCACAAGCACCGATAGCCTGGAACTCACTACCTGCAACATTCCGTGCTGGAAGAAACTCAGAAAAGTTCAAAAAGAATTTAAAAACATATTTATTTACATTATAACTTTCTTATTATTTCATTATACATTATTGTTAACTTAATTGTTTAAACGATGTCTAAATAAAATTTCTTCTTCTTCAATATTGAATATAGGAGTTGAATATTGAATTCAATATTATAATGTAATTATTATTGAATTTAAGTTTTAAATTAACTTATATAATATGTATACATATAGATAACTATATTATACATTTATATATACTAGCATCTATATATATATATATATATATATATATATATATATAGATTATAGACTATAGACTATATATAGTCGATTATAGTCGATATATAGTCGACTATAGTAGACTATAGTCTATATATATATATATATATATATATATATATATAGTTATTATAGATATTACTATATATATATGTATAGATATTACCTAATATAATATGATATAATTTATATATATGCATAAGCAAAAATTGTATTTATTTGTATATATTCTATAAAGTAATATTGTCATAAACATAGATTACTATATTACAAATTGATATATACTAGATATTACATAATATAATCGATACATCTACATAAAAAAAATTGTTTTTTATTCATATATATTCTATAAAGTAAAATGTTCATACATATATATATATATATTGTAATTTTAGATTATCTTATAAACTATTTATTACATAATATAATCGAAATATATATGCATAAATAAAATTGTTTTCTCTTCACGCTCGGTTGATTTTACAACCCTCAATATGAGGAAACATAAAATACAGAAATCATTCCTATGTATATATTCGATTGTACAATGTACTTTCTCGTTATACATGTTCTGTGCTATTATATAGGAACGCTGTTCAATGAGAATGACACCCTCAGTATTGTGCATATCACCAGGTGTGTACACAATAAGTATACATATTATAATTAGTATTAATGGTATTATTATAATAATTATAATTATATTAATAATGATAATTATTATAATAATGATAATATTATAATAATGAGAATAATGATACATATGATAATTATAATAATAATGATAATCATTATAATAATGATAATTATGATAATAATGAGAATAATGATACTTATGATAATTATGATAATTAGGATACTATATACAGTTTTAAAGTTTATCAATAGTGACTATTGTTAAACTTTAATATATTAAATAAAAAGCTGGTATACCGGCTTTTTATTATAATATATATATATATATATATATATATATACACGAACACAGTTGAGTTGATATATATATATATAACACTTAGTTACCTACATTAATGTTGATTTAATTATAATTATAATAAGTAATTAGTAATAACTTAATAATATATTAACTGTTAATATTACTATACTTTCCTATATATATATTATCATACAATACCTCTATATATACATTACCTGTACACTACTAGTAAGTACATACATAGTTATCCCAGTGTAACAGTATACTATTACTATATTACCTGTATCAGTTCCTAGAATACGTATACTATTGGTATTGATACTACAGTATTGATACAATAATAACTAGTATACTAGTTTTAAATACCGTTATAACGGTATTTATATTGGTACTGCTATTATACATCAATACCCTTACTAGTTATTGTGTCAATATTGCAGTATCAATACCAATATCCATTATAGTATATAATTATAGTATACCATTTCCAATACCAATACTATAGTATCGTATATGATAACAGCCTATCAGCACTATATACAATGTAAAAATGTAAAATTTACATGGAGAAATACCTATTTAATACTGATTTTTGATAAAGTTTTATAATACAACATATTTGTTTACACGTTACAAGTTTCTTAAGTTACAATATAATATTAGAGAAAATAATATATTTTTAATATAATTAAACATATCACTGCAAAAATATATATCAGTATCATATTTTATATTGGTTAATGAAAAACAATTTCAAAACTGTTTTCAATTTATTTATATTTTTTATTTTATTTTTTTAAGAATATTACCAAATATTATATAATTATAATAATTTATACATTTAAAGAATACTGTGTTTTGGTATTTTGTAGTTTTCATTAATGGTAATATGAATCTATCATTACGTTTATTTAATGTAAAATATTCATTAAAATCAATTTTTTAATTTTTATTTAGCAATTTATAAATTAATATAATATATCTAAACATCACTAGTTCATTTAATTTTAGAATACTATTACTAATAAATAATGCAGACTTATTTGATAATATGATTAAAGTTAATTTATTTAAATTTAGGATTTATTTGTTAATTATTCTGATAATTTTGTTTTGCAATAACAATAATATTTATATTTGATTTATATTTATTTCCCCATATTTATATACCATATTAAATATTAGATACAAAAAAGAGTTATAACTCTTTTATATATATATATATATATATATATAAAATATATAATATATTATATATATATATATAATAAAATCATATTTTCAGTACTTAAAAACGAAACTTTTTTCATAAAATATATTCTAGTTTATAATTTTTTTGCTAAGTAATCTATATGTTATTTAAAATTTAAATGATGATCTAAAAAGAAATATGTAGCTACTAGTGATGTAAATGATGCCGAGCTTTTGATGCCGAGCCGAGACTTTTGGTTTTTGATGCCGAGCCGAGAATGTTATTTTCGGAACAAAAACGAGCCCAGGCCGAGCCGAGACTCTAGCCAAACGAGCCCGAGCCGAACCGAGACTCTAGCCAAACGAGACCGAGCCGAGTTGAGACTTTTACAAAACATTACCGAGTCGAAATTATGCTTTTTTGAAATTACATTTTAATACTAATTTTTATATATTTCACATTTACATCAATTTAAAAAAATAATCTGCGCCAAATTCGCGATTGAGTGAATAATAAAGTAAATTTCATCTAGTGGTGTAAATAATACCGAGCTTTTTGATGCCGATCCGAGACTTTTGGTTATTGATACCGAGCCGAGACTTTCATTTTCGAAAAAAAAACGAGCCCGAGCTGAGATGAGACTCTAGCCAAGCGAGCCCGAACCGAGCCTAGACGAGCCGATACTCTAATAAAACGAGCCCGAGCAGAGTTGAGAATTTAGGTAACTGAGACTGAGACTGCATCATTATTTAGATTTGAGCATCATTTACATCACTAGTAGCTACCTACAATGTTATATATATATATATATATATATATATATATATATATATATATATATATGCCATTTACATCTACAGAAGATAACTTATAATTTACCCTTTTATATATAAATATAAATATATATATATATATATATATATATTATATATATATATATATATATATATATATATATATATATATATATATATATATATAGCATACTATAGTATACTATAGCATATATGCTAAATATAATGATAACTTATAACTTAAAAAAAATGAATAGTGGTTCAAGTCTCCCCACGCTTTCTTACTATGTTATACTAATGCTAAATACTTTAAAGACATCTATAATGTCCGTATTAGTGATTTATATGCCCTCTATAGAAAATGTCAACTTAAAACCTTCTCCTATATTTGTTAAACAAATATAGGAGAAGGTTTTAAGTTGACATTTTTTTTCATAAATTTAAAAACGTAATAAATAAATCAGTTTATTAAATATAGACCTAGGTCATAATATAGCTATTAATGATAGCTATTAGTACTATTTTGAATAATTAAAAAATTAAAAATAGTTATTTTGATTATTTATATAATTGTAAATATAAAATTTGTTATAGGATTTATTGTTTCTGAAATACCGAAAGTATCTGTATTCGGTTACTTTACCCTATATATAATGTGTGTGCACATATGTATGTATGTGTGTATCTTCTATTTTATTGTTTGATTTAATAATTATATAACAACGAATGCTAACATATGAATCATTATTATTATATTATTACTTTTACTAATATTTTAATCTGTACATGAACATATTGGAGGTATCGACCAAATAAAGCCTATATGCCTATAACCCATATATGGGTTTTCACTAATCCTCCATATACGTATGATATACATAGTATGTCGTATGTTTATAAACCGATTTCATTTATTCATTCATTCATATATAATATAACTTGTAAGTTATATATATATATTTGGTTATAAATACAAACTTCATATACATTTCTGGATATATCCTATAGGACTCCATTGAAAATAGAATAATATATTAAAATATATATAGTTGTGTGAATATTACATAATAATTATTACATATACTGTTTACGGTAAACAATGTACGATGTGCATTGTACGAATGTACATATTAGGTGATAATATGTATGAATGGTACATATTTCAATATCAAAGAAAGGGTCAATCAATTATACTATAAATTGTTTACCACTGACAATAAGGAAAAGGTCTACATAATTACATCTATTTATAATGATGACAAATTACTAGGGAGTTAGGCTATACATATAAATATATATATATATATATATATATATATATATATATGTACAATATGATCGTAATTTTATATATATATATAAAATATATTATATTATATATTTTCTATTTTGTATTTTATACAAATTACAATTTTGTCTATTTTATATTATATTTTATACCTTATAATTATATAT
Organism: Osedax fenrisi; assembly: GCA_964019155.1. Taxonomy (NCBI): domain Eukaryota; kingdom Metazoa; phylum Annelida; class Polychaeta; order Sabellida; family Siboglinidae; genus Osedax; species Osedax fenrisi. Next base: position 20,885,167 of record OZ025244.1, on the reverse strand, counting down.
ATATATATATATATATATATATATATATAATATATATAATTATATGAAATATAGTATATTGTATATTTTGTATTGTGTATTTAATCTTCAGATATACATGTATAAATGTAAGCATATATGCTTACAAGCTTGTTGTATACAACTAGTTGTAATATTTTAGTTATACCTTATCATGTGATATGTCTTATATATTAAAAGTTATAAGTTAATTGTACATCGATGGAAATCATGGTATTTTATATGTATTTTATATGTATAAAAATACGAATTATTTGAATTTATAATAAATTAAAATGTCATATATTTTAATTATCTAAAAGTAGATTATAAATTATAATTGATAATAATTTTATATTATTTTAATTTCATTTTGGAATGCAAAAAATTCAAAAATTTAATTCTAATAATGTATTAATTACTTACACAATAAATGTTTTTAAATTAAATGTTTTTATAATGCAGTAAATGAAATTAAACAATATGAAATTAAACACATAAGTAATAATACAGAGATTTGAACTTATACTCCATAACATATTTTAACATAGTTAATACCTATCTGTAACACATATAACAATGTGTAATACATTTTAAAATCGACAACACTTCACCTATATGTACGAAAACAGCAGTGGAAATTATTTAACTCATTTCCAAGTATGATGACATTTAAAAATAATAATTTATATACAATTACTATATATATATATATATATATATGAAAAATACTCATTTCACAACTCGCGTATTACCTATAAGTAACTATTAATAGCGTGTGTTATTCAATGATGTATACATCATATGTATCATATGTATAACATATATGTTATTTATATGCGATGACAAATTTCATAAATTCTGATAATTAAATAATATTTATTATTTAATTTATAATAAAATAAACTAACGTATATGTTATAACGTATATATACGTAAATGCGAACCTATATAGCACTGTAGTAGTTCCCAAACTGGGGGTTGCGACCCACAAGTGGATCGCCTGCCGTTTTGTAGGGGGTCGCGTTATTTTATATATCGTATACAATTATATTTAAAGTTATATATAACTTTAAAATAAATAACAATTATTTTTTAAATAATTATGTCTTATATGGAACGTCGTCAATTATTTATAAATTTACATTAATTTATAAATTACAGATTTCAATGGTTAAATTTATATTTTATTTACATTTATTATATTTTTTTAATAAATTTAGGTTATTTGTGAAGCCAAAAATAGTTCAATATTTAGTATACAATTGGATGAATGCACCGATATAACTCACATGTCACAATTGATGGTATTCATTAGTTGTTACACCATATGGTAAACAAATATATAAAAGAAGATTTCCTTTTCTGTGAACCAATTACAACGCCAATTAAATAGTGGATGTATTTAATATATTAAATTCATTTTATATTTCTAACGATTTAGAATGGATTACATTAATGTTGGTAAGTACTGATGGAGCATCAAGTAGGGGAAAGTAACCGAATACAGACAGTGCCCGAATACGGACACTCTTTGTATCTCAGAAACCATAAATCCTACAAAAAAATGTTAATGAATAAAATATTCATAATAATATTTTTTATGTTTTAATAATTCAAAATATTTCTGACATATCCAATAAACTTATTTTTGTATTACGTTTTTAAATGTATGAACAAAAATGTCAACTTAAAACCTTCTCAAGAATATACAAATGTATCGATATAAAATATAAAATATAGCATTATATTATTAAAAAATAAAGCATTTTAAAATTATATATTTAATTTCTATATTTGTTATAAAATATATATTAATTTATAAGCATATATTTAAAGTTCATATAAGTTCCTAATACGGACACCCTATATAACCAATCAACGCGCAGCGTATGAACTATTCTGATTTTTATAAAAATCGCGTGCGATATAATATTAATACCTCCAATAAAGCTTAATCTAAAATTTATATTATTTAGATACTTAAATTGTATTATTAATTAAAAAAATAATAAAAATAAATTAATTATTAACTAATTAAATTAAAATACATTTTTCATAAAATGAATTATAAATGATGTAATTATAATTTGTCTGATTGATTCATCAATAATATATAGTTTATCTAGTGGTATATAGGGTGTTGGAATTATAACATAGGGTGTCCGTATTCGGACATGGGTACCGAATACGGACACCCCCATTATATATGGAATTAAAATATTAAATAAAATTTTAAAATCACAATAATATCTATAATCATATAATATTAATATATTTTCATTTTTGAATATAAATAATGAGTCATAAAATGTTAAGATAATTAATTGTTAAAGTATCCTATTAGGTTAATGTCCCTTATGTTAGGCATAAAAGCAGGATAAATTAAACTTATCAAAGATAAATCACTAGAAGTAATTATCATATATGATAGTGTATACACTGTTTAATTCATAGACAAGCGTTAGCTTAACGAGTTATTCCATAATTTATAAACACTTTTAAAAACAGTAATAAAAACCTTGAATTTCATTAATTCGATTCTTTGAGAAATCGGCTTTTCAAAAAAATGTGTGAAGAAATTTACTTAGACTTTGATAACTTGTTATATTAAACTTAGATCCGATGGTTATCAAAAGGTAACATTGTAAAGTGACTTTATTATCTTTATAATGACATTATTATTTGTATTCGAGAACAAAATATGATTGAACTAGCAATGAAGTGGGAAAAACATAAGTTCATATTGTAATTTTCATATATTTTTACCATGTTTGATTTACTTAATACATTGAATACTTCTTTACAAGGTATTATTAATTTATATATAATCTGATATAATATTTAAATTATTTATCTAGGAAAAAATAAATATTTCTTGAATTAATATCTCAGATTCATGGATTTATTGAAAAATTGGATAACTTGTATAGTAAGACTTTAAATACGAACTTCGCAATGTTCCATGCGTATACTGAATATGTTGATTCTTCTAATAAAATTCCGAAAACTGAAATAATTACAACGCATTTAATTAGTCATTCAGATGAATTAAAAATGTATATTCCAGAAATTAATAATCATCTTTATAATATAGCACTTTTATGCTGATATTAAAGATATCGATGAATATAACCTGTAACAAATTGAACTCATAATGATGCAACATGATATTAGTGCAAAACACGAATTTGAAACTAAAGAACTAGGATTTATTAGGATATAATTTGTGGATATATGTGAAAATAACCTATCCACATTTATTTAATTTATTAATTAATTATATTTTACTTTTTGCAATCACATATCTATAAATGTGTTGCAGAAGAAAAAAGTCTGCAGACTTTCTGACACTTCCCATGGGTACCACTGCTATTTAGGATATACGATAGGCTATTTATTATTATTATAATTATATAATTATTATAATTATATATAATTATTTATTTATCATCACTTAAAATCTTACATAATTGTATATATAAAAAGGTTAAGATAATATAATATATATATATATATATATATATATATATATATTATATAATATTAACCTTAAATTCATCTGTATTATGCAAACAGATTATTTTTTTGAAATGAATATATAGTTATATAATCATAATTAATAAATTAATATATAATCAATTATATGTAAATACAAACATACACCTATATATATATATATATATATATATATATATATATGTGTGTTAGTCTAACATAGATTGTATGTTATATTTCTATATTAATATCCACTTATGTACAATGTAATACACTCGCGAGTGCTCAGTAAATGAAACCACCCTCGTGTTCGTGTACGATCGCTTAGTGGACCATAGTACACCGATTATGGCGCCCCTGTCAAAGAACCGTTACGCTAATAACCGGTGCTAATATATCACCGAATCGGAGGGACAGGGAGGGGACATCAAAGCCCGTTGACCCCACGTGATAGGTTCGCTCCATCATCGCCCCAGACCAGCGGTCATCTTTCGGGCACTTGTGTCCACCGCCACCACAGCCTCCTAATGTCCGTCAGTTTCTAGTGGTCAATAACGGCCGTAATGACTAGGTTGTAGTGGTGGTTGTTGTTGCCTAATATCTAACCCCTATTACGCAACATTAGCCTGGGTAATAATTCACTATTCCAGTAATATGATGATGTATACATCATGCTGTATATGAACGTATATATATATATATATATATTATGTATTACATAATTTGTTATTATAATATATAATATAATAGCAAAGATTTTGCGAAGCAAAGATATAACACTCCCTATGCATGCAACGTAATTTAGTTATAGCCCCAACCGCTGCTAGCAGTAGTATCGAAATCACTGAAATAGATTTAGGTTCGGATCTGTTTGCATACAACAATGTTTTCATTGCTCTATTAAATTACATGCAATATAAATTAGCTTTTACTCACTAAATATATACTTATAGAATTTAAAACATACATATCATATTTGTTTGTTATATATTAGTAATGAACACTTAGTTTTCATCATATAAATATTAATTTAAAGCATATTATTTAACATTTTAAAAGTGTATAGTTAAATACGAATTTACATTATAAACAACGCATAGTTCCTAAAAGTAACCCGCTATAGGTGGCACCAGGGTATTTTGTATACAAATTCGAATTACACGATTTCGCGTAAGTGTTATATCTTTCCTTCGGAAAATCTTTGATAATAGTATATATACTATTATAATATATGTTTTCTGTGTGAGTATTAGATAATATTACTAGTATATATTTATAAACAATATGTTATAATATATTATGCTTATAGGCATAATATATTTTATAACATACCTATAACATAGCTATATATACCTATATCCAAAGATTTTCCAAAGGAAAGATATTGCACTTGTGTATATTCGTGTCACCTAATAATTCGATATTGCCATCTAGCTGTATTATTCAGATAATAAGACATTTCTATATTTATTGTAATAGTAAATAATAAATTATATACAATATACATGTATATTGTATTATAATATGTATTTACATGTTTTTAAAATGATAATATAATTATATAACAATAGAATACACTGATTAGTTATATTTAATATAAACAAATAAAATAAATGATAAATATATTGTTATAAATCTAATATTAAAAAAACTACATGTATTGTATTATATTGTAATGCTTTTAATGTGTATGTATATAATTAGAAAACAAGAAATTTAAATAAAAATATCACATGATTTAATATTTCATATACTATTTCGCCATCTAGTGTTAATATTGTTTTCTCATTTTAAATTTACATTTCGAGGTACTAGAGATAGATAAGGAGTGCAATATATTTCCTTTGGAAAATATTTGCTATACCTATAGGTATAATAAAAATATATATAACTTCATTGTTACCCCAATTCTCAAAATTATTAGAAAAATTCATAAAAGTTAGAATTTTTAAATTTTTAAACAATATTATTATATTAAGTGAATCGCAATATGGGTTTCGAAAAAATGTATCAACTTACGATTTTATTGAAACGATTAAGAAACAGTTTTTTAAAGTTATTTTAAATTAATTTAAATTTAAAATATTTCTTATAGTATTATCGAAGTTATTCCATAGTCTAGGACCGGTGTTATACATTAAATTACATAATACATATTTATTTCATAGATTTCTGATATATAATTATATAGAAAGATTTTCTATCTGTTCTAACTTTAAATCTATGAAATAAATAGGTTTTATGTAATTTAATTGAATATAATTTATGCAAATTTAAAGGTAATAGAGTATTCCTGGACCTATAGGTATGTTTATAAACATAAACGTCATGGTATTCATTTAGACGATATCATAAATTGTAATAAATTGTGAATAATATTAAAAGTTGAATAATTAGCTTACTTATTTATAACTTGCAACTATATTTTTTGTAGTATACATATTTTATTTAAATTTATATTACACTAATTACATTACATTGCATGATGAAGCAGTATGTAAGGTGAGAATAAAAAAATGAATTATATACCAATTGGTATTAATACTAAAGATTTCTTATTCAATTTAAATTTTATTTTATTTAAAATACAATATCTCTAGATAATTTCGTAGATACATAGTTAATTTGTGATTTCCAATCTAATTTGTCATCAATTATTATTCCTACCAATTTTAAATTTGTTACTTGTTTAATTCTAATTAATTTTTAATTTTATCCTAAAATTGACATTCAATTTAACATTATATTTTTATTTCGAATATTATACAATAATAAACTATAGTCAATCTATAGATTGACTAAAATTAAGAGACAATTTATTAATATTCAACCAATCAAATAGTTTATTTAAGTTACATTTTATATTAGTTTTTAGACTAATTTACCAATTATTATAGATTAATATTAATCAAATAGCATTTTTATTTCTCTAATGTATATATGTATATCTATTATGATATGATAATTTCGAGATGAACATTTTTAAGGGGATTCACGGTATTTAAAATAAAAATGTTGTACAAAATTGTTATTTAAAAAATATATTTGCAGATTGTATAATATATGACATGTCAAAATATTATAGGTTAAAAACATATAAAAAGTATAAAAACATAATGTTAACATTACCTATTTCTAATAAAATAATGACTATTTACATATATTATAACACTGTTTTCATTAGTTATAATATATCAATTTGAATTATTTAAATCAGTGATATCAAAAAAAAATTAGTTTTCATGTCAACTAGCAATAACTGTAAGTGTAATTGTATAAATGCACCGAATGGATGTTGGCGGAATAATACCATAGGTTCATTTCATTAATAAATAATACAATCAATTTTTAACATCAATTATCTCAGAATTTTTGTTTTTCTTATGAAATGTACTATTGTACAGGACATATTTATGATTAGATATAGAGCTAACTCTAATCAATATATTAATTGGTAATAAAATTTAAAAAATATTTATTTTAATCAAATTTGCTACTTTTTTAAAATTCTGATAATTTCAAAACTAATATTTTCATCATTTACAAATTCATTAGAATAATTAACATAATATATCTTAATGTTATGAAATATAAATGATGTAAAAATCATAATTATTTTATGAGATCTTGAATTTTCAACAACAAAAACTTCCTATATAATTACATTGACATTTAAAGACCGGGAATCCCCTTAAATTGAATTTTTCTATATATATATAAATATATATATATATATATATAAATTATTATATATAAAGTAATAAATAAATCAGATTTATCATTCCTCTCAAACAGGCAAGGAATAATGGGGATAAACAATTAATGTTTTTACTAGAATTTCCCCAATCAGCATATTTTTGGATAGTCTAGATTCTTATAAAATAAATAAAATATACGTTATAATTAAGAATTTAACAACATTTAAAATTACCATAAAAAGAGAGTAAATATAAGATAAATATATATAAATTGTTAAAAATAAAAAATGGAGTTGCACATGCATGTGAATTAATGAATACCTAACATAAAATAATAATAATATTTTTTATTTTATTTTATTATATTTAAAAAAAAATTAAAATGAATAATTTAATTAATGATTATTTATATATATATATATTTATAAATGTTAATACTCAAACGAATAATACCTTGTATAAACGAAACAAAACATAAAAATAATATATAATAAAATCTCTAATTTTAATTTTATTATATATAATCTATATTATACAGTATTTTCCCCTATAGTGGAAAATACTTTTTATAAACAAATAAATAATGTGTAAACTATAGTTTACACAAATATGTATACACAAATAATGTATACACAAATAATAAAATTATAAAATATAATGAAGAAGAAGAAGAATAAACCTAATTAAAAATGACATGAATAATATCTACGAATACTGTTTTAAGGGGTATTTTTTAATTTGTCTACAACTATTTTTTTAAATGCATTTTTCTAAATTTCATTCCATTTTTTTTGACCAGAAAATCATATTGAATTATGACATCGTTTGTTTTATATATAGTAGAGTGTAATTAAACGTTGACTTGCTATATTTAATGTATCTTTTCACAATATATAATAATTTATTTTACAAATAAATAATAATAATTCTAATAATAATAATTTAATAGAAGAATTTTTTAATTTTTCTTTTATTGTATTATTTATTTCATATGATTGAGTTATTTTCCTAAAAATCTTAACATGACATTGAACGTTTTCGTTTATTTTTGCTGATATATTTATTTATTACTTATTACAATGATAATTATCAATAAATTATAATTAAAATAGTTATTATATTTATAATTTTTATTTTGAAATTGTATATATAAAAATGTAAATATAAAATGTGATATTCTTATCGGCCAAAAAACTCTGAAAAAAAATCAAAATCAAATCACTTACATATATTGTTTATATTATCTATATTAGATGAGACTGGACAGACTTAAACACGAACACTTATAAATTACTTTTGCATCAGTCATACATTATAAAATTAACGTAAATTAAAAGGAAAAATAAAATAATATATGATTAAATATTTATATTTTATATGAATACATTATTCTTAGATAGTATACTAACTATATATATTAATAAAGTAACAACACTATGTATACACTATGTATACACTATGCATATATGCAATTTGTAAACAATTACTCACAATATGAAATAAGTAGACTTGAACTACCAAACATGGGGAGAGTTGATACATTATTTGTAACATTTTATAGAACAATTTATTTAAATTATATATAATTATACATATATATATATATATATATATATTATAACTTTAACTGATAAATAGTTAAGGTAGTGGCTTACCTTGTGGTTATTCTTTACTTCTATATATGCATATATATATTCTTGAGTTATAGTTATAGTATTGTTAAGTTTAAAAGTAAAGTTAATTAGTGGAATGTTGACCTCGGGTCATAATATAGGGTAAACTAGATACGTTACAATATAAATAGATATATACGGGTATAGGATTACTCAAATAATATTAACAAATTATTTAAAATAGTAATACAATGTATATTTTTGAATTCACAAATAAACATTGTCGATATATCAATAGCCTATATACGTACATGTATACATATATGTACACATACGGATGTTTATTCGATATTCACGATAGTCTATCGTCTATATAGAATAAACATACGCCAAGAATTTCGAAATCAATATGTTATTATAACCAATGTAAATGTAGTAGATTATCATCATCATATATATGATGTATTTATTATGATTATAATCATATATTATGAAATTAATATAATAATAAAGTTGTATTTATTATTAAATATATTTAATTTTAAAATATATATATATATACTTGAGTATACTCAAGTATGAATATATATATATATTTTTAAGTTTGATGATGTTGTTAAATTTAATTCTATAAAATGTATACATAGAAGTTTCTATAATAAATTACCAATTAATTTGTAAATCAGACTTATTAAAAACATTTATTGTAATACATTTATTAGAAATACACCTAGAACTTATAGAAACTTATTTCGTTTAACAAATATTAGCGTAAAGTACTGGAATAATCGTCCAAGTTCATTAATTAACAATTTATAATTTAAAATTATTATGAAACATTTCAAAAAAATATACATTTAATTTTATATTTATAATTTTTATATTTATTTTCTATTTTATTTAAATATTTTAATGTTTTTTTATTTATCCATATACATATATTTGTTTGTATCAATTTATGTGTTTATACCTATATATTTATTTATCTTTTACATGACTAATGACAAATAATATCGATATTAATTTTTAAATATAATCTTAAATATATATAACTATAAAAGTTAATTTTGCCAGTATTTACGAAAATATAAATTTTATTTTTATACTTATTTATTTAGAATTTTTAACAGAAATTTTCAAAAATACATTTCAAAATTTTACTTTATTCATTTTATATAATTTATTACATTCATTTATTGCTTTTAGTTATTTAAATTGTTCTCCTCATTATATTAATGGGTGAAAGACTTGACAAGCCATGCTTTTTATTCAACCATGCTTTATGCCAAATCTGATGTTATTATTATTATTATTATTATTATTATTATTATTATTATTATTATTATTATTATTATTATTATTATTATTATTATTATTATTATTATTATTATTATTATTATTATTATTATTATTATTATTATTATTATTATTATTATTATTATTATTATTATTATTATTATTATTATTATTATTATTATTATTATTATTATTATTATTATTATTATTATTATAATAATACCATATCATACCATATATATTATTTGAATGTATACTATTTATAAATAGTATACTAATTCATTATTACTATATTATATCAAATATATCACCTCGGTACACTTATAACTGTATACACCATGGTGTGCACTGTATTATTTTATATTATATAATTATATTGAATAGTATTTAATATACTTATAGTTAGATGGATATATGTATTGTTTAATATATTAATATATTATAAGATAACCTTATATATATTTATACAACTATATATATTATAATATATATATATATATATATATATATATATATATATATATATATACTTATTTAATCAATTATGTTTTATAATAGATATATTATGTACAAGGAATGGTTCAGTATAGGGATGCAGAATTAATTATCTTATTAATTTGACGTTCAGAATAAACAAGAACGTGTCAATATCCCTAGCGAACTCTCCACGGACGAATCTATCTACCATAATAGGGGCGTGGCGACTAGTTAAAGTGGGCGTTTCGTAGCGGTGGGCGTTATCGTTAAATAATGTGCTCTCGAATGTGGCATCGAAATGCGTGTAGGAAGGAGCTAATGTCTTTAACGGGCTTCCATTATGATTACGATGGTATTCCCTACTAGTATTCGATACGTAACCTTACGTAACGTGTACGATCATTCCGGCGGGTAGCATCACTTGTCTAGATATGATTTCATATCTTCGCGAATTCATAACACAATATATAATACACTTATATATATATAGAGGAGACTACCTTAATTTAATAATAAAAGGTATTATAACCTTTATGCTTAATTTTTTGTAATGTTATTATGTTTTATATAGATAATTATATAAAGATACATAAATTTATAACACTGCCAAGGCAGGGTTATGTATACAGGGTCATATATTAGGCATATATGCCTAATATATGTTATGCATATGTTATGCATTGCATATATATATATATATACATACACAATCTTTCCAGTTAAAAAGTTATTTATACAAAATATAGTGTTTGTTTAATTATAAGTAGTTGTATTTAAAATTATTATTCGCACCACTTTTAATGTAAAGTTATATACATTAATTATAAATACACATATTATTAGATTATAACTTATTAATTAATATAACTAATACATTTTATTTCATACATATATATTATTTATAATAAATTAAACATAAAAAATTAAATATAATAGATAATATAGTAAGAATTTATAATAGTGACATATATAAGAATACTTCAAAATAGTAATAATATTATATAAATTTACATTCTTAAAATGAATGTATACAACAAATTGTATATATATATAATTTTTAAATTATTGTATTTTTATTATGGTATTCATTACATATATAATACATATTTAAAACTTATATATTTTGTGTTTTAATCAAATTACTTAAAATCGTAATATTGGAGGTGGTCAGAATTAGGGCTGGTCCGAATTCGGGTATACACTATAGTATACAATATATATACTATATATGTTCACCTATAGGTGAGCTATGTAGATGCATGCTGTAAACAGTATACAGTGCATGTATACATGCACACATATATATATATATATATATATATATATATATATGTGTGTGTGTGCGCGCATGTATACATGAATTGTATATATATATATACAATTCATGTATACTGTATATATATATATATATATATATATATATATATATATATATATATATATATATACAGAATGTACAATATATGTGTTATAATTTTATATTATTAATATTACATTTAACTATTTAAAATATACTTTATTATAAATTATAAATAATATCTATTTAAATATACTTAATATATATATATATATATATATATATATATATATATCAATAATATATACATATAAAGATAATATACATAATACAAATAATATTTATATTTATAAATAATTGTTAATAATTAATAAAACATACAAATTATAATAATATAATAGCTCATAAGCTTTGTATATAATAATCAATTAATATTATTAAATATTATTAATTATATATTATTCAATCAATCATAGTTTATAAAATATGTTTTTATCTAACAAAAATTATTTAAACAGCATTATTAAGAAACAATTCTGATTAACCATTCTGAAATTGTTAATAATTTATTTAATTTTTTCTTTTAAATATCCATAAATATTAATAATAATACATATTAGGTTTAATAGTTAACTATGTCGTAATGCATAAATAAATTAAAAATGATTTTTTAATAAATAATTATGAAATTAAAAAAAAATATGATATATCCTATAGGAAATATATGATGTAAGACTAGACCTAATGTGCTAGCATTTTTTATTAATAGTTTTGTAACTTACAAGAAAATTTGTATACAAATATTGTTAATTATTTGTATGTAACTAATGTACTGTATTACTAGAAGAATTACAAAGATTTTAAATAGATTTTAAATTACATAGATTTAAAAATCGTATTATAGAAATGTAAACAAATATACAATCCAAACTTTCACTATTTTTTAATTAGTTAATGAATAATAAGGTTATACCTAAGTATGCCATAAACAATAATATTGATGTATTATATTATAAAATATTTTTTAATTAGTTAATGAATAATAAGGTTATACCTAAGTATGCCATAAACAATAATATTGATGTATTATATTATAAAATATATTTTATGTATATAGCCTATATATATAGCCTATATATTTTGTTAAATATTAATATTTAACAATTGTTATGGAGTATTTCCATTAATTCATAAGTTAACTTAAGTTCATGAACTTCGTGGTTACCACGTATCACCCAATTTGATGAAGTTTTTACTTATAAGTATATATAAACGAACTTCTTTTTTTAATATCCCTTCGATAACACTATAACTTATAAGTATTTATGTTTTAACGAGAACCGATTATTTTGTATACACGATTATATAAGATCACTTTTAAATATTATTGTAAGACCTATTTGTAATGGTTCAGTCGAGGATTGAACCACCAGCTATATATATCTATAGATATATAGCTATAGCTGGATATCTATGGATACACCCATACAGATTTATATATATATGTGGTATGCAAATAAAATGTATACATTAAGTATACTTAATATGTTTATCATAAAATAGCCTAGTGATATATAAGGGAGGGAAGGGAGTAGTGGCCGATAATTAATATGCCTCAGAATATTTCTAATATATCGATAAATACTGAATTTTAGGCTCTTATTTTTTTGAATTAATAGAAATCACATAGTTCTAGAATACTTTGATTTCACTTTTATATATAAAGTGCTTAACCTAATAATATAAACGTTTGATTAGGCATTAAAAAAATCACTAAATTAAGGTCAGGCCGTAGTAGTGGCCATTAGTACCAGAAAATGCGATAGGTGTCTCGTAATGTATTCGATTTATATTTTGTTAATTATGTAATATTAAATAATTATATTTATGATGCATACACACCTTATTTGATTCAATGATTTAATTATATATGCACATACTCTTACACATAAATAAGCATAAATATATATAATCATGTTTTTATTAAAATTTGATAAAAAAATTATTATAGAATTATTATGTAATAAATTAGAGTAATTAATTAATTATTTAAAAAAAAAAATTATTAAATATTATAGATATTTTGATTATCTAAATATTGTATATAGAACTTTTTATCTTATCAATCACCATTTAAACGTTAATTAAAACGGTCACTACTCCGTCCTCGGCCACTACACCCTTACCTCCCATACTTCACAGAATTGGATATCATTTATAAATTCACTAAAGTGAAAAATATTTTTGTTATGTACATATAACTCTTATACTAATTATCACATATTTATCACATCACTATAGTTCTGATATATCATGTATTAAAGTAGTATTCATTATCTTGTTGTTGATCAGATGTATATTATTTATGTTAACTGTATATATATATAATTGTTATATTATTATTCTTAATTAATCTTATTTATTCTATATATATATACATACTTTTATAAAATAATATTATTTAATCAATCAACTACATGCATACGTGAATTATATACATATATATATATATGTGTGTGTGTGTGTGCTATACACTAGCTATATATAGAAAACTTCTAGCCCTTATCCCACGGGAATGTTCTACTCGGCCGTCGCCGCCTACTAAACACATCACGTGATTAATGTATACTGAAACGCGCGCAGCATATCTGACCATCGTGGTCTGAGAGCGAGTGACCGCCGCCACAGCAGCCTTTCTCGCAGTGTCTGTATGTACACAACACCTCCGTCCACCACTACTACTACTACTACTACTATTACTACAAGCTGACCGTGGTACTGCTTTATCACCACCGCCCCCTCCGCTAGGTCACGTGTCATTACGTCATTAATTACGCACGCCATCTTTATTATCGGTTAGCGAATTGGTCTCTAGAGTATTGGGGCCGCGTGTACTGTTCAGTGTATACATCTACGTGTTGAACACGAAACCATACACACAACCACACATAATCATACACATACACTCATATAAATATATATATATATATATATATATATATAATATATTATATATATATATATATTATTCATAATGATTATTATAACTAATATAACATATTTTAAAAAGTGTAATTAGCTGCTAAATTAATACTTACTACCATTAGAATGTAATGATTATGATAAATAATAATATAATAGTTAAATGATAGCTGGGGTACATTGATACCATATAGGGGTATACTTTTAGGTACCATATATATATGGTTATACCCTATAGGGTTAATTTAAATTTTAAATAAAACTAAATGAGAATAATTTATCTAAACATTCTGACATCAATACATAATGGACATTTATTCCTAAAAAGTTATATAAAACAGCATACCATAATAATGTATGCGAAATATTATGAAAAATATTTAAAAGGACTTCAAGGATCATAAAGTCAACATGGAGGAGATAAGAAAATTAATCATATATATATATTTAATAAATGATGATAATCTTGCATTTAATATATTAATATATGAAAAAAATAAATAATTCATATGAAACAAATAAAAAAAGTAAACATTTAATTAATTGTGACTATTTTGTTACCTTGTATTTATATATAAATACAGAATATATATGATGGAGGAAGTGTCTGTTGAATAAAAACAAATTATGTAATTATATCTTTTAGTTATTTATCCTTAGAGTTTTTAGATATATCTATAGAGTTAAAATAGCATTTTGTGTATGAACTGGAGCCTCTCTCCTTAATAAATTAAGTATTTACAATAATTTAAAAAAACGAATTATTAAAATATTTAAAAAGTAAAACCAGAATATTACATTTTATCAAATAAAAATTGTAAGATTGAATATTTTGGAAAACAGATTACTTGTTCATAATTATCACTAAATTATAAATATTGTATGTATATATTTTTGATATTTATTATATTTACTACGATACGAGAGGATTTCGGTATTTGGAGGTGGTCGGTAATTGGAGAATTTCCCCTATATGGGCACCTGTATCCAATTTCAGACTGATTATTATTTGCAACGCAATATATCAAACAATTTAAATATCAACATTATGTATTGCCATGATATTACCCTATATATATATACTCCTATAGGAGTATCCTATATTTATAACTAAACAATTTCAAATAAATATATTCAATATTGAATAAGTTATTTGTATTAATTTGTACTAATTATTAATAGTTATTTTGGGGTCGGTAATTAGAGACTTTTCCCTATAGGGAAATAGATAGATATATATATATATATATATATATATATATACATATACAAATATATCCTATACACACATATATAAACGTATACGTATGTGTTAACTAAATATGGTATATTAAGTATGTATGTGCATGCAATATACGTACGTCTAGGTGTGCGTTTTGAGATGCGCTTAGAGATGAAATTCGATGAAAAGTTGTCAGACGATATGCGTAAACAAATATGGCATCGTTTAGCGAATAATTCCTAAACTTCCCATGATAATCCGGTGTTTATCTATTAATAGATTTCTAATGGAGTATTTATAGAAGAGAATATTTCCAATATATTATATTGCATTTATATATATATATATATATATATATTTTCTTCTAATAAATATTATTATTATTATTATTATTATATATATATATTTATATATATTTTCGCCTATGTTATAACCATTTAATATTACATAACTAAAAATATGTTAATATATTTACGTTAGATAAATAAATATATTCTTGAATAGTATATTCACTATTATTGCTCATAAACATATACAATGTGTTGTTAAAACATGTATTTTTTTATATATTAAATGATGAAAATATTTTCCCCTATAATATAGAATATAACATGTAATATAATACTTCACTAGTATGTTATATACATATATATAATTTATTAATAAAATAATTCAATATTACCTACATATATATATAATCTTATATATATACGATTATAAAAATATTACAAATATATATCATACACAATTATCACACACGATATTTACATATATGTATAGTTATATTCACACACACACACATATATATATATATATATATATAGTTATTACCTATTAGTATATTCATCGATGAAGAAAACGTAGTGAATTCATCCCGGTCATGTAATCCATCCACCAGTTTGTCAGTATATAATCTATACCAATCATGAGTGTTGAATATAATGTTATCGAACATCTAACTTCTTATGTATATATCCTTATATGCTTCTTATTCCTTCGAGAGAAGCTTGCAAGATTATACTAGTTAATAAATTATATATATATATATATAATACGTAAACAGATGTCTAAACATACGATAAGAACATATATATTCTATAGTTGTATGTTAAGCTTACTAACCTTCTTGTTATTCTGAACAACGACAGTTAATAGTTACTAACTAGTAAATTAAAAAAAATAGTCCTCCAGATTTTATTAAAATTTATAATACTACTTTTTATAATTAAGAATACTCTTTATTCAAAATCAGTTTTCCATCTAATACTATAGCCAAATACTCAACAAAGAGTATTACATATCATAACGGATATACAACTATCAAACATAGTATTTATTATAATATATACAAGTTATATTTTATAAAACTCTTTTTATATAATGTAGAATACTCTTTTCTATAGAATTGGTGTAAGTATTACCTAGGTTATAGTTATATTATTTTTTTAAATAAAAATACAATATTTTAACTTTTATTTATTTTAATATATTTATTAAATTATTATTTTAATTTTATATTTAATTTAATATACTGAATTCAATATATAAAATATTTATTTTAAAAACTACAATTATTTAAGTAATCCTATGGATGTTTCTAAATTATCATAATTTCATTCACGTGATACATTTAACTACCATTTTAATCATAATTATATTGATAATATAATTGAAAATCATGTTGAACTAATTTATCTATATTACATATATACAAATTGAATATTGAGTAAATACTGTATTCAATATTAAAATGTTATTATTATTTAATTTTAATTTAAATCTAACTTAAATGAAATTATATAATATATTATAATATACGAGTTAATACTTTGCTACGATACTACTTACTACGCTAAGACACTAATATTTATTTTAATAATTTATTTTACAACTAAACTTACGTTAAACTTACATCAAAAACTTATTAACTTATTAATAATTAGAATACTCTTTTAATAAATAGTGTTACATGTATTAATAGATATAATACTCGTTTAATAAATAGTTGAACATTTATTAATAGCTAGAATACTTTATCACAAGAGAGTATTATATTACTTATTACTCGCAAAGAGGACTAATACAGGGACACACTATAGTGATCTCTGTCAGTTCTATAGAGCACTCTTTTTTCTAACAGTGTATACACTGCAGTGTATATCAGTATATAGCATGATATAGCAGTAAAACAGTACAGTTAAAATCAGTGGAGTATATATAAACTGGTTATATAGTGTTGAAATATATTGTATAGTTTTTATAGTGTTGTAATAGTTTAACACGTTTACAACATATATGTACATTCATATTACATATATGTATACATATTGATATGTATTGTATATGTGTTTACAGCCTAATGTGGCGAACATTATTATCACATGTGCACACATGCCATATATGACTATATATAACATACATTAATTATTAGATAAGCATAGTTTATATACTATTTGTATGTTAAGTTTATAACGGTATGTATTTGTGTGTGATAATAAGGAAGGCGTATGTAAAGAAGCTATAGCTTATATGTATGTGTATATACGAGATAACATATGTATACCTATAGGTTGAACATATATGTCATAGATAATATAGGGTATGCATACAATATATAATGTAGTATGCGAGAGTGTATCGTTGCGTGTAAACATTTACTTATATTCTATATATTTAGAAACAAATTATATTCTTATTCGTAGATAGTTATTTGAAAAATATATAATATAATTATATATCCGAATGTACAATGTACTTCAGTATACAGTGAACACATTGTTTGATTTATTATTTAGTATACGACGTGCATACACGTTATTTTTAGATAATACTATTTATCTTATGCAAAAACTCAATATTTGTACTGCGAGGATAAGTAGACTTCTAAAACTAATGTCCTATAGGCATTTTTGATATAATTATATTTACAAGAATATACAGGGGGGTCGGTAATCGGATACATGTGCCTAATACCGACCCCCTATCACCGACCCCCTAAAATAATCGTGGTATAAATAATTGTAGTATTATAATATCCAATAAAAATAGTAGATATACATAAATATAATTAATTATAATATGACGTAATTTATTTTTTATTGAATTTATGTTTTAATAGTAATATTAAATTTAAATTTAAACTTTATAGTAATTATATTAAAATAGTGTATATTATTTTTTAATATTTATTTATTAATCAATATGTATATAAATAACTGGAATCATGAATCCTAAATCTATGTCAATGATACACAAATAAGTTATAACATAATTTAAAGTAAAACACGGATCTATTTTGATTGGATATTATTAATCACATGGGGTCGGTATTAGGGTAATTTAGGGGGTCGGTAATAGGAAAATCATATGGGTTGCTATAATTAAGATATATTGGTTAATAGTTATTCAAATTAAATTATTTTTATAATAGTTATACAAATTGTATTGAACTACAATATTATGCATAACATTAAGTTTTCTTTTAATTAATAAAGTATTTACAATGATTTAAAAAAAGTTATTATTCAAATATTTAAAAAGTAAAAACAGAATATTACATTTGATCAAATAACAATTGAAGGATTAAATATTTTTTTAAACACAATATTTATTCATATTTATCATTAAATTACTAACAGTTCATGTATATATAATTTTTTGATAACTCTTATATTTACTGAGATACGAGGGGGGTCGGTATTAGGAGGGGGTCGGTAATCGGGGACTTTCCCCTATATATATACACTTGGGGTATATGGCTCAACGGAACAGCCAAAATCTAGTAAGCGAGAGGTCCCGGATTCGACTCCAGGCAGTTCTTATTTTCTCTTGTGTTTATCAAGATTTTAATAAACAAAAAATTAATACACAAGAAAAAAATGTTATATTTGTATTGTATTTTCCGGAACCCCTCACAGTTATTTATAACATGTATAATATATAACTTCTTAGGCGGTACATTAGTATCCTATCCTATATTTGTATTGTATTCAATATATATATATATATATATATATATGAGATTTCAATAAATTAATATTATTATTATTATATATATATATATATATATATGTATGTAACTAATTAAAAAACGAATAATTTCAATTATAGAAATAATATAGGACATTTATTAAAGGTATACAAACGAAGTAACATCTTAAGATAACAAATAAACAATGTGATGACGCGAAGGTACGGGGTAATAATATTGAGATAACAATATAGGTCACATATATGATCTATAGATCATGACATTAGAGTTTAAAATATGAGAATTTGTGGATGGAAATTTCCTATTAATGATGGTTCAGTTGAATTAAACTGTATTTACATACATATATATATAATATGTACGACGAATTGTATGATTGTATAATCATAGATTCACTATGAATATTAGTAGTATTACTATTATTAAATAATATACTAATAATAAAGTAAAGTTCATCACTGATTATTTAAATAAGAGTGGTGGGTCATATTTATCACTATGTTAAATATCAAAACAGAAATAATATTATGATCAATATTCCATGTGATTATAAAATGACAAATATACACAATATAATATATATATATATATATATATATATATATGTGTTTGATGATGACATATCTATATACATTGTAAGGAGCTTATGTTATTGCAGTATTGTAAAATATGAAAGAATGGACCTGAAAAACTTCGATAATCATATGTGTGTATTACCCATATCATTTTGTATGATCAGGATAAATAAACAATGAAAACCGTACGCGATAGGAAATATACCACTTCAGGAATATATATAAATAATAATTTCTCGGATGAAATAGTTGCTCGACGTATCGGTGAGCGAGAGACTGACATACACTTGTGTTCGTTCGATACGAACATGTCAATTACGTAACACTTACGCAATACGGTATCACGTGACTACTCAATAACTACTGTACTCCGGCCAGCCGTTGTTGTCTTGATGCGAGTTCTGCCACACCATCGAGCTTCGCATATGGGCTGAAGAGGCGGGCGTCGGTATTACGTCGGGTTGAGGGGCGTGTCGCATGACGTGCGTCGACGGAGAGGGCGTATCTGAACCGACAGAAGTGGGCGTCGCCGAATTAACGTCGATCGCGCGGTTAGCTCCTCCTCCAGATCCGGTAGAAGAAGTCACGGTCGACTGCACAGGATAACAAGACCCTGAACTAGCCGAATAACACGTGGATGAGTTAGATGAGAAGGGGAGTGCGTACGGGACAGAGTTAAGAGCGCATGCGGACTGAATTCCGGGCTGAAGCCCGACATGACCGGCCAGACTACCGTGCATAGGTACGGGACCCGAACCGAGCCGGTCTCCGTAGCCAATTGTAACGTCCTGATACTGGGTTCCTATCATCGCGTGTCTAGCCTGGCGATAATAGAAGTCGCTCAGAGTGTCTCCACCAGGGTACGCCGTTGACGTCGACATCGGTATGTAGGCCGGAACACCACCGGTAGTGACGTAACCGCTTACTTCCGGTTTGTTGGCAGTGGACGAAGAGGTTGAGGAGACATGAACTCTGTCGGTTTGACCGCAATGTCCGGTGACCTTGGAATCTGCTGCACCGGAAGCCGAAGTAGACTGGGGTATCGGTGAGAGGTTGTTGTCAAGTTTGTCGGTCTTCTTGAACCGGCGTCTCCTTCTCAGATAACTGCCGTTGTCGAACATATTGTAACTGTCCGGATGAAGGGTCCAGTAGCTTCCTGTGTCCAGTTGTTTATACGTATTTTTAACTTAGGCGATATGTTATTGTGTATATTAAATATAATCATTAACAAACATATATCATATATTAATTAATGGTATGTATATCTACCATTGTTTCGTACATGTTATATTATATATATATATATATATATATATATATATATATATATATATATATATATATATATATATATATATATATATATATATATATATATATATATATATGTGTGTGTGTGTGTGTGAATGCTAAAAAAAACCATATCATGTGTGTATGGTTTTTTATTATGAACGTTTTTCCAGTATTTATTAGGAACAGTGTAGGTTATATTGGACCTACATTGTACACTGTATACTGTACACTATACACTAGACCGGTTCGATCGAATCAATGTTTAATCCTTCATATAAAATATAATATATATCTATATTTTAGTATAATATGTATTAACAATTTTTATAAAAAAATAGTTACCTTTGGTCACGAATCATTTAAAGTTTGAAATATAAATTATTATTTAAAAATAAAATGTATAATATTCCATGTATAATAGTAATGGCGCCATATTATTATCTTTGATGTTTACAAATATTTAAGGGGATCCCGCACATTTAAAATGATGATAATTTATTTTTTTTTATATTTTTTTTATTACATAATAATACTTATGGTAGTATTTTTTAGTATCTGTAAAAAAATTAGACATGAATTTAGTTTAGAAATTACATAAAAATGTGTTTTTTAACGATAAGATAATGCTATTATATGCTATTCAATATTACATTGTTATGCTTTCAAACTTCAAACGCTGTTTTCTCAGAATAATTATTTCGCGCTAGGTATGTGCATTCAAAAATATAGAATATAAAAACTATTATAATTATAATATTAATTTTTGTTGCTTTATATAGAATTTAATTATGTGAATAATAAAATAGAGAAATAATTTATAATATGTATAGAATTCATTGTATAAAATGATAATTTCTATAGAAATACCATCATTTTAGTATTGCTAATTTTTAATTTAGATATATATAATATAATAAATAATAATATTAAAAATAACTTTCTATTTTCCTATGCATTTATATGTTATGAATACATTACAAAAAAAATTAGGTCAATTGAATGAATAGAATTTCAGTTCTATTTTTTTTAGTGGACCTAGAATTTTCCTATCTATTTATACACGAAATTAGCAAATTGCGTGTTATGTACGGGATCCCCTTAAATTAATATTAAAAATTAATTATGTATTTGTATTATATTTAATGAATTAATATAATATATACCATTATTTATATTTATTATTAATATAATATCTATATTTCATTTTTATATCTACAAATTACCAATATTAATGTCTCCTAAAACTCGAGAAAATACACCATTTTACAGTATTAATTTTAAAGTATTTATTTCAAAATAATTCAAAAAATAATTATTTAAAAATAATTAATATATATATAATAATTAATTAAAAATAATTAATATATATAATTATACTTTACATAAATTTGAGTGATCAGATTGTATTGAATTGTGAATATAAGTTAGATATAAATGTCCTTTATACAAATAAAATTAAAAAAATTAAAAATTTTGTATTTCATATTTCAAATAAAAATCCAAAAAAATATACAAATGATGTTATTTTTTTTCCTACAAATAATTTTTAATTTTTTAATAATTAATTTGAATTTCATTATTATTATCTTTAAATTATATATTTTAATTTTTAAAATTAAATTGTAATCATTTATGTATATTAAATTATACAATTTTTAGATATTTTTTTTACTAATTTTTTTTTATAAAATGTGGGCTACTGATTGTTATGAAAAATATTTTGTATTGTTAATACTACTTGTAATATATGTTTTTAAGATATATCCATAGTTGGCTTAAAAAAATAGTTCAATTTTATAAAAATTGAATAAAACTTATTTCTATATCTCCCCCATGTTAAATTTTATATGTATTCAATGATAAAATAAAAAGATCTCGTGACATAACAATATTTAAGATATAGGTCTACAATTTTAAACACTTATTCATCATATCATACATACTTACAATAGATGTGAAGGTTTATAAAATTACGAATTTTTTTTTAGTACGAACCGGTCTACTGTACACTGTAAAGTGTACAGTGTACATGTACGTTGTAAAATTGTACACTCTACAATGTATATCTGTCTATCTTTCAAATTTCTATGGATCAAAAATAAGACCCTTATTCTCAACTAATATTTTCTGGTGTATTGTCATATCTGCTCTTATCATTTATATATATATACAGTATACGTTGTATACAATAGTATATACACTGTACAATGTACAGTGTACAACTAAGCTATATTAACATTCATATCATAGTATATTCTCTTGTAACCTTTTCCGGGTTTCTTATCGTCTCTGCTGATCTTAACGAAACATTCGTTGAGCGACAGGTTGTGACGTATACTGTTCTGCCATCCTTGCTTGTTCTCCCGGTAGAACGGAAACTTCTCCATGATGAACTGGTAAATACCTGCGAATGGTGGGGGATGGTTGTTATGGTTACATGAGGGTAAACATCTCCTTAGAAACTCGATATATTACAGGCCCTTATACTCGATATCTAGGAGTATATCGAGGTAACATATGGTATTTAATACGATATATTTAATGATCAAACATAATTGTTTCATTAACGAGTTAAAATAATAAGTTATAAAGTATACTATAATATATATATATGTGTGTGTGTGTCTGTATGTGTATGTGTGTATGTGGATGTATATATATATATATTATAGTATAATATAGTATAACAATAATACTAGGTATATATAAGGTATATATACCTAATATTATTTAGATACACCTTCATATTATATTACGTAACACCTATATATAGGGGAATTATTCTTCTGAATAACAATAACAATAACAGTTCTATTTTGTTATGATACCCTATCTCTAATTGAATTATTTTACGAAAATAATAATTTATACATATGTCGACAATAAAATTACATTTCCATAAGTTACAACGATAATTATCTACACATACCTATGTGATAACAATACACTTATCGTACAATTAGTTAATATAATAATATATGTATTTACCCGCCCACCCATACATACATACATCCACACACATCCACACACATACACACATGCACTGATAACATACAAATCGCATCATGCAATATTCAGATGATGCACTTATCCCTATTCTCATCGCCGTATACAACGGTACCACGGTATGTGTCACGCACTGGCTATATCACCAGTCTGTCCCGCCCCGTTACGCCCCTATATTGTTTAGTAGGCGTGACTATCACGGAGAGGATACCACGCTCCGCCAGTAATGATGGATATACCATGTTCTCTATTAATTATTAAACGTGTTGATCCACGCACGAGTTTCCTCATCTGAGATAGGGAATGAGGAAGAGGAGGAGGAGGAGGAGGAGGAGGATGGGAATGTATATGATATAGGAGATGGAATATGAGGTGTAGGATGAGAGGGGGATTACACCGATATCGAGTGGTATATATACATTACCCATATATGCATATTTTATTAGATAATCGTAATTATTGATTTAAATAGTATATTTGCTGTTTTTTAATGAATATATATATATATATATATATATATATATATATATACAATATAGTGTAAATCATACATACGTATATTCCCACTTATAGGCATATATATATGCATATATACCAGTGATGTAAATTATGCTCAAATCTAAATCATCGATGTAATCTCAGTCTCAGTTACCTAAATTCTCAACTCGGCTCGGGCTCGTTTTGTTAATGTCTCGGCTCTGCTCGGGCTGGTTTTTTTTTCAGAAAATTAAAGTCTCGGCTCGGCATCAATATCCGAAATGTCGGCATCATTTACATCACTAGTATATACACACGTACATACATATACACATACATGATTCCTACTACAAATATTCACTTATATATTTGTATAGGAAATACGCATACTAAAATAATAACATATATTGTATATATTTCATACTTTTTAACAATATATTAGTGTAGTGACCAACTTAACTATATATATACCTACTATAGTATACATCGACAACGATAATAATGATACTATAATAATAGTTATAATATATTATAGTATATATTATATAGAGTATATTCTATAGTATTATAGCGTCAGAGTGGTAAGTTATATATATATATATATATATAAGTCTATAAACTATAAACGGATATATAGGGATATATCCCTGTATATATATATATATATATATATATATAAATATTATACTTACATCTAATACGATTCCCTTCACTTACCCATCTCTAACTCCGGTGCAGTATATTAATAGACATCCTCTATATATTATATTAGTCTAGAGACTATAGTATCTAAATATATGAAATATGTATTTTAGTAGAAGTACCTAATAGGTACTACCTATATGTAATGTATACATTATAGATAGTATATATATACTATATATATGGAGTTGTTTTCTCTTTCTCTAATTACATTGCTACAATGTCTGCACTACTCGTGATAAATCCTACATTCCCCTATGAAAGTACTATCTTTATGTTAATTTTTTTTTATATTTTATAAACTATTAAGATAATTGTATACTATAATATCATACCGCTATAAACTATTAAGATAATTGTATACTATAATATCATACCGCTATAAACTGTTAAGAGAAATGTATACTATAATATCATATATAGCGGTATACCGCTCTCATATTAAGGCATCCATGGTTTATACACGCATGCAATTATTTATACACAATTATATAATATCACTTAATATTATTGTAAGACCTATGTTAATGGTACATACGAAGCTCTAACCCGCGTCCTACTGTGCGTGTGTCTGCAGATACATGATGACGTCATGACGACTTAGCCAACTAAGCCACACAAACAGTCATATACACACACACACATATATATTAATATAAAATAATAATAATGGTAATATTAGCATTTAGGAATGCCAATAACGTGATAATAACACTGTGTTATATAATTAATTAGTTAATGTCGATTAATCAACGGTAATGATATCATTAGCATGTCTTGTACTTTGTATACTAAGTACATATATGTGTAGATTAGTATCTGACGCACGACTTGTGTTTGTTGAAGTTTTAGTTATACTTGGGTTTACTTACTATAGTAAGGATATATCCTTGGCCGATTGCACTTGTATTCAATACAATTATAATTATAAATTCACATATATGTATACTATCCTCATATATACTATAGTATACTATAGTATCAATATATGTGTTCTATATATATAGTATCTTATTGATAACAGTTTTATTTATATACCCTTTAAATATATATATATATATATATATATATATATATATATATATATATATATATATATATATATATATATGTAAATATATGTATATATGTGTGTGTATGTATGTGTACATTTGTGCGCGACGCACTGCCCGTGTATGTTCATGTTATCTATTGCTCATGAGAACTAGATAACATGAACATATCAGCACAGTCAGTTCATGCACATTAGTTTATTTGGAATAAAAACACTGATAATTATCATGGGAAATAGTTCTATCTATAGATAGTTCTATACGTATACGTTATCTATATGATAGTAGTTACTAATATACCCTTTGTTATCATCTATGTTAATGAGTACTACTATTAGTATACTCCCCTGGGCCCTGTACTACTACAATATATTACTACATAGTAATATATATATACAGTTCACCCTATAGGGTGTATCTATCTAATAGTATCTATAGATATATCGCGGTATATACCCTGGATATATAGGATATATCGAGTATGGCAGGTGTACCACCCAAAGAGGCCTTTATCGACCTATAGTTACACTATACTCGCACTATATCCACTATAGTGTATACACCCCATATATGGGGTGTATTATCTATAGCAATGGTGTACTATATTGTGTATACACTGTATACAATGTAGACATTGTGAACTATATCCCAGTGAAAGTCTATACCTGGAATAGGGATATCTCCCAGATCTGTTGACATGGACCCTCGCAGTTATTTATAATACGTGTATGTCTAGTACAATCGTAGAAACCCACGGCGTAGGTTTCTTAGAAATAATTCTTGAGGTCTGCATTTGTATATATATATACAAGTATATATATATATATATATATATATATATATATATATATATATATATATATATATATATATATATAGTACGACACGGGTGAATGCAAAGTTGGCAATCGTGTTGTAATTCAATATAAAAAAAATCGAAGAAAAAAAGGTAAGGATAAACTATTTCTGACACGCCACGTGATAGCAAACACGGTTATCTAATCATTATAATGACACGTGTACTTGTATTGCAAAGTATACTATAGTATTTATATGTGATATAGGTATTAAATAACATATTTGTTATTATATATAATTATATATTATATATCCCATTAAGGATATACATGTATATCATTAATGGGAAATAATTATAATATTAAACTGTATACATATATGTGTATTGTTATTTTATAATAATAATAATAGTGTATTGGGTTTAAATTATAATGTATACTTATTGGATACCACACACACAATAATTGGTTTTCACAATATCGTTGAGCGTATATAAATAATTGAGCGTACAGATTTTAAAGTTAACATTATTAAAATAAATACAATACGTACACTGTACGTCGTACAGTATCGTTGTTAACCTCTAGGTTACCTGTAGCTCTGTAGATATATACGTAATCGCATACATGTTAAACTATAGGTTATTCTATTGAGGTTACAGGTACCCTATAGGTTACCTGTAACATCTAGGTTAACATTTATGCGATTACGTAATATTACGAATACTACATAAATATACGTATTCGTACAACATGTTAGTGTTTTTTTTTAATAATTAAAAAAATATACATATACAAATATATATATGAACATTTTATATATATATATATATATATATAATATATAATATATATATATATATATATTTATATATTTATACTATACGAGGTGTACGGTGTACATGTCGTACCACTGCATGGACAGCAGCAGCCGTATTTCAGCAGACGTTATACGGCGTACACTCTACAGCGCGATCTTGTCTAGCTCTATTTACTTGTGGCATACTGCTTATACACGCGTGTTGAACATATAGCATAGCGGTGGTGGCACCATTGCCACTGGTAGATAGCTAAACATTATCAGTTAATTTATATTAATTACAACTAAAACTAAGTAATACTACAGTCAACTCTCGGTAAGTCGGACTACGGATAAGTCGGACTTTTCTATAAGTCGGACACATATTATAGTCATTTTTATGATTTTTATACTGGATAAGTCGGAATTTTTATAAATTGTCTGAAATGTTTACTTTAAATAATGAATATTATAATTTTAGTAAGTAACATAATTGAATACAACATTTTATGTTGCTGATTGTTGCATAATTCCATATGTCGGTAACAATTTAACTCACGCTGCGCATCTCATGTCTTATTTGCATGATATTCTTAATCTCGGATAAGTCGGACATCTCGCTAAGTCGGACACTTTTCATGGTCCCTTACGAGTCCGACTTATCGGGAGTTGACTGTATATCTAAAAGTATGTAATATTCATTAAATGCATTAAATCATATATTATTAGATAATATAGGTATACCCAAATCAATAATACCCGATATGACCAATACTATAGTATTAGCTTATAAGCAGAATTGATTCATATCGAAGTCGGCCTATACTTTTATATATATATATATATATATATATTTAAAATTAGGCTAAAATAATTATTCTGAGATAATCAGGTTTGAAAAAATGACATCTAAAATATTTATATACAAAAAAGGTGATATTTAAATTTAAAATAATTGTAAAAGTTTGATTTGTATGCTTTATTGATCGTTATATGATATAATATTTGTATATCTTATAGATATATATATACTTATTACATTTATCAAAAAAAAAACAAAAAATTTTATTTTTTTATTTAGACTGATTTTTTCAGGTCAAGCGTATCCCCTTAAAAATAAAAAGGAGTGTATACACATATATAGGTGTATATGCATATATAGACACACCAACACGGTATATACACGGTATATATCGACATACATATATGTCGAACTCCCAAACATATCAGGATATGAGATGCTATAGAACGCGTTTCAAAATATCCACCACTACATTATAGCCATCTAGCGGTAGTTATATAGAACTAGCTACCGATACCGGTAGGTGGTGGGAGGAATTATTGACCGAGGTGGTCAGTGTTTACCGTAGAGCCTGAATAAATAAACATCATGTATAACTCTAATTATATGATGTGTACCCGGCCGCCCTCCCGCCGACTTAATACGATTATATGCGCCGCTCGTGAATGCCCGGATGTATATTATATAGGTATATAGTATACACATCTAATATATTATAGTATACACATATAATTCATCTATTATAATATAGTATACAACGTTTGCTATACGTGCATCTAATATACGCGTTCCTGTCCGTTATAATTAATTATCTTCAGAACAACAATGATATATCATATATATATATATATATATATATATATATATATATATATATATATATATATTATAATATACTATTATATGCATATATATATATATTCTAAATATTATTTTTTAACATATTCATTTATTAATACTTTCTATTATTATAATAATATATTATAACTATAGTTAGAATAATATATATATATATATAATATAATAATATATAATAACTATATATAGTTATATGATTATATCAGTATACAGAACAATTATAATTAATGTATTATTATAAGATTTAAATAATTATAGTGATGTATATATTTAGTAGAAAAACAATATATTACATTATCGTATATACGAAATATATAAATATTTATGATATATAATGAATTGAGTTAAAATCATATTACCGATATTGATTGATTGATTGATTGAAAGTTTATTTAAACACTTTGAATTAAATAGTTTTGGACCAATATAACTCAGTGCCCGAGTATCCATTTTTGATGGATGTATAATAGGGGTAGATAGAAGATGAGATGAATGGTTTCTAAGAAATGGAAGGGGAGATCTTTGTACAAGAGATGCAGAAATATAGGAGGGGCAATTCGAAGAGTATATTGAGGAAAGAACAATAAATAGTATGCGATAAGCAGAGAGTTTGTTAAATGGGAACCATGGAGGTAAGTGATGGAATGAGGAAGTAGAGGAATGATCTCGAATACGTAGGTTATATGTTATACGGATTGATTCGTTTTAGGAGAAGATATAGAGGATAATGGAAGATTGATAAGGATTGAGGAAATTAACAGTAATCTATGCGAGAAAGAACAAGGGAATTGAATATAGTTTTAGTAAGAGATACAGTAATTGGTTTTCGTATTTTTCTAATTCTAAATAGATGATAATTTGCAGATTTAGTGATGGCAGTAATATGAGGAATGAGGGAAAGAGTAGAATCAAAAAGTAAACCTATATATTTACTAACGTATACGTTGATGCAGTATACTGCAGTATGCTATAGGAGAAGGAGTTATTACAATGTTATCAATAAGAAAAGGAGGGAAGTAAGTTGGTGATGGAGAAAGATTAAACAACGTATTTTTGGAGGTATTAAGGAGAAGATTATTAGATATAAATATCAAAAATACTTGAAAAATTAATATATAATAGATTAGAACATTTTATAAATAAACATAAATTAATATCAAATAATCAATACGGATATCAAAGAAATAAAAATACTATAGATGCAATAACTGAATTCTATACAAACATATTAAATAACAAAGAAAATAATAAAAAAACAAATACAATATTTTTAGACCTATCAAAAGCATTTGATATGTTAGACCATAATATTCTATTTAACAAATTAGAAATATATGGTATCAGAGGTCATGCCTTAAATTTAATTAAAAGCTACCTATTAAATAGGGGTCAAACAACTTCTATTGATAATAAGTTATCTGATATATTAATAAGTAATATAGGAGTTCCACAGGGTTCAGTTCTGGGACCATTGCTATTCATTATTTATATAAATGATATAACACTATTAACAGAAAATGATATAAATATAACCACTATTTTATTTGCTGATGATACATCAGTTAGTGTTTCAGCCAATAAAATAAGTGTTTTAATAAATGATACAAAAAAAATATTAGATAAATTAGAAATATGGTTTAAAAAAAATAAATTAATAGTAAATACTGAAAAAACCAAAATAATAATTTTTTTTAAAACACGTGAATTTTCGAATTTTAATATTGACTACGCTATATACAATCAACAAATACAAATAATAGATAAATATAAATTTCTAGGTATTATAATAGATACTAAACTAAATTTTAAAACACATATATTATCAATAAAAAAAAAAATCTTACAAATAACTTATATGATTAGAAAATTTTCTAATGAATTACCACATCATATTCTTATGTTACTATATAATTCACTTTTTTTATCTAATCTTCATTATGGGATAGAAATATGGGGCAACAATTATAGTAATATAATAAAACCTATATATAATATACAAAAAAAAATACTTAAAATAATATATCTTAAAAAAACTAATACAACCTATAATTCACAATATACAAATAAAGATATACAACCCCTACCCATATACACAAACACACTTACTATAAAGCAAATCACTGAATATAAAACATTATGTTACATGTATAAAAATAAAAATAGATTCAAAAATAACATTAATAAAAACAATAACTATAATCTAAGAAATAACAATGAATATGAAATAAAAAATAAAAAATTTACTTTAACAAATAATAGTTTATTAATAGTTGGAATTAAATTATGGAATAAACTAGATGAAAATATAAAAAAAAGTAAAAACATTAACATATTTAAAAGAAAAATAAAAAAAATACTTATTTCAGAGAATAATTAAAGATATAAGATGAAGAGAAAGAAGAGGATGGCAGCCTTTATAAAAGTCGATGACTTACTGGTAGCCTTTTGGAGAAATTTTTGTTTTTATTATAGCTATTATATTATTATTATTATGATTTGTTAATCAAACATATATGTAATACTCCAATAAATTTGTTTCATTCATTCATATATATATATATTTATAACTGCCTATATGGCTCAGTGGCTAAGGCGTCAGACATACAAGCAGTAGGACACTGGTTCGAGACTCGTCCGTACCATTAATTAATTTGATAAAATGGGTCTTAAAATATTATTTAGAATCAATCTTATATATATATATAATAGTGTATAAATAAACGACCGGCTCTATAAAACCATGGATGCCTTAACATGAGAGCGGATTCGGAGGGACATTAGAGTCATATATTGTTATAAGTGAAAACGTAATATAAGTTCCTAGATGGGATGAAAGGACACCACCAAATAAAAAATAACAATATATATATATACACCGATATATAGCAGTATGCATCTATATGTATAATTATTGTAGGTGTTACACTAACAAGCACCCTGAAAGTTCTGCCTTCGGTACAATTAATCATGGGTCTGTACCTAGCTCGCATTATCAGAATACATCACGTGACAACTATAGACCTAAACTCGGCCCTCAACGTAAATATAAAGATACGGCGGCAATAGACTAAACAATCTACAACAATTGATATCTGCAGTAACCATGGTTACTCGTGCTAATCCACAGCTCCGTTATTATACATTACTCAGAAGAACAGAGATTGCGAGAATAAACTCTTACTATAGTATACTATAGTATACATATATGGTTACAGTATAGTTAACCCTATAGGCCCTATCTACTTATATACCTTTCAAAAAAGTCGTATACGTATATCTTTTATAAAATATATACGTATACGACTTTTTTGAAAGATATATAAGTAGATAAAAATCGTCATATATGACATATATAACATGTTATGACTGATATTTAAGTAGACTTATTAACGTTCTTATTAATTATAGGAACTTCGCGGTGACATATAAGTATTAATAAGCTTTATATATATATTAAGTATAATATATATATATATATATTATAAGTATTTTTTACATACATTATAATATGTAAAATATATTAAAAAATATAATATATATTATGTCCAGACGACTATAATGACTAATTATTGATATATAATTAATATTATGAATTAATATTTTTTATTCTGAAGACTTACTACCACCGGAGTTATTCCTCCATATCTGATAAATCATAGTGGAACCATTACTCTTATATATATATATATATATATATATATATATATATATATATATATATATATAACTTATAAGGTATTCACAATGTGCATTGCACATCCTTATAAGATATACTAATGAGCATTAATGATAAATTTCCACCTCTTATTCGTAATCTGTATTCTCATTTTACCCTAATAATTCTTTTATTTTCTAATATTATTTACTTTCATACATGTTTCATATTGGACTACAGTGCATTCTATAGAATGGGAATCAGGGAAAGTATACTAAACTATATATATAATTAGTTTATAACAGAGCATATGTATATGTTCCCTATATGGATTAAATTGCACAAAAATGGTAACTATAGTCTAACCTATATGTTAGACTATAGTTACCATTATTGTAAAATGTAATCCATATAGGGAACATATACATATTATCTGTTATAAACTAATTACAATGATATTATAATACCTTTTATCTTACAAACTAAGTATATTATGATATGCGCGATTCCTATAGAAGACATTTTACAGGAATGTAAAACATAATTATTCACTTTTGAAACTTTGTGGTCTGTATACAGATATATTATAAGATACATTTAAATAGTATAACTTTCAGGTTTAACATTACAGTAATATATATATATATATTAAATATAATATTAACTATAGTTAATATTTAAGATAATCGTAAGTGAACTTATAATAGGGGTATTAGTTATTATGCAATAGGAATTATGTGTTAATGTGATTACTAAAGTGAATGATATCGGCCCCCACACCACGTGTGTGCGTGCTATTGACACACAAGTTCGTGTGCGCGCACACATCTTTCAGACGGTATTGACACACGCGCGCCCACACACATAACACTACGCTGCGTACCACTTCCGTGTATTGACCACCACCGCCTTGTAAACTGTGGACACACGCTCTCAGTGTGGGGTGGGGGGTAAACATTACTATAGTTCTAGCGGTAGGTGCTATTAGAGAGTTTTATCGACGAGCGTTAAAGAGAAAGCGCGTGAGAGAGCGAGATTTTATTGTTTGTTTATCTCTCGTCTAATTTCAGCGCCGCCGCTCGGCTCACGCGAGTCCGTAGTTATATAGCCGAATAATACCGAGCAATGCCGACTATAAACGAGTATTACCGAGTATTATGACGACATATACACTACCGGATACACTCGCCATTTTAATTGAGTGTCCAGTTGACCATTATATCACGTGATATATCATATTTAGCTGTACTCACCAGCTATTGGTGTCTATAGAAACCCATAGCAATAGTTTATCTATCTCTCCCCTCCCTCGCTCTCTCCTAACATCTCTTTCTCTCCATGGGATACATGCGTGTGGCCGTGTTACATGACCACCGTGTTACAGTTTAATGTACACATGTATATTGAGTGTAAACTTATACATATAATGTATATCTTTTATAGCTAAACATATGTCTATAAACTATATATATATGATATACTTTGATAAATAATATCATATAGTATATTATAGTATAATTGTATATATAACCAGTACTTGATAAACTATATATATATATATATATATATATATATATATATATATATATATATATACTCTATAGAGTATACTCTATAAGTATACTTATATAATTTAACACAATTTAATATTTGACCCCTAATGCTCTACCATACCAAACAGAATGTTTTGGATTATTTCAATATACAAATATTCTAGTATATATATATATACTAGAATATATATATTATTAACAATTTATTTACATTTACATTCCATTCAAACACACACACACACACACACACACACACACACACACACACACACACACACACACACACACACACACACAGACAGACAGACTAACCGTTCAGGGTGACCCTATTATCTTTTTGACCCATTATACTCATGGCAATCAGGGCGATATAAGAGTAGGGAGGTTTTACCATATCCTTGACCAGGTGACCTTGAGTGTGTCCGGCTGCGGGAGTCACGTGATAACATTAGTAAGCGTGATATGACGTCACTGAGATAACAAGCGGCGGCGCGGCTTAAGGGGATGATGTAATAGCGAGGACATCGTTGTTTACACGTCAATCACGGGATTAAGCGTGCACGCGTGGGTGGTTTACATTGTAAATAAGTTGTAATGGCATATAGTTATAACTATTATGTGTATATATATATATATATATATATATATATATATGATACATGATACATATAATATATACATCGATATATCGTGCAGCAGCAGCAGTAGCAGCACAGTACTGATATTAACATTGCACGAAGATAGCCGCAGCAGCAGCGGCCGCCACCGTGTACGGGTTATGACGTAACGAAGCAGCGTTTCCGGTCAGCGTTACGCCCCCTCCTGCGGCCGCCGCGCTGTTTCCGGTGTTAACGGCGTGGTTGTGGCCGGCAGCACCGTATACTCCAGCGGCGGTGTTAGCGCATCTCGATGAGGCTGCTGATGATGAGGGAGAGGCTGAGTTCTGGTAGGCTGCCACCGCCTGAGATGAAAACCTGCTCGTCATAGCTGTACGAGAGGTGCGCGGGTTGTAGCATATTAAACGTATAATAATATATTAAATTATATAAATATTATTTATATATACATACTTTGTATTTGATTGCTATGTGAAACCATGGATTATAATTTATTAAATATATAATATATATTACATTTTATAAATAATAATATATATATATATATATATATATATATATTTATATATATATATATATATATAATAATAATATCAGAATGTAGGCATGACCAAGGTAATCGAAGAAGCGCAATGCTTATCTAGTCGTTTACCTGAAACATATTCCCAATTAACAATTATGAGGAGAAAAAAATAAAAGTAAAATTTATATAATATAGAAGTAAAATATGTAATTTTATAAATCTTATAAGAATCATGAGAATATAAAATTATAAATCATATACAAATATAAATAACTTTAAAAATAATATTAAAAGTAAATAATTATAAATAATAAAATTAATAGTATAAGAAATTAAAAGTATAATTGGAGTATATATATATATATGTGTGTGTGTGTGTATGTGTGTGTGTGTGTGTTTATGGATATAATATAATATTACAATTTATATTTAGCAAATGGTCCTATAAATATATTTTTTTAATATACAATATTTAATACACATATTTATATTTATCATATGTTCATATACATATTTTTATTAATATACATTATTTATTTTAATAAATAATATATATTAAATAAACATATTTATAGAAAAATATGCTAAATATATATTTTAGTATCGTGTTTTTTTTATTGACAATTTATATATAGCATATTTTCCTATATATAAGTTTTTTAATATACATAATTTATAAGTAGGTTCTAATTTTTAGATAGGTTTTATAAATTAATATTTAAATATTTTGTATATTCACTATATATATTAATAAATTATGTAAATATATTATCTTTGAATTATCATAATTATTTTAGATGTTATTTAATTTAGTAATATGTTTATTTGTAATTATCTTCTACAGTATACTGTTGAATATATTGTTATTTATTATCAATATATTATATTCATAATATAGTATACATTTATTTATATATATTATATAATTTACGTATTAATAATGAACTTACTTGAACATATTTATAATTTTGAGTATATTAAATGTATATATATATCTGATAGATATCAATGTATTGAGTTAGTGGGTATTTTATCTAATTTAAAAAAATGTAATTGTGGTGTTCCACGAGGTTCTGTTTTAGGACCAATTTTATTTATTTTATATATTAATGCATATATTAATTGCAAAATATATCGAAATTATTTAAACCTGTACTTTATGTCGATGATACGAATATAATTTTTTCAAGTAAAACTGTATCCGATCTTAATGATTAAATGAATATTGAATTAAAAAAGTTATCATATTGGTTTGCGATAAACAAGTTGACACTAAATATTGGTAAATGTATTTACATACTTTTTAATGTACACAATATTCATTCAAGTAATAAATTACCAATTGTTAAAAATGAAATTATAATTATACATGTATTAACATATATGCTTTTAGGAGTTTATATGTTTAGAAACTAGACAGGGATATTATATAAGAAACAACAGTATGGATATGTGACCTCAAATCTATGTAGATATTGGTATCATACACACATTAAATCATAACCTCAATTTAAATACTAGACATTTAATTTTTAAATCATTATTTAAACCTCATTTAAACTATTGTTCACATATATGGGGGTAATACTTTAAAAAAAATCATATATCGCAATGTTACAGGAAAGAGCATTAAATAAAATATGCATAATATTTTTATTCGTGATTTCATGCAGAGAAATTTTATTTTTAAGTTTAATGTTGTTAACTTTAATTCTATACAATTTATACATATAGGCTTCTATAATAAATTACCAATTAATTTACAATTCAGACTTATTAAAAATAAAAATTATTATAATAAATGTATTAAAAAGGCATCCATATCTTCTAGAAACTTATTTGGTTAACAAATATAGGCGTAAAGTACTGGAATAATCTTCCAAGTTCATTAATTAACATTTCTAATTTAAAAATATTTCGAAACATTTCAAAAACATATAGATTTAATTTTATATTTATTTTATATTTATTTAAATATTTTAATGTTTTTTTATTTATCCATATATATATTTGTTTGTGTAAATTTATGTGTTTATACCTATATATTTATTTATCTCTTATATGTCTAATGATAAATAACTAAAAATATTAATATTTAAATATTAGCTTAAGATTATTAAGATTTAAGATTAAATATTAAGATTTAATTAAATATATATATATATATATATATATATATAACTTTGACTGACTAACTTACTCTATTATTTGTATATATATATATATATATATAAATAGATAAATATATATATATATATATATATATATATATATATATTTATCTATTTAATTTGTATGGTTATATTTAATGTACATTTTATTAAATGATGATTTAGATTTTGAGGAGTTTTTTATTATATTATTTTAGTACTTTAATATTTTTATATATTAATTAGAACATTTTTGGTATTTGAATAATAATTTATTGACTATTTTGTTTTATGTGTATATGCTTAGTTATTGGTGACAATTAAATGCTTACAATAATAGCATGCAATAACATTAATTTTTCAAAAGTAAATATTGGGAACTATAGTTCCAAAATATAGGTATACCTATTTACCTATTAGTATACCTATACCTATATATACCTATTCAAATATTGTTATACTTGTTTATTTAGAATTTTTAACAGAAATTTCAAAAATACATTTAAACAATTTTTATTTTTTTATTTACTTTATTCATTTTATATCATTTATTACATTCGTTTATTGATTTTAGTTATTTAAACTTTTCTCCTCGTTATCTTAATTGGTGAAAGACTTGATAAGTCATGCTTTTTCATTCACCCAGGCTTTATGCCAAATCTGATGATATTATTAGTATTATTATTATTATTATTATTA
This sequence comes from Osedax fenrisi, assembly GCA_964019155.1. Classification (NCBI taxonomy): domain Eukaryota; kingdom Metazoa; phylum Annelida; class Polychaeta; order Sabellida; family Siboglinidae; genus Osedax; species Osedax fenrisi. The sequence continues at coordinate 20,845,538 of OZ025244.1, read as the reverse complement.
TTATTATATAAATAGGTTTTTACTTTTCCAATGATTTTAAGAATTAATTTATAATTTAAAATGCATTATATAACCTATATGTTATATATATATATATATATATATATATTTATATATATATATATATATATATATATATATATCATTCTGTGGGTGTTTGTGAGTGTATACAATATTTAATATAGGATATTTAGTATACAAAAATATGTAAAAAAATCAATAAGATTAATAAATGTAAAGTCTGTTATTTGTTGTTAATGTGGTATTTTAATATATGTACTTATATATAAATAATATTAAAAGTAATCTTTCCAAAAAAAGTATATATTGTGTATATATAATATATAAATAATAATGCATATATAGGAGAAAGTCTCCCATTACTGACCCCTAAATGATTATTTGTAATAACTTATTCAATATTCAATATATTTATTTTACATTTTTTAATTATGGTAATATTATGGCAATGAATAATGTGGCTATTTTTAATTTTTAATATAATTATAATGAAAAGAATAAAAAAGGGGTCTGAAATTGGATACATATGCATGTGCCTAATACCGACCCCCTTCTCCTATTGCCTATCACTTAATATAATCGTGGTATAAATAATTGTAGTATTATAATATATATAATACAAATAGTAAGACATACCTAAATATAATTAATTACAACATGCACGATATTTAATTATTATTGAATTTATGTTTTAATATTAATTTAAAATTTAAATTTAAACTTTATAGTAATTGTATTAAAATAGTGTATATTATTATTTAACATTTATTTATTAATCAAATGGAATCAACTGGATTCATGACACCTAAATCTATATCAATGATACACAAACAACTTACTACATATTTTAAAGTAAAATACGGATATATTTTGATTATATATTATAAATAACATGGGGTCGGTAATAATAAAATCATATGGGTTGCTATAATTAATATATATTGGTTAATAGTTATTAAAATTAAATTATTTTTATATTGTTGATAAACATTTAATTGATTTACATTATTATGCATAGAATTACGTTTTCTTTTAATTAATAATGTATTTACAATGATTTAAATAATGTTATTATTCAAATATTTAAAAAGTAAAACCAGAATATTACATTTTATCAAATAATAATTGTATGATTAAATATTTTGATAATCAACATAATTATTCGTATTACCATTCAATTACTAGTATTTGATGTATATATATTCTTTTTATATCTCTTATAATTATGGATATACGAGAGGGGGTCCGATGGAACCGGTCCGTATTAGGAGGTGGTCGGAAATAGGGGAATTTATCCATTATATATATATATATATATGTAAATATATAAATATATGTATATTGTGTATATAATATAACCACTTATCTAGTATATTTATATATGAATATATGCATTTATATTCACTTCAGAGATTAATTAATTTTAAATTATAAATTTTATTTATTTTTTTTATTTTTTCTTATTTATACTGGTATTATCCAATTTTATTAAACATAAATATAATTCAAATAATATTTTGTTTATATATAAATATATTTATAGTTTATATATATAAGAATAATGTATTAGTTATTATTATATAAATAGTATTATAATGTGTACTCGTGCGTTTGTACGTGCGTGCGACGCGTGTGTGAATAACTTAGTTGATTAACATGAATGTTGTTCATATCAATGACAGCTAATAGCTTAGTTGTTATCTCTTACGTAACAATTGAGTAAACTTCCGTATACGGAAATATGCTCAATAATTGATTGTGTCACTTCTGTCCTTTATATAGAGTGTGTTTTGATTAATGCGTAAACACGAACACACACATACACTTACACATACATTGAATTATTAACTATTTTATTTTATAATATTATATTCTATAATAGTATATATGTACTACATAAGTTTATAGTTTAGATCTACGTAAAATACAAATATATGACTATTAAACATAGTATACTGTATAGTATATACAGTGTATACATACACACATATATATATATATATATATAAATATATTTGTATAGTATACTATCAACGCTCGTAAAATACAATGTTTTATTTTTATTTTACTTCTCCGTGTATTTCTTGTTTTTAGTATCGTGTCGTTGTGTCTTACTGTTATCACATTTATATATTTTGTTTATATATGTTATATAATTATATGGTATTTTTTTATCTTTTTTTATATATAACCAGTAATTCAATAAACTTTTGATCTATATGAATGAATGAATGAAATTAGTTTATAGACATACGACATACTATGTATGTCATATGTCTATGGAGGTTCAATGAAAGCCTAGGCTTTATTTGGTCGATACCTCCAATATGTTCATTTACAGATTACAATATTAGTAAAAGTAATAATATAATAATAATGAATCATGTGTTAGCATTCTTTCTAATAAAATAGAAGATACATATATATATATATAAATTAATAAAAATAATAAAACACTGTTCATGAACATAAGTTATCATCATATTTCAATCCATTACATTAAAGTAAATAATAAAATAAGATAATACAATAATTGTATAATATTAAAATGTATTAAAATATATATTAGTAAAATATGTAAATTTACAATATTGAGAACTTGTTAATAAAAATAGTAAATTATTATAAATATGTGTAAAATAAAAATATCTAAAAGTATGTTATACAATTAAAACTACTAAACAAAAAGTAATCATCTTTCAATAAGACGTGCAATGGCGCCACATTCCTGTCAAATTACAGATGACTAATAATACCAATAATAATTTAAAAAAATATTTAAAACAATAAACGAAACAAGATGTAAAACAAAAATAAATATTAAAATATATAAAATATATAAAAAAAAAAAAAAAAAATAATATTTACTTATAAATGAATATTTTAATGATTTTTTTAGAATAAATACATTATTAATATTCTTTTTTTCGTAAAATATTATTAAACATTAATTCATTATATAACTTTGGTCCTTTAAAAAATATTGTATTTTTTAATTTATTTGATTTCATAAGTGGTAGAATAAATTTATTTTTTAGTTTATTTAACTTGAAATATGAGTTATAATCTAATTTATATTTATTATAATATATTTAAGAAATTATAGATTAATAATGTGTTTCTATATATAATTAGATCTTCAAAATTTAAAATATTATATTTAAAAAAAAGGACCAGTATGTGTTAGACGTATTAATGGTAATTTTGATTTATCTATTATTTGTTTATTAATAATTCTTATAACTTTTTTCTGTAACATAATTAATTTTGTAATATTTGATTTATAAGTATTTGACCATACTTCAATCCCATATGATAAATTAGATAAATAGAACGAATTATATAACAAAATTAAATTTTTTGTATCTAAAAAAGATATTTATTTTATAGTATATATAATTTTTGACAATTTATTCGCTAAATAATTTATATGTTTTTTGTAGGTCATTTGGAATCTAAGTAGATCCCAAGAAATTTATAAATATTAACTATATCGATTTTAATGTTATCTATTGTTATATCTTTTAATATAGCAGAATTTATATATGGCAATATTTTTGTTTTTTCGATATTTAGCTTAAGCTTATTTATATCAAACCATTTTTTTAACTTATCCATGTAATATTGCAAATAATATGTTATAATGTATTTTCAGCAAATATAGTTATAGATGTATCATCTGCATATAAATTGATATTAATATTATTTACTTGTTCATTATTAAAAATATTTGATATGTCATTTATAAAGATAATAAATAGTAGAGGTCACAGAACAGATATATATCTATATATCTATCTATATAATAATAGAAAAGCCATGGGATTTGACAATTGTAACTAATATTAATATATAGTAACCGCAAAACCCTAACAATGGTAAATAATTTTAATCGAGATTATTAGTAATAAAAAGGTTGATAATATCGTAAATAAGATAATAACCAAATAATACGTTAGAGAATATAATACATATAATTAGTAAATGATAACAACACATTTAAACATACTACGTGAATGAAATTTGTAAATAAATCTTAAAATAATATATACAGATAAAAGTAAACAATTTAATAATATACTATATTATACCCATATATATATATATATATATATATATATATATATATGTGATTCGTTTTAAAGTGACATGTAGGAGTTATGGTAATGAATCATTTGACTCTTAAGTTAAGAGTATTAACATAGTAAATTGACTCGTTTTTTATAAATAATGTGTCATTTGTAAAATCAGTTGAGTCAGATAATTCGTTTTTCCCAATGATTCGTTTTTAAGAGTCATTCATAACTTGTCAATTGACTCTATAGAGTATATACATAGAGTCAGTTGACTATTACCATAGTTATTTGACTCATTTTTTATAAATAACAAGTTATTTGTAATAAATAGTTGAGACAAATGACTTGACTCATAATAATGAGTCATTATTAATGACTCATTAATGCTATACATTTATTTATTCAAACAAAGATAATGATACTATTGCATTTCTATAGAAATTCATACATGCGTTGTTCACGTCTGCGCTTTAATGTTACGTTCTAATATAATTATATGTATATATTTTGCTAAACTATCTATACACCAATATAAGATCCTCGAAGAATGATATAATATTTCGGAAAGGTTAATATAAATTAATATTTAAATATTTATGTATTTTCACTATATATAGTTAACTAATTAGTTATTAATAATTATCATATTCATATCCTACTTATATATATATATATATATAAAATTATCTTGATTAATATATTTATATAGTATACTAAGAAGCATATTCAAAATCATAGATTCTAGACTTTCTAATAATGGTTGGCTGTAAAAATGATAAGTCACATTATACTAATATATGCTTGAACCTAAAATAACTCGTATTTCATTGGTTTACAATTTAGTTTGAAACTTGATTGCAATTCAATTCAATATCGCAGAATACGCGAAGCGCATTCACTTCATATAAATATATATCTTATTTAGCCACATTTCAGAATACTGAACAATGTTTAGCATAATATATTCACTATTTGTATGAATATATAAAATATATTTTAATCATAAGCATTATAATTGTATGCCACCTATAGGTATACTATAGTATACTATATTAACATTGTAATGTTATTCATAACTATAATATACATTATTCAAAGTATATATTTCTTACAATTTATAAAAAGTCCGACTTATCCAGTATACTGGATAAGTCGGACTTTTTTATAAATTGTCAGATTATAATTGTTATCAATTACAATTTTAATCATAATTATATTGATAATACAATTAGAAATCATGTTGAATAATTGCTCAATATTGAATATATAGAAATTGAATATTGATTAAATATGGTATTCAATATTACAATTTTATTATTATTTAATTTAGTTTTAAATCTAACTTAAATGAAATTATATAATATATTGTAATATACAAGTTAATACTTTCATGTTACGATACTACCTACTGCGCTAAGATACTAATATTTATTGTAATGTTTTATTTTATATCTAAAATATAATAGCTAATTAATAGCTAGGATATTCTTTAGGTAAATAGTTTTTATATTTATTAATAGCTAGAATATTCTTTTAAAGAGTTTTTATATTTATAATATCTAGAATACTATTTTACAAAATGGTTTTCTATATTAAGAAATATATTGCTTAATACTCGAAAAGAGTTATAATACAGGGACACTCGGAAAACTCTTTTTGAGTGGTATAGAAAACTCTTTTTTCTTACAGTACTCTCCCCTTTATGATATATTCCCACTCTAAATGACATGTCCTCATACAACAGATAACAAACTATCCGCCATCCTTATCATATATACGCTATAGGGGAAAGTCTCCGATTACCGACCCCTAAATGATTATTTGTAATAACTTATTCAATATTAAATATATTTATTTGAAATTTTGTAATTAGAGTAATATTATGGCAATGAATAATGTGGCTATTTTAAATTTGTGATGTAATTATATTTACAAGAATAAACAGGGGGGTCGGTAATCGGATACATGTACCTAATACCGACCCCCTTCTCCTATTACCGACCCCCTAAAATAAGCGTGATATAAATAATTGTAGTATTATAATATCCAATACAAATAGTAGATATAAATAAATATAATTAATTATAACATTCAAGCAATTTATTTTGTATTGAATTTATGTTTTAATAGTAATATTAAATTTAAATTTAAACTTTATAGTAATTATATTAAAATAGTGTATATTATTATTTAATATTTATTTATTAATCAGTATGTTTATAATCAACTGGAATCATGAATCCTAAATCTATATCAATGATACACAAACAACTTACGAGAGATTTTAAAGTAAAATACGGATCTATTTTGATTGGATATTATAAATCACATGGGATCGGTATTAGGGTAATTCATGTGGTCGGTAATAGGAAAATCATTTGGGTTGCTATAATTAAGATATATTGGTTAATAGTTATTCAAATTAAATTATTTTAATATTAGTTATAAACATTGTATTGATCTATACTATTATGCGCAGTATTAAGTTTTCTTTTAAATAATAAAGTATTTACAATAATTTAAAAAAAGTTATTATTCAAATATTTAAAAAGTAATAACAGAATATTACATTTGATCAAATAACAATTGTAGTATTAAATATTTTTTTAAATAAAATACTTATTCATATTTATCATTAAACTACTAACAGTTCGTGTATATATTATTTTTTGATATATCTTATAGTTACTGAGATACGAGAGGGGTTGATATTAGGAGGGGGTCGGTAATCGGGGACTTTACCCTACCTCCTCATCAGCATATTCCCAATATCTTATTCGCATAATGTATGATACATTAAAAATATACTCTTAATAATTAAGGTGTATACAAGTGAATACGAATAAATGTAATCTTATTATTAAAGGTACACATTCACAATATTTTATATTCGTAAGAATATAAATTATATATTTCTAAAATGTAACTTTTTTAATTGAATTTTTAGTTATTTTAACAATATTTCCTATCGATATAAAGGAATACCTTTATTTATACAGGGGTATACCCACACAATATATAGATCTATATGTACGTGATATACTCATAGATATAAAGAAAGTTTGTATTTATATCGACAGATATATCACATAATATAACATGCACTATTAGAATATATTCTGGAAATTAAATGAAATTGTTCATGTAAAATATTTTTTAATTTAAAATTTATTTTTAAATTAAAAAATATTTTATATGAAAAATGTCATTTAAGTTTCGAATACATTATATAATTATATAAACGTATACGGTATACGGTGTATGTATACGTATATATATATATATATATATATATATACGATATCATAGTCATCACTTGTTCAATACTATACCCAATGTAGTGGATATAATGTAGTAACTAAATAAATATATATATATATTTTATATTTTTAACTTTTAACTTGACTTATGAAAATATAATTAATTTATAAAACTATGACTTTTAACTATTAACTGACTCATGACATAATTTCATTTAAATTGTATCCGACTTATTATATAATTTACTTTTAAAGTGACTTATTGAAAATGTTAACCGACTAATTTGTTATAATACTATATAGTATTATTAATAATAATATTATAATAATATTATTATTATTATTCTAATTTTTACTTTTGTTTTTTTTTTTAATCTAAGGTTTTTATGGTTGTATTATTTGGTTTACTATAACTTTTTAATATATTTTTATTATTTTTTTATTTATATGTTTATATTTTTCCAGTGTATATAGTATACTATATACTATATACCGGTGTATATTCCCTAATATTTTTGACTTTATGACCCACATTCGGAAAGTTGATATACCACGGGTGTTTACGATTTATGAGTTGATGATTTATTTTTTATAATTACATTTTTTAATTTATTTATTGTTCTACTATTTCTTATTTTTGTAATTTTGTCTTCTCGTAATCATAAATGGGTGAAAGACTTGATAATATAATCCTGCTTGCCAGTCTCGATGAAATTATTAGGTATACCTATATATATATACGAAAAGTTAACTGATTTTAGTTAATTAAATCAGATATCATTACTAATGTAGGCGTCGAGCCAATGGATTGAAATGTAATAGTATTATTAGTATATGGGCAAGAGCAAATATTATTTATTTTTATTATAAATTTAAGTTTTAATTTTTAATTTAATAGTAATCATAGTATTTTTTACAAATAAATAATATTGCAATAGTATATCGTAGATGTATATATATATATATATATATATATATATATATATATATATATATATATATATATATAGGAATGTATTATATAAATAAAACCAGGGAATATATAAAAATAAGGAATTTGTTTACTAATGTAACATATACATATACACATGTGTATATAATGTATTACTATATTATATAAAATAGTCGAATGATAATATATATATTTAGTAGAAAAACATAAATATTATCATAATTATCAATACTGGATATTTACAACATACATATATTATAATCTATAAATATAATTATAAATACATATATATATATATATATATATTCATGATATGTATAAACGATTATTATGAATTACATAGTAAAACGATATATTATATTAATATTATCATTATTTTTAAATCATTTGTAATATATTATTTATTATTTTATGTACAATAATATTAATATTTTTTGTTATCTCTATATATATATATATATATATATATATATAGATATATATATATATATATATATATATATATATATATATTATAATGGAGTATACTATAGTATACACTATATATATAGTCTCGAAATATGATTATTTGTTATTGTTGTTATATTAATTATTAGATACATCGACATATATATCACTATAGTTCTATAGAATACATATATGTATAGAAACTTATATGTTTGTTGTTAAGAAATTTGTCACACTAAATATGTTTAGCGATAATGGACTATATCGGATCATTATTTAGTGACTTAAAGAATATAGAGGTTAAAAAGATTGATAGAATTATTCGCGCTTCTATACGCCTTATTTATAATATCAATCGTAGTGAACATTTGAAAACAGATGAACACCAACATAATCTTAAATGGCTATTATTTAGAAAGCGATGCAAATATCGTTTACTCTGTCTAGCTCATAAATCTGTATTCTTATGTAAGCCTGACTATCTACATACTCAACTGAAACGTCGTCGCATACTGAAGAAGATTCGAACATCTGATGCAATACTGTTGGAGAGCAATACTTTATTCAATGGATTTAGTAATCGGGCATTCTCCTCCGCTGTTCCTCGCATATGGAACGTCCTACCGTATGACTTACGGAAGGTCCAATCCTTATATTGTTTTAGAAAGAAACTAAAACATTATTTAAACACTTCTTAATTTATTTTTGTATACGCGTTATTTAATCTTTATATCTAAATCTATTTAATTTAAATTTTTGTTATTTTGTATTTTCTATTCGTTTGTTTTTATTATTTTTCGTTATTATTATACACCAGAGAGGGCACCCGCTATATTGGTGTTTAAATAAACAATTCAATTCAATATATATTTATAAATTAAGTTAATTTTAACTTTTAATTCTTATAAAATAATTGAAAATAAATATTATTACTAATTAAATTAACTTATACTTATATCCATAGTATTAAATTTAAAAAATATTTGTTTTTACGTATTGCATTATTAGTGTATATTAATTGTATTGTGTGTGCTTGTTTAACTATAAATATATATATATATATATTTATTATGTTGTCTCATTATTTATTTATTTTGTTTTAAGTATTTTATTTTAGTTATTTTATTAATAACATTTATAAATTATAAAATATTATATTTCTTACATTACATTTTATTTATTACTTGATGAATGAAATTATGAGGAGTTTAAAAAAATGTATTCTATCTATTTTAATAGTATCTAATAGATAGTATCTATAATAAAATATTACCATTATAAAAAGTAATTAATTAATTAATATATTTTAATAAACATTTATTATAACGTTAACTCTATTTTATATTATGTTATTTGTTATGAAGGAGTGGCTGATAATTTTATGTTAATGTGGATGTGGTACATATCGGGGAAAGGGATATAGGAACTTGTATATAACTTATAACTTAAGTTATATAATTATAACTTGTAGTTAGAAGAAAGTATTGCAAGGTTTCTTATTATTGGCACAAATAGGATCCCTAAGGCATTGGACCTGACGAACCCATATCATTGAAGTTGATACATCATCTATCCTCATTAGTTTCAATTACTGTTGACTATGGGCGCCGGAACAGGGGGGTTTGGGGGGTTGCAACCTGCAAAATAAAGGAGGGGTTTTGATACCTAAAACCCCCCCTGCCATTTAGGTAAAATGAAGAATTTATCTTATGACCATTCTCTATAATGTGCGATGGAACCCAAGATATAACTTTGGAAAACCAGGAATCGATTGTGATTAGATACATTGATGAAAATCTAAAAGAACAAGAAACATGTATAGGATTTTATTCATCTACATCAAGTATTGGCGAATCTATTGCAAATATTCTGAAAGATACCATTATTCGTCTCAGTCTATCCATGTTTAATTTACGTGGAAAATTTTTGATGGAGCGTCTAATGTGCCAGCTTTATACAAAGGAACAAAAGCTCTGATACAAAAAGAACAACCTTTGGCATATTACACACATTGTAGTTCTCATCGCTTCAATCTTGTTTGTAAATATGTTGCTCAATGTAAAGCTTTACTTGGTTCTCTATCCATTGTGAATGATATTGGTGTTCTTTTTAGCAAATCTGGAAAATTTAGCAATTTATACCAATATATTGATAATAATAAAACCAGATTCAAATAAATGTGTCCTATAAGATGGACAGTCAGGTGTAAGGCTATATCAGCAGTCTTAAATAACTATTTAGATATTATAAATGCATTAGAAAAACTGACAATGGCAAGCGGAAATAGTACTGAACTAATCGAAAAAGTATATTCATATAATAATACTCTACTAGAAACACCTACATATATTTCATTAAATATAGCATTTGATATATTCACTTTATTAGAAAAATTGGTTAGTGTTACCTATAGCTTATACTAATTATTATTGATTGAAATATATATTTATATTAATTATATTAATTTATATTTATATTAAAAGTATAAGTTATAAAATATATCTCACTAGATAAGTGTAATTGGATCAAAGGTTACTATCAATGAATATGTTGTTTTACTCATAGTTAATATGTTAATCAAGTAGGAATAAACACATGAGTTATCACATTATTTAGAATAGATTTTAAAAGAATCTGAAAATCTATATTTGCTACCATTACGTAATCCTAGAAAACGTAAAATTCCATCACAGTTTGTATCATATATTAATATATATATATATATATATATATATATATATATATATATATATATATATATATAATCTTATTTATTTATAATTATAAATATTGTTAAACGTGTTAAGGGCCAGCACAACACCCTGAGTTTAACATGGTGGAGATAGGAAAATCATGTAATACTAAAAATAGATTCAATCTATGTATACTTCAAAATATCAACTAAATTTTTTTTATTTATTATATAACTAATATTTATCTACAAATATAACTATCAACTATGAGATTTAGATTATTAAAATTATATTAAAAAAGGACTAACATAATAGCTATTTCTAGAAAAAAAAATATGTAAGAAATTTCAATAAAATATAAAAAATATTATATATCATTGAATAATGTATTAGTTGTATATAGTTATATCCGAAGAGTAACATAATATTAATATACTGTGAAAATGTCATGTTATTTGAATAAGTATTTCTATAATCGAAAGTGGTGAAAACATAGATGGTAATAGTTTTTTTTAATTCAGAGATATTCACGTTTTTAAAATTAGAGATTAGAAAAAATTATCATATTTATATGAACTATTTTTCAGCTCATTTATAAATGCTATATATATATATATATATATTATCTTATATATTTATTAATTTAATATTAATTATTTTTATAGAAACAACAAAATTAATCAATTTATTGATGGTACAACCAAGTACGTCAGTGTCTGTTATGTGTTAATGTTAAGAAGATTGTAGACGTGGTTAAGGTCACAAATCAAATAGCAAAAATAAACATATTGGCTATCTGCAATGAACATCAGGATATATTAGATTCTATTGACAACAATAAATTGATAAAAGAATTTTGCCAAAGAAATAATTGTAGAAACATTTTTATCAGTATAACATAATAAATATATAAACTATTTTGTGATTTATTCTTGTTATAATATACATATTTATTTAAAATATTCTAGATATGTTCATTATGGGATTCATATTTTATTAATTAACTCAGTATAATTATAATTATATGTTTTAACATTTAAAATAAATCATAATTTGTACTCTATTATATGTTACAAGATATATTTTAAAATAATGACAGTCTAGTATTTAGTTGATAAATTATACTTATTTCTTAAAACCCCCCCTAGGAAAAACTAGTTCCGGCGGCTATACTGTTGACTACTCTGGATATAAAAGTAATATCTCTGATTTTTATAAATGTATTAATATTATGTACTAATAGAAAAATAAATAAATAAATTTGTATTGATAATTTTGTTCTTTTGCATACATTTTTCTTTGACTACCCTTAAATCTTACAATTTTATTTTATTTTATTTATATTAATTTTACTTTTACTATACTTTTCTCCTCTAAAATATTCGTAAAGTGTAACAGGTAAACGACTAGATAAACATAGCGATTCTTCGTTTACCATGGTCATACCTAAATGCTGATGTTATTATATACAGTCCATGGACTGTATATAATAACTACACCATACTGAATTATAATGGACTATAGTTCAGAATATAATATACCAACTTTACGAAATAACTATATATAGTTATTTAGTAATAATATAGTTCATATAGGAATTAAGGAATTATATAGAGTTAGATTGTAATGCGTATGAATTTGTTGATTACAACTATGACCTACTTTATTGAATGTAAATAATTGATAAAAAGATCATTTATATATATATATATATATATATATGTGTGTGTATGTTTGTGTGTGTGTGTGTGTGTGTGTGTGTGTGTGAATATTATAATGTATACATGTACAACTTTAACGCATGTATAATATAGTATATTCACTATAATGAATACATTAATTATAGTATAAATATTTACATCTGAATTTATATAATTAACTATATATTTTAGATTCATTAATATATATATATAAATATTATAAATAATGTAAGTGAATGATGTATATTATTTTATTTTATTACATAATATATTATTTGAATTAATATTATATATATAATCTACACTGTAACATTAAATCATTACCACGCGTATATGCGTATATATATATACATTTTACAAGTATTACTTGCACATTGTACATTGTACAATCTTAAATGATTATATGTTTCTCTATACATATATAGTTTCTCTATTAATATATTAATGTTGCAAATGAACCACAACTGTTCGAACTTATAAGTTAGATCATCTAATTTAGATATATATATATATATATATATATATCGAATTAGATGCAACATTTGGGATTCATGAATTTTTAACATTAACAATTATATATATAGCTATAGTTTCGAGGTGAACATCTATACATATTTCGAATAACTCCATAATATTGTATCAAGCTTTTATTTAATATATCGATACGCATCGGGAATGTTGTCATTGAACTTCTTGTTAGTATACTATAGTATACTAGCAAGAAGTGCAACGAAAAGAGCATATATGTATACATGTATGCTTTCAAACATATGCACTAAATAATATTAATTAAATAAATTCTTGAAAGTATATATACTTTAAAAATTTTCAGAGTGCACTAAATAATATTAATTAAATAAATATATATATATATATATATATATAATAATAATAATACTATTTATCAGTTATTAGTAATACATTAATACAAAATATTTTTAAATAAATATAAACAACTTGAAAAAATAATATTTATAAATATTAATTTTTAATTGTTTTTGAATTGGTTCTTAAGAACCAATATGAATTAATATTATATTGTAAGTATATTCATTTTAAAAAAAACTCTTTTTTTATGAAAAACTATTAAATAATGTATAATATGGTAAAGTTAGTAATATCAGTGAGGTAATAGGTTACAAACTCTAACCACTATGGTGGTAATATAATAACCATTATACTGGTAATGTGTCGCTAATGGTGACCAATTGATATGATCATATATAACATTCTAAATAATAAATATATATTTTATGACATTTTAACATAATTATATATTTATTTAAATAAGTATATGTACTTAAATACAAGTATAATTATATATATATATATATATATATTATTGATTCAAATGAAACCAAAATGGTCAAGTTGGTTTGGAATATTAATAATTGATTATAAGATAATACAACATTATGAACACATATAATATGAATATGTTAATTAATTAATAAAAAACAATCTTTATCATGTCTCAGTAAATCTTGATTAGACTCGACTAGTTCGAATCAATTCTATATTATATATTTGGATTTAAAAATTTTAATAAAAATAGTAACCAAAATTTAAAATTGTATCAATTTATTTTTTAATTAAGTATAAATATATTCTATTATGTAGTGTATTATACTATAGTATATATTGTTATTTTTATTTGGTGGAGTCCTTTCATCCCAATCAGGAACTTAGATGAAGTTTTCACTTATAACCATATATGGCTCAAATGTCCCTTCGAAGCCGCTCTCATGTTAAGGCATCCATGGTTTTAACGAGAGCCGATCATTTATTTATACACACTTATATAAGATCACTTCTAAATAATATGTTAAGACCCATTTTATAAAATTAATTAATGGTCCGGACAAGGGTCGAACCCGTGTCCTACTGCTCGCGTATCTGTCGCCTTAGCCACTGAGCCACACAGGCAGTTTAAATATATGTATATATATAGTGAACTATTAAATTTTAAATGAAACCAGATAGCAAGCCTATATATAGCCTATCGGCTATATAGGAGCATATATATTACATCATATATGATGTAATATTGTTCACAATACATTTATTGTATATAACTATATTGTCAGGTTTCTATTGTTCGGAGATAAAAGTAATCAAAACTATGCCCATGATCGTCGCTTACGCATATATGTATGCGATATAACTATAGTTCAGATTGTAATGGACTGTAATAGTAATCATTGAATACCCCCAACAAATGTTCGCTAAATATAAACACGTCTAACCACTTTATGCATATATAACTAAATACTATAAATACTATAAATTATTACATGTATTAAATATACTTATTATTATATAAAATACATAATATATATATGTATATATATATATATAATATATATATATATATTATATATATATGAAATTGTAATATAAGTTTATATATAAACTAAGTATACTTAATTATTTATTTATTGTAGTTGTTTCTTTTATTTTATACCACATTTAATATATTATTCATTATTATTATCATCATTATTTATATTTAGTATAATAAATATATACATTAAATATTATTTAATTGTTGCAACTAATATTTTAATGAAAATACTTATATTAGAATATACAAATATCATATATGATAATACATATGTATTATTTTTAAATATTATTAACAATTTTATATTGATAAATATATATATATATATATATAATATATTTATAAATAGTATTAGAGATTGAACGACATATTTATATGCAACATATATTTACATATATGATTACAGTGTAAAATGTACACACACAAATACACACACATACACGTGTATATAATATAATATATTAAAACCGATATATAATCTATATGTTAAAGTTTAACACTAATAAACTATAGTTAAGCTATAGGTAGTTTTATAATTATAAATGTAAAAGTTTTATATTTTAAATATGATAAATATTGTTATATATAATCTATAGATGTGTTCATTACCTAATGATACCCGAACTTTCCATGACTAATATACCATTGATAATTTAATTAATATTGTTCTATTTTATTAATGTATATATATATATATATATTATGATTATAATTCTATTAGTAATATATTACTTATTATTAATGTTATTTATTATATTATCATTTAACGTTAGAGCACGCTTACTATAGTATATTTATATTTTGTATACTATATGTATATTTATATTTACTATATATATATATATATATATATATATATATATATATATATATATATATAGAATACGGATAATGCGCGTATTATACGGCTTTATGTGAATAATCAGAAATGTATTATTCGGATGAGTTCACACACACACACGCACATACATATATACACACACACATATATACACATATACATACACACACACACATATATATATATATATATATATATATTACAAGTTGCTAACCGGCTGCCGCATAATGGTTACCGTAATAACTTCCGTAGACGGGTGAGAATGTTGCACCTCCGGTATTAGATCCGGCGACACCGGCAGCACCCAGTGCGGACATATCCGAGTGGTGTCCAGCGACGGGGGTGGTGGGGTCGTACAGCGAGGACGAGCCGGGGTGGTGATGGTGGTGATGGTGATGGGCAGTTACAGCCACGTGACTCGTCTGTAGCATATCCGGCGGTGACAGGTGGAGGAGGAGGAGGAGGGTGGGGAGGAGGGTGAGGAGGAGGGGGATGAGGGGAGGAGGAGGAGGAGGAGTGTGGGGAGGAGGGTAGGAGGATGTAGTATACGAGGACACGTGTACTTGGCACGGGGGAGATCTGCAGATGACGATAGGGAAACGCGTGCACGTTAATGCGTACGTTTGCGTCTATAGTCGTGTGTGTGTGTGTTTACGTGATGATGAGGAAGACACGTCTACGGTAATGAAGCGATTGTGTCCGAGCTACTTGAGCGAGTGTGTGTGCGCGTGTGTGCGTGTGCGTATAGAGCCGCTCGTGTGTGTGTGTGGGCACGACGACGATGATTCGATGATTAGCGACCCGCTTATGTTTCCGGTGATGTGTGCCTGCGTGCGTGCGTGTGTGTGCGACTAGGCGGTGCGGCCGTCTATTGGAGAATACGCGCGCTGAACGATGAACTAAGCTCGCGCCATCGACCTATCCCGACACGGACACGCCCACCGGACACGCCCCTCAGTATAAGATGGTCGACCCACGCCATCATCTAACGCTCTATTAGCGAGGCAGCGCGGAGATAACGCCCCATTCGTATGCATTGCCACGCGTGCACGTTTTTTAATAGGCTTTCTTCCTTATATATATATATATATAAATATATATATAATATATGTGCAAATATATCTATTTATACCTATACATATATGTATATGTGTGATTATTGATAATTGTTATTGTCCACAATAAAAGTGTGTCTATATCTAATTATAATAGAAACTTTATTGTATATATATATATATATATATATATAAACCTATATATTATTAGTTATATATCACGTAGAATCTATAAAATGTGTATATATTTGTATATATATTATATTGTATACATTATATATTTTACTTTTATTTATATACTTACTCTTAATAGATACACACATAATATTTGTATTTTTAATAATAATTGCACATGGGAATTGTAATATGGATAACTATATATAACTATAATTATTATAATAGGTATTTTTATTTGTAGAATTTGTACAAATCATATAGCTATATAAACTTAACTTATGCATGCACATATACGATACTATATATATATATATATATATATATATATATATATATATATATATATATATATTACATTTGGCTTAGTATTATAATTGCAGCCGCTTCAATCACCTCGAACAGCTGTGGGCGTGACTTATATCGGATATCGATGATATCGCGTGACGTCAGAGAGTCGGGGGCGTGGCCACGTATACGTATATATTAACTATAGTTAATCTTATCTAGCATACAAGTTATCGTATACATGTCTATGCGGCCGTCGGGATACCCGAGAGAGAGAGGAGAGAGAGAGAGAGAGTGTGTGTATGTGTCCGAAGACATTATATACAGCCACACGAATGCCAGTACTTTGGGCTCATTAATCGATACATTGTTAAAGGTGAATTACGTAGTCGCTATAGCGATTACTATAGTAATAGCGACCGAAGTTAACACAACAATAGAAGTATACTATATTATACTATATTATATATATATAATATATATATATATACTCTATATATATAGTGTTATATATATAACATTATTTGTGATATGTTTGTATGCGCATGCATCTATATAAATACTGCGAGTATTTGTTTACTGTTATAGTATACTATAGCATCTAATCTCTTATATATATTACATATATAATATATATATATATATTTATAAATATGTGTGATTATTGAGAATTGTTTCCACAATAAAAGTATAATTAAATACATATATTAATACAAAATATAATATAAATATTAGTATAATAAAACTAAATAAATATATTAATACAAAATATAATACAAATGTTATAACATATATTATACTATAGTATAATGAAATAATTATATAATAAATATAAATAATAATAATTATAAATATTTATATATATATATATATTATTTATTAGTAGCTCTATAGAGCTATAGGTTAGAACCTATAGGTTAGCTATAGCTATATATATGCTATAACATTTTCTCTATATATACCGATATATTGATGATATCAAATGAATTTATGTAATACATTTATGGGTCAATTGGTATACCAATACATATATGTATTTTTTAGTAATATTTTTATTTTATGTTTTAATTGCTCGGAAAATAACGTCGTTACTCGACAAATGTCGTAGTAATATGTGTACATGGGTACCCATGGGTGGGAACAATGAAATACATATGAACAACAAATATGTTTATTTTTAAAAACTGAATTAAATTTAAATAAGTTGAAGTCTGTCATTTGAAAGTAATGTATTCTATGATATTATCATTATCTCTATAATAATAATTATGTATTATTCATTCGAAATTATTTTAATATATTTATAAACCATTTGTAAAGTTTAAATACTATTAATTTGTTGTTTAGGTGTATATTGTATCAACTATACTCTACTTATAATATAACTATATTTTATTTATAATATAACTAATATTTATTTATAATATAATAAATGTTAATTATGTATAAAAATCCATTCACGTACAGTGTACGTCGTACACTGTTAAAAATGATGGTTTTCTAGACTGATATTTACTGCAGAAAACCATCGAAAGGATATTTAAAAAAAATATTTATTTAAAACCCTCTAAATGGTATTCTGTGAAACCGACTGTATAAAACCCTCTAAATGGTATTCTAAAAATATACGGTGGAAAACCATATAAATGGTATTCTTAATTTCTACTGTGGAAAACCATATAAATGGTATTCTTAATTTCTACTGTGGAAAACCATCTAAATGGTATTCTTAAATCCTATAATAGAAAACCCTTAATATGGTATTCTAAAAATATCACTGCAGAAAACCATCAAAAGGGTTACATTATAAGCACACCTTAAATACCATTTATTTTACTGCAGAAAACCATTTACTTATTACAGTGTATACTATTTTAAAAAATAGTTACATAATTATATTAAAATAATAATTTTAATGGCTTACCATTTTAAATTAATATAAATATTTATTTAATTGATAATATTTCTTTAACTTTTCAAATAA
The DNA here is from genome assembly GCA_964019155.1 of Osedax fenrisi. Classification (NCBI taxonomy): domain Eukaryota; kingdom Metazoa; phylum Annelida; class Polychaeta; order Sabellida; family Siboglinidae; genus Osedax; species Osedax fenrisi. The sequence continues at coordinate 20,825,703 of OZ025244.1, read as the reverse complement.
TATAATTACTTTGAAATTGTAATGTTTATATTACATTATGATATATTTTGTATACTAAAACAGTCATTTTAAACATATAATTTATGTTTTGTTATTCTATGAATCCAGCATGTAAACGAGGATATATCTTATAACTACATATATGCTCTATAAGTCACTACCTTCATTGGCGGTTACTTGGTAGGGCACGACCTTAATTAGAAAGTACTCCAAAGGAAATGTCCTTCAGGCATGGTGCCGTTGTAAGCTACGTATATATGCTTTTATCTCTAATATAACACACCATCAGTATATAATGTGGTTCACATAAGAACATTTTCTTAATAGCACATGACCTCTGTAGAACACATCCCTCGTAATATAGTTTATAATGTAATCATACTCTAACGTAAGCTATTTAAATGTATACATTGACTATAGGCAATATTATAACATTAATAAAAGTACAATATAAAATTACTCTATAGAAAAATATATGAATATATAGTTATAGACACTATAGTGAATATATAATGGTTAGTGTTTCGACAAGCAGCATTGCTTCTACAATTACCTAGGTATACCTAAAGTATACTTATATCTAAATATGATAATAATAATAATATATAAATAAAATGTGTTTGTGTATGTCAAACATATATGTTTGAAATTTTATAATTATATATATTATCTACCTAAATAATGTATTATTAAATAATTATTGTAGGTATATCTTATAATTCTCATAGTCAAAGTAATATAATGCAATTATCGCTCACCGGAAAAAGGTTAATGCAATCACGTGACGTTAATCCGGAAGTAACTATAGGGGGCGACATGCTATTGATTGGAAACACGTGATCGAGTTATTACGTAATGTAAACAGTATGTTGCCCGCAGAGAACGTTCTCTAAAGGAGGAATTCTTTTGCCTGGTGGTGCCATGCAGCGTCCACTGGTATATATATATATATATATATATATATATATATACAATATTTAATTTATCCAGTATAATATATTTTAAATTTGATAAACGAATAATTATAATAAACAATTAATTTATATAAATATGTTTATATATATATATATATATATATATATATTATTATTATCACAATGTATATATTTTTTAGAATGAATACATGTGGTATACCATATTTTAAATATATTTTAATATATTATAAATGTATATTATAAAAAATATTAAAAATATTCATTCTAAAAAAATGTATATATTGTGATAATGAATCATAATAATGTATATATATATTAGACACCATGAAAATATAAATATATATATATATATATATATATATATATATATATTATAAATTATAATTATAATCTATAATGCTAAGCCTATATGCTTTAGAAATGTGTATATTCGATATACCACAATTTATTTCAATACCAACTTATTGAAAGTTTATAGTATATATATGCGATTATATATAATTGTTATTTGTTATTGTGGTATTATAGTTCTTTAGTACCGTCTAGTAACTTATAAGTAAAAACGTCATCTATAGATTATAATATTATATAATATAATATATATATATATAGTACCGAGTATACTCCATCCATGATTTAGGCTTCTAAAATACATTATAATATTATTATATTAATGTTATAGTATACTATTTTAGAAGCCTAAATCATGGATGGAGTATACTCGGTACCATGTATACATGGTTTTAACGAGAACCGATAATTTATTATTACACACGTATAGAAGATCACTTCTAAATATTATATACTTAATTAATAACTTATAAGTTACTAATTAAGTATATCATATTTAGAAGTGATCTTCTATAGAATCTATATATTATTATAATAACTATATTTTCTTGATTGGGTTTGAAAGCATCCTTCTGCCTGCGTATCTGAGGACATATCCTTCTAGGCTATCCATTCAGATGTTATACACATATAATATATATATATATATTAATATGTATGTATATTATATATATAAATCGTATATATATATATATATATTAGATAACATTATATGGCATATATGGCATGACACCCCAATTAAGCTATGACACCCGTGTGTGTGTGCGGAGGAATAACTGCGCACACACGTGATCCAGTAACCATTGCGTAACCACCACCACCACCACCACCACCACTTCAGATAAAGTGATTAGCGATGGGTTGATATCTCCTCTCTCGGCGTGAACCTTGCACGGGGGGCGTTCCTAGAGGGGGCGTTCCCTAGAGATATCGCTCAATTCGGCATTTAATTAATTGTCGTAACTAACGATAACAGTAAGCTGATATGTCAAATATTATCTAATTAATAGTGGTTTAATTTAACATCCCAGTATATATATATATATACATGTATATAGAATATAAAAATATAATTATGTGAGATGTGAGCTATATAACTTTACAATTAATTATTGTTAATCTTAAACTTTTTCAGCGAGTTTTTTAATAATGATAAAAAGAATCACTCTATTGGGGACAAAATAATAATACACATATAACTCTATACATTCATCTTATATATATATTATTGACTGAAATCAATTCTGCTAACTCAGAAAACACTATAACTAAATATGTTTACGAGAGATATTTGTATATGTACCTATGTAAATACATGTAGAATTCTATATCTGTTAACAATTCAATATCTCATAAAGCTACCCCTTAGATTCTGAGTTATCAAGAGTTGAGTGTACTCAACTCTTGCATGCATATTTAAATATATTGTAAATTAATAATACAAATATTTTGATTAGTTTTACTATTTCCCCGCATGCCAACAAATTCTACATGAATGATTATATTCATGAATAATATAGTATGTATTACCCATACTATATGGTAGAGTATACAATACATATTGTATACAATTGTATACATAGAGTATACTCTAGATGTAACGTATGCAGATGTTTAAGTTTTATTATTGATATTATATATAGTATATTATATATTATATACTATAGTATAGTATACTATAATATATACAGTAGTATATATTATAGTAATTTTTAAATTGTAATGTAAATTTATATATTTTTATTTCTCAAGTTTTTAAATTTTGTTATATTAATTTTATTTAATTATATTAATTATATAAATTATATTAAATATGTTAAATATATCAATTAAATTTATAATTAAATGTATATTAAAATAAATACATTCATTAACAACGTGAATGACGTGTATTGCATAGGTAGTTATGAATAAGAATTAAGGTAAGGATAAGTGAAAGTATACTTAGTATACTATGTGTATACAAAAAGGTGGTTTAAATAAATGGTTACTTTGTATGGGATAGAAATTGTTAATATATTAATTTTTATATATTTGTTGGATTGATTAAATGTAATATTAATTTATATGAAAAAAATTAATGAAAATATAAATAAAATTGTTGATATTCAAATATATACCTACTCTATAAATATTATATATATATATAATATATATATATATATATATATATATATATGTTTTTAATAGATAATATTTTATAATAGATAATATTTTTACAAATTTTAATAAACATCTTATTTATAATGGTATTTTAATAACAGATATAAGTGACCACTTACCTATATTCTCCATTTTTGACTTATTAAAAAACAAGACTAATGATACACCGATTTTTAAATATATAAGAAACCACTCTCAAAATAATATTTTAAAACTAAATTTATCTTTACAAAAAGTTGACTGGACTGACATTTATTCATGTTATAATATTAATATTGCTTTTAACCATTTTATCAAAATGTTTACAAAATTCTATAATATTTGTTGTCCTTTAAAAAAAATTAAAAATAAACGATATATAAATAATAAACCATGGATTACAAAATCATTACTAAAATGTATACATAAGACAAATAAACTCTACAAAAAAACTATTATAAACTCAAACTTAGATATGGAATATAAAAATTATAAAAATTGTTTAAGTAAAATTTAAAAAAAATGTGAACAAAATTATTATTCTGGTAAACTAAAAACCAATAATATAAAAAATACATGGAGAGTTCTAAATAATCTTATGAAGAATACAAATAAAAACACTTTAACATGAATAATAATAAATCTGACTCTGAAAATTCAAATAATTTTAATAAATATTTTACTTCTATTGGAGCTGAAATAAATAATAGTTTTAATGACCCTTATAGTGATAGATTGACTAATATTACTTCTAACACAAGTTCTATATTCTTTGAACCTGTTACTGTAACGGAAATTGAAAATATAGTACACAAATGTTCTGACAAATTTAGTAATGATTCTCATGGATTTAACCTATATTTACTACGAAGAATAATTACATCTATTAGTCGCATTATTATGTATTTATTGAACCTTTATATAAATGCAGGTATATTTCCTGATATATTAAAAACCTCGAAGGTAATTGTTATATATAAGAAGCATAATCGATGTGATTATTCAAATTATCGTCCGATTTCTATTACATCCCAGTTCTCTAAAATTTTTGAGAAATTAATAAAAATAAGAATTTTAAGTTTTTTGAATAAAAATAAAATTTTAAATATGTGTCAATTTGGTTTCAAAGAATCTACTTCAACTTGTGATGTACTTCTTGATTGTATTGGTTATTTACAAACTAATAATGATAAACATTGCGCGGCAGTCTCTATTGATATTAAAAAAGCATTTGATTCACTTGATCACTATATTTTACTTGAAAAATTATATTTATATGGTTTTAGAGGTTTAAGTGGTGATTTTATTAAGAGTTACCTAACTAATAGAAATCAATATGTACACTTTAATTCATCTACACTGTTAAAAATAAGGGTATAACATTATGAAATATATGGTATAACATATGGAAATACGAGTTATACCATACAATTACGTTAAATGGTATAAGATCACATATTATATGGTATAACATTTGATTTTTTTAGTTATACCATATAGATTAATTGAAATGGTATAAGATCACAAATTATATAGTATAACATTTGTTTTTTTTAGTTATACCATATAGCTTAATTTAAATGGTATAAGATTACGAATTATATGGTATAACATTTGTAATTTGTAGTTATACCATTAGATATTAAATATAATGGTATAACTTTATGAATTATATGGTATACAATATGGAAATACCAGTTATACCATAACATTTTAAAATTAAGTTTATATTTGATTGAAAATAAAATGTATAAGAATATAATTCATAATAGTATCTTTCATAATATCCTTAATATAACAGTTTACTTATTGTTGTGTTAAATTATTATAGACATAGCATGTATTGCTTCTAATTGCAATTAAACTGGTTTTCAGAAACTATATAGATTCCCCATAGGGAAATATGTATACATATACATATTTCCTATATTTCATATACAAATACTTATAATTATTCGAGTATATGTATATATATATATATATATATAAATAATTCCATTTTATTTATTAACATATTCTATTTCCACTCTACACTCAACATGAGAAGCATCTATTTTTCAACACATTACAATATACATAAGGTATTTATACTACATTATATATATATATATATATATATATATATATATATATATATACAAATTATATCATATTATATATAATAATATAAAAGTTGATATAATATATAATTTTATAATATATTTATATATTATTTATAATATATAATTAAATTGTTAGAATATAATTATATAATTATATATATATATATATATATATATATATATATATATATGTTATAAAGTCAAAGTTGTAGATAGGTATATCGATTAATGTAATATACATTTAAATACATTTAGCATTACGTAACAGAAATCGATATATCTACATAAAACTTTAAACTAGATGTCGGTGTCTCGCTCTGTGTTAAATGCATATATGTATATAGCCATAGCCATGTAAATGTTTATTTTTCTGGTATTTTATATTGTTATCGTCTGTAAAGTATATTTCGTTATTTGTCTATAGAATAAATTCCACTCGGTGAGATTGCCTCATTCTTCGGTGTGCATTTCATTGGGTAGGTACTATTATTATTATTATTATAATTATTATTATGTTATATTATTATTATGTTCAACAGGTGTTTGCTTTGATTAATAAACTGTATTAGAACATTCACATTATTACATACATATATATTATAAAATTATGATAACTATATGCCAATCATTAATATGCAGGAAACTGTAGAATTATTTGCAGAATTTCAAATTTCATTTAAAATATTAGAAAAACTGCCGGAGAGGAATAGTGAGTTGATGGGGATGATAAAGCATATAACGTATATACACAAATATATAGACGAATATATTGATGTACTACGCAAATTGATCAAACAGGTAATTTAGTTATCTAATTAATAACATTAGTTAAATATCTATATAAAATAAATATGCAATTATATTTTATTAGTCCATGGATAGTATACTATATATCCATATATGGTCAATTATTTATTTTATTTTTAGTTCACAATGTAATTAAATTTAAATAATATTACTAATAGGTATATATAAATAATGTTAACTATTGTACAAATATTATCAATATCCTTCTTTCCTTAATAGATTATAAAATTGTATAATTAAATATATAATATAATATTTCCTAAAATAGATGCGGGAATCATATATTTTATGATGGGAGTTTGCGAATTATTGAAAAATGAATTTACAATGAAAATAAAGACGATAAGGTTACTTAATAATTACTTAATAACTATAGATTTAATATTATAGTTATTTTATGATTTTTCGTATGCTAATTCAAAAGTATAGTTACTCTATTATATATATAACTGCAGTAATTAATATAATATATTGGATTTTTCTAATTACAATTCTAACGTATATAAAGTATATAATTATAAAGTATACTTTATATAGTATTATCATATATGATATTAACTGTATAAAGTTTCTTATAATATACATATTTATACTATTATATAATATACAATATTATTATTCATACTCTAGTATACTATATATATATATAACTTATATAAATATTTGAATTTTAATTGCAGGAAATAATGACTCCATGGATACATGTATATATGCATATATCAGAAAAGAGGATGCTTATTATGTGTGTCGATAATTGTTTGGTTTTCGTTCAAAATAATTTATTTCGTATTTTATTAAGTGGTATTGTTAATTTTATTTGTTTCACGTAACATATCCTACAAACATTAATTGTTTATGTAATTTTGTATCACGTTATTTATTTAAAAATGTATCTGTTAATACACAATATTGTTACACCAAAATATGTGGTTTTTAGAAAATAAATTATCATTATAAATGTCGATTCCATATATAAATTAATAATATAGAATAGTAAGATATTATAAACACTGATATAAATTTAAATAAAATATAGTATAACTTTTAATAAATTATGATATAACTTTATATAATATACATTTTAATAAATTATGGTATAACTTTAAATAAAATATAGTATAACTTTTAATAAATTATGGTATAACTTTATATAATATATGGTATAAATTTTAATAAATTATGGTATAACTTTATATCAAATATGGTATAACTTTTTATAAATTATGGTATAACTTTATATAATATATGGTATAAATTTTAATAAATGATGGTATAACTTTATATCAAATATGGTATAACTTTTTATAAAATGTGGTATAACTTTATATAATATATGGTATAAATTATGGTATAACTTTATATCAAATATGGTATAACTTTATATAATATATGGTATAAACTATGGTATAACTTTATATAAAATATGGTATAACTTTTTATAAAATATGGTATAACTTTTTTAATTAGTTATACCGTAAATGGTATACCAGGGCGCCACGGGGTTATACCATTTTGTAATCAATGTTATACCATTTATTTCTAACAGTGTATATCTTCTACCTTATCTATAAAATATGGTGTTCCACAGGGTTCGGTGTTGGGACCTATCTTATTTTTATTATTTATTAATGATTTATCAAATATACAATATCCTTGTCATTTTACACTTTTTGCAGATGATACAACTATTGCATTCTCTAATAAAAATATACAAGACCTTGAAAATAGTATTAATGAAACTTTAGTTTATATTCATGAATGGCTTAATAATAACAGATTACAACTAAATATTGATAAGACTAATTTCATATTATTTCATAGGTCACGAATTAAACATAAATTAAATATAAAAATTAATGACTTAATTATAAATCAATCATCTTATATTTTATTTTTGGGTATATTTATAGATGAAAATCTCAATTGTAAAAAACAGATTCATAATATTAAAAACAAACTTAATCGATGTATCTCTTTAATAAATAGATTAAAATCTAAATTGAATAGAGAATCCCTTATGAACATATATTACTCTTTATTCCATAGTCATTTGCATTATTGCTCAATACTCTGGGGTAATACGTATTTTAGTAATATTAAATGTATTACTATATTACAAAATAGATGTCTAAGATCAATTTATTATCTACATAATAGAACAAATATTGACCATATTTATATACATAAACGTATTCTCAAATTTAATGATATTATTGATTTAAATATTTACAAATACATGTATAAAGCTTGGTACAATAATAATATACATCGACAAATTATTAAGTTATTTAATAAAAAAAAAGACAATATATTCTCTAAGGTCAACTAATGAATTCGTTGTTCCCAATATATCACGTTGTTATGATAAATTCTGTATTGGTTATAAAGGTCCTTTGTTATGGAATTCACTATCTATAGATATCAAAACCACTCAAAAAGTTTTTAAATGTTTTAAAACAAAAAATTATTGGTCACTATTAAAGTCTTATTTATTTATTTATTTATTTTTATTCATTTTATATATATTTTTTATCAAATGATGAAATTCAGTAATTGGAATATTTTTATAATTAAATTATTTTTTTTACAATATTTATATATTTTAACAATTGTATTATCATTTGTTTTTAAATGTATTGTTTATTATTATTCTTATTATTATTTGATTAAATTTGTATTACGAGTTACCTATTATTATTATTATTATTATTATTATTATTATTATTATTATTATTATTATTATTGTTATTATTGTTATTATTATTATTATTATTATTATTATTATGTCTTGTATATATTTTATTGTAATTTTATTTATAAGATTTATTTTTCATTACTATTTATTATTTTTATTAACTGTTTATTATTATTTTATTATTTATATTATATTTTTTTATTTTTTTATTTTTTATTTTATAAAGAGGAGGAATTTCGTGTTTTTTGTATATTGATTGTAGCGTGCGGTGGTGTATTATATGCCGAGTACTAAGTTTACCGGTATGATTGTGGTGGGATCATCTCAAGGTATTAAGGACTTGGCACATCCTTACTGAAAGTTGGTAGCCTTATACTATTCGTTCGTTGTGGTCGTTTTATGAACTATGTGTTGTTTTTCCCTCTTTATTTGTACACGTCTTGTTTTATTGTTATTTTTATCTATTATTATTATTTTTATTATTATTTATATATAATATTTATTTGTATTTTAACTATTTTAATATTTAAAATTTTACTTTATATTTATATTTTACTTTTAATTTCCAATTTTATTTTATCTTTGTAAATTTTATTACTGTTTGTTTTTTTTCCATTCCTTTTGCTGACAGGTAGATATCTCGATAAGTTCAATGAACTTCTATATCTACTGGGTTCATTCTCGTTTATTACGACGAACCAATCTGATTATTATTATTAATATTATTATATATATCTATATATTTAGAGTATATTATAAATTTTATATATATATAATTTTAATCATCTAATAGTATAATAAATATATAATCTAATGTATATATAATATGTTAACATGATGTAAAGAATTATACATATATTTAATAATTATTAATTTAAAATTGTATTCAGTCCTATCTACCCCATGTATTTATATTTCCATGGATGTTACATGCATGTAAACATTTTAAAAATACCAGTATCCACAATTTTATTTTATTTTAAAATTCAATAAAATATATAACATTTTCAAGACATTTTTTGTAACAATTTGAAATATTACTTAATATATTTAATATATTGATTGAACTTCTCAATAGAAGTATTATTATATATTCTAATATATTAAATTCTCAAGAAAGTTAACTTCTTCGAAAATATCGATCACTAATACATGAATACATATTTATATATTCTAATATGATATCTATAAATTTAAGAATATCATGTATATTGTATCAATAACAAATAGGTATGACAGGTACTAGTGTTATTATTCATATACAATAGTATATTTTAAATATGTAATGAGAATATATTATATATATATATATATATATATATATATATATATATAATACATATTATGTATGTGTCAATCAAAAGTATTAATCGTTACATAGTATATTGACACGTCATTGAAGGCTTAATATATATATGTTATTAAATACAATTCGTATTATATATATATATACATATATAGATGTCAATCATAACTGCAGTAAACTAAAGTACACTTAACCCCTATAGGGTTTATTATATTAGTCACAGATTGTAAATCACAATTTTTATCCTATTAACTGTCTACCTAATTAATGTATAGTGAATACATGTATTACATACAGGACATATGAACACACATCACATACACACACCCACACACACACATACACACATATACACACACACTTATATATATTTAACTATTGTATATACCATGGTATACCATGGTATACCCAACTGCAGTTGGCTAATGTATCCGATACGTATTTAGTATGACTCATGAGCCATAAACCATGATTCACGAGTGATGAGTCACCTGCAGGTTCAGACCCCACCATGGTAGGACATATAAGTCTTAACTAACATGTAGAAGATATCCTACATATCGTGTATACAACGTGGCCGGGTATTATTAACACCATGAATACGAGAAAGGTTCATATCGTACATTATATCTATGTGTTTGTAAGTAAAGTATCATTAAAGTCACTTGGTGTAATTCCTCACTCAAATCGTTCACCCATCAGGATGAAATGACTAATATACAAATCAAAATAACAATAAATAGCAATATATATATATATGTATACATTTATATATAGGGGAAAGTCTCCGATTACCGACCCCTAAATGATTATTTGTAATAACTTATTCAATATTAAATATATTTAATTGAAATTACGTAATTAGGGTAATATTATGGCAATGAATAAAGTAGCTATTTTAAATTGTTGATATAATTATATTTACAAGAATAAACCGGGGGGGTCGGTAATCGGATACATGTGCCTAATACCGACCCCCTTCTCCTATTACCGACCCCCTAAAATAATTGTGGTATAAATAATTGTAGTATTATAATATCCAATAAAAAGAGTAGATATACATAAATATAATTAATTATAAAATACACGCAATTTATTTTTTATTTAATTTATGTTTTAATAGTAATATTAAATTTAAATTTAAACTTTATAGTAATTATATTAAAATATTGTATATTATTATTTAATATTTATTTATCAATCATTATGTATATAATATAATGGAATCATGAATCCTTAATCTATATCTATGAATCATAGACTATGATACATAACTAACTTATGATATATTTTAAAGTAAAATACTGATTTATTTTGATTGGATATTATAAATCACCTGGGGTCGGTATTATGGTAATTTAGGGTGTCGGATATAGGAAAATCATATGGGTTGCTATTATTAAGATATATTGGTTAATATTTATTCAAATTAAATTATTTTTATAAAAGTTATAAACATTTTATTGATCTACAATATTATGTGCAGTATTAAGTAATAAAGTATTACACTTTTAATTAATAAAGTATTTACAATGATTTAAAAAAAAATATTATTCAAATATTTAAAAAGTAAAAACAGAATATTTCATTTTATAAAATAATAATTGTAGGATTGAATATTTTTTAAAACAAAATACTTATTCATATTTATCATTAATTTACTAACATTTCATGTAATTTTTTGATATCTCATATAGTTACTGAGATACGAGAGGGGGTCGGTATTAGGAGGGGGTCGGTAATCGGGGACTTTCCCCTACATGCATGTATGCATACTATAGAAAGATAAATAGATAGATAGATATAGTTTATTGTTTAAAACAAACAAAATGACATAAAACAATAATAATAATAAAAAACAAATAACGAATATAAACGAATATATATAATGATTTATAAATGCCATGTTACATATGGTTAAGATATAAAATTAACAAATGATATAATAAAAAAATAATAATAAAAAGGGGAATTATTCAGATGCAAGCACCTAATCACCGTATCAACTTTAGGGAAAGGGGTCCTCAATCCCTGTGCCTTGGGGGTACAAACTTGACCCAAGAGTTTGTCCACTGACACCCGTAATACCCGATAAATAATGATAAAGAGAATGCAACCGAATAAATTAACCCCATAAAACTAAAAATAAAATAATATAAAAATTGAATAATAAAAATTAATAAAATAAAATAAAATTTAAATATTAATACAATGAATTATCAAGCCTTGTAATAAATTGATTGACCGAAGTTGCTGAACACGTATAATTAGATAGCAAATTCCAAGGAGTTGAAATACGATTACTAAAATAATTCAGAGTAGCATTAGTCTTGCATTTGTCTTTTCGAACTTTAATGGAAGGACCTCGACTTCTTGATGAATACGTTTCAAGTAGCCCCGAGCAATCAACATCAACTAGACCATTTATAATTTTATAGGCAAGAATCATATCAGCCCGTAACCTGTGTTGAGATAATGAAGTTAAGTTTAAAAATAATAAACTATTTTCATAGATTGTATATGGTATACCACATCTATAGAAAAGCCTTTTAGTAAATGTCCTTTGGACTTTTTCAATTTTATTTTTTAGACCTACATACATATTTGAAGGGTTCCAAATACAAGAATTATATTCTAATAAAGGTCTAACATATGTTATAAAGGCTTTTGTTAGGTAACAATAGTCATTAATAATAAAGCATCTAAATATAATATTCAGAATATTAAAAGCTTTACTACACATTTGATTTATATGAGTGTCAAATGTCAGTTTAATGTTAAACATTATTCCAAGATCTTTAAACTCTGTTAGACTATTTGATTGAATATTATTTATAGTATACGAATGTGTATTGATATTCCCAAATGTCATAATTGAACATTTTTGAATGGCAAGTTCAAGGTCCCATTTACACATCCAGGATGATAGTTCAAATAGCCCGGATTGCAGAACCTTCCGATCATCTATAGATTTATAGATAATTGATATTTTAGCATCATCTGCAAAAAGTGAGGTAATTATGTGTGATTTAAAAATAATAGGTAGATCATTTATATAAATCATAAAGAGGAGAGGACCTATCACAGAACCCTGTGGTACTCCTGAAGTTACATTAGTAAAATCACTATATTGATCATTAACCTTAACTCTTTGTAACCTATTTTTGAGATATGATTCAAACCAGGAATACACATTCCCACATATACCAAGATTATATATCTTATGTAATAATTTAGTATGTGATATCTTGTCAAAAGCTTTTGCCATATCAATATAAGCAACATCAGCGAACATATGACTATTCATTGACCTCATAATGTTCCTATAGAATTCAATTAGTTGTAATTGGGTAGATTTCCCCGAAAGAAAACCATACTGATCAGAACATATGAGGCCGTTGGATCTTAAATAGTATACTATCTTATAAGATAAATAATAGCTTAATATTTTTTCATATAGAATGAGCGTTGATGATAGTATACTAATTGGTCTATAATTTGATGGTAGTGTTGAGTCGCCTTTTTTATATAAAGCTTTAATATTAGATTTTTTCCAAATTAATGGGCATATCCCATCATTCAGAATTCTAGTGAAAACAATTGATAATGGATAACATAATCAAATGAAAGATTTTTTAGTAAACCCTTTGATAAACTATGTATCATCATATATGATGATACTGATGATAATATTTATTTTACACTGTGTATAATATATTACTATAGTATGTATATTATTCTCGAACTTTTAGGAAAAAAACTAATTAAATAAATAAATATATATATATATAAATGTATTACGAAAACTTATCTTCCTAGTGATATAGTTTATTGTATACTATTGTATAGATATTATGACCCTTAGGGATTTTCATATAATATCATCGAAATGTGTTACTTTTTCTTATAGTGATCTATTACTCTAAAATCTTATATTAGTATTGAGTTATTGTTTGTATTGCCTATATATTTTCCGCCTAATAATTATTTAACTTCGTTTTTCAATATGTTTTCTGATCTTGTTATTAATTATAATACGTAGAATATATATGTATGGGTGATTTTAGTTATGGATTGTAATGGGCATCATCACATCTTGAATTAAAATAATTATTTAATTCTCTATCACTAAAAACATATCCTATGCAAAACTCTTTACTTGGGGAATAAGTGTTCTCAGTGTAAGTGTACTTATGATAGATAGTTTTAGCACATTCAGATTCGAATATTTTATATACGAACAAGCAGTAGAACACGGGTTCGAGCCTCGTCCGGACAATTAATTAATTTTATAAAATGGGTCTTAAAATATTATTTAGAAGTGATCTTATATAATTGTGTATAAATAAATGATCGGCTCTCGTTAAAATCATGGATTCCTTAACATGAGAGCGGCTTCGAAGGGACATTAGAGCCATATATGGTTATAAGTGAAAACGTCATATAAGTTCCTGGATGGGATGAAAGGACACCACCAAATAAAAAATAACAATAACAATAACAAAATATATATATTTTATATATATATATGAATGAATGAAATCAGTTTATAGACAATTGTCTAAGGAGGATCATTGAAAGCTATAAGTAGCTTTATTAAGTCGATACCTCCATAGTATATGAATATAATAGCTTTGGGACATTTATACAATAATAATAAGACTTGTGTACTAGAATTCAATATAATAAGAGTAAAGAAATATATATAAAGAGAATAATAATAATAATACAAATAATGTCCCTCAGCGTATTTAATCATGTTTCATCAATCCATTAAATAAACTAATAAAATAAAATGTGTTAAAACTTGTGCAAACAAATATAAAACAAAAAGTGCGAATAAAATAATAAAAAATTATTGAAATGTAATAACATAAAATGATTCAAATGGTTTAGTATATACAAATTAAAATAAAGTATGTTTAAAACTCGTGCAAACAATTATATAACAAAAAAGTGCGAATAAAATAATAAAAAATTATAAAAATATAATAACATAAAAATGACACAAGTAGTTTTAAATATAAAAATTTTAAAAATTGACGAAGATTAAAAATATTAAAAATTATTAAAATGCTAAAATATAAAAACTAATATTTATTTAAAAAGTAATTCTTTAATACTTTTTTTAATTTGTGTATATTATGTATATTTTCAGATTTTAATATATTATTACTCATTATATTATTATAGTATTTTGGGCCTTTAAAAAAATTGTGTTTTGAAATTTCGTTGTTTTCATTAATGGTAAAATAAATCTTGATTTGTCTTTATTATAAATAAAAAATGTATCTAGATTAATGTTATAGTTATTATGTAAAAGGTTATATACAAATAATATTATTCTAAAAGATATGAGTTCATTCAATTTTAAAATAGAATTATATTTAAACATATTATTAGTGTGTGATAAACGAATCAGAGGTAATTGAGACTTGTCTATCATATTTTTATTGATAATTCGAATTGTTTTTTTTTGTATTAATACTAGTTTTTTTAATCTATCTTCATAAACATTACCCCATATTTCTATTCCATATGACATATTTGATAAAAATAGTGAATTATATAATATAATTAAATTGCGTATGTTAAGAAATTTTATCTTCCGAAAAAGATATACAATTTTTGATAATTTATTACACAAATTTATAATATGAAACGAATATGTTAAACTACTATCTAATATAATACCTAAAAACGTATACCTATCTACTATTTCTATGTTCGCATTATTTAAATTTATATTATTTATAATTTTTGTATTAAAATAAGGAAGTATTTTAGTTTTTTCAATATTCAATTTTAATTTATTTATATTAAACCAATGACATAATCTATCTAAATATAATTGCATATTACTACTCAATTCTTCATTTGAATTTGCAAATATAGAGAGTGATGTGTCATCTGCATATATATTTAAATTTATATTATCATCATTATTAAATATATTTGATATGTCATTAATAAATATTATAAAAAATAATGGACTGATCCCTGAGGAACACCAAAACGTACATTTCTAACAGATGATACATTATTATTTATTCGAGTTTTAACTTTTCTATCTAATAAATAATTTTTTAAAAACACATTTACATGACCCCTAAAACCACAGTATTCTAATTTTTTTAATAAAATGTCATGGTCTACAACATCGAACGCTTTTTTAAGGTCTAAAAATAGCGTAGCAATTTTTTTATTTAAACTATGTTTAGTAAATAAAAAATGTTGTAAGTTAAAATGTGAAAGGGTAGTATTGGATTTTTCAATAAATCCATATTGGTTATCATTAATTATTTTATTTTTATATATAAAGTCCATCATTCTATTATAAATTATTTTTTCGAAGATTTTACTAATTTGCGGTAGTAATGAAATGGGTCTATAGTTGATTATCTGTTTTTTATCATTTGCTTTAAATACTGGTTTAATGATAGCAATTTTCATATTATCAGGAAATTCAGAATTAGCCAAGCATAAATTAAATAAATATTCTAATGGTTTAGCAATAGAATTTATTAAAAGCTTGATTAATTTCATGTCCCAGTTATTTATATCTTTGGATGATTTAGATTTCATATTAAGTGTAATATTAATTATTTCCTTATCAGTAATAGGTAAAAAATAAAAACTGTTCTCAATAGAGTTTAAAAAATATCTAAAATCATTATCATTAGTTATATTATCATTAGTCATATTATCACTAGTCATGTTATCACTAATCAAATTATCATTAGTCATATTTTTATTTAAAAAACTTTCATTTATTTTAAAACCCACATTTGAAAAATAATTATTAAAATGTTCACATTGATCTTTTATATTAATAATTTCTTTTCCTTCATATTTAAGTATTTTGGGTAATTCATCAACATTTTGATTAATTATAGTGTTCAAATGTGTCCAATTTTCTTTTTGATTACAATTTGAAAAAATATTTGAGTAATATTTATTTTTTTCATATTTTATATTTTTATTAATTTTATTTTTTAGTTTTTTATATTTAATAAATGTGATAGGGCAGTTTTTAGTTTTATATGTGTTAAATAATTTATTTTTTTTTCTTATTGCATTTTTCAATTTACTTGTAAGCCATGGATTGTTAATACTATTTTTATTTATTTTTTTTCTAGATATGGGACAAAATGTATTAAACATTTCATTTAATTGTATTACTAATTCATCATAACATATAGAAGGATCTGTAATTGTGTAAAAATAGTCCCATTTGTAAATCGATAATGTATTTACTATTGCATTAATATTATGCATATTTCTGATATATACATAGTCACAACTTTTAGTATAGTTATTTTTTATATTCAAAGTAGTAAATATAACAGAATGATCAGATATATCTGTATTAATAACACCATTCAATAAAATTGAATTACTATTTGTTAATATGTTATCTATTAATGAATTCTTATAAGTTGATAATCTAGTTGGTATTTTTATTAAATTATTTAGGCCTAATTGTGAAATGGTATTATTAAAATCAATTGTGAATGTATTAAAAACATCTAAAAAATCAATATTAAAATCACCACAAATAAAAATTTCAGAATTAATATATTTTAAAAACAAATTATAAAAGAAATCATTAAAGATAGTTCTATTAATATTTGGTGCTTTATACAACCCTGTGATTATTATAGGTTTATATTTAAATTTTAAATTTAATTGTATACTGATTATTTCTAAGTCATCATCAATTGCTGTTGATAAGTCTTCTATATATAAACAATCTAAATGTTTGTGAGCAAAAATTGCAACTCCTCCACCTTTTTTTTTAATTTTTAGTATACGATTTGTTTTAAACATTTTGTAATCTGTTAGATATATTGAAGGATCATCAATATCAGTTAACCATGTTTCAGTTAGTACTATTATATCTGGTTTACTGACTAATGTATCCAAAAATATATTAAATGTATTGATATTTTTATTGAAACTTCTAATGTTTAGCATCAATATAGTTATATTTAACGTATTATGTATATTATTATATTCCTTAATAGTATAATAAGCTGTGTTTTGAATTGTATTATTCATCATACTGTTGTGATTCAGATACTATAGATATTGTTTTAAAGGAATTATTTATAAATATTACTTTATATTCAACATCATCAGTTGACTTACTTTTTGCCTTTTTAATTAGGTCTGATTGAATATTAATTTGATCTATAGAAAATTCATGTGTTATACCAACTTTATTATATTCAGAATCTTTTAATTTAAATGCATGTTTGATTATATTAATTTTATCAATTTCATTTTTAAAAATTACTTTTATAGGTCTAATTTTATTATTTTGTATCTTTACATCATTTCGTTTTCCTAATCTATGGAACTTAATTACATTATTACATATAGAATCATCTGTAACAGTCTTAATTATATTATTTACAAGTTTTAATTCAGTATCATATTTACTTTTATTATCTGCGAAGTCACTTTCATTAGCATTATATATTATTATTGATTTGTTTTTTAAATTATCACCATTAATTTCTGAAATATTTTTATTGATTGTCTTTTTAATAGTACTTTCAATATTAAGTAATTGTTTAGATGTAATATCTGCATATGTGGTATTGTTATTATTATTTTGTTTATCTATATTATCTATTTTTATGATTAATTCATCAATTTTTTCATTAAGTTTAATTATTGTTTCAGTATTATTTTCTAAAATCTGTTTAATATTACCTTCAAATAATTCCTTTATATAATCCTTAATTGATGTTGACAATTCTAAATTTGTCATTCTAGATGACATAATAAAAATAAAAGGTATCTAGTATATTTATATATTCAATAGTTTATTTATATGTAAAAGTATATTATTACATAATAAATAATTTAATATCTAAATATATTTATATTATAGTTATAGCTGATATTAATTTGTTTTACTACTATTAATTTATATGCATATATTTGTCATTTTATATTAAATATTCAATAACAACATAGTATCTGTATAGGTATATTTATACACTCAATAGTTTATTTATATATCAACATATATCATTGCATAATAAATAATCTAATATATAAATGTACATGCATAATAATTATATATGATATTAATTTGTTTTACAACTATTAATTTATACGTATAGATACACACAAATAAAATAAAATCACTTATCTGTCTGTATTGTTCACGGTCTATTGAATAATTCTATAAAATCAAAAACACGTCCTATCGCTTTGAATCCTAATACACAAGTGATATATTTTAATAGGTATAGTATATATTATATACTATACCTATTAAATCAAAGTTATTATCTAATCATTTTACAATTATTTTTCGGCTGTATTATATAATATAAAAACAAAACTTCTTATATTTATTTCTATTTTTATTTCTTATAATTATAGTATGGCAAAGTAACCGATTACAGACACTCTCGGTATCTCAGAAACCATATATGGATACATCCTACCAACAAATGTGTAATGAATAAAATATTCATAATTATATAAACTAAAACATTATAATTATAATGTTTAAATATATATACTATATATATTATATTATATATATTATATATATTATATATATTATATATATTATATATATTATATATATTATATATATTATATATATTATATATATTATATATATTATATATATTATATATATTATATATATTATATTAACAATATATATTATAACGTTTAAACATTATATACATAATTGATATATTTGTTATCAAATATTAATTAAGTTATAATCATATATCTATAGAGGTCATATAAGTCCCTAATATGGACACTCTAGATGTCTTAATACGCACACCCTATATATATAACCAATCAGCGCGCAGCGTGTGAACTATTCTGATTTTTTTTTATAAAAATCGCGTTCGTTATAATATTAATATCAACATTGAAGCTAAATCTAAAATTGTTATTATTTATATACTTAACTTGTATTATTAAATTAATAAATTAATAAAAATTAATATATATAAATTACTAATTAAATTATATTCAATTATTCATAACATTTATTATAAATAATGTAATTGTAATGTATCTTATTGGTTCATAAATAATATATAGTTTATCTATTGGTGTATAGAATGTCCGTATCATAATACAGGGTGTCCGTATTCGGACAAGGGTACCGAATACGGACACCCCCGTTATCTATTGAATAAAAAGATTAAATAAAATTTTAAAATCATAATAATATCTATAATCATATAATATTAATAAATTATAATTTTTAATAAAAATACTGAGTCATAAAATGTTAAGACCATTTATTGTTAAATTGTTCGTATTAGGGTACTTTCCCCTAATCTTGAAACATTGATTATTATAAACATTATTAGTGTTTTTTTTCTAATTTTTTCTATTAATTCAGTTTCAAATTTTAATCTAAATATTGAATATTTCAGAATTTGTATTTTGGATATATTAGATTCCCATTCACCTATCATGTGTACGTTAGTAATGATATATCGTTACTAAAGTATGCCTAATAGGCAATAATGATCAGTTGTTTAAACTATATCTATAGATTGTATTTAGTATACACTTTTACTCGTTTTCTTCCAGTCTTTATCTGTAGTATTCAAATCTTATATTGGCTTATAAATCTTCTTCTAACATCCACTCATTACCTCTATTACTTCTCCATAATATTAGTTGTATACCAACTGCTTTTATTTTTAATATTATCAGTAATTCTCTCCATTCTGATATTGTAATTATAATTTTAATTCTAATAATTTATTTAAACACTTAACTATATTACACATCTTAAGTGTACATATTTGTATACAATATAATAATACATAATAAAAAACAATAATCAGCAAATACAATTTATATTATTGAATATATATATATTTATATAATAAACATAACGAGAATAATACATGATAATGAACGATATTAAAAATAATAATAATGAGTTGGATGTATAGCCTGTAGAATACGTATACGTATTATCAATAATTTTAATATAGTTTCAAAAGTGGATTTAAAAGTGGTTGTGGATATTCCTTATGATATATCATAAGGAATATCCAAAGGCACTTTTTACCTATAGGTAATATAACTTACATTTATAGGGGGCATATATGCCTACAAAATGTATACATTTAAAGGAAATATCTACAAATATATTGTTATTATAGTTAGATGTATGTAATTGAATATCACTAGTATACCTAAGTGAGGGTATCGGGTGAATTGGAACTATGCTGTTATATAAGTAAATATGTTAGTGAGTAAGTAATATTTATGAGTGAGGCGTAGAAGATTAAATAGGTAACGATTTTAAAAGTTGACCATTTAGCAAAGAAAGAAGTGGAGAGAAAGGTATATATTTCTCTCCACTTATTTCCTTACTATAGTATAATCATAATAATGTAAGTTAAAAGTAAGTATAATAAAATCACCAATAATACCATCAATTTTAGTTATTAATATAGAATATATATTTAGTAGTCATATATGTGAGTTATAACCATATATGGTAGTCAAGATGAGAAAAAATAAGTGAGTTTGAAAATAGAACAATATTTCTTAGTTATAAATTGAATAGAACGACATTTCAATCTAATAGAGTGAATTGTTATATATACATGTAAATTAGATAATTTACATATATTAGATATATGTCTATAAAATTAATATTTGTGTCAAAAATAAATCTGACATTTATAATAAAATGTTTAGTTTGAATTACATAATTATTTATAGAAATATAAGGACATATTGATTTATAATGTGAAATATTTATGAGTTCAGTCTTAGTTTCATTTAATTTAAACCCTTTACAGAACTAAATATTCAGTAACCAAAAGTTAATTTTACCTTTATATTTAACCTTTATATTTTGAAGGTGATAAATTAGAATCAGGAATGGAGTTAATAGGGAGTTTACAATAAAACTGAATTTTACCAGCATATATATGACAAGCAATATCAGAAAATATTAAATTAGTTAGAGAGTGGAAGCATATATAGAGTATGATTTAAATTTGACTTAAACTAAATGTGATTTTATCAAACACCAATCCCTGGGATATTCCACAAGAAGGTATAGGCGAAGAAAGAGTTTCACTAGTTAGTACAGAGGAAAGATATTCAGAAAGATAATATTTAAACCAGAGTAGGGGATTAGTAGATATGCCTAAATAATATATCCTATATACAAGTATATATATACATTGAGTTATAGTGCACTATAGTTACATGTACACTGTACATGTAACTGTACATGTACATGTAACTGTACACATGTACATGTTACATTGTACAATGTACATAGATGACTAACTTACTACGATACTAAGATAATCATTGCATAAACAATATTCTTTTATACATATAATATATGTGTACAATGTACTAACTTACTACGATACTAAGATACATTTATTAATGTTATTAATTGTATGCAATGATTAACTTAGTATCGTAGTAAGTTAGTAATATATGATATATGTTTCATGATGTACCCCTTGAATGGTATTTATTGAAGTCACTATTATGATGGTTAATCATATTATTGAAATATGAGTATTTTGAATCCTGTTTTAGAAACAATTCTTTCAAGAATATAACTAATAATTGTAACACTGATGAATCAAAATTAAAAAAGATAAGTTGTATATAAGATAATTTAAAAGGTACCGCAAATATACGATAAGTTAAAGAGTATGGATATATAGCAGTTGTTTTGAAATTAAAGATGAAGATGTATTAAACTTAAATGGGGATATAATCAATAGAGGAAGTATATATAACAGAATTTAGTTATGATAAAATATCAGTTAAATAAGTACTATAACAACTAGTAAAGGAACACGATAAATGTAAATTGAAGATATTTAAATCACAATTAGAGAAAAAAATATAATAACTGCCAGAATATATGCAATATTATATATAAATGTATTTAAAGTTTTACCATTGATTGATTTGAGAAAGGTGTAAAATAATGCATACATGGATATTGGGTTAATGGCTTTTCTTACTAGTACCTTTTAGAGATGATGTTATTAAAAAGATGACGAGGTAACTAGATAAGTTAATTAATTTTATTTTGATAAAAGAGATATTTTGAATTTATCATTCAACTTTCATATATGGATATATTAAATGCATTATGATTCAATGTTGCAGGAATTGTTACATATATTCGTTTCTTATGGAAAGCTCTTTAAGATGAAATAGCATTATTATATATTTTTGTATACTGATTTATATTTACTATGTATTGGTATATGAGTATTAAGTGTTATATAATAAGGACATTATTGAGAGAATCAATTCAGGGTGTGAAAGTATATATATATTATTATTATTATCAGATTTAGGTTTGCACCAGGGTTTTTGTAGAAGCTAAAGCTTATCGAGACAATTACCCTTAATTTTAAAGCAAGTTCAAAAAAAAACTAAATAAATAAAATATTATAAAATATTAGATGACTTCCTGTTTACATAGATACAATACAATGAATAAAATAGAAAAATAATATAAATTGTTTGAACTTGCCATAAAATTATGTAATCATCATTTAATTATTTATAAAATATATATAGATACATCGGAGAGAAAATTAATTTTAGAAAATGTATGATATTGAATTTAAGATTTGATAATAGTTAATGAAGCTGTAATAAGTAAGAATTTAATTGTGTGATGGTCAGTAATGATAGAATTTAATGATGGTTTCGAAAAAATAATATTATTAAGAATAAAAGTAATGATTAAATCAAGCGTAGGGGAAAGTAACCGAATACGGATAGTGCCCGAATACGGACACTATCGGTATCTCAGAAACCATAAAACCTTCAATAAAATGTTTAATGAATAAAATATTCATAATTATATAAATGGTCTTAAAAAGTATTTTTTATTTTGTTATTATTCAAAATATTGCTGATATATCCAATAACCTGATTTTTTTATTACGTTTTTCAATTTATAAAAAAAAATATCAACTTAAAACCTTCTCAAGCATATACAAATGTATCGATATAAAATATTACATAATATTATTAAAAAATAAAGCATTCTAAAAATTATAAATTTAATTTCTATATTTGTTATCAAATATTCATTAAGTTATAAGCATATATCTAGAGGTTATATAAGTACCTAATACGGACACTCTAGATGTCTTAATACGGACACCCTATAACCAATCAGCGCGAATCTTATGAACTATTCTGATTTTCATAAAAATCGCATGTGTTATAATATTAATACCACCAATAAAGCTAAATCTAAAATGTTATTATGTATACACTTAACGTGTATCATTAATTAATAAAATAATAAATATTAATAAATTAATTACTAATTAAATTATATTAAATTATTCATAAAATTAATTATAAATAATGTAATTGTAATTTATCTGTTTGTTTAATCAATACTATATAGTGTATCTAGTGGTATATAGGGTGTCCGTATTATAACACATGTGTCCGTATTCGGATATGAGTACCGAATACGGACACCCTCGTTATATGTGGAACTAAAAGATTAAATAAAATTATAAAATCACAATAATATCTATAATCATATAATATTAATATATTGTAATTTTTGAATACAAATATTTAGTCATAAAATGTTAAGAACATTTATTGTTAAAGTGTCTGTATTAGGTTACTTTCCCCTATATAAGAATACCACTTATATAAGTTTGAAAATTCATATGTTGTACCAATGAGAAGAAGTCAAGTATACTTGACCTATAGGTAACTAACAGAAGAATGTATGGGAAAAAGGTTTCTAAAATAGGAATTTTATCACCGGAAATAATAACATAATAACATAAACAAATAATGATATTATTAATAGAATTCATAATATCAGTAAAGTCAATAAAAAAGGCAAATGTTAGTATTGGTAAATTAAAAATTAGATAAAGGTAATAAAAGAAAGTTGAACACTTAAACGTAGGTACACATAAAGAAATAGGTTTTGATTCAACAATATATATTAGAATTAATACATCATTTCATTAACCACGACGATTATCACGAGGAAGAATGGTTAAAGAATAATAATATTGTTAACATATGAACAAATATGGGTATTCCAAGTTAATCCAGGTTTCGGTAAGTATTACAATACCAGTATTGTCATTAGTATACTTATAAGGAAATACAGTACAAGGTCAATGTTGGCATTAATATATAAAGTTTAAAATGAAGATAGATTGGCTATATTGATTAATTTGTCATCCTATTATAAAATATGTAGTTGTAAATTACAACTTATTTTTTAACATACATATATGTAGTTGTATACAACTTGTAATTTACAAAACGTAAATTTATAATTGAGAGATTTTGTATACTCTATGAAAGATTTTGCCCATGCAGTTAATGCATATGATGATGGTAGAAATGGTTTGCATTTACAATCAATCTTTGAATCATTAAATGGTCGGAGTTCATAATGTGATTAATGATCGTTAAATTTACATTTATGTTCATTATAATACCTTAACATGCAAACATGTAAAAGCAATCTAACATGCATAAATACACTATGAGATAAATATGTTCTAACATATAATTTAGATAATGGTATGTCATTTAGTTTATTTCGAGATATATTTCTATATATATATAGTCGTATATAAAATGAGATAATAATATAAAATAAGTACGTTTATATTTAAAATATATATTAGTAATAGTATTAGGATAATGGGTTTAAAAAATATTTACTCCGTTGATGAGTATCAAGATTATCAATAACAAGTGAAGAATATGAGTAATGGGAATTTTAGATTATAGAGATATAGAGAATAGTGATGCATATATTTTAATGCATAAATAGGTGATGGATGAGAATCATAAATAGAAGAAATGAGGATAGATTTATTGATAAATAGATTTATTTTGTAAATCAATTATTTTAAATCACCATTTTTTTTATAATATACTCTATTAATTTAACCTTATGTGGGTCATATCAGTGATACTCAATAATAATTGACAATGTAATATTGGAGTCATGACAGTTAGCACAAGTAAATGTAAAATACGAAAAAGTCATCAACGGTATTGATAATTTAAATATGTTGTTATTGTTCCTCCCCCCCCCAAGATAATTCAGTACCCCAGCTTATATACATGTGTAATGTATTACTGTACCATATTTAAATGTAATAAATATATCAACTGCTGATATACCCTGTGATTCCATAGACTATTTTCTGTAATAGTAACACTACGGGCTCATTTTCGATGCAGTTCTAACTATAGTTAATATTCTATTTAACAATATTGTAAGCAAATAAATGTAGTCTAATATTGAATGGATGTTAGATATATCCGGATATCTAACAAGCACATTTCTATAACTAATATAGGAGATCCACAGTATATTATTATAGTCGGATTATAATCAGGAATTGATATACATGTGTATTTTATTTGAAAGAGCGACTCTGAACTGTATAATAATTAAATCTTATGAAATATTATTCAATATATAATGTATATAATGATATCGTTGTCTCCTCATTATGTTAATAAACATGGTTTCCACAAGGCTCTGTTCTTGACCCTATATACTGTTAATTATTTATATTATTAATATAACATATTTTTTTCAAAAATATCCTAATATTCACTATCATCTATATGCCATACATATGTATACATCATTTCCTAGTTCTAGTGATACTGATCTGATTCAAATGTATATATTTAATTATATTACTGATCTCACTGAATGGTTCTCTTATAACTCTTTTTCCTTAAATATGACTAAAACTGATACAAATATTTTCGAGACCCAGTTCTCCTCTATCAATCACTCATCCTTTTTTACTATCTCTACCAACTTCTGAATCTATAACTACCCTCGGTTTAACTATAACGTATCACCTAGATTATTCTCCACACATTAATAACATGAAAGGAACTTCCAACTATTTTCTATATAATATAAGAAAATCTCATTATAAGCTTACCCTTACAATGACTAAATATTGAATTCACTCGCTAGTATTCAGTAGACCTATCTATTTATATTCATTATTATGTAATTTACCTGTTAACCTGATATATAAACTTGAGCGTATTCAACGTCATGCTATACGTGTATTATATAAACTAAACTATGCATCAATAGTTTATATATCTGTTTTAATGAGATCATTAGGCTTAAGTTTAGATATATTTGTAAAGATATGCTATTGTATATTACGCATAAGGCTATACACCTTGGATTTACTTAATATATAGCTCAATCTATTATTATTATTTAGAGTTCTAACATATATATTTGGAAGTGCCACATCATGAAATTGGTACAACGCTCAACATATTTGACCTACTCTTAATCAGCTTTATCGGTTCTTGCTCAGAAGAGCTGGAATTCACTGCCATATGATATTCGTTGTACAACATCACTTTCATTGTTAAATGTAAACCGTATGTCCATTTTAAATCATTGTAATTCGTTGTATTTTTGTATTCGTTTTCTATTTATTTATTTTGTTCGTTTTTAATTATCTAATGAATATTATAATAACTATGTGTTTTTGAAGTCATAATAAACTATATTTTATTTATTATTATAATGTAAAGTTGTACATGCAATATACAATATATACAGGGGTATATTAATTATAATGAAATAAATATAATAATGAGCAAGTTAATTTATAGTGAATACTATTATTAACACTATGTATAGTTAACACCTACTTATTGTTTCTCTCAATATCATACACTTGCATTGACTCATATTAAATCTTTAAATATAATTATTATTAGATATTCAATAAGAGTGTTAGATCGTATATAATTACATGACCTGGTTATCTGAATTAACATCTTCAATTAAGAGCCTACCGAGAAAGATAAAGAACTTTTCAAAAAGGCTAGATCCCAAATTGAGTATACTACATAAGTAAAGTGCAACCTATCAATATATGGTAAACGATTTTTTAGTAGAATGCAGCTTATCTATGTAATTCGTTTCCTTTATCATTGAAAACTAAGCTATCGTATTTTTATTTTTATTCTAATTTATTATTATTAATTCGTAATAAATAATTTGTGTTTATTTTACATTTATATTTGTCAACTAATATATTATTTTATTTATTTATTTTAGTATATTATTTTACTATTTTACACAATATAGAATGATAAATAACTACTAATGTTATTTGTGTGTTTAAATAAACAATCAATTAAAAATAAAATCAAATATATTATATAAAATTATAAGACAAATATACATTTTAATTCTATAATATTTATAAATAAAAATGATCAAATATACAATTTAAAAAATGATCACAACAATACCAAAAATTATGAAATTTATTTCAATTTAGACAAACTTTGACGATGTGATTATTTGGTAAATATTTAAAAAAATTAAAATAATAATATATAAATATATATATTAAATGTCAAGTTATAAAATCAAATTATTATATATCATGTTATTATTCCTATATAATTCGCTTACTACCTGGTCATCCATTACTTCCCTTCTTCATACTTATTGCATCCCATTTATAATACATCAGTAAATATATCCTTCATTGTATTTCTATCTTCTTTACATCCTCTATCTCCGATATTTCTGATAATATTATCACGTAAACCATTACATCTCCACCCATCCATATTAATAGTTATTATATTAAGAAACAATTATATGATGTCACCTTACCTTTATATAATCATCTCATTTCACATATCCACTGTCCTCTGTTCGTGAATTGTTGTACCGTGTACTATGTATTCCTTACATTGTATGCCGTATACGATGGTATATACAATGTACGCTAAAGCAACATATATTGTTATATAAAAGTTGGGCATTATATTCCAGAGTGTGCATTCAAAAGAGGCCACTCCACCGAAAATACCCTATTACAAAGTATCACTAATATTTATTCTACCCTGACTCCATTTATCAACTTGGCCTTTTATATCTTGTATCTGTCTTCGGTCATAATATGTTATTATCTATATATATATATATATATGATGATGATGAAATAAGATTTAATAGGCACCGTTACAAAGTGATAACACTTCTTGTAGGTGCACATAAAATAAATAATAATAATAAAACACAACCACATAAAACGAAAAAACTAAAGTGAAAGTAATGGAAGTAATAATAACGAAATATAGAAGATAATAATAATATAATTAAATTAGATAGAGGATATATATTACTTAATATGAGTATTGAAGAAGGTGGAGATTACATGGATCTTATAGATGAAGAGAGTGCATTCCAGATATATAGAATAATGTAGGAGAAAGGTTAATAGCAATTCAAATATAGGAGGAGAGCATATATAGGAGGATAATTCAAATATATTCATCTATATGAAGGAGTGGAGATATATATATATATATATAGATGCATGGGTAATAGAAAGGGTCGAATTGGGGACCGTTCTTATAGGGAACCAGTTTGGTAGAAATTGAAAGGAATCAGAAGAGGAATGGTCAGATAGTTTAATATTGAAAATGGATCGTATGAATGATCTGATGATTCTTTTTAATGGAGCAATAGAGGAATCAGGAAGGTTATGTAATAAAGAAGAACACTAATAAATACGAGAAATTACAATTGAATTAATAAGGTCAGCACATAGTGGATACGTAATATGTTTACGGATACATCTAATTCTAAATAAATGATAATTTACACAGAAATTTTAGAAATGTTAGAAATATAACTATAAAAACATAGATCATAATAGAAAACGACACTAAGATTGTGGACTGAATTGGAAGGTGAAATAAGAATATTGTCAAGGAAAAATAAAGGGAATGACGGGGAGTGCGTAGGTATATTGAGGAAGGCTGTTTTTGAGGTATTTAGTAGAAGATTATTACAGACAAGCCAGTGTTTAATAGAGGAGAAACATGCAATTAGTTGAGAATAATCTGGAGTGGGTATAGGGAGGGAGGAGTTTAGTTGGATATCGTCAGCATATATATGATAGAAAACGCATGAAATTCGGATATAATATAACTTAAATGGTCTATATATATGGAGAATATAAATGGGCCTAGGACAGAACCTTGTGGGATACCATAGAGAAGATTGCGGGGGTCAGAAGAGAAATCACATAATTTAACAAAGGATGATCTATTTAGAATGTATGAGTTAAGCAATTTTGTTAAATTATGTGATTTCTCTTCTGACCCCCGCAATCTTCTCATACTATAGTATTAGAGAAATATAGCACTATGGTATACCATTAATGCCAATGATCTCTAGTCTCGATATAAGAATATCATGGCGAAGAGAGTCAAATTTACAAGAGATATCAAGGAGAACCATTTGACAATATAGTGAGGGAGAAAATTTCGCATATGTATTATTCAAGATTTGAAGAAGGGTTGTCTCAGTTGAGTGACCTTTACGAAATGCACTTTGCAGAATATCATGGGAAGAGTTTAGTGATATACGTATATTTATTTGATGGACAATGATTCTTTCAAAGATTTTATTAATGATAGGAACTTGGGGTATATGACGGTTATTACATAAGAAATTAGGGTTAGATGATGTTTTTTAGGAATTGGAGTGATGACAGCATGTTTAAAAGAGTGGGTAAAACTCCATTGGAGAGAGAATATGAGAATATAGTATGCACATAGGGGGATAGGGTACTACCGAGTCTTCTAAAAGTATACATTTTAATAGGGTCAGATGGAGAGGAGGAAGTAGATTTAAAAATTAGGTAATAAATTTCAAATATTGAGGGTGTACATAAATAGTTATCAATATATTTACTGATTAATATACAAGAGATGCTGTATTTTTGTGAAGGGAAGTAATGATTGAGCAGGTAGATAAGATTTTATCCGAGAAAAAGTTAGAGAATTCATTAAGAGTTGATTTGTAGGACTATTTTGTATGTAGGGTATGTTTAAAGGGAGATAAGGTGCAATACGTTTTCTAGATAAAGCAAATGTGTTACGAGGATTGGAGGAAAGGTTATTTATTTATTTATATAGTAAAAAGATCTTGCTTTACTGATATGTGATTTGTAGAATTTGCGATGATTAGTAAACGACAAAAGGTTTTCAGGAGAAGGAACACGACGATATGTTCTTTCAGTTTTACGTATAGATCGCTAGAGTTTAACAAGATCAGATGTAAACCATTGGCAATTAGTATTCAGGGAAATAATAGTAGATATAAGAGAGGTATATTTACAAAGTAGAAGGGTGAGAGTGTAGTTTAGTGATTCAAGGGATACAAGAATAGATACAAGTTCAAAGGATAAAGGAATATTAATAGATTTATTTTTCAATAATGAATGAGTTTCTTGGATACAGAAGAACGCATGAAGAGGATAACTTTAAACGTTATAATGAAATGGTCTGTAAGAAGATAAGATTTGGTACAATTAATTAATTGAATGAATTATGAGACCTGCAGAAAATAATGTCGAGTGAATGCCCAGAAGTGTGTGTAGGAAAATTGATAACTTAATTTATGTATAGGGAGTCAGCAAGATACTTGAAACTTGAATGAAGATATTGGTTTGATGCAAATGATAATTGAAATCACCAATGATAGTGGTCTAGTGTTTAGTGGAGATTGAATATTCAAAATGAGATCGTCAAATTCATTAAAGAACAGAGTTTAATCAGGTTATGGAGGTCTATAAATAATATAAATAGAAAATGTAATGTTCATCTTGGAGAATTAAAAGGAAACGGAGAGACAATCACTATACGAAAAAGTTGGATGGGTGAAAGTAGGAGTAGGTAAATCATGATGTATAAGAACTCCTACACCTCCTCCACTACTATGAGTATATGATTAAACTTATATTAAGTAAAATGGAGAATATATATATGTCATCAGGTGATATCCGCGTTTCAGTGAGGGCAATTAGCATGAGGGATGATGATTTAAGGTAAGCTAATAGTAAAAGGGAATTTGGGGTAGGAGATATAGTACGAATTGGATATAAAACAGAAATAGTTATTAGTTTGGAATCGGGAACAGTATTAGAGGAAGATGTATCAGGTAGTGGAATAGGGATAGAAGAGTTTACATTTATGGAAATATTAATAGGTGGTAGATAAGAAGTAGATGAATTAGTATGTGAGGTAGGATTACTAGATGGTAAAACAAATATAGAGGAGTTAGTATTGAGGAAGGATAACTAGGTGGGGAATAGAGGGGTTTGAATTTTCTGAAGGATTATTTAGTGGGGAGTCGGAATTATTATTATTGGAAAGATTACTAGATGATGGAACGGAAGATATAAATTTAAGCTTGGAAGATTACCAGTCAATAAGGAGGGTTGAAGGTATGCTAATTGTGGGAAGAAACCTGACTATAGAATTAGATATTATTCAAATGAATTAGTATATCTGTTAAATATAGGTTTAGTATTTATATGGATTAGTTTCAATAAATATGCATGATAAAATATTTTACCTAACAAACGGGTTTTGTAAGGTAGGGAGTTTCATACATATAGATAGGAGAATCGGGGATTTGATTTAATGGAATAAACATGCTAAACATAAGATATATTAATATTATATGCGAATATGCGCATATTATATGAAATAAAATAATACAACAAAAACAAAATCAGATCACTCATCTCCACCATAAAGATAATACTGATTGATATTAGAGGTATCGGGTTAGAGGTTGGATAACCCATATGAGGTGGATCAGGTCCAAAGGTTGGTCATTCCCTTAATATAGTGGTATTGACATATCCGGACATCAAAACCAGCATAACCAATACAGTAAATTAGATAATTCTGATCATTTTATTATACTACGAATCATAAAGGCTTTAAAAGAAGAAACAGTTATACATTGTAATATCATATCGAGTAGTGTGTTCCAATCTGCAGATATTATATTATCAAAGTAGCTGTATAGTGGTTTGTTCCTTGATTTCATTCTCCTTATCTTTATTGACGGGTTCCTGATAGATAATACGTATGTATTCATGATGTCACCCACCGGCAAATCAACGAATCATTTGATGATTGTATAAGCCAACGTAAAATGGACAATATTTCTGCGTTGTGAGATTGAATGTAAATTTAAGAATTTCAATCGATCAGAATAATTTAAATATGATAAATTACAAGGATAACATAATTGTTTAGTACAATTTTGCAATTGTCAAGTAAGTCATTATACCCAATATAGTTAGAATGAGGATTCCATACAGAAGAGCCATACTCTAGAATTGGTCGTATATAGGTTAAGTATGCACATAATAATATATTGAGTCGAAAGCTTTAGAGAAATCTACAAATATTAGGCTTGCCTTAAGATTATTTTCTTTAACACCTTCAATTATCCTTCTTACAGTTAGAATTTTTCCGACGGTTGGTCTGTTATTTCTGCAGAAATGAAATTCATGAAGCCATTTTGATTTGATCTGATGATCATATCTGTATATGTAAACACAGAGCAAAAATAACCTAAATGCTTAAGTCATGCGGTATTCCAATGAAGATAATCAACACAATTATGATACTATATTACCTTACCTTACCAGGTCGAGCTTGCTCGGCATTCATTAAAACGTAACTCCCATTCATCGCATTCATCATTCGTCTACATTACATTCGGTATCGTCGACGAGTTGATCTACAAAAGTTTTTGCTGGACGTCCACGGGAGCGTTTACCATGTTTAGGTAACCAGAAAAGAACGTCACAAATCAGCTCTTTTTTGCTCCTCCAACAATGTCCTGTGAATCTAAGTCTTTGTTCACGGATCGAAGAGGTTACTTTTGGAGTTTTGCCATAGAGTTCTTTGTTGGTAAGATGTTCTTTCCATGATACGTTCAGAGCGGCCCGTAGCATGCGAGTGTAGGCTCCGTCGATTTTTTTCTTCCAATTTTGTTGTTAAAGTCCATGTAATTGCTCCATATACAAAAACAGATTCTACCGTTGCTCTGTAGAAGTTTCTTTTCAAATTTTTAGATAACTTTGAATTCCATATGTTGTTCATTTGGTTTAGTGCGGCCCAGTCTTTTCCTATTCTGACATTTATATCATGCTCTGTGGATGCTATAAAACTACCAAGGTATTTAAAGTCTTGGGTTTTCTTGATATTTTCTACATTCTGGGTTTTAATCATATCTGTTGAATTCTAGAACATATCCTGGAGCTACCATAAATAGCGACCATGATTTAGTTCTATGCAATATCAAAATGAAACTATGTCTTAAGAAAAAAGAAAGAAATAATAGAATCCGATACGACCTTGAAAAGCTACGAAACCCACAAATTGCAAACGAATACAAAGAAAAACTCGAACTAGTTTTATCACAGATCAATAAGGATGAAAATAATGTGACCAAAATTGTTTATAATATTGAAAAAGCGATACACCTTACTGCGGAAACAATAATAGGTAAATATCGTAGAAAAAAACAACCATGGATCACTAACGATATACTTGATTTGTGAGATAAAAGAAGAGTTTTAAATGCATTAAAAAAGAATAATTCAGACATAAAAGAGGAATATAGAGAAATAAATATGTCAATCCGAAAACAAATGAAAAATGCAAAAGAAAATTGGATACAAGAACAATGTAATGCTATTAACGAATATATGGCTAGAGGTAGATCCAAAAGAGCATATCATATTTTAAAAACCCTAACAAATCCAATAAAAAGGAAAACCATGATAATAGAAGACGAAAACCAAAACAATAAACGTATTGCTGATAATGAATCATTATTAAAAACATGGACAGAATATTGCAATAATCTGTATAATTACCCAATTAAACCAAATATTAACAAATTAACTAATCGTAATCAAAATAACACTGACATCGAAGAAACACTGCCAATACTAAAATCAGAAGTTGAAAATGCAATTAATATGCTAAAAAATGATAAAACCCCAGGAAATGACAACATTTCAGCTGAACTAATAAAGCATGGAGGAGAAAGTATAATCAAAATATATACAGAGATATGTCAAAATATGGCCAGATCAATGGACAAAATCATTAATAATTCCTATTCCGAAAAAAGGTGACACAAAGAAATGCTCACATTACCGAACAATAAGCCTAATACCACATCCGAGCAAAATTCTGTTAAGAATAATATTAAATATACTAATACCGCAAGCTGAACAAATATTAGCTGAAGAGCAAGCAGGGTTCAGAAAATCAAGAAGCACTATTGAACAAATTCTTAACAGTAGAATAATAATGGAGAAGCACATCGAAATTGAGAAAAATGTGTACCATAACTATATTGACTTCAAAAAAGCCTTTGATAGAGTATGGCATAATGGGCTATGGAGTGTCATGTGCCATTTTGGCATATCTCATGAAATTATAAGAATAATTCAATCGCTATATGAAAATTCGAATAGTGCTGTAATACTAAATAACAAGACAGGAGACTTCTTCCACACTACAGTTGGAGTAAGACAGGGTTGTCTGTTATCCCCAGTGTTATTCAATATTTTATTAGAACAAATCATGCAGAAAACACTCCATAACCACAAGTCAA
Source organism: Osedax fenrisi (assembly GCA_964019155.1). Classification (NCBI taxonomy): domain Eukaryota; kingdom Metazoa; phylum Annelida; class Polychaeta; order Sabellida; family Siboglinidae; genus Osedax; species Osedax fenrisi. Next base: position 20,789,816 of record OZ025244.1, on the reverse strand, counting down.
CTATATATGTTGGTGGTAGGATTATAAATAACCTTAGATTTGCTGACGATATCGATCTAATCGCTGGAACCATTACGAATTACAAGAGCTTACTAATAGACTTTCTGAAGCTTCTAAAGATTATGGGATGGAAGTAAGCAAAGAGAAAAGCAAGACAATGGTAAATAGTAAAAACGAAAGTGCAAAAATAATGATGGACGGAACCCTACTCGATAATGTCAAAACATTTAAGTATCTTGGATCGACGTTGAAATCAGATGGATCATCAGATAACGAATTACGAATACGATTAGCAACAGCAACCTCAGCAATGGTAAAACTTGGAACAATATGGCAAAGCAAAAAAATTGCATTCCATGTAAAATACAACCTCTATAAATCACTTATATTATCAATACTTCTCTACGGCTGCGAAACTTGGACCTTAATGGAAAAAGAGGAAAAAAGGATACAAGCATTCCAAAATAAATCGCATAGAAGATTACTGTGTATTACATATCGCCAGAGAAAAACAAATGACTATATCCATGAAAAAATGATAAATCTAATAGGCAAATATGAACCACTCTTAAGCACTATAAAACGAAGAAAGCTAAAGTATTATGGTCATATTTGTCGACATGATGGACTGGCCAAAACCATTCTACAAGGAATAGTAGAAGGCAAGAGGAAAAAAGGCCGGCCACGAAATAATTGGATGCACAACATAAGTAAATGGACAGCTAGAAGAACTAGCGAACTAACACGGATGACGGAAGATCGCGAAAAATGGAAGAAATTTGTTGTTGATACTTGTCTGATAATTCCCCCTACGATTCAAGAGTCAAGGGAGTAAAAGTAAAAGTAAAAGTAAGTTGAATTCTGGTTGTATGCCATGTATTCTGTTTTAGCGACATTAATGTGAAGTCCGATTTCTTTTGCAGTTTTTTCTAGACTATTTAGTAAGATATTGGCTTCTTTTACGTTATTGGTGGTGATTGCAATATCATCTGCATATATGCCTATCAAATATAGTCTACATCTGTTATAGTGCATGCGGGGTATCTTGAGCTCTTTCTTTCTGTGAGAGTTAATCCATATTGTGAGTTATTATCAATCGATGTTCTAATTATGTAGTCTAAACAGATAATAAATAGATATGGTGCTAAGGTATCTCCTTGCAGAACTCCTGTGGTAATATCGAAGAAAGGGGTATCTCCATCTGGTGATCTGACCATTGCGCGAGTGTTTGTATATAGTATAATTATTGCGTTGATCGTTTCTTGTTACCTTGTGCCGTCGAGTCGTAACCGACCCATGGCGACGTACATGACAGTTCCTCTCCATATCACTCTATTTCTGGCTTCTGCTAGTATCTTCATGATGTTGTCGTTGGCTATATAATTCTGCACATTGTTCAGCCACGTTATGTGTTGCCTACCCCTTCGCCGTTGACCATCCATCTTTCCTAGCATCAGCTGTAGCTCCATCGAGTCCGCTCTCACCACGTGTCCGAAGTATGATAAGGCAAGTTTGACAATTTCTGCCTCTAGCGTTCTTTTGGGTTTTATGCTGGCAATGATTTCTATATTTGTCTTCCTATCTATATAGCTCACTCCAAGCAGGTTTCTCCAACACCACATTTCGAAAGCATCGATTTTTGCTCTTTCCTTCTTCTTTATAGTCCAGGTTTCTGCACCGTATAGAATAATCGGGAAAATAAGTGTTTGTACAATTTTTACTTTAGTGGCGAGTCTTAAATCTCTATCTTTAACAATTTTCCTCAGACTCCCCATTGCACTTTTTCCCATTGCAATTCTTCTGCGTAATTCCATAATTATTTGTCCGTCACTTGTTATCAAGGCTCCCAGGAACACCAATCTGTCAACTACTTCTATATTTACGCCATCAACTATTATAGAATCTAGTTTTCCTGTTGCCATTACCTTAGTTTTTTTGAAATTTAGATATAACCCAGCTTTCTCACTCGACGATTTGACTTGTTCTATAAGTTCTATACGGTCCTCTCTATTACCGGCTATCAATGTGGTGTCATCCGCATATCTCAGGTTTGATACTTTCCTTCCACCTATGCCAATGCCTTTGTCCCACTTATCTAGAGCCTCTCGCATTATCTTTTCTGCATAGATGTTGAATAGCAATGGAGATAGAATACAATCCTGGCGTACTCCTTTACCAATCGGTATGTTGCCTGTCTCTCCATACTCTGTCCTTATAATCGCATCCTGATTTGTATACAAGTTACTAAGCATGACAATAAAATGTGCAGGTACTCCCATACATTTGAGAGTGTTCTATAATCGTTGATGGTCTACACAATCAAATGCCTTCTTGTAGTCAATAAAACACATGAATAGTTCTCTTTGATTATCCCTAGCTCTTTCCATCAGCATTTCAGGTTTGATATGTGGTCTCTAGTTCCTCTACCTCTTCGGAACCCGGCTTGTTCGATAGGTAGTTCAGGGATAAGTAAGGCCTCCAGTCTTTTTTGTAGAACTCTCAGAAGTATTTTGCTAGCATGTGAGATTAAGGCAATAGTTCGATAATTCCCACATTCTTTTTTATCTCCTTTCTTGTAAATAGGGACATATATGGACTTCTTCCAATCATTTGGCCATGTCTTCAATTTCCATATGCTATTACATAGATTTGTCATGACTCTAATTGCCTCATCTCCTCCTACTTTTAGAAACTCTATCGGTATTCCATCACAACCTGGAGCTTTTCTATTAGATATGTGCTGTATTGCTTCATTTACTTATATATCTAATACATCAGGTTCATCTTCATATAAATGTACATTAAAATTATCATTCATATTAATATCTCTTCTATATAGATTTTCAGTATATTGATGCCATCTCTTTTTTATTTCCTTTTCTTCAGAAACCACTTTTCCATTACTTAATTTCATAGCACAACCTCTTGAGCTTCGTGAGCCAGTCATCTCTTTTATTTCTTTAAATAAGTCTCTAGTCTTACCTATTTTATTTAACTCTTCAATTTGTCTGCATTTTTCTCTGCTACTTTGCTCTTTATCTTGTCTTGCTTTCTTCTGAAATGCTGCGTTAAGCTTTCGATATTCTTCATACTTTCCTTTGCTACGCATATCCTTTCGTTCTTTGGAAATTTTTAGAGCTTCTTCCGAAAGCCACTTTGAGACTTTCTTCCTTTTGACTTTCGGGACCTTTTTATTTGCTGTATCTATTAGAATAGTCCGAATATCATTCCATAGTTCTTCTGGTATTCTGTCTTCTGTTTGCAGTGCGTTAAACCTGTTTTTTATTTCTACATTGTAGTCAAGTCCGATTTTTTCCACATCGTATATTTGAATTTGCATTGATCGTTTTATTCGCTTGAGCTTGACCTTGATATCGGCTATGAGCAGATTATGGTCAGTACCACAATCTGCTCCCGGTAGAGTTTTGACTCGCTTTATGCTACTTTTCCATCTCGATTTGCATAATATGTAATCAATTTGATTTCTGGTAGAGTTGTCAGGTGATATCCATGTGTATAGCCTTCGTGGGTGTAAATAATGTATAGAATGTATTTCTTAAAGAATGTATTCATTATTCTAAGATCGTTTCTACTACATAATTCTACAAGTTGATCCCCTCTTTCATTCCTCTTGCCCAAACCAAAGTTACCAGTGATATCAATTGATAATTCCTTCCCAACCTTGGCGTTCCAGTCACCTATGATATACAGAATATCGCCATTAGGTATCTGGTCCAATACAGATTGTACTTTATCATAAAATGCATCACTGTCTTCTTCTTCTTCGCTGGATGTTGGGGCATATATTTGTACTACTGTTATGTTTATCGGCTTGGACTGTATACGTATTGTGGCAATTATGTCATCTACTGGGTTGAAGCCCAGTACACATCTTCGTATTTCATTATTACATATAAATGCCACTCAATTTCGCTTCAATGTCTCCTGTCCAGAGTAGTAGATTTCATATTCATCTGATGTAAAATATCCCATTCCTGCCCATTTCATCTCACTTATTCCTAGCAAATCAACACCAGTCCTTGCCATTTCTCTCTTGACAACTTCCAAATTTCCATTATTCATTGTTATTCCGTTCCATGTACCTATCATTCTTTCTTTTGCTATTCTATGGCTTGCCTCTGTCCTTTTAGTTGCACTATTTTCAGTTGATGTTCGTCCTTTCGGCTTTAAAACATTTCCGTCATCCGCGTTTCACTTACTTGTGACAATGGAGTACCCTTCCCCAGTAGTAATTACATTAAAGCCGTCCAACCTGGGAGTCTCATTCTTCGACCTTATTGTGATATGTATGTTTGTGTCTGTCATGTTTGCTTTCTTGGGATTTTACTAGAGTGGTTTCCCGTTGCCTGCTCTAACGCAGTGTCCTAGCCATGTATGGGTTTTCCACAATGCCTCGGGTTTAGTATGAAATTGTCGTTGACCAAGAATTGGTTCTTCCGCTACCTCCAATAAGTGTACTGCTGCTGCTCAGGACAATCGACCTCTTACAACAGATCAAGTTGAATTTTCTGTTTGGGCTTATTCCCATAGACTTTGGCTCTCCCGAGTCAACTACAAGTCAGTAGCAGGACTTTGCTGTCAGATTTGACGCGCTGAACAAGACGCGTTCGCCGAAGGCCGTTCGCCCTCCTCCGTTAGTATAAACAGGGTCTACCACGTGAAGGTATGTAGGACTTGGATGTGAAATTAACTTCTTAGCATTTTATGAGTAAAAAAGAAGCCCCAACTTTTTTATCTACCAAACTATCCACACCCCATTAAGACCCCCATATATCTACTTAATACTTATATATAAAATTTGGAAATATTTAATTGAGAAATAATAAAGTGATGGTGATTTATTGTTAGGGTGTCAGTATTCGAGTACTCTCCCCTACTCACAATATCAATATTTCATATAATCAATATAAACTTCATTGGTACCAGGTCTCCCGTATCAGTTCGTATATCGTATAATATATGATATATAATATATGATATATCATATACATATATATATATATATATATATATATATATATATATATATATATATATATATATATATTATATATATATATACATATATCAAATGTATATTGTATATCATAAAGCTTATTATAGGCCTTATGATAAGGATCAGGTTGATTTATTATAAGTTATAATTATTATTATAATTATTATAATTATTATAATAATAATTATTATTATAATAATTATAATATAACTTTTATAAGAATCATTCCTAGAATCATTAGAATGTCTACTAATTGTGTTTACTTTAGATTGAAAAAAATATACTTATAGATTTAAATGTTACCGTAAAATATTAATATATGTATTTAGTACTGAATTTGTCAACAATACTATATAAAACCGGTATAATTATTATAATAAGTATTATAATAATACTAAATATAATATTTAAAAATATAATTTGACAACAATTCTAAACATATTTTTTTTAAATCTTATTGTTATTGTTTAATTTACAAAGATCTCTATTTACTCTATGTGGGCGTGTCTTAAATATAATAATACAAATATAAGTTTATCAAACTTTTAAATATGTTAATAATTTTATATTAAAGTAGTTATACAATGATTTGAATTAACTATATTACCATTACAAAATGTTATAATATAATTTGATAAATGTTTTCGAAATTATTTAAATTTACTTAAATTATAGTTTTTATCCCCATTTTATTTGATAAATTTTCATTTTGGTAATTCAATTTATAAAATTTATATAAATATATAAACGTAAACGTAAATAATAATATTACCACAGTATATTTTGAATCAATAATATTAACATTTAACTTATAATTCTCGCAAAAAGTAATTTACTATAATTAATATACATAATAAATCATCTTTATTAATTGATTTATAAAAAAATATTAATGTGTTATTCTATAACTTATTGCCTATTTAAAAGTTTTATATTTTAATTTACAAAATGTTATGTATCTATTAAAACATTATGGTTTGTTGGTTTTATTGTAAATTCTTTATATATTAGATAATATTTAAATAATTAGATTATAATACAATATTAATTTACCTACTTGGTATCCTAGTCATATAGGTAATTGTAAAGTACTATTTTATATAATTTTTATAATATTACATTTTGTTTAGTACTCTATATAGAGTCTATATCATATATTATACGATAATATATTTTAAAAAATATAATTTTGTGGTGAATCATTTAATTATTTTACTAATGTAATAGATATAATAATAAAATTAAATTGATTTCTTATCATTATATCTCTTACTAATATTTATATCCTAAAATTATGTATTTAATTTAATATTAATTTAGAAATAATTAACTGATATAATCGAAAATACCCAAACTTAAATATTTATTTTTCTAATGGTTTTATCTCGATCATGAATCGTTTACAAAATCTAATACATTATAAAATAGTATTCTTTTGTACTGTATTTATACCGACTATATTTGCGAAAAGTGCCTATAACGGTGGTACGAATGAAAATGAGATTCTTGTATTCGTAGGCCTAGTATCCGTCATCACGATCAGCGTAATTACGTTGATGTGTGCCTGCTCAAAAGTGAAAAAAACCAATACAACGTTAGTATGTATGACTAGTTTATCAGCCAGTATATACTGTTAAATATATGATCATCCAGTATATACTGTTATATATGTTATCATCAGCTGTATAGATTTGATAGCTTAGTCGTGATTAATTCGATATTATATACTATATAGTATAGTAACGCTATATAGCATTATATTTTTGATTAATATTAATAAAATATTAATTTTTCATTCATATTTTTTGAATTTGTCAAATTAAAAATAATTTCTCTTCTATAAATAGAATTATAATTCTTTAGTTGTTACTCTTAAAATGGTTATAGTTTTTTATAAATTATTAAATTATATTCTGCCCCATATGTAATATAGTTATGGTGTGTTGCAGTATATAGAACCCGTAGCAATTTCTCGTTATGACACCGTTCTATAAAATCTACGACTCGTTATTAACGATGATGTAATCTATTCAGGAATTCCGAATATCTAGAATCAGAGGAACATCGCATGTTAGTTATATAGCGTTAGTTGAGTTAACCTAAATACTAAATATAATATATATATATATATATATATATATATTAATTAATAAAACTGCCTGTGTGGCTCAGTGGCTAAGGTGTCAGACACACAAGCAGTAGGACACGGGTTCGAGCCTCGTCCGGACCATTAATTAATTTTATAAAATGGATCTTAAAATATTATTTAGAAGTGATCTTATATAATTGTGTATAAATCAATGATCGTCTCTCGTTAAAACCATGGATGCCTTAACATGAGAGCGACTTCGAAGGGACATTAGAGCCATATATGGTTATAAGTGAAAACGTCATCTAAGTTCCTGGATGGGATGAAAGGACTCCACCAAATAAAAAATAACAATATAATATATATATATATATAATTAGATTTAAATCAGAATACCCGCAACAATAAATATCGGCACTTAATATCAATAATCATTCGGTGCACATATTTAATTATGGCCGATGTTCCGATTACGGCCTAATTATATATTCGTATATATTATATTGTTATTTTTTATTTGGTGGAGTCCTTTCATCCCATCCAGGAACTTAGATGAAGTTTTTACGTATTATATGCGTATTAAATGTGACGACCTGTGACCTAGTATAAGTTTATTTAATAAATAACATTAAGTCAGTATTACACTGCGGCCGGAAATATTGTGAATATATGAAAAAGTCATCCGCAATAAACTCGAGAGATGGTGTAAATGTATAATACGTGAGAGATTAGAGATTAGCGATTATGTCAAAATAGATATTTGTTTAATAACAAATGAATCACTTTGAATGCGTAACCTTTAAAATACGATTTTGAACTAGTTTTATTATTCATAAACCCACTATTTGCAATTATAAGTATAATATAATAATAGTAATAGCAAAGATATAACACTCCCTATGCATGCAACGTAATTTAGTAATACCCAATGCCGCTGCTAGCAGTAGTATCAATGAAATAGATTTAGGTTCGGCTCTGTTTGCATACAACAATGTTTTCATTTCTCTATTAAATTACATGCAATATAAATTAGCTTTTACTTACTAAATATATACTTATAGCATTTAAAACATACATATCATATTTGTTTGTTATATATTAGTAATGAACACTTAGTTTTCATCATATAAATATTAATTTAAAGCATATTATTTAACATTTTAAAAGTGTATAGTTAAATACGAATTTACATTATAAACAACACATAGTTCCTAAAAGTAATCCGCTATAGGTGTAACTGGGGTATTTTGTATACAAATTCGAATTACACGATTTCGCATAAATGTTATATCTCTCCTTCTGAAAATCTTTGGTAATAGTATAAAATAATATTTCAAAATAGTTAAATTTGAAATTTATTATATACTTTTTAAAAAATTATATTAGAAATAATAATTCAATATTTACTATATATATAATAGTATAATTAATAAATATTAATACTAATAATATACACATTTTTATATAAATACAATTCTATGTGTATCAATATGATTTTTTAATTGACATTTTCTTCCAACACTTTATTCTAATTACAATAATGAAAGTTATTATATCATTAATGTATAAGAACATTATATTTGTATAGCTGTGAATGATCTTAGTCCAAAGTGATAAATGGAATATATTAATACTTTATTTTGTATAATTATAAGACAATTAACATTCCATAGAATGCTAGGTATATATATATATATATATATACAACAATGTATTAGTTTAGTTATGAAATGTGATTTGTATAATAGTTATACAGATATTAAAAATCTTATCTTATTTATAATTTATAAACAACATATATTAGTTTGGATAGATAAGATAAGTATATGAGTAATATATATTTTCCAATTAATCATATCAATTTTATTTCAAAAAAATAAAATTAATTCTCTGATTGTCACACTAAATTTTCAACTTATAACTCTATTATTAAATTAAATAAAACATGAATATAAGTTTATAGCTATTAATATAATGTATAGGTGACATAGATAATTATAGAGATAAACTATCACATATATATATTGCATCATTTATTAAAGATTAATTCTTAAATATATATTATACGTCTAAAGTCTATGACATACCAAACATTACCGATGATATTGTTGACGATATAAATTTAGAAACTCGAATGCCAACATTATTTAAGTTCTACGAATACGATTTTCTTTCTTTGTAAATAAATATCATATGTTTGCAATTTGAATTATTGATATATGTTTTTAAATATTTATTAAAATTTATATAAACTATCGTATTAAGTGTAAAATATTATGTTATTTGTGCTTAAATGCCAATGATAATAGAAAATGGAGGTGCTGTTGTAATATAGTAATGTTTGTTCATACTCGACCACCATGGCATGTGAATTTAGAAAATATTCCAAATAGAATTATAGAGAATATTTTCTGTGAATATTTAAGTGTAATGTCCTCAGCGATGTCCTCTGAAATATCCTCGGTGATGATCTCCATACAACTGTTATGTGGTATAGGCTTAACATTAAGATCTCCGTGTTCTCCACAATTCATTATATATATCTAAACATATATATGTTATATTGATTTAAAATTATATTGATTAAATCTTAAATATATATCGGCACTAATTTATTGATATATAATGAACCTATAGTTATTCAGATCCATTAATTATAATATATCCTTATTCTACATTATATATTTATTTCCTAAAATTGAATTATTTTATTAAAATTTATAATATATATATATATATATATATATATATTCATTTATGAAGTATAGGCAATATAGGAAATATTACTTAAATATGATTAGATTAATTTATAGATTAATGTATATTGTTAATATTTGAAAAATGTAAGGAATGTATATTCAAAAAATTATTTAATTTGTTTATTGTTACATTATATATTATCAAATAGCAATTTTGCATATTACTAATATCATCTTTATAAAATATAAATATTTTCTATTATTTTCAATTATTTAGATATTATATAAGTTTATATATATATATAAACTTATATATAATATACTTGAACTTATATTTTATATATATAATATAAAGGGTAATTGTCTCGATAAGCTCTGCTTCTATAATTACCCGGTTGTTAAAACCAAATCTGATAATAATAATAATAATAATAATAATAATATATATATGTAATATAATTTATACATTTATGCAATTTGTTATAATTTTAAAGCTTTTATAATTTATTCAAGCAAAAATACGTAGTTAATAATATGCGTAATAATGATATTCATACAATATATATTTCAAATTAAATAATGATAATAAAATTATATTTAATCAGTTAAAATGGAAATTAGAAGATTATGAATTATATATTATTTATTTATCTTTTAAATAGTTTATAATTCTGAATTGATTGACACATAAAGGTCATGATATACGCAATGTTAGTTATAATACAATATACTCGTGTGCATTTTCCATGATTATTAAATAAATTATCGCACAAAATAGAAAAAGTTATAATTAGAACATTTTGCAATTAATGCGGAAAAAATGCATACTTTTACGAATACATGCTTTCACGATAATGTCACCCCATCGTACGTGTGAATGACAGTTTATATAATGTTATTTTACTTTTTAATAAATCGGTATAACATCAATAATATTTCCATAATTCCATAATAAATATTATATTATTAACTATATTTTGTATAATTTATATATGATATTGTTTTAAATACGATTTAAATCATTTACATTAAATAAATAGATTATGTAATGACCCCCCATAAATCATAAATTAAATTATAACGACGTAAATAAATATAATCGTAACATTATAAATAAGCATAATACGACTGATAACCACTATCTAGATCAAGAGCTTTACCTGAACTTCCTGATGATCAACTTGTTAGTTCATCTTATCCAACTTATTATTAATAAGTACATCATATCTTATATTTAACATCTTATCTTATTTATAATAAGTACATATTATCTTATTATTATTAGATACATCATATCTTATTATCAATAAGTACATCATATCTTATAATTAACATATTATCTTATTAATAATAAGTAGATCTTTATACACAAGAAATATATCTGAATATATTTGTAAGCTCATCACTTATTACTCTATCCGAGAAAACATTTTTAATAATCGCATCGTTAATATATTTTATACACAATTAATATAATAAATAACCTAAGGAATATAATATTTACATTTTTTATATAAGGGATAATATATTTTTTATAAGTTGCATAATTAAATTAAATTTAATAATAGTTTCATATATAATTATATACATTATAATGTATATAACATATACCATTAGATTAATGACAATCAGATATACTTATAACTATTCGTATACGGAACGTTACCCACCTCCTGCTCCGACAGGAAGGTTCCGATACCTACGCCCGTATCGAAGACCCGGCCACAACGCGAGTGTACTGCGACCCGTCGTCTCCCCAGCCTCCTCCTTCTTCCGATGCCGTAGAGAATCTGAGACGATCGCCTCCACCGCCCGTAGACGCCAACATCTCGCCGTTCTACACAGACATCGGAATCATTGATCTACCGCCACCCACGACCTCCGACCCCGCAGTATCCACAACTTCCGGCACCGCCGTATCCATCGAAATACCTCGTACGGCTTCCGGCGCGCCGTTGTACAGCGAAATCGGTCGCAGCCCCGGCGGCGGCGGGAGGGACATCAGCATAACGGGCGTAGTCGAGTCGGAAGTAGCGACCACCGCCGCCGGAGGAGATTCTCCGCCCGAGTATCGCGTGGGTGTTCGTCGCGATAGTTCGTCGGTGTACGCGGAGATACAGTCTGGTTTCGACTCGCCTCTCTACGCCGAAGTCTCATCGGGTGGGGGCGCTACTAGTGCCGCAGCTTCCACCGCCGCAGCTGTCTACGATACGGCTACAGCGCCCACCTCTCTCTACGCCGAGATAGCGCCCCGTTACTCGGTGATAGGCGCTCGTCCCCCGCCCCTGCCCACATCACAACAACAACCGCGGCGACGACAAGAGTCCGATGGTGGCGATGACGAATCGGAAGCGGAGACGGGAGGTTGCGACCCCTCGGTAGGTCGCGACCACATCCCCAAGTACTCGCTACTGTCCGCTAGAGAATCGCTGGCTTCGTTACGCGAGAGGGGCGCCCTGCTGCAGGCTGCAGACACCGGCGATAGTAACTCCACAGTGTATCAGGAGATCGTCGAAGGTTCTCTTTCTATGCTAGCGTTATAATGTCGATAAGTTATGTCCTTTATGTTATGCCTATTACATTATGTTTAATACGTATCGATAATTAAATTATACCAATTATTTGATGTCAAATATATTACTTTAAATTAATAATATCAACTACTACTACTACTACTACTACTACTACTACTACTACTACTACTACTACTACTACTACTACTACTACTACTACTACTACTACTACTACTACTACTACTACTACTACTACTACTACTACTACTACTACTACTACTACTACTACTACTACTACTACTACTACTACTACTACTACTACTACTACTACTACTACCTCTACTACTACTACTACTACTACTAATACTACTACTATTGGCATTAATTACCTCACTATTTATAGAAGCAGAAACCTCTCCTCTCAATAGAACTGAAGTCAGTGCCTCTGGTTAGTTAGCTGTTCATACCGATGTATTAGCTAGTATAACATGTGTATTAGCTAGTATAACATGTGTATTAGCTAGTATAACATGTGTATTAGCTAGTATAACATATGTATTAGCTAGTATAACATGTGTATTAGCTAGTATAACATGTGTATTAGCTAGTATAACATGTGTATTAGCTAGTATAACATGTGTATTAGCTAGTATAACATGTGTATTAGCTAGTATAGCATGTGTATTAGCTAGTATAACATGTGTATTAGCTAGTATAACATATGTATTAGCTAGTATAACATATGTATTAGCTAGTATAACATGTGTATTAGCTAGTATAACATGTGTATTAGCTAGTATAACATGTGTATTAGCTAGTATAACATGTGTATTAGCTAGTATAACATGTGTATTAGCTAGTATAACATGTGTATTAGCTAGTATAACATGTGTATTAGCTAGTATAACATATGTATTAGCTAGTATAACATGTGTATTAGCTAGTATAACATGTGTATTAGCTAGTATAACATGTGTATTAGCTAGTATAACATGTGTATTAGCTAGTATAACATGTGTATTATCTAGTATAACATGTGTATTAGCTAGTATAACATGTGTATTAGCTAGTATAACATGTGTATTAGCTAGTATAACATGTGTAGTAAGGCCTGATGTAACATTCGTTTTCATCAAATGTATTATATTAAAATATCATTAATTATCTTTAAAATGATGAATAATATGTTATACAAATAATTATAAGTATATAAAATATACATTTTAATTACAGCCTAGATATAATACTTTTATAAACAGTAATATTAGCATTATAATATTCTTATCTGTTTAATATATTAAATGTATCACGTATATTTTATATATATAATCATTTATATTATAATGTACATATTTTAGTATTAGTAAATATTATATATTACCATATCAATGTTTTACAATATAAACAGGGATTCTTCTTACGTCTTACTCAGAAACACACGTAAACTTTAGAATATATAAAACTTATATCTAAAAAAAATTAACTTTAATCACTATTTTAACTGAATCCTTTCAAGAATCATATAATTTATAATATATACCTATATTTTGAAATAATAATAAGCTAAAAATATGATTATATTAAAAAGATCACGCAACAAAATGGTATATTTCATTATAATTATTACACTCACACAATTAGTTCACTTACAATATGTTATAATAATATAAAATAGTTATTCTGTTAGATATGAGTGTAACACATATAGAAAACAACATATTAATTTTTGTATCATTTTATAAATAGCATTTTTTTAGACCTATGTTCCCTTATCTTATACATGTAAACGCCCCTACACTATATATTGTATATATTTTACAGGATAATATTTTATTATATTATAAAATACAAATCTATATATATATACATATATATACATATATACATATATATAGATTGAATAAGTTTCCCAGTCTAAACTATCACTTACAATGTTTTAAATCCTAATATTAACTTGTTTTGTATTTAATATATACAAACTTATTCACAAATTAATTTATTAATTAATTATAATATATTATGTCATATTATTTCAATATTTGATCCATCGATTTAAAGAAAGTGGATAAGCAGTTGATACAGGCAATGCATGTAAAAGATATATATATATATGAGAATAATATTTTTCTCTATAAATGAACAACATGGTATCACTGATTTTGATTAGATATTAGTCATATTATATAGGTCAAATATTTAAATATTAGGATTTTCATTGAATTAGATATAAGTGACTTTTTTCTAGTGATGTAAATGATGCCGAACTGAGACTTTAAATTTAGTAGGTTTCCACTGCACAAAGTGCCATACACTACTTTCAATTGTTTATCCATTTTATTTTCTTCGAAGATTCAATCTAGTTAAATTTAATTTATATATATACATATCAAGTAATTGTTTTATTTATATAACTAAGATCAAATGAAATTAGATATTTGTATATATGTTATAATAATAATAAATATAATATATAGGTACTACATATATCCTACTCAATATCAGATATATTAATCGTAAATATTTTGAATTTTAATAATTATATTTATGTAGATACATGCTTTTCAAATTAGATTAATTAATGATGAACTTCTTATGAACTAAGGATCTGAACCATAGTTCATATTATTACACAATGTAGTTATAACTATTTAAGGCCACGCTAAAATATACCATAAAATCACAAACACAATCATTTTCTTGTATTAGTCAAATTTGAAATATTATCTTTAAAGTGATGTATAAATTTTGTTTTTATGTGGAACTCATAATCGGAGAATTTTAAATTTATTATTATCTATTTTATTTATATATTTTTTATTATTATTTATAATCAAGATATATATAATTAAGTTTCTATACATATAATGACGTATATTTTACACATTTTTTTTAAACATATACATATCATATATATATTAGGAAATTATTTATTTGATCTCTAAAATAATAACAATTAATTAAAAACTGAATTTACTCAAACTAAATATTATTACTATGTTTATACACTAACATAAATTGAATATAATAATGATAATGTTAAGTATATCATTATCATAATATATTTATTATTATTATTATTATCAGATTTAGGTAATGACATGGTAATTATAGAAACAGTGTTGCTTATCGAGACAATTACCCCTTATATGTATCATTATTTTCACTGTTTTTTTATAATATTAATTTATAATTATTTATCAATTGTTCATTTTTTCTGTGTTTTATTTCTAAATATATGGGAATAACTCGTAGGAAATCCATAAGAGAGAGAAATCGTATATTTTATTATCATATATATTATTATAAACAATACAAAAAAAATATGATAATATATGATAGGATAAATATTATTTAAAAACTAATCCTACTTTTTATCTTTTACACGTACAAATTATAAGTGTCTCCTCCTGCCCTCAATATTACATATAATATGATATTATAGTAACAAAATTTAAATTTATATTAAAGAAAATCACAGTGATTCACATATTTTTGAATAATTTTAAATTCAAATTTACATTTATAACAATACATAGTTTTAATTTGCTATAAGAAATATTTGTAAATAAATAACAGTAACTTTTAAATTTTGACAATTTTTTCAAAATTAGTTTTTATTATTTTATTAAATAGATTTTATTACTTTATATATAATTAAAATATAAACTTTTACATTGTTGGGGAAGGGCCGGCAAAATATATGATTTTTAACTAAATATATATTTTATTAAAAATTATATTATATAAAATTCAGTAAATTTAATATATTATCTTTTAAATGTTATAGGGCTTGTTGCATAAAAGTAACTATACGTAACATAAATTAGCATTTATAAATACAGCCATATACAAATATATATTAAAATAATAGTAACATATTAATAATTTTTTAAAAAACTGATGCTACTGCTCTTTATTTTTAAACTTAATTATCATTCCTCGAACATCAATAAATGTTGATCTACTCGATAATTGTATATTAATCTTTCAGAACTTAATTATAATAAACTCTTCATATATATCAAGTATGAGATACAAGTATTACTTAGTTACTGGAATTTTACTGGAAATTGTTATTTTAAAATTAGTGTTTTAAAGGTATCCTTCTCATTATCATATAATTCTATAAGTTAATATATAAATAGCTTTAAATGTAATTAATTAGACTAAAAAAATGTAGTCATTCTCTTATTTCAGATGTTATCATACTTTTAGTAAAAAAAAGCATATATCTTCATCTTGTAAATATTCATATGATTCGCCTGCCCTTAACCCTTTAAACCTAGTAATTTTAAATAATACTGCATTCAATGCCCAGATATTATGTATATTTAACAAAATTATACAAATATTTAAAAAAAATGAAAATGTGTATTCATATATTGTCTATTACAATTTATATTTATTTTGATTAGTATATAATATATTATATTAATCCTAAGAATAAAATTGAATATACATATTAATAATAATAATATATTTAATTAATTATAATAATTATGATAATTTTTAAAAATAAATAAATATAAATTTCAAACAAAAATGAAATATAAAAAATGTATATAAATAGATAGATATATACTGATAAAATATTTAAAGTATATTAATTAATAAGATATTTAACAAATTTTATAAATTAACTGACTCATCTGTACCTAAATTCCATATTAATGAGAGAGCCTATGCATAATTTATTCGTGATTAGGCCATTTATAAAATGTAAAGAAATAATGCTATAAATCTATAAACTTCGTCAAAATATAGCATTTTAACCTATAGTTTGGTTAATTTAATAATAACTATGTGAGTTTTATTCATATAATGCTGACAACATTATAAAACAACATTATTTCGTTAAATTATAATAATAATTAATTATTGTTATTTTTAATTTATATATTTACATAATTTGTGTGTGCATATTTTGATGTTCATTTAAATGCTTTTTATTTTAAAAACTAAATGTTTTAAAAATATTTTTAATATTTAAAATAAACTGGAATATTTTTATTATTATAATTATTTAATTATAATACACGATATTGATGATATAAAATTTGCATTTATAATTTATTTAATAATAATTATTTATTTAAAAAATAAACACTAGATTTGTATTATATGCAATTTCTCAAAAACTAAAATATAAAGATAATTTTTTTTAAATCCTTTAATAGAGAAAATATTTATTCATTTTCATTTATATAAATCTAGTGATGAATTATTTAATTATATACGCTAATAAATAAAAGGCGGTCCGAGATGCATGGGCTTTAAAGAGTTAATGTGAATCAACTAGACGATTTTTAAAATTTTAAATAAATAATTTGAATATTCATAAAATAATGTAGTATTAATATTGCATATTATGTGTAATAATTAGTATTTATGACTATTATCTAGGTGCTGTTATTTTCAGATTAACATGTTAACTAAGTGATGGCTACACATACACGCTAATATAATTAACACATACTCTCTAATCGCCGTGCAAACGTCTATTGAACTATATAGATCATATTATAGCATATAACATATGTATTATAACATATAACCTATCATATTATAACATATGTATCATATTATAACGTATAACTTAACATATTCACCACACAGTTGATGATTTGTACGCGAAACCCTGCAGAAGAAAAGGTTACTATTCTAGTGTACTAGCGTTACGTTCACTTTTCACAGTATATCTATCTATGTTCGATGTAATTCATCGGTTGGCTCGTTGTATTTAGTTCTATTTTCTATTTTATAAATCTTTAACTATTTCAAGTTGTATTCTTACTCGATTTAAATCGTAATATACATTTACACTTAAATATAATTATAAAACGAATATATTCATTTAATTTATACATATACAATTTATATAACATTAAAGAAACAATTGTTAACATGTTGTCACTTTATACACGCACGCACACTCTCTTATCGCAGTGGAAGCTCAGCCGATATCACCTCGTCAGCGTATCTCTGAAGCGAAGCGAGCGTTCTTCGGCGAAACGTCGCGGTCCATCGCTCGCGTGCTGTCGGAAGAACACGCCGCCGAAACCACCGCCGCTACTACTAGCGCCACCGCGCTGCCAGACGACGAAGAGTGCAACTACTACTCGCAGATTAATAACGCCCTGCCACCAGAACCTATTTACCAGGAAATCTAACCACCACCACCACCACCACAATGACTATAGAATTCAGTCGTCTACATCGATCATCATATCATTGGCTATCATTATAGGGCATTCTTTTCTCCCTCCTCCTTGTGTTGTTGTCGTCGTCGTTTATGTTGCATACACAACATACACCGTTCACTACCGTATTGCCTATCACTATAATGCCGGACCACAATTCTATTTACACATACCCACACGTACATGTTACTTATACGACTAGGATATTTACAACCTTTATATGTACACTTTATTTACATAACTCTCACTCGTTACGAATACATACTCACTTCCTGTACACACACACACACACGATATACAGCATTGTGGCCTTCAATAGCTATGCATGAAGTCTATTGTTATTGTTTCATTTACCCGTAAGATTCATATCATTATCACTCTCGTCGGTTGAGATTGTTATATATACCTAAAGACTACGACTACTATTACTCTTCAATCTACTGCTATACACACGCTAGCTCGAGTATTATTGTAGTATCATGTTTTATCATTAATATTTATTAATAAAAACACCAATTTCATTATTTTCGCATTTTTTTAGATATTTTTATTTTCGACGTAAAATACATATAAACGATTACCACAAATACATTTTATAGGATTTTGTAGAAAAAAGTATTATATTAAATAATAAATATATGTATTTATAAAAATTATAATGTTTATATTAAATTATAAAACTATATGGGATATATTTACATTTATATAATACTTGATATTGTTTTTAAAAATTCTATCCTCCTGAAAATAATGGGTTTTCAGAGAAGCATAATTAATATGATCATTAAGTAGAATTATTATTGAACAATAAATTGTTCAAGAGATATTTAAAAGATATTAAAAATATTTTATATAATATAAATAAATATTAAAAATAAATTAAATTATATATTTAATTGTTAAATTACAAATTTTTGTATTCATCATTATATAATATAGATGCTATATTTTAATTTTAATGAAAATATATTTCATTTTTATGGAATCATATTTCTAATGTTAAATAATTTATACTAAAACACATTATTTTATTATTTAAATAACCTTCTAGTATTTGTATAGTATTAGAAATGATATATACATATTTTATAACTACTAATTTTTATATTTAAAATGTGAAATATTGTATGTAAATAAATATTTTGTTCTTAATTTAATGTTACAATTTAGTATAATAAATAAAAAAAAATAAAAATGCATTATTAATTTATATACTTATATTTGTAGTATAAAGGTAGATCTACAATTAGTATTCTGATATACTATAACCGCTAGTATAATAATATTAAACCTATTTGTTCACTATTTATAATCGCATTCTAATTTAATATGCATAGAAAATTATTCTAAATAATATTTAAAATTTTGTTTACTTATAAAAATGTAGTTATTCTGAATTAAATATTATGTATATATTTTATGAAGAATAAAATATATATATGGTAAATCTACAAGTATTATTATTTATAAAAAATATATAGTAGAATAATTTTATAATATTGTATAATTTATAATTTATCTAATATATTTAAAATATAATGTGTAATAAATCATGAAATATTATAGTTAATCAATAATATATATAAAATTTAATATACATAAATGACATATTAAATTTGGAAATTAGAAACCAAAATTTTATTAATAATACATATATGGATTTTTAATATTTAATCTAATATTTGGATAAATTGATGTAAAAAAGTTGATCTCTTTTTATGCGCGTGACATATCATCCTAACAAGTAATTTATAGTTAACAAATAGAAATCTCTCGTAGTAGATTAATGTTGTGTTTATATCATAAATAATAAAGGTAAAGTGTTTGTCTTAAAGAATATTAAATATATTGACCACGTAAGTACAGTACAATAAATGAAACGTGTGTTATGAAGGAGATGGTTGCGACTAAGCCGATTGTTTACGACGACGACGACAACGATGACTCATGCTATAGGACGCTTAAAGTAGACGTAGACACCTAGTAAGTAGTAACACATACGCTTGATCGTATCGTCGTATTTATTGCCGGCCAAAGATTATAGAAAATGTCGCCACCATCGTCGAAACGAGCGCGCTCGAAATGCGATAAATCTCATTTCATAAAATCGCGTGAATAGAATAGGTTGACGACCTCTAAACAGATACACGAGGAGATAGGGGACAATTGGGGGCCTACTATATGGGGCCTATGCCTTCTTGTCCTTCTGGATGGGCAGGTAGAGTTTAAACTCTGCGGGCAGTTCGTCTTCAGAGTAAAGACGATCCGAGAAGTAGACGCGACGTATCCTGCAGTTAGCGTGGATCTAGGGGAGACGGGGGTGTTATTATTATAAAGCGTACGTAATGTTGAACGTATAGGGGAAGTGTTATAAATCAAGGGTAATGTTACGTCGCAATATATATATTATATTTATTTATTTAAATATATTCAATAAATTATCAAATTACAAATTAGATATTTCTTAATTTGTGTTTAGAATGTACGTATCGCTTGTAGACACAATTCTCAAGCAATTCAAGCAATTCAAGCAAGCAATAGACTGATTTCTGATTTAAATATCATAAATGTTTTAATGAAATAGAAACAAAATTGAACATATCATTTTATGGTATAATTATATGTGAATTTGTTCTTGTGTGATATACCTAATCAACATGCATCGAAAATGATATATATTGAAGATATATATATATATATATGTTTATACCGATTATATTACGCGCGTCCATCTGTATTGCGATCGAAGTAAACCTGTACGCGTAGAGTTTCGATGTAGTTGGTACCGTAGGCCCTCCTAGTGAAGTCGCTGAGGTTGAACTGAATCTGATTCCAGCCGTCATCCAATCGCATCGGCATCGTGCAGATGAACGGTTTCACTCGCGTCGTCGACTGGTAGTTTGAGGCCCGGAATCTTCTGCGAACGTTCTTGTCGTCCAGTACCTGTAGCGGGGGTATTCGTAGTAGTGATGAACGGTTTCTAATTATTTTGTGA
Organism: Osedax fenrisi; assembly: GCA_964019155.1. Taxonomy (NCBI): domain Eukaryota; kingdom Metazoa; phylum Annelida; class Polychaeta; order Sabellida; family Siboglinidae; genus Osedax; species Osedax fenrisi. Next base: position 20,768,303 of record OZ025244.1, on the reverse strand, counting down.
TTTATATATATATATATGAGTGTTTAAATGCACTATTACGATTACAATTATAAAGTAAAAACTAAAGAGATTGCCATTCGCGAAATAATTATATTATATTTGAAGTACGCGCGCTCGAAATATTTACGTAAATAAAAAATAACGGAAGCGCCTAAACAATTAGTGTAATAGTTACTATTATTATCGGTATTACCCTCAGTATATCTTCATTATCGTTAGTATCGGAAGGGTGCGTACACTTGACACATGGTTGCACTTATTTAGCGAGTGTTAAATTGGAATTAGGTTCCGTATATTGCATTGAGTCGCTATCGTTACTTTATAACGGCTTCAAATTAAGAGTACATTTGTTCTCAGTTTCGTCTTATAAATAAATATTATAGAAATAAACTATTAATGATGTTAATGGATCGACGTATCGGCTTTTATTTAAATATCGAATTAATCAACTATATATATATATATATATATATATTATTGGGTGACAAATTGAAGATGACAAAAAAGAAACATCAACATCAATAATTTGAAATCATTTAAAAGTAAAAAGATATTGTATTATTATTATTTATATATAGTAAACCATTATAAAAAAATACTTTTAATAAATTATTATTATATATAAAATATCATATGTTTATCATATAAATAATATATATATATGAGCTTATTGAATAAAATATTGCCATTACCTGCACTTCAAAAGTGAAATATTTCTTCATATTTTTGATAATCATGACTAAAAATGGTAATTTAATTCCTAGTGTTTTCTTAGCTTCAGCGGGACATGTTATAAACGTAGTACTGTAAACAAATATGTATTATAAATATAATTAATAAAATGAATCTATGTAATTATTAAATATTCATTTGTATTATTGATATTTAAAATTTGATTTAAAGCATTATGAATTTATCTAAATAGTTTTAGTTTAAGCTTTATTAATTTACTCTAAAAATATTAATAAGCTGTTTCATTACCTGACATTGGTACCGATAATTTCCAATACCAAGGACTGGATATCATTATCCGTGATTCTCTTAATGTGCCCATTTCTCACCTGTTCCGAGTGAATGTTATTTAAAATGTTATTACATGAGAAAATAAATTATATATATATAAATATAAACTAAATTTGATAAGATTTACAAATAAATATCCAAAATTGCATATGTAATATTATTATTAACGATAAATTTTACATGATTTATATGATATGAATAGAAGTTCGATATTATCTACATATATACATATTCACATTTAACTAGATATATATATATTATGTGAATTCATATTTATTTGAGGTATGTGTTATTTATATCAATAAACTTTATGTAAACTTTACATTACAACTATATTAATTGGTAATTTCATAACAAAATTATTAGAATTATAAATAAATATTTACAGTAGTTTAAACTATTTATAGTTTTATGTATAGTTATATATAATCATTATAATTATTAAAAGGAGGCACTGTTAACTTTAGGAAACATTTTGAATAGATCAAAAGTAATAAACAACTGCGATTAGGGAGTGTTTACACTGTAATATCTACAACGGTGAATCGAACGACATAATGAAAAGGTAATCTGCAACAATAAAATCATCGCAGATTCTCATCTGCATACATATATATATATATATATATATATATATATATATATATATATTTATAATTGTTCGGTTATATGTTATTTTTTTGTTTTTCTAATTTATTGTGTTCATTTGTGAGTGTTTTAAATTTGTTTTGGTGCCTACTAAATATATATCATCTTCATAATAATAATACATTTATTGAGTTTAAATATAACAAAATCACTCAATGGATATCACAACAAAATAATTTATTTTAACAATATCTTTATCTCATAATTGAGCGAGATATCTAAAAATATATATGTGTATTATAATATAAATACATATATAATATATTTAATAAATATATATAAATATTATTTATACTTATTATATTATTAAAGCTATATTATTTAATTTACTTATATTTATCTACATTTATAATAGTCATTTAATATAACATTAAAATGTATACATATATTGTATATTTAATATTATATTATATAATTATTATAATAATATATATATACTAAAAGAAATATACATACTATGTAGCATATGTATATAGTATATGTAGTTATGATTAATACGATTATGAGACTTAAATACTAATGTATGCATATTAGGTTAAGTTACACCGTGTAAACTATTACAAATTCAATTTGAAATTGCCTTAAGTTACCCAAAACCAATATATTATATTTTATATTTAATATTTAAATAAATTTTAATTAAAGATTAATAATTAAATATAATAGTATAATGTATAATAAACCAAATAAATATTGTATATATAAATTAATATAATAAAGTACATAATATACCATACTAAATATACTATTTATAAAATAGATATTTAACAACACAATAATAATAATTATATAAATAACAAAAACAACATAAATAATATTACAATATATTTTTCAATCAATTTATGATACATATTTATATATAATTAATATATATCGTTGATACATATGTGTATTATGTATTTATTATATATGTATATATTTTATATAGCTAGTTATGGTATTTAATAACGTATTAAATTGATAATTCAATATTTATTTTAAATGTCGAACTTAAAATGTGATTAACAAAATATATTTATAACGTTAATTATAACAATTAAATGTAATATATATATATCTCAATTCTTATTATTGAAATAAATTATTTAATTATATATTGATATAGTAATATTTATATATGATTATTTAAATTTAATAGCAGAATTTTAATATTAATATTCTGAGAATATTAATTTAGTAATTATAAATAAACAGCATCAAATAGAATCATAATATGACTAACTCTCTTGTCCCAAATCTGTAATGGTTTCGAACCTATGCTATATAAAATAGACAGAAATCCACTCTGAAATGTATTCTTGAACATGATGTTTTTAAATCATACACAATTGAGATACTATCGCTTTACTGTTTATATTTAAAATGAATACACGCGTCGGACTGTGTATAAAATGGCCTATCCAGTTGCCAGGCGCGGGTCGTTAAGCGTTCTTGATTCTGATTGGTGTCGCTAAGGGGGTTTGTTTACCTGACTGAAAACCGTAATTTTAGATTCTAGTATTTTGCGACAAATTGTAATTTCACTATCGACATAGTTACACTCGTAACGACTATGAGTAATTATGATTTAACCTAGACTCGCAGTTCTCGTAGATTTGACTAATTATAGTGGTGTGGCACTATAACAATAGTTATATTATTTTAACTTATGTAATACAATGACAATGTGAATAGGTATATACCTACATCATATATTATTATAATAATTATATATGATATATATCATATATACTGTATATAATATACATATTTTATATGTATATAATTATTATATAATAGTTGATAATATATTAGTAATATTACTGGGTATATTAATTAGTAATTAAATTAGTATTATAATATTATATTAAATATATATATATATATATATATATATATATATATATATATATATATATATAAAGTGATATTAATTTATGAAATATATTAACCTAAATATAATGATTATGGGAAAGTGTTATGTACTTTCGCTCTCATTTGCGAATGTAAGCCTTTAAGCGTATTTTATTATAACAATAACATTATATTATATATTATTACGTCATATTACGTCATAAATAGTATTACCTATAATATATAATACATTAATTAGTAGACTAGTAATTCTATATATGAAGTAAAATAATTAATTGGTTGTAGTATATAGTTATGTTATTTTATAATAGGTTTACATGGGATATATATATATATATACTTAGGTATATATATATACCTAGTATATATACATATGTTGTATTATTATAATAATAATTGATTATAGTATAATATGTATAGGTATAACTACTATATAGTAGGTACTATATATTACCTATTACTATCAGAGCTCACTACAAAGACCTCCTATAACATCTGAGGTTATAGGAGGTATTGCCACTACTAGTGATTTGTTACTCGTATATATAGGTATTATTATAGGTATTCCTATACTTAGAATTAATATTATAATCAACTTTGATTGCTTACCTATAGTTTATAGTAGGTACATAACCTTAATGTTAGATATATATATATTCATACAGGTATCCTGCAGGCATGCCTATCTATTAAATATACCTTTATATTATATACTAATATAAATATATAAAATGAAAAAAAAATAATATAAATGTGATATTTGTATATACAAATATTGCTATATATATAATATGCTAAATACTGTATAATATACAATACGGTATTGTCAATACCTCATATAACCTCGAGGTTATAGGAAGTGTTGCTATATAGGAGCATTACATTGTCTAGCATTGCTACTTTAGCTAAAGGGTGTAAAGTCTCTAGATATATTCTACTTTAATACACATTGTTTTCGCAGATGGATATTTTATTATCTCTAAAGTATTAATTATGTCATTGCAATGATATCAATACCATGGTATCCTTATTATTATGTAACTTATTATATTATATTATTGAAATATGATTAGAATTATTAGGTTAACCTGTACAATAAGTGGATGAAAATATTAAAAATAATTATGATTTTAATAATCATATACAATTTAAATTAATTTTAATCAATGATATTGGTTGTATTTTCAATGTTTGGGAAAATATTTTCCCTTGAAATGGTAACAAATCTTTGATATATTTCTTTTCTCTACATATAATATATATATATCCAATTTGAACAGCCAATAGATCATAGAGCTAGAGAGAAAGCTTTCTCTCTAGCTCTATGCAATATATGTACAGCTAGATGATAACTATGTTACTATAGCTGGCTTCCATGTATTGGAAACATGGTCGCGGTAGTGAACGTTAGTGATGGTCTCTATGTCGGACATGTATCGGTGAGACTTGTTTGCAACCGTAGAACAGTAGGCGGGGCTTCGTGTCGATCCAATTACTGGTGTAGATTGTAGTAGAAGTGGCGACATCTGGAAGTTCTAAGACTTTTTCAAGATGTTCTTCAGACTCTGCACGGTTCGTTCGGCCAGGCCGTTACTTTAGGAGTGATAGGGACTGCTCGTCACGTGGTCAAATCCCCATTCGGATGCAAACGTTCGGAACGCTTGTGACGAATAGTTTCCCCCGTTGTCGCTAAGTAACCGGTCTGGGATGCCGTGTTCCGCGAAGAGTGTCTTTAGATGATCTATAATGGTTGCGCTGGTTATGGTCGCGCGCATAGCGTATACGAATGGGAATTTAGTATAATAATCGCATATAAGGAGATACGTGATATTGTTATATTAGAATAAGTCGAAATTAGGTATTGCCATGGATGGGTCGGTGTGTCGTATGGTAATAGAGGTTCCTTACACTGCTGGTTTGCGTGTTCTTGGCACTTGATATATGTTTGGATCATGTCTGTAAGATCCATCGAGATACCGGGCCAGTAGACATGTGATCCGGCTAGATCGCATGTTTTGATGATTCCCATATGAGGGATAGGATCCCCTATGGTACATAGGCTATGTAGAGTATTAAGGATCGATCGCCGCGAGTTTGGAGGTACGAGAACTTTCGGGCCTTTCAAGATTAAAGCGTCGTGTATGGTGAGTTCGTCTCTGAACGGCCAATAGTCTCTAAGTTCTTTCGTAACATCTCGATATACCTACTGCACGGGACTGATCTGCACGTCGATGTGTTCGCTGGAATTTGATGGCTGGCGGTAAAGCGCATCCGCTATCAGCATCTCTGTTCCCGGTTTGTAGAAGAGTTTGAAATCGTATTTCTGCACTCGGAGTAGCATTCTTTAGAGTCAGGTAGGTGCGGCGAATAGGTTCTTTCTGGTGATCATCTCCATGGAGTGTCTTGTGGTCAGACTGGACAATGAATCTGGTAGCGAAGACGTAGTTGTGAAACCTCTCGCATCCAAAGACTACGGCCAACATCTATCTTTCGATATTAGCGTAACGAGTCTCAGCCGGGCTGAGGGTCTTTGATGCGAAGGCGATGGGTTTGTCATCTTGTAGGAGGCCATGTCCTCAAGCATCTACTTGAATCTTTGTCTTCTTCTTTAGGTCGTAATATGACAGAGTGGTCTGTGAGCATATTCGATCTTTAAGTTATTGAATATCTTCTCGTAAGTAGGGGAGCACTGATAGTCGATGTCCTTCTTGAGAAGTTCGCGTATAGGTATCGCATGGTGTGCCATGTCTTTGGTAAGGGGTCCCATGTAGGTCGCGATACCTATGAATTCTCGCAGGGCCTGCGGAGAATCTGGTGAAGTCATCTGTTGGATCGATTTCACACGCCTGGAATCGGGATGTACGGCGTACAATGTACGCCATCTTGTCGAAGTGGAGACCAAATAAGGTAAGGCTGTATGTCTTTATCGAGTTGAAGACGAGGCCGTGTTGTGATGCGGTCCTCATCAGATGACGGAGGTTCTCGTCATGTTGTTGTTCGTCCTTTCCGAAGACGCCTACATCATCGGCGATTCCGATCATGGACATCGATTTGTCCTGGGATAACATCCAGTCCTCGACGATGGATTCGCGAACTCCTATCACGAGTTGTTCCGTGAGGCGTTGCTGCAGCAGTTCATGAACTTCCGTAATGTCACGGAATTCGCATCGTTGACCTTGTAGTCGTAGCTTAGTCATATGGATATCTATAGACTTATCTGGTTGTTGTCTCAATCGAGATATATTTATTATCGAGAGCCAGAAGTTCGAGCTAGGGGCACGTGCTTGGCGAGATAAACCCAGAAGGCGACGAGGGTCTTCTTGCTGGCATCTTCCTTCCGTTGTAGATCTGACGCCCGTCGCGTCATAGCCAGATGAGTACGTGGGCGAGTTTTGAATCGTCCTTGGTTCCTTCGAGCGGTCCTTCGAAGGTCAACTCAGCGTGTTGCTTGAACTCGTATAGTTCAGCAGTGACGTTCTCTGGAGTTCAGGAGCGAGTTCGTAGCTGTCACCATGTTATGTTAACTTGTGTATCATATAACATGTGCTTTATTAGACTGGCAAGAACACATGGCACTGACGACGTTCCATGAACGTGTAGGTACCTACCTACAGGCGTGTGGTACATATATTGGTTGTGAGCGAAGTGACAATATTGTACTGGCTAATTAGGGATGCAAGTGCAATAACACGCAGTGCGTCGCCCTAATTAGCCATGGCTACATCTGCAGACGGTAAACATATTATGTAATAATTAACGGTGAACTAGATATCGGATGCGTATGGAAAGTTCAACATATATGCTATTAGATTATCTAATAATAATACCAGGGATAATCCCTGATAATACTGTCAAAATTAAACTTAACAAATATTTACAACTAAATTGAAAATCTATAATATATATATATACGGTTATGAATAGTAACTTATGATATCATGAAATAATATTTTAAAAACTAATATCTTTGACAAACTGAAGAAATACCTGTTAACCTAGCGACTAATTTTATCATACAGGTAAATTTTAAAATATAGATAATTTTTAATTTTGATTACAAAATTTATATTTATTATTAATTGAAGTTTTTATCAAGTCAAATTCTACTTAGTGACTAGAAATGCCGATCATAAATGGTTGCTGTTGTTGGGACTCATTAAAAACTGGAAGTAAAGGAGCTTCTGTATTCACTTTTGTAAGATATTTAAATTAAAACTTATCAAGTTAATAAATAAATTTCATTTTAAATTAAATTTATATTAAAATAATTTTAATTAATTAAAAACATTATATATAGTATTTATAATATATGGATATTTATGATAAATAAATATCTATCAATATATATTAATACAAATAGCGATCACTACATTTAGTGACTAATGAATAACTATTTACTAAATTATGACTGTTCTATTTAAATAGTATTTACAAAATTTAAATAATAATTTTTAAAACTGGTATTATCAACTTCGCAATATCACATTACTATTCGTAATACTATGATGTAATGAATCATTTCGCGATGTATTGTCCTACATTTTGATCTTTGAAATGATCTCATGTATTATGTAATTTGAAAATATTCACAATTATATGTTGAATATATAATTATTAATAATAATTATAATAATTATAATATAATATGTTATATTAAGACATACTTATTATGTTGATAATTATTATGATAATAATTATGATAATCATAATGATTATCATTATCATATCATTATTATCATATGATTATAATACATGATAATCATCACGTATAACATATTACATGTAATGAATTTATCAATTATTTATAGTTTATAATTTAATAAGAGTACGTTAAATAATAAATATATATATATAAGTTATATATACATAAATCATATATTATATAACTCATTATTTGTATCAATTGATATGTATATTTACATATGCACCTATCAATTAAATACATATTTATGATGAATACAGTTATATTTTAGTTTTGTAAACACAATGCTTTACTATTATTATTCAATGAAATAAACCTACCTTTCACATTATATTTTAATGACTAAAATCTATATATTCTATGAATCACATTTTAATATTTCTTACTTTAATATATGTTGTCTACATTTGTCAATGAAATCAGTAAACTAATATTCTACATATATAATATATACATTGATATTGGCATTATTAAATATTTTTATTTTTGAAAATTATAAAATAAGTTATATATATATAATTTACATTATCTATTTCATATAGAACATTTATATCTTTTTTCATTTAATACAATCCAGATTAACAGTAACTAATAATATCTACATTATGTTAATATATATGAGTTAAAATTTATATATATATATAGCGTAAATATATGTTGGTAGAAGTAGTATTAATGCGGCAGTGTAATCTATAATTTATAGTGCACAATATACTTTTATTTGTAACCAGCGATGGAGTCAAATACGTATTTGTATTTGATTCTTTAAGAAAAATGTATTTCTATTTGTATTTGTATACAAATATAATAAATATTTGTATTCGATTCTTTAAGAAAAATGTATTTGTATTTGTATTTGATAAAGTGTATTTGACCCCAACCCTGTTTGTAACCAACAAATATTGATATCTTAATTAATGATGACGTAGTATCCGAAGTGTATACACTACTATAGTTATAGTTATAACTATAGTTATAGTTATAGTTATAACTACAGTTATACAACAAACTCGCTCTAATTCAAACCGGATTATTATATGTGCAGCGATGACGCTCGAAAAATTTGCGATATACGATAATATATGATAACGTATGATTGAGTTAAGGACGACCAGTAACACTTTGGCATCGGTGAACGCGGTGAGCGCTGATCAATGATTTACTAACGGTATGATAACTTTAGAAACACATACAATACTAAACTAATCTTTTCGAGGAAACTAAAGCAACGTCTATGCGCAACGGACGAGTCCACCCCAAAACTATATAACGAATAGTTACGGTTATCTCTATAATAATAGATCTTTGTACGCGTGTTGTAACTTTATTGTTTTCAAATTAAAATAGGGCGCGCGATATCTATAATCGATGGCGTTACTAGAAAAGTATATATTAAATGTATTAAAATATGTATTTAGCGAATTCATTATAAATGTACATGTAAACTTATTTAAAGTAAGTAAAATGAAATATATGATATACAAATAAGGATCCGAATGGGAATATTGAGCTGATTTAATATGTTTACAGGACTACGTGTATTGTATAATACGCAATACATTGATATCACAAATTGTTATCTAAATGATTCAATGCGTATCCTTGTATACAAACCATTACTTGTATCAATATTTATATTCATATATAGTGTATATTATACACCATACTAGGAAGAAAAAATATATCATTCCCTTTCCAATTCATTTGTCAAATACATTATAACTCTCACTATTTTCCATATAAAATTGATAAAATATATGATCAAAAATATATATATATATGTCAATATTTCTTGTTTTCCATTCTCTTACTGATATTTAATATAATAATCACGTCTATTTTTCCCAAAAGATTAACTATCACTTACTATCATAACAAAATTGCATATAGCCTAATAACTCACTTTAAATATATAATTTAGAACACCCTGATTACTTATACTATCTCTACTGAACTAGAATATTTAAATGGTGCGTTAACCTTAATTGATAAGCGAGCCTGTGCCCTCACAACCTTTGTTTTAGCTACCACCATATTTTTTAATAATATTTAAAATGGTATCCAACCAGCCCCTGTTAATTGTTATATAATAACTCCCAATTATTGATATATAATTTTTATATATTATTCAATTCTAAAAAACGCACTTATCTTATCTTTCAAGAAACATATAATATTAATAAATTCGAATACCAACGAACAATTTTCCTTCAAACTATATATTTTCCAAGAACTAAAAAGGATTTACAAAAGAATGGCACATCTCATTAATGATCTTCTCTATAGTAAATAGCATTCTGTTAAGAAATAACACAACACTGAATTGATTATACTCTTCGACGTCTCACTAAATGTACTCGCCTCTAACACTCCTATCTGACTACTACCGCTTGACCTATCCTCTTTATTTCACCAACTAAATATTACTGATCACCTACCGAACAGATTGTCATATGTTGTCATGGATAATACTGAAGTGCTAGAGTAGCTTCAGTGTGCTATAGCTTATTGTGAAACCCTTTATGAGGAAACATATTCATTTTATAAACTAGAACAACGAAATGGAAAATAAACAAACTTCTTCGAATAAATATTATATTTTATTATTACTCATATATATTCCTTTGAAATTAAGGGGGTTAGCGCGGGTTGAAATATGATTAATATTTTAATTTAAAAAAAAAATGTTATTACATATTATCCAATTTCGGTATCTTATTTTATCACATTGTAAAAATTGCAACTTATTTTTCTATCCATAAACAGTGTTATAATAGACCATATGAATTAAAAAAATTATGAAAATGACATGAAATTAATGAATATTATTTGTATTTTTATAAAATCTTGTCATTTATGATGTTATATTGCAATTTATTAAAATAAGTATTTTATTTAAAAATTTCTGTTTTAAATAGCATTAAAATAAATAAACAAATCACGTGTCTATATAACTAGATACCATTGGTTGAAAAGAGACGCTTCCAACGGAAAATTAGTAAAATTATTTGATTATAAATAAGTAGAATTTATGATTATAAATAACGTATTGTCGTACCTGTAGCTAATTCACAAAGAAAGATTTTACTAATTTTCCGTTGGAAGCGTAAAAAAACTTTGACTCTAATTTTCTCAATTTTTAACTTTTTCACTTTTAGGCATATTTAAAAGCCTAAAACTCCTTTGATAACGAATATTTTTATCTTAAATTTGTACCATCTATGTATAACATATATATTTATAATTATTATGTATAATTGTCATGTACAATTATAAATTCATATTCTAACTTTATATTATGAAAATAGATTATAAAATACTGATCATTCAAAAAAAAAAATGTAACTATTTTAAACTATTATATTTAAATAATTATAATTTATTATATTTAAAAAGATACAAGATAAATATAAAGTAGAATTATATCTATTGAATAAAAAAAAAAGTATTTAATTATCTTTAGTAGTTATTTATAGGTTGAGATCTAGCTAGAGCTATAATTAATGATAATTGACATTGCAATTGCGAACCCGCGCTAATACCTTTAATAATGAACTATTCAACAAAATTCCAATTTCCCTATTGTCCCATGAGGTTCATCATTTCTCTCTTCCGTATTATTCTCTATTTCATACTTGTTTCAATAATTAAATGGATTAAATATTTCAATATTTATACTTGCTTCGATATTTCCTATTAAATGACAACCTATGAGCTAAATATTGTCATCTATAACATGTACTTCATACTCTCCATAGCGAACATTATCAACTATAACACACACACTGCCTCGGTAACATCCAACACTTGTTTACCATTAACGACTTACTATTATAATTCAAATAGAATTGTTAAATTTAATATCCCGATAATATGTGCGGGTAACGTAATAATTAATCCTACTAAATAAACTAAAAGCCTCGACTTAAAACAACTAACTTTCAGCGACACTATTAACGATATGAAATGAACTATATCTCACCATTTATATAACATAATACGTCTACTCTACCCGAATATACATACGTTTAATTACGAATACTACTACTAATGATTCAAGACTACAATACTGTGTGACTCATTACTTTATTCAACAATACTCTACGCAAAAGCACTACCACATAAACTCAGCTGCACACCGTTAAACGTACTATTGTTCTAATTTATAAACTTAAGTATTGCTTATAGTTATTTTAGTAGAGTACTTTCATCCCATCCATGAATTTAGATAGTATTTTCACTTATAATCATATAGTTATAATGTCACTACGAAGCAGCTCTCATGTTAAGGTATAAATGGGTTTAAAGAGAGACAATCATTTATTTATACATATTTATATAAGAGAACTTCTAAATATTATTTTAAGACCTATTTTATTTAAGATCTATTTGGGTCCGGATGGGGCTTGAACCCGCGTCTTATTACTCGTGTGTTTGACGCCTTAGCCAACTGATCCATATAGGCAGTATCTTAAGAATACACAACTAGCATAGTATAACTTATAATCAACTTAGTTAGCTTGCTACACAGAAATATATTTAACTTTATAGTATAACTTATTAACTATTAACTGTATTGGTATTTCAGTCGAGTTTCCCCAAGTTTGTGTATCTCGTTGTCTAAGCATCTCAATATCTTATTAACTCACATGAATAAAACAAATTCATGCCCCTCTACACATGATAACGTACTACTACTACTATCCTCCTTCACCTACTTACCCCTAGTATAAATATACTCCATTCACTATTGCCTGACATATTTTCAAACTTTTATTATTTTAGCATATTATAGCATTTTATTTATTTTCATATTTATTTTTTATATTTAATATTAAAGCTCGTCTTATATATATATATATATATATATATGATTATTGTAACATGGGCAATAAGTATAACACATCAACAACTACCAGGTAACTGGTATGATAAATCTAGTGATCGATATCTGGATGCTGTACGGAGTTCACCATCTCCGGAACATTCTAGAAGAACACGAACAGATCATTTACCTGCCACCGGGTCAGTGCTATAGTATCATATATATATAGTATATATATATATATAATATATATATATATTAATGATATATTATATATTTAATTAATATCGAAAAAGTAAACTTTTTAAAATTATCGTAACATTTATAAACTGTATAATATAAATATTTCTATTCTACACCTAAACATTGATGGATCGCGTATTAAACCCCGCAGGAATATTGGTGATAGGATACATCGAGTTGGCGTTCAATATCTGTTCTCTTCCCCTAAGTCTCAGTCTGTCCATCGGCATCAACAGGGTTCGTATGACCTCGTATGTGACCTTGAGATGTTGCACTCTCCAGTCTAACTTCTCCCTTATCGAGTGCTATCTAGAGATAGCTATAAATAAGTAGATGTATCTACTGATATTTATTATATAGAGTGGGATCTTATTTCATAAGATCGCCATTAAACTTTAGCGCTGTTATTAAACACATCCATGTCAATAAATTATCCATTATAAATGCATATATATATATATATATAAATTTATTTCCCCGTCTATATATATTTATAATTTATTGTTATCCGATAGCTACTATGCATAGATTAGTCCTTAAAACGAGAAAAAGAAAATGTATTAGGGCCCGGATATTATGAAAATATAAATAATATGTAAGGGTCTATTTATACATATATTGACTTATAATAGTGTTCTTATTATATAGTAAATAAAAGTAAAACTATCAACATTATAAGTGGCTACATTGACCCGAATGTGGTTTCTGAAAGAAGTCTAATGATTTTTAACACACCTAAACTTCTCGCGTGACACCACATACTACTATCGTTGGCATTCCTACTTACCACTGACAGGGCTACCACGGGGAAAGACTGGTGTGGAGCTGGATCTATGGAGTTACCATGCTGCGGCTGTACGAGTTCCTGTTAGGGGTCTACATCCTCGTGTGGATAGGCAGCCATCGATTTAGTGTTAGTCTCTGTTGTCTTATCCCTCCATCTCCATCTCATTCTGAATGCCAGTGTTTACTCAATATTTAGGTGGATTATGTAAGAAATCCGATGATTTACAACGTTCACAAAACTTCTCTTTCACCCTTTTCACCCATCTCACTGTTACTATCCTAGTATACTTCCCCGTCTCTTCCTCTCCCCATCGCACTCTCCAGTGAGAGTCTCCACAATGCCTATCTATATCTCTCCTTACCACTATAAATGCATTACCTGCTCTATATCCATCCTTAACTATTTATTTCATCTCCCTCGGAAAATATTATAATAAAATCTTAAAATTATAATTTATATATATTTATAAATATAGTGCATTTGATATATTTTTTAAAAGTATATAAATTATTTATTACGGTATTATCTAATAAAAATATATATTTCTTATAGGATGTAGCATTTATAGTTCCAGAAAGTATGGTGGTTGCAATCTACTGGATTATCAACACAATTATTCTGGTATGTATTCACTATCTTATTATCTATATCAATTATTGATTATGATGTAATGATATTTTAGATTGCTGCCATAATCTGTGTGATCTCATACTGGCAAGAATTGATTAACGATATATTCGGTAAAGAAAGGAGAGTCAAGTATTTTAAAGTTTGTAATATAAATTAGGAAACTAATTAATTAAAGAAATTATATTTTCATTCTAGTAATTTAATTTTATATAGAAAAATCATAAATAATTTATTTTAAAACTAACAATTTAAATCACTATTAAAAGTTATTCATAAATATATTTAGAACAAATGAAATATATTTATATTTATAATTAATTGTAATTGTTTTTTAAACAATTGATTTCATAAATAAAGTTTGGTTAGTGTACCGTACTCGATGAATATTAAATAATTAAATTAAATAGATTATAACGATATACTACTATTATAAATATCATTAAGCTAGAATAAATTATAAATTACAAATAGTTAGCTGCATTTGATGCGATTACGCCGATACTAATACCCTCTCGCCGTGTACATAGATCTTAGCGAATCTGAGGGCTGCTGCAACATCGAAGAGACACGGAAACATGACCACGAATCAGAGCTACGCGTCATCTAGAGTTATCTCTAGAACCGCATCCAATCAGGACCTCGCGTCTTCTCATACTTTCAGAGACTGATCAAACCAGCCTCCCCTCACCAACTCATTTACTAATCATTCCTTTTAACTACTTTCCATAGTATTTCCAATTGAATTTTATATCTTTTTATATTGTTTTACGCTTTTACTTATATATATATAATAATATATCGATTCATATTTATACATATGTATGTGCTACATGAATAAAACCAAGATTTATTTAATATTTTATTAGATAAATATGAAAAATGATACAATAATAATGAATATAACTATATATATTGATCACAACGTATAAAAACATTGAGTTAAGATTTTTCATGCGACATATTCTATGTTTATTGCGCTAGACATTAGTGGGATAGCGGATTGAACAATTCCTCCAATCTTTGTACAACTGAGATAAATTTTGGGTAAGTAGTTGAGGGAGAGACTTAGATAAATTGGAAAGATCAGATATTTCTTATAAATAGGAGATATTGGGATGTTTTCTGCTGGGCATCGTAAACGAATTGAAATATAATATCACAAAAGATGAATGAACGAAGGGTGTAAGGATGGAGGTGATACGGTTATACTCCAGTAGAGCTAGAGGTCCCTGTGGTGCTGGTACTAGCAAGAGAGTCTTCGTCTGTTATGTATTCGCAACCGATTCTCTGTTCCCATTCTTTATCAAGTATTGAGGCACCTTGTTCACTATGTGTGTATGTGTACAGTTATTAGTGTATGCAGGGTGAATTTTGAGAAGGAGTTAATAAATATACCATTGAATAAACAATATTAGCAAAATAAAAGTTTACAAACATATAAAGCTTTGAAGGGATATACTGATTTTAGAATTTTACTTATTATGATAAAATTACGAGTAAAAGAAAAATGACTGATATTGTAATATTTTTTTTCAATAGTTAATTTAGTAATTTAAAAACAATATAATATATATTTAATTAATAATGACAATTCAAATAATTTAATTTATTATAAAATAATAAGAATTATTTATAATAATTTTAATTACAATAAATATGGTCAATCTTTAACATAGATTATCTCAGAATATTAATTTTCTGCATATAAATTGATAAAATATAGGCTATGAATTAATCAAATTTTCAGAGTATATCAGCTATTATATCTTTATTATAATGAATATATTTGCAATTAGATTTAGAGATGATTATAAAAATATTGCTTTTATTACCATTTTTTAAAACTAAAAAATCTTATTATTACAATATTTATTATATATATATTAACAATGTGAATATTAATATAATACAATTTAAATTATGTAAAAATCTTAATAATTTTTAATTTAAAAAAAAAGCCTAATTACATTAAAACAATAAATTAAATTAAGAAATAAATTTAATAATTAAAGTTATATGAATTTCATGATTACAACCAATGTATGAAAAGATATATCAAGTATAGATTATATAATAATGAATAAAATAAATTTATGAATCATTAAATGTGTAAGGTGGGTTAGCGCGAACGCAGTCCCACACTATCAGAAATTGTACTCCCGAGTTACCCACATTAGGGATAATCGCAATCGTCAATCATACCGAAGTGCTATGGCATTGATCTCTGATTGGATGGACCTCCTTGGTGATCAAGGTGCCACCTGAGCCAGGTTAGTATGCTTATTGATAGCGCAAAACTACTTATTCAATATAATTACACTTTTAAAATAACATTTTATTTATATAAAACAGAATATTGACTTTAATATTATGTAAAAATAAAAATTGTTAAATGATTTGTGTTAGTTATAATTTAATCAATTTAATAAAATAAAGAAATATGTAAATTTGATATTTTTCTAATTACATTGAAAACAATAAACCTCATATCCCCTTAAATAAATTATATTAATATATATCTCTAAATATACTATAGTAATATTTCCAGCTGATGAGCATATGAGATACATATATAGATGTAATTATAAATTCTATATTAAGTGATAAATTTAAATGTTAATATTAATTAACTATTATTAAATATTAAATTATTATATTAATTAATTAACTTAATATTTTAATATATTATAAATAATATTAATATTAGCAATATTTTGTATTATAATATAACTATTATATATATAAATTATATATAATAATTTTTAGTTTTAATAAAAGTATATTATATATATAACTTATATTATATATATTAACATAATATTTGAAATTTAAAATGTACACTTACTATATTAATATAAAAAATATAATTATTTATAGATTATACAATTATCATTGAGAATTTAGATATTATATTTAAAAAATTTAAATAAAATAAAATATGGAAATATCATTTCATATGAGAAGTTATTTAGTTTTTTATAAAAAATAAATATTTTATGAATTATTAAAGTTAATTACTTATAAAAATTATAATTCATGCACATTTTATTGTAATATGTATGTTTATACGATATTAATTTAACATGTATATGAAATAAGAAAAATAAAATATTAGCAATACTAATAAATGTAACTAATATGCAATTAACATAAATTACAATTAACAGTGGTGGTTGTCTTATCATAAATCTTATTATTATTATATTGGTACAATTAATATATATATATGTGAGAGTACATATATTTTGGTTGGGTTATATATATTTTTAGAACCTGTTATTCTACACAATAATATATACAAATAACTTTCAATTTAAACCAAATTTATAGATAAATTAAAAAAAAATGTATTATTAATATAAATAAATATTTTTTTATCTTTGAAATCATTGAAATATAAATAAATATTTAATTAAAAAAACTATTATATATTTGAGAATATAAAAAATTATTATTGCAAGATATATATATATATATTATATATATATATATATATATATATATATATATAGAACAGACATCCTATTTTAGATATCGACAATGTTTAATGTCAAACATATAAATATCGTTAAAGCAATAATTAGGTTTTGTTTGAGGTTTAAAATGTAAATATTGATAAATTAATTCAAAAAAATATTTTTTAGAATATATATAAAAATTGTTAATTTTAGGATTATCAATATTTAGAGATGTATCAATATATTTATTGAAAAATATAAAAAAAAATTATTTTTGTATAAAACATATCTTAGTTTAACACCTTTCTAATGTATTAGATTTCTTCTCAAATATAAGAGAGATCTTCAAAAGAGAACACATTAGCTTTTATTATAATAAAGAATTGTACAAATTTATACTAATTGAATTTTTTTATAATACTTATTAATTATATTTTAATTTATAGTTATTATCCTGTATTATAAAATATAATATAATAAATGTATATGTAAATTTTAATATACAATATATTCGAGAAGAAGAGGAGTAGGAGGAGAGATACCAACATTAAGAACTGCTTACGAGCTCTGCACGTAGATACATGGTTCCTTAGAGAAGACTCGTATTTATAATCTCTTATATTACAGTAGATACACATATGTGGCTTGCTGGGATCAAATGCTATATATTCGTTACCATCCGAAGAGTTATAATCTCCACCATTGTCGGCTACCATGGAGCGAAGTTTCTGCAGTTTGTCCTGTGTTGACGGGTGTGTGTGGAGGGGTGTGTGTGTAAGGGGTGTGTGTGGAGGGGTGTGTGTGGAGGGGTGTGTGTGGAGGGGTGTGTGTAAGGGGTGTGTGTAAGGGTATAGGGATAGTTGTAGTAAGAGATGGGCCAATTTGGAAATAAATCTCAATCAGATACTGATAAAATATTTTTAGATAATTTATATAATAGAAACTGCTACTGATATTTTGTGAATCTTTATAATAGATACTGATAATAATTCATGTATTATAGATACAAGTATATACAGTTAGTTTTTTCATTACAAAATTATAAATACATTTATACATATATACCAATTATAAACATTTTAAAATTATTTTATTAGAAATGTATGATAGTGTGAATTCATTTAAATCAAATATAAAAAACTAAATATAAATGACTAATATAATACAAACTAAAATACATGCGATGTTATACCTTGTGTTCGCATATTTTAACATGTTTCTCGAGGAGGTGCAGGGTCTCAAAGCGAATCTGACAACCGCCACAGTTATGCAGGTCTATACAGGTGATTCTCTCTCGGCGCCTCATGTGCTGACTTGGGTCGTAGAAAGAGCCGAATGCACCCCTACAATGTAGCGTGGGTGGTAATGCTATCAGAGTCACATCACACCATCACACACCGACATGAGTTAACGTGATACATTACTACATTCTGACTTAGATGCTATTGACACTCTCACGCGAGGGTAGAGCGCGGATGTTTAAGATTTATAAATATTATAGAATCGATGATAATTCATAAGATACATAAAGGTAGTAGTGGTAGTCTAGTAATGATATCATGAATTGTAAAGTCGCATGATCTGCATATACAATGAAAGGAATTCGTTGACTTTAGAGCCAAGCTAATGAGGAAGTTAATTAGTGTTCATTAATAAGCTAGATAATGTGATTGTAATGGACTGACAGTTGCTATGTGAGGTAAGTGCACGGTTGTTGTTGTAGGTACATTATATTGGATGCGTTTTTTATAAAATGTACAATATTGATAGAATATATTCCTAATTTAAATAGATGAATTTAATAGAATAGATGTAATTGCATTATCCCCTTATCCCCTATATCTAAAGAGTGGGTACCTCTTTTTTTTCTTTGAATCATTGTTATTATTGATAGGTTTAGGTTTCACGATGACCTTGTTCGAAAAACTATCATCATCGAGGTCAAAGTAGCGCCTCCTACTGGCTATTAAAGACACTTCTGGATCTCTGGGATCAAGTGCCGCGACCTTGGAATTTTTCTTGCGACCTTTCACGGTTTTCATCTGTATAGGGGGAGGTGTATTAGAGATGGACAGACATCATGTATTACGAGGTTATACTTTGTCATGGTTAGGGCTTTTGTAACAATTTTATTTCAGAGAGTAAACAGTAAATAGTAAACATAATTGAGTAAACAGCAATTTAATAAATAAAAGATTACATTTCCGATAACAGATTATAAGTAATTTAATATATATATATATATAATGACGATGAAAGTTTTATATAAATTAACATTTAGTAAAACACCGATATAGTATAACTACTCCAGTGTACAATAGATAGTACACGTACCTCGTAAGGTTTCCCGATAACTCGGGGATCGATGTCAATCTCTTTGACCTTGATGTTGACCTCTACTCTACGTAGAGCACACTCGTTAACGATATGAAGGTGAAGAGAAGGTGAATCAGAGTAGGAGTTCTTACATCCGGTACAATTGTAGGTCTACATGGTGGATGAGAGGTGCGGGTCATGGGGCTATCGGTGATGATGGTGTGTGCGATGTATAAGTGTTATACAGTCGAAAGTATAGTGTTGAAATGGTTGCTAACGACAACAGTAAAAGTTATTGAAAAATAAAGGTTAATAGGAAATTAACAAAATAAAGAATATAAAACATTGTACAGTTAGTATATGAAGACATAGTTACAGTAATAATGGTGGCAATGGTTATAGTAGCGGTGGTACACCGAGGTTGCCACGGAGACCGCGATAACCAATGAAATGCCAGCACCGTTACAACAACACATAGCTAAGAGACAAAACATATCGTTTACATCGACTATATGATATAAATATTATAGTATTCACTGGTCACATTCACGTGCTCCTCTTATTCTTGTATTATATGCTGGTGGACTTTATTTTAATCGGCCAGTATAAATCTATTATTATTTTAAATTATGATTTTTTATATACATTTTTTGTTTCATAACAATAAACTTTATATCTATCGATCTATTTATATATATATATATATAGCATAGCTGATATGCTGAATCTATTTTTCATATTAGAACTTTTATAAAAACTAATATTGTGTATCTTTCACTATCTATCTATATTTTTTATCCCAACATTATTCCATGAGTATTAAATGTTTCTTAATTAATATCAAAAGTATTAATTTTATAATTTTATGCTATCGAAAATATTAAAACAAAATAAAAGAATTGAATTATAAACTATATTACTAAATTAATATATATATATATATATATATATATATATATATATATATATAGACTTGCCCTTAGGTTAGAATTGTAATGTATACTTCTACACACTATATATTAGTATAACGTATATTCAAATTTGTATCTGTAATATTCAATTTTTAACTAGAATTCATAATACAATAATTATAATTTATCATAATTATTTTAAAATTTATTATAATTATTATTATAATTTACCTTAAAATTCATTGTACAAATATTGCAATATAGGATAAAAATATATAAGAATAAATATGAAATGATATTATTGATTGATTTAATTATTGTATTAGTGTACACTATTTAACAATATAATAACAAATAGAAACTGATTTTTATAAGAAATAGAATAATATGAATTCCTTTTCATAACATTCTTAAATTTATATTTTACAGATATAATAATTTTACTTATTAAATTTAAATATCTTTCTATTCAAAAAAACTATAATAAATATTTACCAAAAGTTAAGTAGATTTTCATTATTGTTTTGTTATCATACTTATGAAACAATATACATGGTAATTTAAATAAATGATAAATAAAAAAAAGAATATATATATATATACAGTAAAACTTCTCTATAAGAAACCTCTTTATAAGAAAATTGTTAACACATTTGGTTGGAATTCAACCTTTTCCACATTAAAAAACCTCTTTATAAGAAAATGTTATAAGAAAAATATAAGAAAAACCTCTTTATAAGAAACTTATTGTATACAAAATATAAAAAATAATTACATATAAATAGAATTATTATATATTGATAACAATTATAGAAATTAATTATTATATAAGATATTTTTTTTCTTACAAATATTTTATATTACATAAATAGCTCGAAATGAATTAAAATTAATTAATAATTGTTATTGTATATCCATACATTTATTAAAATTTATCAAAATTAATTAATAAATGTTATTTTTAAATACATATCTAAACTATTCTTTTGATTAATACTCATAAATAAATATAAATAAATATACTATATATATATAACCTATAGGTTATATAATGCATTTTCAATTATAAATTAATTCTTAAAATCATTGGAAAAGTAAAAACCTCTTTATAAGAAACCTCTCTATAAGAAAAAAAGTACTGAAAAAAAATAGTTTCTTATAGAGAGGTTTTACTGTATATATATTTATATATATATAAATACAGTGTAATTGCTATCAGACAAGCTATCTACTGAGTAGGCTAACAATTGTGATTAGCTAACATTCAGTCTCATCGATCTTATCGCAATTTCACTGTATATATATATATATATATATATATTATATATATATATATGTTATAAGGTCACAATTGTAGATATGTTGATTAATGTAATATACATCTCGTTTTTGTGTAGATATACCAATGTAGCACAGTACCCTCTGTATTCATTACATGTAAATACTGATGGAACGTTGTCACATTTTAAATAGTACATTATTATTATTATTATTATTATTTTTTTATTTAGACACCGTTTAAATATAATATATATTAACAATAGTGTATACTCTCTACATAGAGAGAAATTATTACAATTAACAAAGTTCATTGGCACTAAATTGTTCACGTACCATCAGTAGTATAGCATCAGCCCATAGTCCCAATGTACCAACGTACCAATGTACCATAGTCCCAATGTACCAATCTTACATAGTACCATAGTACCAATGTACCATAGTACCAATGTACCATAGTACCAATGTCCCATAGTACCAATGTACCAATGTACCAATGTTCCATAGTACCAATGTTCCATCGTACCAATGTTCCATCGTACCAATGTACCATAGTATCAATGTTCCATAGTACCAATGTTCCATAGTACCAATGTACCATAGTACCAATGTACCATAGTACCAATGTACCATCGTACCAATGTACCATCCCAACGTCTTATAGTACCAATGTACCATATTAAATGCCTGCAATGATATGCAATACATGATATATATCAAAGATCATAAAATATGATTGACTTGATAATTATTTAAATATTAGATTTTAATATAAAATGAATAACAAAAATACAAAGATAACAAGGATTCAATAATATATACCATTATTCAAGTTGGTAAATGGGACTTTGGTAAATTCGGACATTAGTAAATTACGAAAAATACTTATTTATATGGTACTATGGGACATTGATACTATGGTATGTTACAACAAATGTACCCACAAGTTTTACGTAATCGATATATCTAAATAAAAACTTAAAAACCAATTTCGGTGTCACAGTTGGTTAATTACATAGACCTAGCCATGTGTATATTTTTATATTAAAATGTTATTCGTATTTTGTTTATTATTTTCATATACAGGAACGCCGCTCTGAGAGATCAATGCATTCATGGTTGGTACACATTGTCTTTGTTATTATTATTATTATTATTATTATTATTATTATTATTATTATTATTATTATTATTATTATTATTATTATTATTATTATTATTATTATTATTATTATTATTATTATTATTATTATTATTATTATTATTATTATTATTATTATTATTATTATTATTATTATTATTATTATTATTATTATTATTATTATTATTATTATTATTATTATTATTATTATTATTATTATTATTATTATTATTATTATTATTATTATTATTATTATTATTATTATTATTATGTTATCTTTATGTTGTTATATTCATTATTAATGAAAACAATAATTAAACAGTAGAACGAGATACAAACTGGTCTAGATAAGCTGTAGTCTGGTTTAGATGTTGACTCATACCCTGTGGTACCTATGGAGTCTCGTGGGGTCTGCCAGCTTGGAACTCTGTTTTCACATATCTGAAACCAATAGCATACAAGTATTATTAGTAGTAGTAGTAGTAGTGATAATAGTATTAGTAGTAGTGTTAAGAGTATTAATAGTAGTTGTGTTAATAGTATTAGTAGTTGTGTTAAGAGTATTCATAGCAGGGTTGTTTAGTTTTTTTCAGTTTTTTAAATCTATATAAAATGTGGTTTTTTTGAAAATTTAAATTACATTAATATTTAATTTAATAAAACAAATACAATTTATTTATTATTTAGATATATAGATAGATAAATAGGTTATTGAGTTACAGATAGTGAGAAAATAATAAATGATACTAATAAATAGTTGAAAGCGCTGTTCACATGTGCAATCGGGTGAAATACTGACACACTATCGTAAAAGTATGTATTTTTTCTGATTTTACTTTTTTTTTTACTGTTAACCATCATGTGACAATCAATTTATAAACTATTTAAAAGATAAATAAATAACAAAATGTTCATCATACTTTTTAATTTACATTCTTAGTTTGACGATTAAACATAATTTTATATTAGGATAACTTAATTTTTAAATATATTTTATATAAATATAAATATTCAAATATTATTAACTATGTATTTGCTCTTGAATAAATCATGAAAGCTTAAGAAAGCGTTAAAATACTTAAATCTGTAGTTATAAACTTTATGATAATACCTATATAATATAATAAGTTCATTTAATTATTCATTTATAATATTATAAGCTTACATAAATAATGAATTTACCAAGCCATACATTGTATATATTATAACATATAATGAATGTACGAATTTGTATGTTTGTATAAATGATATAAAATAATTATAATTCATATAATTTATGTATTTTTTAAAGTTAATTGTATACAATATTTACTCATATGAATACCCTCAATTTTATCATGCTAATGGGTTGCATGATTGTTTTTATGTATTTTTTTCGTGAGAATTGCTAAAATGGATTGCTCATGTGAATAGCGCTTAAGAAAATACAACATGAAACTTAAAACACGACAAAATAAGAAGTAGATACAATTCAAGGTTTAACCATGTTGTTAGTTTTAATATATAAATTATAATAAAATATTTTTCCTTTGATATATTTCCAAATTGTAAATTACAATAGAATTGTAGAATCAAAGATCAATTTTATATTATAATAAACACTATTCTTATATTTATATTTAATTAAATTAATATAATATTAATTATTAATATATTATTCAAGAAGGAAAAATCATATAAAAAAATAATTAGATTTATTTTATATAATTAATTATATACCATCAATTATAATTCATTATGCATATTACTAATGAAATATAGAAATATTGAAAGCTGAGAATCTTATTTTTTAATTATAAAAATAATATATATTATTATATTTTGTTCAGTATTATTCCTTTAATATTTGTATACTAACATTTTTTGTAATTTATAAATAATATAAATATATTATATTTTTTAATTCTTTATATATAAATATTTACACATATATAAAATCATAATTACCGAAAAAACCATCAACCCTGGAAGATATATTATACTATAGTAGTAGTAGTGGTGATGGTGGTGCTGGTGGTGATGGTGGAGTAGTAGTATTGTTAATTGTTAATAGTATTAGTATTTTTAATATTAGTATTAATAGTAGTAGTGATAGTACTAGAGTGTTCTCTTAATCGGCACATACCTTATATGGAATGAACCTATCGTTCAACTAAGGGGATATACGGGTGTTCAAATTAATTTTTTTTTTAAATGTTTTATTAATATTATGAATAAAAGAAAATGGCGAAAAATTACAGATATTGTAACATTGTTTTTTAATAGTTTTAATTTAATAATTTAAAACAATATAGATATTTTCATGATGTCAACTAGCGACATCTCTTGATGTTATATTGTATGACTACATTTGATTCCCTAGTCAGAGATGTCAGGTTAATGTAAATACTAAATTGTCATTTCTTTTATAATCCGTTATTATATATTTTAAATATTGTATATTTGATTAGAAGCAGATTTCGAAGCGTAAATGGATGTGTTAAGGTTTATATTATGTATATATATATATATATATATATATATATATATATATATATATAGTAGCTAACTATTCAATAACTATGAATTAATAGTATATCAAATAAGTGTATTTATTCTGAAATAATATCAAATAATATCTAATATTTTCAATATTTTATTTTTGTATACAAAACACTTATTGTATTATACTTATGCTTTAATATAATTTAATTTTATAAAATACTTATACTGTATAATTATTATAATAATATAATGTATTATACATATGCATTATTATAATATAATATTATAAAACACTTAGATTGTATTATACTTATGCAGTATTATAATCTAAGAGATGGCCAGATATTAAACTCATTTGAAGGATTCTAAGCATATAAGAGATGAAAGACAATTAATATAATGCAATTTAAAATATATATAAAATATCTTAATTATTTCACGAGTTATAGAAGTTTCAAAAAATAAAATGCCTATCTAATTACATTGAAAACAGTATCCAGTATGTCCCCTTAAGGGTAGGTGCCTTTGAAATTGAGAATACAAAATTGTGTTTCAAATTTGAGTATATGGTATTATTAAAATACAAAATATTATCTTTAAAATGATATATAAATCATATTTTTACTTAAAATATAACTCAAAAATAAGCAGTTTTAAAAGTATTAAATAAATCTATAAATTATAGTAATTTACAAATTAAAAAAAAAATCAGAATGCATTTACTTTGAATAATATTTGTACTAATCTCTCTTATTCAAACATTACTAATTTCTTTAATAAACATTATAATACTTTAAATTAATTGACATTTTCAGATAATTTAGAATTTATATAATAACACAATATTTACATTTGTTTTAATTAATACATAATTGGTTAAATTTAAAATATTAATAATTTATTAGTAAAACATAATTTATATTTAATAGTTTATTTTATATACTTTAAAAATATGCAATTGTATATATATATACAATTGATTGTATATATCATATTGTATTGAATAAATAAATTTTAAAAAAATTACTAAAAACATATTGTTTTTAGTAGACAAATATTTTTCCTATTTTTTAAATACATGTAAAAATCTATTTATAGAATAAAGGTTTACTTAAAAGACCTACTCTTAATATAAAGTTATACAAAATAATTTATTATCGAAATATTGTTATTATTAATTATTAAATATTATATAATCATATATATATATATAACTTTTACTATATCTACTTTTATAATGATAATTATCTGAATATTATTATGTATATTATGTATATTAACTGTATATATTATAG
Organism: Osedax fenrisi; assembly: GCA_964019155.1. Lineage (NCBI taxonomy): Eukaryota > Metazoa > Annelida > Polychaeta > Sabellida > Siboglinidae > Osedax > Osedax fenrisi. Next base: position 20,740,708 of record OZ025244.1, on the reverse strand, counting down.
TGCATGTAGATGACTAAATAAGTGCGGGGAGCTACCTTCATATGATGATGCTTAATATCAGTGTGTACAGCATCATGATGATCGTACATCTCAAACTCAGTGCTGAAGCTTTTCTCACAGTTCATGCAGATGTATACGTTAGGGGTCAATCTGAGTGAAGACGAATTAGGCATTAGTGTCGGAGATAGTAGTAATGTGGCAGGGTTGCATTGAAATGAGATTTATTTTATAATCAAAAATCACATTTAAAAAATTTAAATCAGATTTTAGATTTGTATTCAATTAATATATGAAATAAGTATAAATACTTCTAAAATTAAAGACGTTTGTTACTGACTATATTTATCCAATTTATATATATTTAATAAAAGTAGTATATTTTTTAGTTTTTAGTATACAAGGTTTAAATAAATAGTTTTAGAATGATAGACAAGTGAGTTATATGTTTCCCTCTATATACTATTTACTATATTTATAGGAAACTTATAATAAAGAAATTAACAATTTGTTTGATATAAATTATATTGATTTTTGGATGATTTAATTAATAAATATTTGAACAAATTTGGTGTATCTAAATAATGATTTCTATTAGATATTGATAATATATTATTATTTAAATTATACGCAATATCCTTTATGATATAGTATATCAAATAATAGATTTAAAATTATATGTTCAATTTATATCGAAAGATAACCATTGTAAAGGAATTAGAGGGAGAAGTCATATGACTAGTTGTACTTGCCATGTAGGCAGTAGGCATGCATAAACTAGTTCTAACCCCAGTGCTTCATGGAATCCTATAGTTTTATTTGTGTTCTTTACATCATAATCATTGGGTGTGGTAATTCTTTCTGAGTTATCAGACAGTGAAGTGTCTTCCTGTTTTAGTTGTAGTAGTAGTAGTAGTAGTAGTAGTAGTAGTAGTAGTAGTAGTAGTAGTAGTAGTAGTAGTAGTAGTAGTAGTAGTAGTAGTAGTAGTAGTAGTAGTAGTAGTAGTAGTAGTAGTAGTAGTAGTAGTAGTAGTAGTAGTAGTAGTAGTAGTAGTAGTAGTAGTAGTAGTAGTAGTAGTAGTAGTAGTAGTAGTAGTAGTAGTAGTAGTAGTAGTAGTAGTAGTAGTAGTAGTAGTAGTAGTAGTAGTAGTAGTAGTAGTAGTAGTAGTAGTAGTAGTAGTAGTAGTAGTAGTAGTAGTAGTAGTAGTAGTAGTAGTAGTAGTAGTAGTAGTAGTAGTAGTATATCATTAAGAACCTTAGAGTTGATACCCTTTATTAGTCCGTTTTTCCATCCTTTAAACGGAGTTATCTTATTGGGAGATACACGATTGCTATTGCATGGAGTCATGTAGCAAGCTGAACCGGGTATCTGAGAATATGGAGATAAAGGATATTAGTATGGAGAGGAAATATGAAACTAGTACACTAGTATGACGTGTTATCAACAGTATCTGAAGGTTATCTGAAGGTTATCTCATCCTACAGAGGTATATTATTAATAATATTGAACCACTCTCTTTAAATTTTAGCTATAAAAATAAAGTTCTCGGCTCCTCGCAACTATTGTTATCGCAAGTGTTTCTTGAAAGGGGAATCTCTCATTTCCTACCAATAAAAACCCAATCCGTGCCATTTATATAAGTCAAATTGATTTTGTTACCGTGAAAATTACGGTATTCTATTATAAATGCGCATTTATTTTAAATTAATCTACGCAAGTTTAATAATATAACAGTTCGTTACTTCAATCGTACAGAAACTAACCGTGACGGGAGTGCTAGTCATAGAGGTAGTGGAGGTAGTAGTGGAGGTAGTGGCATCGTCTTGAGATCTCGCCGTGTTAATACTGGTTTCGGGGGTAAAGGGGCTGGGACAATGGTCGCCTGTCATCGTCATCAGTGACTCATCATCGTCATCAATGGATGCGGCCTCCCCCGCTGCTTTTGTTGTTATTGTTGTTGTAATACTTGTGGTGTTGTTAGTGGATGAATCGTTGTCTATCCTAGTTGTCGTGGTGGTGGTGGTGGTGGCGGTGAGATTATCTTCGTCTGTTTCGTCGCTTCGTCCGTTGCACGTTGCGGAAGATTCGATCTGTTCGTACCTCATCTTTAGTAGATTTATTTCCCAGTCACTAATATCGGTGGAATCATTATCGGTGTTTTCTGCATTATATTTAGTAGTTGTTTTAGTTTTTAATTCTTTCATCAATACATTGAATTCATTTTTTTCTTGCGTCGATTCGACCGAGTTATCTTTATCTTTAATTGAATCGTTGTTCAATTCAAATATATTTTTGAATATATCTTTAGATGATTTACTGAATTCTATCAATGAAATATCACTATCTATAAAGTCATCATCTTTTTGTATAACTTTATTAAACTTTTCGGACGAGTCGATTTTAAAGTCTATAACTTCGGATATCTCCATATCGTAGTCAATTATTTCGGTTTTAATACGCTTATCAATTACTTCACGGGTATCATCTATCTCTACCTCTTCCGGTAATTCTCCATCTTTTAAACGCATATTCTGATTCGTTAAATTAGTTGTGGTAGTATCGCTAATCCCTTCGTTGTACGTCTTTACAGAAGTGATATCATAACACCTAATATTTTTATCCATTTCGTAATCAGGATATCCGTTTGCCTTGCTTGTTTCAACGTACGAATGGTCGTTGCCATCATTACGGAAAACATAGTTTATATCGGATACATTTTCATGTTCTCCCAAGCGTTTGTTATCGGCATCGTTAGTCTTGGAATCGAGCTCTTCTACGTCGTTCGATTTATCGTTCGCGTTTAATTTTAGATCGGATTTCCCATTCATGATATCGTTTCTATAATTGTCTATATACGTTTCATCGACTTTACCGGCTAGAATATTGTATTCTTGGATGTCACCTTTCGGCGTAATTCTGAAGGCGACGTCGGAGAATTGTTCGTGGAAGATTTTCTGTTTAAATATAATGGATCCGTTCACTTGGGTGCAAGCGTTGCCGTCGCCGTGGTCGCCACCGACGGGCACGTCTAAGTAGGGCACGAGCTGAGGGTACCGAACCAGAACGGACTCGCTGTCCGATTCGTCGGAGATCTCGGGTTCGCTGTTGATGACGTAGCTTTGTCGCATGAAGTTAGCGGTGGACGCCCTCGCAAAGTCGAACGACCGCGGTAGGTTGAACTCGGACGTGTTGAGACTCTCTGTGAAGTGAAGTAAGTCATCGTAGCGAATAATGACGAGGAGTTAAGTTCATAGTTATACGTGGTATAAATATGGACGTATCGAATAGTAATATTTGATAATTATTGTATAGGCGTCGCGCGGTTTAAAATGGTAACGAATTTAATATTATACATTTTGTTTTACTCCATATATTTTACTACTTTATAATATGTTTTTTAGTGACAAAATTATACGTGAAAACAGTTTAGTAATCACAAAAAAAGTGCTTTTTAGAATATATAGTAATGTAAATAAATAAATATGTAATTTATTATAAAATTGACATGACTAACTAATACATTTTATTTTATAATGCTTTATAACTTATATATTGCCGATTATAATTAAATAAAAACAACTTTTTGTACATTTCTTTATGATATGTTATCTTTATTACAAATACTAGATCATGTGATATTATCAATCAATGAAGAGACCTACAAAGATATGCTATAATTTTATATTTACTACTCATTTTCATTTATATCATATTGTTACTAGTTATTCTTGTTTACAGATTATTAGTTGTTTTTAATTTATAATTTATTTGTTAGACTTGTTTTAGTTTACTTGGTTTAGTTTAGTTTTAACATACATATGGTAAACTATGGTCACTAGACAAGAGAAACAAAATCTAAGGAAAGCCAATATAATATAAATGATTATGAGAAATTAATGAAATACTTTTATACAATTGATATATTTATATAAATTATACATGCATGTGTTTATGAAATATAATATAATTATCTAATTAATAAAGCTTTTCAAATAAAGATATAACATTTAAAACATGAACAGTGTATATACTTACATATGGTCTATTTTTGGTAAAATGAATTTTTTATAATGTAAATTCGTATACACTTTTAAAATGTAAAATAATATGTTTTAAATTATTATATATATGACAAAAACTAATTTTATTTTCTCAAGTATTCATTACTAATATATAAAAAATAGGATAAAATCAATAGGATATGTTGGTTTTAATGGATATACATATATATGTCGCAAGTAAAATCTAACTTATATTTCATGTAATTTAACAGAATTTAATAGAACAATGAAAATATTGTTGTATGAAAATCGTGGAAAACCTAAATCTATTTCAATGATCTACTATCAGCAGCGGCAGGTATAGGTATTAATTACGTTGCTCAGATACGGAGTTTTATTTATTTTCTTCACTAAATCTTTGATACAAAAATATAATATTAGAATATAGAGAATAAAATAAATTATTATTACAATATTGAATTTGTTTTGACATGCAGTTTGAACATTGTTAACTCTATGATGAGATTTTCTCACCATGTGTGTGTATATATATAAATACAGATCCGTAGAACAATATATCATAAATATAATTTTGTAATAATTGTAAAAAATACAATTTCTATTGAACTTATCACAACTTAAAATGTGTTTCATATATATATATATATATATATATATATATATATATATATATATATGATATACTACACCTTATAAGTATTATTCTCCATATATCTGTGCATGTATAATATAATCATAATAGAACACACATTTTCTCAATACAATGAATAGATATTTGTGAACTTAACTTTGTATAGAACCATCAAAATTTTATAGTGGGATCTTCCCTTAAATATTAACCCTTTAAAGATCAGTAATAATACAATGTACTGTAGTAATAACATCAGATAATTATGTGTATTATGTAATTTAAGAGTATTCAATTGGAAATATAAAGTAGTAATACATATTGATTTTGTAACATTACAAGTTAATTTATTTTTAAGTCATTGAATTCTGTTTCATAATATCAAATCTAATATAAATATAATTCGATAATACGGTTACTACCTTATTATTCTAATAAGGTGAATTTACGTTGTAATTTATAAATGGGCGTATGTATAGGCGTGGTTATATATACAAGAGTTGTGATATATTTACTAATTGGTTATATAACTATATTTTTTATATAGTTTGTAATAACAAGTTTGTAAAAAAAACTAAATTAAATTATTAAATCAATTGAAGCTAATATAAATTAATTTGTATAATATAAAATCAATTTAAATTGAATGTAATGTATGGCTATATTTCTATATACTTTATAATATAAAGTTTATATATAATATTAATTTAATGTAATGTAATACATAGGCATGCATATGCATAAGCATATGACATTATACTTTATAATATAAAGTTTATATATATATATATATAATATATATATATATATATATATATATATATATATATATATATATATATATATATATATATATATCTAGTATTATATATATAAGTATACTATAGTATCTATGTATAGGTAATGTATTTATATATACTCTATTATAATAATTATTTATTTATATATATATATATATATCTAGTATTATATATAACTATACTATAGTATCTATGTATAGGTAATGTATTTATATATACTTTATTATAATAATTATTTATTTATATATATTTAGTATTCTATATAATTATACTATAGTATCTATGTATAGGTAATGTATTTATATATTACATTTATATATACATAATTAATAAAATAAATTAGTAGATTTAATTCCATTCAATTAAATTTAATATATAAATATTAATCTGGTTATATAATTATAATGATTATAATCAATTAGTGTGTCTGCATCTAGAATATGCAATCACGCGTCAATCATTATCTTAAAACATAAACACACCTCCTACAACGTACGCAAATTACGAGTACTGCCACGGTTGGTAATCACCGATAATACTGATATACTGATATACAATACCAGGATACAATATTATATATTTCATTTATTCAAATATAATTACAAAAATACAAAAGAATATATTTCAGAATATTATGTAATTTTAATATATAAAACTCTATTTTTATAATATAATCATAATTGTATTGATCTAAAAATAACATCAATGAATAATAATATAATTTGTCTATTATATTTTATCAATTATTATTATATAAGTTATACAATTATATATATTAATATTTTATAATATTGATTAATAAATAATAAATTATAATTAACATGTTAATAAAATGCAGTTATATCTCAAATAGAATATAAATCATAATAATTATCATAATAATCATTGTATAAATGCTATACTGTTGATGAAAGTATGTATTTCTATAAATATATAATATTATAAATATTAACTTAGCCTTTCTAAGACTACGGAAATGACTAGAGACACATTTGAAAGTCTCTGGCGCTTAAGGAGTGGTGGTGATACTATTCAAATTACATACACAATAATTATTTTCAATTTTATAAAGTAAATTTCAATTATTTATAATATTAATATGATGAAAATTGATGTATCTATTATAATTGTGATATATAATGTATAATTGTGAAATATTACTTATAAAATGACAGTTTTAAAAAACTATTAATTAAAAATAATTAATTCTAAAGTGAATATGCTTCAGGGAGTGAATTATTTAACTTGTAATAATTATTAACAATTTAAATGTATCTTTTTATAATTATATCTATTCATAGAAATATAACAATTTATAATAAATTAATAATTCTCTAATATATGCATATATAACAATTATATTTAAATTACTTAAGCGGTGTTCACACCAAGAAAATAGTCGAAAATATAGTTGACAATATAGTCGAGTATAGTCGCATTTTGGTTTGACAGCGACAATTTGGACGACTATATTGTCGACAAATATTATAGAAATATTCCTATTTTTTGTTTATATAGTCGACTAGTATTTGGTAAACAATCCCACTGATTGGTTATAAACTAGGTCACTGGTTCCTTTAAATTATATTATAATTTTCCTACTCCTTAACTTAGTAGTTAATAACTACTAATATATTATTATAATAATTATATATTTTGTATAAATATATTTAATAACACTTTTTCTATTACTCATATTGTATAAAGATAATAAATGTATAATGTATATAATAAATGTATAATCAAAATAATAAATAAATATATTAAATCCCAGAATACACCTCTTCCAACGATATTTAATCAAAACAAACAAATTCTCTAAATAAAATACCGACTATATTGCCGACTATACTAGTCGACAAAATAGTCACGTATTTTTGGTGTGAACACCGCTTTACTATCTATTATATACAAATTATAAAATAATAATAAAATATTTAAACCTAATTTACCAAAATAATTAGTTTTCATTTTGTACATTTGTAAAATAAATATTACTATCAATTAAATTTTGAATCATTTTACTTAATACATTTACATTTCATTTTTAACATTTTCAGAGTATATAAAGAACATATAAATAAATAATATAGTTGAATGTTTCTCTGTACTTATAAATAATATAGATTTATATATATTGATATGTTGACAAATATTATAATTAATTAATTATAAAAAAGAATTAAATTTTATATTCTTTAGATTAAATATTAATTAAGATTTATGTTTTTAATAATATAGTTTTAGTTTTAGAATGATTAAAATATCTTCATTATTACAAGAGTAGATACATTGAAAACATGCTATCTTTCCTATATTTTACATGCAACATAATAAATAATATCACCTCAAATTAAAGGGTTAGAGAATATTATTTATATTAACAAATTTAAATATTTTTTAATTTCAAATAATAAATATATTAATATTTTTGTTAACAACATTGTTATTTATATTCCTATGTCTTCTAATGTATATTTTGTAAAAAAAATCTACTTGAGTGATTTTATCATGGTCCATGAATATAAATTGATACAAACATTAATGTAAATACTCGATTTTAAATCAATTATTTCAATATGATTATTTTAATTCATAATATAATTTAATACACATTATATCATTTCGAATGTCGAAATAAATAATATAAAAAAATCTTTAAATTTTAACCTAATTTAAAAATAAATTTATATTCTGAATAAAATATATATATAGAAATATAATTTAAAAATATTAATGCATTTTTATTTGCCAGATAAATAAATATCTTTGATTCAAAAATAATAAATATCATTGAAATATAATTAAATATACCATTTAAAAGTATATAGCTGGGAGTACAAAAAGTAACCATTACAGATATAAAGAGAGGACATTCTTTCCTTGTATACACTAAGTAAAATTATTATATTAAATAAAAATGGTAATACATATTTTGAAGAATTTTATTTAAATTAAAAATTATTATATTAATAATATTAATGAAAATAAAATATAAAAAATATGAACAATGAATAAGAATTTAATCTTTGATAATAATTGTGAAATAATATCGTGTAAAAAAAGCGAGTATTATAAATCAAGACTGCTGCATCTAAATATTTGATTTCAAAAGTAGTTTAACCATGCTGTGCATTCTGATTCTCTAGCAATGAAAATAAAATATGTACAATGAATAAGAATTTAATCTTTGATAATAAATGTGAAATAATATCATGTAAAAAAAGCAAGTATTATAAATCATGACTACTGCATATAAATATTTGATTGCAAAAGTAGTCTAACCATGCTGTGCATTCTGATTCGCTAGCAATGAATACAAATTTAATCTAGGATAATAATTGTGAAATGATATCGGGTAAAAAAGTGAGTATTATAAATCAAGACTGCTTCATCTAAATATTGGATTGCGAAAGTAAATGGCGTAGTATCCTAACCATGCTGCTGAACATTCTGATTGGCTAGCACTAATTTTTTCTCAGGCGTTTGCGGCGGAGTATCGTTAAACGAGCGACAATAGCGCGAGGCGTTATCGAGGTCGTATTGGCTGCCCATGATATTGTGGCGTAGGTTACTAGTGGAAGAGGCGGCGGCGTCGAAAGGTCGCTGATCGATGACCTTCGCTTTTCTGAGCGGTTTCGGTTTGATGACGTATTTGGGTTTGGGTTTAGTCAAAAGGCCAGTCGGGTTGTGATTGTCGAACTTGCTATATTTCGGCCGAGGGTTGTATCGCTTGACTTTCACCGGCGGCGCCACCACCCCCCCATTATCATCATTATCATCATCTCGGTCGTCGTCGTCCATAGTAAGATCAATGACATCGGGGGGTACCTCTACGGCGTTACTGGAGCAGACGAGCCGTAGTTTATCCTGGTGCATGCCCGCTCCGGTGAGGGGGCGTTGAACGTAGCGCACTGCGTTTAACAGTATCAACGTCTCATCAGGAGTACATATACGATCCCCTGTGTGCGCGGGTGTGGATGTGTGTGTTAGTAGAGGGTATACTGTGCGCCGGCATCGGTGTAGATAATGTACGCAGCGTAGATTATTATTAAGCGTACTTAAATACTTAAATACTGTAATTGTCCTAGACTATATAACATTTTCTTCGATAAAAGTATATCGATAAAAAGACATGCATTAGAAAGAAATGTACAAGAAACAATGGTTTTAAATCGGAACGTATAGACTAGAATGAATAAGCCATGGTCTCGCTTTACTATGGTATATGCTTATAATTAACAAGTACAGAGCAGCAATAACGGCGTTAGTTTGATGACTAACTCGTAAGTTTAGCGCTGCAGTGAAAGACTAGAGTGTGCCGGCGTAAAGAGTTGCGGGAGCTCATCGAACTGATGTCACAGTACGAACAGTAGAACACCTTGAAGGGCATCTTATTCTCTTTGGGGCCGAAACTGTAGGGTGGGGCAGTAGGGGTTATTGTAAAGGATCGATTAAATATTTTGTGGGGAATTCTCCACTATTTTGGGGTGTAACTGTATGGTTGGGTTGTAGGGGTTATTTTAATTTTTTAAAACTCTGCCACATTTAGAATAATAACTATTAACTACAAAATGATACCATTGTGACAGAAATACTCCAAACATTAAATGATAGATTAATATGCAATATCTTTAAAATTGAACCAGCTTATTTACTTATTTACAGCATCAATAGAACACTTTGTAGGTCATTCTTTACTCTTTGGGGTTTAACTATGTAGAAAGGTATATGGGGCCATACTTAGCAATAAAACATCTTGTAGGTAATTCTATTATCTTTGGGAACAAAATGATGTGGGTAGTTGTTAGGACAACTATTGATTATTGTTAGCATTATATTTATATATATATATGTAATTCATATAAAGATTATACTAAACAAGATTTAGTACTTATACTTTGGCAGTGAGAAACATTAGGTAGAGACGATATTATATATAACATCATTATAAAGAGAATTTCTCTATATATACAAGATAGTAAAACCACGTATCATTAATATTACTAATATTAGATATATACAAATTATAGTGTTTTAAAATATAAAAAGAATTAAGCATAACATTGGATTACGAATATAAAAATAAACTATGTGATTTTTTAAATTTTATTTAAATGAATTCACTAGAATAAAATGAACCTCTTTCAAACACACGTTCAAAATATATCAGATAATATATCAATAGAATAAATTAGATATGATAGAGGTTAGGTAAGACTAAAGAGATATGTGTAAGGTTAGGTAAGCCTAAAGAGATATGTGTAAGGTTAGGTAAGCCTAAAGAGATATGTGTAAAGTTAGGTAAGCTTAAAGAGATATGTGTAAGGTTAGTTAAGTTTAAAGAGATATCGCGGATGATATGAGAGTTTAAGGAGATAATGTACAAACTCTGCAAACAAGGAGATCTTACTGATGCCTCGATTTTCTTTATTTAAGTAGCGTTTATCCACGTGCGATCGTAGGAAGTGACGTTTCAATGAGTACATATGTTCAAGGACCAGACCGCAGATATCACAGCAATACTTGCCGACTCTTAGTTTACCAGCTGTTTTAGTGGAGTTCAGGTGTCAAGAAGGAGGAGGAGGAGGGGGAGGAGGAAGAAGAGAAATACCTCTATCGTAAAAGCGATTAAAAATGGTAGTCGTGAAGAAATAGTATCCGAGATTGTCAAAGTTTGCTGTTTCGTCCTCGTAGACTAGAGGTTCGGGATGTGAAATAGTGACGGATGGTTTCGGTGGCGACGATGACGCTGATGCAACACTGATGTTGGTGTTGCGCGAGTACGGAGCTTTCTTCATCTTAACGATGGAGTCATTATTGCTCGATATGTTGATGTAGCGATCGGCTTGAGAGCCGGGTAGTTGAGACTTTTCTATGCAGATCTGTGTACAGAGGGGGATAAATGCTTTAGTAGAGGGTAGTTGAGACTTGGTTAATGGGATATCGCATAGTTAAAAATGATTAATACGAAATGTTTTCTTCTTTTTTTCTACTTACATACTTTATAATATATTTGTTAGTATCTGTCAACAAATTATCCATGAAAAAAGTATATAAATAGGATATAAAAAGCAGTTTTTTGAGCATGTTATGATAAAATAAATATATAAATATTTAATGGCTAGTTCATTTTTTGTACTAAAAAATTTGATAAATCAATTTTTATTTTATTAAATAATTATATTATATGATTAATTATCTTTCATTTACAAAAAAAATCGTGATGAAATTTGCAATATAACTATAAAAATTTGATGTTTTATGAAACCTACTAGTCCGTCATCTTCTAAATAATTTGTAAATAAATAAAATAATAAAATAATAATTATTGTAAAATACTAGATATTGTAAATGCATTCCATTCCATTTTATGAATATAAGATCGATTTTTAAACTTTTAAAACTCGATAGAATTTGGAAATATCATTTTTTGTTTACATTATGAATTAAATATATAAATGGTTATATATATATATATATATATATATATATATATATAAATATTTCAAATGTTTATTTCCTGTTTTCAAATACAAAAAATTGATGCCATTATATTATTGTATAATCCATTTTATTAACCTTTAAACTACGATTTATTGATAAAACTTCCTGCAATGTAATTATAATTATATATAGATATAAGTAATTATTACAATATTGTAAATAAACATAAACATAAAGTATATATATGGCATTATTTAGACTGAAATATATGTTTAGCTTGTAAATATTAAAAAAAATATTACTTTATACTTCAACATCAACTCAGTAACTTTTTTTATGATAAATAAAGTTATTAAAACATTTATATTTTGTTTATTATTAATATGTTTATTATTTAAATATTTGTTGATAAAACCTTCTACAATAGAAATATATTCATATATAGATTAAAAATGTAATATAATATGTAGTACCAAATATAAAAATCCTTATTTATTAGATATAGATAGAAAAAAAATATAGATCATTAGCTACTATAGACAAGAAATTGAACAATATTACATAATAATACTCCATGCTTATTTCTCCTATCTTTTAACATGGTGAATATATTATTTCTATATTTATTGGCAACATCGAATCCCTTAAGGGGGTTCGCGGCCTTGTGAAATGATTTTTAAATAAATTTTTTTTTTTTTTTTTTATTTGAGAAAAGTATTATTTAATATATATTTAATATTCTCTGAAACTTATAGAGCAAATAAAGACTTATAAATGATACAATTTGATGGTTTAGTACAAGACCTATTTTGTAAATTAAAAAAATGTGTAAAAAATGGCCTAAATAATAGCAAAATACTCATATTTTAAACTTATAATATTATATCTATAAGTGTATACTTTAAAAAAAATTTAAATGCAGTGCTATATACGATCTATTATTTAATATCATGTCAACTAGCGACATCTATAATTAACGTATTGATATCAAATGAACGCATTACATTGGCTGTAAAATTCGAATTATAAACAAAGTAATTGAGATTGCGTCATTAATTATTTTATTTCAAAATGCCAAGACGTAGTAGAAAATCGATCACCGGACAACTTAACCGTACTAAAACTTCATATGATGATATATTACAAGACCATGTTAGTAATACATAATATATAAATCATATAAATCATCACGATATAATGAAAATATGTATTATAGAATTAAAAACTAGTAAATATTGTTTTTTTATAAATTTTATTTTCATTTTCTACATGTCAAATAAATATACTAGTAATTATCTAATTATATTATTGTATTGTAATCACAACATATAATATATATTAGAAACGTAACATACATAATATATAAATCATATAAATCATAACGATATAATGATTATATATTATAGAATTAAAAACGAGTAAATATTGTTTATTTTATAAATTTATTTTCATTTTCTACATGTCAACTAAATATACTAGTAATTATCTTATTTTATTGTAATCACATCATATAATATATATTAAAAAATTAACATACATAATATATAAATCATATAAATCATAACGATATAATGATTATGTATTATAGAATTAAAAACGAGTAAATATTGTTTATTTTATAAATTTATTTTAATTTTCTACATGTCAACTAAATATACTAGTAATTATCTTATTTTATTGTAATCACATCATATATTATATATTAGAAAAATAACATACATTATATATAAAATTATACATAATATATAAAATTATACATAATATATAAATCATCACAATATTATGATTATTTATCAAATTCAATACTATATATTGTTTATTTTATAAATTTATTTTCATTTCTACATGTCAAATAAATATACAAGTAATTATCATATTTTATTGTAATCACATCATATATTATATATTAGAAAATAACATACATAATATTTAAATCATAATGATTCTATCTTTAGGTACTTCAGCTGTGGAAAGAACATATACTCAATTTAGAGACAATTTAAGACTCAACAATTTAAGAAAAAAGAAACTATTATATACTGTTTATATATTGTACATAAATAAATATGATAAAAAAACTTATTTTCTTGTAAAATAAATGTCATAAATATAGTTTATTATGTGTAATTGGTAATATAATTTAATATAAATATTATTAGAATAACTTATGAGTATATTATTGTGGTATTCTGTTATATTATAATACTAGAAATATATTACTTAGTTTATATATTGTACATAAATAAATATGATAAAAAAATATTTTCTTGTAAAATAAATATAGTTTATTATGTGTAATTGGTAATATAATTTAATATAAATATTATTAGAATAACTTATGAGTATATTAGTGTGGTATTCTTGTATATTATAATATTAGAAATAAATAAATATACTAAAAAAATAATTTTATTGTAATTTTTTTTTTTTAAATGTCATAAATATTAGTTTATTATGTGTAATTATTGGTAATATAATATAAATATTATAATAATAACTCTATGGATATATTAGTGTAGTATTCTATAATAGTATAATGCTATAAATGTTGTCATGGTAGAAATAATAAACAAATATTACCATAAAATTAAAAATAAATCTAGTCAAACTTTAAACTCGATTTACTCAGAATATTGAATTTAATTATTTTGAATCTTAGAAATTTTTCAGCCCTCTCAATAATTATCCAAACTTGATGAATTTTCCACAGTATCTTCATTATTATATTTATAATAAAACTTGCTTAAAAGAAATGTAATAGACATAGTATAACATATACAAAATTATAAAAATTAAAAAAAAAAAATTAATTTAGCATCATATTTTGTCTTAAAATATTTAGGGTTTTCAGTGAACCACTTTTTTTTTAAATAAGCAAGTTTTATTAACATTATATTGGTTAACAATATGCAATTTACATAATTGAAATCGGATCAAAACCCTAGGTGCTGAAAAAATTTTAAAATTGGTTAAAATACATAAAAAAAAAATATCTCCTATCTTAATACATTGTATACTCAAAAGGCCGCGAACCCCCTTAAATGAACTTCGGGATGAATTTCTACGAACTCTAGATTTAAAATATTTATAGTTCGTATTAATACAACATTTATTTCTAACAGTTTAATATGATATTTAATTAAAGTCAAATTAAATATTTTTTAAATTATATTAAAAAAAATATCAATGATATATTTTTTAAATAATTTGAAATTAAAAATAATGTTTTATCAATAATTAGTTTAATTTTTCATTAATAATTAGTTCTCAAACAAATATTTGTTTAAATATTACTTCATATATTTATAATTAAAATACAAATATATACATATTTGAAGGTGATTAACAAATTATGTTTTCAATATAAATGAATAGTTTTAATAATTATGTAATAGTATAATAATGTTCTATGTTGTTGTTTAGTTAGTATTATGTGCATGCGATACATAGAGAGAGCCACTAGAATAGCTGAGATGATAACCTGCTGAGTCATGGAGTTATGTTTCTTGGCCAACTGTCTAGGCTGCCTGATAAAAGTGCTCGTTAGTCCGTTGTATACACTGAGGCGGATGTTGCCTGGGTTTGGCTTAGACTTCATTGGAAACGGGGGAGGCAATGTCCTTGAAAGCTTAGTAAACTTAACGTCAGATAATATCTCATTTGTGGGTAATACCGGCTTACGTTTCAAACATAACGGTGACACTGTAAACGTTGAGATAGAGTTAAAGAGAGGGGTAGAGTGAGGGCAGGTGTAAAGGAGGAGATGGGAGAGAGGGGTAGGGTGAGGGCAAGTATAAATGGTGATCACGTAACTAACCTTTTTTTGTGGGAGTAGTTTTCACACCGACATCTATTATGTTGTTGTTTTTCACACCTTTTTCTTGGATGCCATTGCTTTTCACGCCTTTTTCTTTTACTGTGTATGTTTTTACCGCAGATTTGACACCATTAGCTTTGATAGCATTAAGTTTCGCGTATTTTCCCTTGGTTTCTTTAACCAGCTTCAATTTCTTAGCATTCTTAATTTTCTCTTCCTTCAGCTTCGCTTTGCTAAGTTTGTCGGTTGCTGGTTTCTTCTTAGCTGGTGGTAGTGGTTTTACCTTTTTCTTCTTAGGTGGAGATGGTTGAGGTGGTGATGGTTGAGGTGGTGATGGTTGAGGTGGTGATGGTTGAGGTGATGGTAGTATTTCTATCTGTAACATGTTCGTTGATGGCACAGATTCCTTTAGCTTGTTCGCTGTCATGGTTGTATCTGAAATCATTGTGTGACGTGAGTCATCAACACTATTCATACTAGGCACATATATCACATGTATCACAGCTGGTACTGTTAAATACATAAAGAAAATGGATAAATACAGTTTAATTGAGTCAAAGATGCCAGTACAATTTACTGCATAACATAATGATATTCTTGGAAATAATATAATAATAAATATACATTATTTAGACATATTTATGACACATTACTATTTGATTATTTTCGGATATACATTATTGTAAGTAATACTTGATCATGGTCAAATATCAAGAGTCATGAAATAATATACTGAGTTCCATCAACTAGTTAATTTATTTCATAACTATATACAAGATTATACATCATGATTATACTATAGTATGTATATATGTATGCTACTACTACTACTACTACTACTACTACTACTACTACTACTACTACTACTACTACTACTACTACTACTACTACTACTACTACTACTACTACTACTACTACTACTACTACTACTACTACTACTACTACTACTACTACTACTACTACTACTACTACTACTACTACTACTACTACTACTACTACTACTACTACTACTACTACTACTACTACTACTACTACTACTACTACTACTACTACTACTACTACTACTACTACTACTACTACTACTACTACTACTACTACTACTACTACTACTACTACTACTACTACTACTACTACTACTACTACTACTACTACTACTACTACTACTACTACTACTACTACTACTACTACTACTACTACTACTACTACTACTACTACTACTACTACTACTACTACTACTACTACTACTACTACTACTACTACCTTGGTGATCAACAGTTATTGTAGGAGAATAGAACAACGTCAGCTCTTCGCCGGGCTTGATAGACTTAGTTACCTCGTAGTGTATCTCTATCTCTCTCTGTACCGGATGTAGGTTGGCATCCTGTTTGTGATGATGGTGACAATCGTGGTGGCGATGATGGTGACGATGATAGTGGCGATGATGGTGGCAATGATGGTGGCGATGATGGTGGCGATGATAGTGGCGATGATGGTGGCAATGATGGTGGCGATGATGGTGGCGATGATGGTAGCGATGATGGTGGCGATGATGGTGGCAATGATGGTGGCAATGATGGTGGCAATGATGGTTGCAATGATGGTGGCGATTATGGTGGCGATGATGGTGGCGATGAGGGTGGCGATGATGGTGGCAATGATGGTGGCGATGATGGTGGAAATGATGGTGGCAATGATGGTGTCGATTATGGTGGCAATGATAGTGGCAATGATGGTGGCAATGATGGTGGCAATGTGGTGGTAATGATGATGGCAATGATGGTGGCGATGATGGTGGCAATGATGGTGGCGATGATGGTGGCAATGATGGTGACAATGATGGTGGAAATGATGGTGGCTACGTTAATATGGGGTGGTGATAGTGCTAGAATAGATAGATACTAACTATGAGGTCATAGAACTACTTATTAGATCAATGTTATAATACTTATATATATATATATATATATGTTAGAAAGTGAAAGAATGCAATGTTTTATAACAGTGTGTATAAATAACAAACGTTAAGGTCGGTTGAGGGTGTATCATTCGATATCAATAACAAACTTTCGGAAAAAAGCATAAATTTATAAAACAAAAAGAAAGAAACAATCGATATCGGATGTGTGAAAGTGTGCAGAGTATGCGATACCTGAATGGGGTAACAGGTGATGGTGATAACAATACTATGCGTGTGTGTGTGTGCGTGCGTGTAAAGCTCGAGGGGCAGCCCTCACGATACTGCGGATCGTGAACCAACCGTTCCCTCCCCCAACTAGTGGCAAACATCGTATATTAAACCTTGCCTGCGCGACTGGATGGCCCTGTCTTATCATCGTGTGAGTCGGGTGGGTTGAGATGGGAAGAAACTAACCTAAACTCCATCCGAATATTGCAGTTCCAGTAACGCTAATGGTTGTATATGTGTTGGTGTGTGTGTGCTTGTGTGTGTGTGTGTGTGTGTGTATGATCGTATATGTGATGTAAATGATGCTCACATCTAAGGCATCGATGCAGTCTCCATCCCAGTGTTACAACCTTAATCATGTCAACAAAAGCATCGATGCAATGTCAGTCTCCAACATTTTTATAAGCTTAGTAGATGCAGTATCAAAGATGACGAATTATGTTATCATATGTCCGTTACCAAAAAGAATTGTTTCGTTTTTAGTTTATATAAATCAGAAATATCGATATACATCAATATAAAATAACCAAGATATCATCATATATATATATCATTTACATATTAATATTATAAAATATATTTAAACTAATCAGTTTAAAATAAACTATTTAAATAAAGACATGTTAGCATGTTTTTTATAAATTTTTATTTTGTGTATTTTACCATGATGTAATACATATACATCATGGTTTTCATAATTTAATCTAATAATGTATTCTATCGAGATAAAAGCGGTCTCATTAACTACGGATGGGGATAGTAACAACATATAAACATATTACTTTGCGAGAAGATAGGTAAATGATATTTCAGTAGATTATAGTACAAATTTTAAATTTACTGACAAATATATAATGATTATATATGAACTTAAAATAGTATCATAAGAGTATTTAAGATTATTTACCGGATTCGGTTTATTTGTACAAAAATCTCAACTCAGATTTTCCCATTTTTTTACCGGAAATTAAAAACTCGGCTCTGCATCAATAAACAAGCATGGCATCATTTACATCACGAGTTCATATACAACATCGTACACAAGCTAGTGATAACAATAAAGATACTCGTAAGCTACCCACATCTCAAGCATCTAGTCGAATAAATCATAGCTTAATATAATACACATGCACACGCGGGCACACACACGCACACACACAATAGAAGTACTACCTTGTTGTTATGAGCCATTCTTATGTACCTCATCCACATGCCAGTTCCGGGATGGGTGGCATCGATGTAGAATAAGATGGTTTTGTTATTCGTGCTAATGACCTACGAGAGGGTGAGGGTGGGATTAGGAGGGTTAAACGGGGGGTGGGGGGGGTGGGGTGTAACGTGATGGCGGTTACCTATGAAGAGGAGGAGGATGAGGGTGAGGATATAGTACGATGGATAGGGGTGGTGAGGGGCTTCTATTATATCTCAACTGCGAATCATGAGCAGAGAGAAACAAAAAGTAATGTTAAAGAAACGTGGTTATCACTCTGTATTTCACGTTATTGCGGTGACGATGCACAATTTGTGTATGATTATTCAGAATGTCTGAATAAGTACTTTATAATGATTATCAACTATAATTCGCTGGCATTTCATTAATTACATGAATCTATTCCGACTAATAGTCTCAAAGCGAACTTTTTAAAATCATTTTCGTCACTATTTTCATTAACTATCTCTACTAAATGGGATAATAATATATACGTCGTTTTCATGTGATAAGCATTGCTCTCAAATAGAATTATAATGTACGAATATGAATTGGTTTATCCGTAACTTTGTTATTGTGTACTTTGCAGTGATTACTGTGATCTAAACATAAACATAGTAGGTTCATTAGGAGCACATGCATTGCGTGGTACTAATATACTTTGGAATAGACTTCAATAAAAACTTCTGAGCTGTAGAGAACTGCATATATTTAAAAACTATTTACAACTTATTAACTTTTT
The DNA here is from genome assembly GCA_964019155.1 of Osedax fenrisi. Lineage (NCBI taxonomy): Eukaryota > Metazoa > Annelida > Polychaeta > Sabellida > Siboglinidae > Osedax > Osedax fenrisi. The sequence goes on along the minus strand of OZ025244.1, from coordinate 20,720,859 downwards.
TTCATCTCCATTTATTCATTTAGTTATCGTCATTTATTTATTTTTATTTTTTCGTTTATAATTATTAATGTATTTCGATGTATTTCTGATACTTACGAGAATAGTATACGTATTAATGTTGTCAAGTAGACATAAACACTATTTCATAATGCACGTAATCAAAGCTAAACATGATGTTATAACCTCCCAAAAGTAGTCGGGATTCATCGTGGCATTTTTTTCCCAGACTTGCACACCGATATAAGGACCGAAGGAGGTTCCTTTTTTTATATGCTTCTTAGCAAAGACTCCTGCATGAAAATGTTCAGTGAGTCATAATGTACGTATACACTTGTATATTTGTGAATCTCACGAAAAAATATTTAAAAAAAATAGTACAATTCATACAGTAGTACATAGTAATTAAGGGATATCATAATATAGTACGTTAATATAGTACAAATAAAGATAAAGTATTTAAAATACATTAAACCATATTCAAATGTTGATTATAAATTATTTCTACTTACTATTAAATATCAATAGATATTTTATTATCTATATTTATAATACCATATATAGTATTATATCCTTACATTTATGTAAAATTAAATTGAAGTTAAGAAAATAATATATATATAATATAGTAAATATATAAATTGAGATAAAATGTGTACTTAAATATATTATAATGAAATAATCTGTTTAATGTTTATATGACAATAAATCACGAGTACAAACAGCAATAGCATTATTAACCTTCCACTAGTTTATGAGCCATATATCTCTTGGAAGGTTTTATTATCAAGAACTTTGGAAGATCCAAATATTCAACAGATGACGCTGGAATTTCTAAATAAAACAATTTTAATATTATTTTTGTTATCATGTATAATAATGTAGTTACGAAAAATTAATAATTATAATAGAAATTAAAATTCGTAAAATATAATAATAATATGTATATATATATCCAGGTACTGTATATCAATAAACTATATACTGTATACCATAAAGGTATTGGTCTATGTATTATATACTAATATACTAATATATATATATATATATATCAACACACATGACTAGATTGGCACAATAGGTAACTGGATAAAACTGGAACATCACATGACACAGAGATGTGTATTCACAATACAATTGATGAATGCATATCATTAAATGTTATATAATACTGTGGTAGTGGATTCACTATTAAGACTATCTTATGACTCTATGTATTATGTAATTTTGATTAAAATAAGATATATTTACATGATGCGCTCATAGATTAGAAAATTCTTGTAAACTAAATAAATCTGTAATATATATATATATATATATATATATATATAGATATATTAAAATAATAACAAGATACTATTTATTCATTGCATGTATATAAACTATTATGTTTGGGATAATGAAAAACTAATTGATAATAGGAAGAAGAATAACTGATCAGAGTAGTTAATCATGACACCCAATCATTACACATTCAGGTGACAGACAAAATAATCTGCATACATATAGGAAATGAAGAAAAGAGTTTAAAGGTCACTGGTTTGAATGTAGTTAACAACACTACACATTAAGATGGTCAACGCAGTGATACTAGAATGTTCTATTGGCTATAATCTACATCTCTATATAAAGCGTTTGTTAAATGTACGCCCAGTAGAAATTGTCAAAATGTATCTTTCATGTAACGTCGCTCAAATTTAGCAACATTTTTGACATAAAAACTGCATTTAAACTAATTTTTATAGATTATATAGGCTAATTTATTAAAAAAAATAAAATGGAGTTATAATATTATATAATATAATTTAAGATAAATGTTACATTTTAAATCGGTATTAATTAAATATTAAAAAATATCTAATTGATAAATATTTAAAAATAATATATTATACTCATATCAAATTTCTTCACTAAATATATTATATTTAGTTGAATAATATTATAACTTAACGTCCAATTCATATTTTTCAGTATATTTTTGGGAAAATGGAAAAATATATCAAGAAAAGAAGTATTTTGTAAATCAATAGAATGTATATAATGTATAATGTATAATATATAATATACTTACTTAGTTGTACTCTTAATCTTGTGACTTGGAAATCTTATCCTTACAAGCCCCCCCTGGGGAATTAACACAATTGTCTTTGAAACACATTTTCTCCATCCGTTTCGATCATGTACAACATTTACCAAAACTTTAATAACCTTAGTCCAATCTGAAATGTTATCTAGCCATTGCTCGGGCGTCTTCGTTTACTTACTCCTTGAATCATGACTCGCATTATAGTTTTGTATGTCTGGATGCATTTAATCGTTTGTAGGAGAAGTTCGTAGTTGCTGATTATGGATATAATCCTGTGCTTTACAAATTCATTAGTTTTTATTTCCTGGTACTTTATCCCGAGCAGTTTCCTGTGGGTCTTGTTTTCGAATGTTGTATTTTTTTTATACATAACTGAATTGAATGTCCAGGTTTCACAACCTTGTTAGTATTTATAATACAAGTGAGTGGTACAAATTAAACTTAAAGTTGATATTGTTATATATATATATATATATATATATATAGCTATACTACACAGTATTGAATACTCAGGTATATGTATATCACCATATATGGTATGTGTAGAGATATGCACATACCATTATATTCACATACTTAGGTTTATTCCACAGAATTGTAATGGCTAAATACACAATGAATAAACTACATGACCTATTTCAATAGAATGTGATCATGCACCATATCTTCATATCTGCATATATGGTATTGTAAAGCAACTCACATTCCAGCACAAAGTCCTTATATGGATATCGTCACATAGGCATGCGTTTATCGCTGCCTATAATACCCCCCCACCCCCCGGGTATCTGCACTAGGCGGTCAGTGTACCAGAATCCTCGCTAATCACTACTAAACTTCATATACCAATAAACTATTGAACTACCTTAACCTCTGTGTTATTCTTATATATATATATATATATATACTCCTATACATATAATATCCACATAACCAGATATACAACAGATATGTTTGATATTCCATATGGTGTATAGACGTGATATAGCCAATGTTGCAAGTGCTAATCTTATCTTCATTTCTGCTTCTCAAGATCCATCTTTTGAGAATGTAGCGCCTAGGTAACAGAACTTATTCACTTCCTCTAGTTTGTTCCCATAAAGAGTGATGTTTGCATGTATCATTACTATTCATCATTACCTTACTTTTTTCTGTACTAATCTCCATACAGTATCTAGTAGCACTATTAGCCAGTAGATTTGTCAGTTCTTGAAGCTCATTATTTGTACCTGTTAACAGATCAATGTCGTCAGCAAACTTCCATAAAGGCATTCCGCCGATAGATATTGATGAAGGGTAGTTGTTCTGTATTTCGGACATGATTTCGTCAAGAAAGACATTAAAGAACCCTGGTGACAGTAGATAACCTTCTCACACGACTGTGTGTTTGTTTCACTCCTTTACTGTGTCTTCTAAATTTCATGTCTTCATCAATTGATTCGCAGGCCATCGATTTAATTTAATTATCTCTTCCCGTTTGCATTGCCTTCAGAATGGTAGCATTTATTTGTATATAAACCCCGTCTAGTTTTGGCTATTTTTTCTTTTTGGACCTCAGTGATCTTCTCTCATCGTATAAGTCGAGTATGCATCCTATGATCCAAGTTGTTTTTGTGCTTCACTACATTCTTATTATTTCTGATGCGGTGCTTATTATTTGTTTAAACTGTGTGTATATATTAGTAGGATCGCATTCATTTATATCTAGATTATTAAATTTCTCATCTAGTTTACTTGATTCAAGCTTGATTTAAGCTTGGAAATTATGAATCCATTCTTAACAGAATGGTTAATATTAAAGCTTAATCGTTTTGTTTTTTGGAGTAGGTTTGATCATGAGTCTTAAATTGCATAAAATGAGGTCATGATTACCATTGATATCAGCACCCGGATAAGTTCTCGCTGAACTTCGTATAATATTCGATTTCAATCTTTGTGGAGTTAGTATATAGTCTATTTTATTATTTACTAGTCCATTGGGTTAATGCCATGTTGAGATTCTTGAGTTTTTGCGTGGATGTATTGACTATAACTAATTTATATTTTTCTGCGAATTTTAGTAGTCTTTATCCTCGATCATCCAACAATGTTGGACCAACATTATCCAAAATCATCCAAAACATCCATACCGTTGTGCATGTTTATATATATAGGTATATGTATTTATATTTTTAATTTTGTTAATACAATATAGTTAAAATCAATCTATTAAATAGTACTAAATTATAAAAGGTTATACACAATTTACTTAATTACATACAAATATATTTAAATATATAAATATAGTTAAAAACAAAGATTTTAGTACTAAAACAAAATAAAACACCCCAATAAAATTAATACAGATTAAAATAAAAAATGGGGATGAAAAAGAAAAAAATAAATGATAATGATGTAGATTCTACAAATGATTTAATAATAATATCAAATCAAAAATATATAATAAATAATCTACAAAAAATAATTGAAAATCAGAATATAATTTAATAAATAATTTAATAAATAATACCAATAAATCAGATTTATAAACATATGCTGAAATAACTAAAACTAATATTGATACAGAAATACAATCCAATATGAACAATACTATAAGAAAAACAATCATAGAAAATAATCACAATGTTGAAAAAAATAAATAATTAATATTATATAATGTAATTTAAAAACGTATAAAGATGAAAATTAAGATATAAGAAAATATGATGGTAAAATTAACACTATAAGACCAATAAAAATAATATTAAATACTGAAAATGAAAAGCAAGAACTTATAAATAATGTATTTAAATTAAAAAATATTCAATATAAAAATATAAGCATATTTTATGAATATTCAAAATATCAATTATTAGAAATTAAAAAACTTTGCGCAGACTAAGGAAAAGTCAAATAAAGAACAAAAGTTTGTAGTAAGAAGTACAAAAAATATTTTCAAAATAATAGAATTACAAAAAAAGGATGAATAATAATAATATTATTAATGAATATATAACGATCAATAGCTTTAATAAAATACATTATAAAAATGATGAACATAATTTAACAATTATATAATTTAATATTAGAAGCTTAAAACATAATTTTGAAAATGTAATTGAATATCTAAGTACTCTTACTATAACACCATATATAATATGCCTCTCAGAAACTTGGCTAAATAATATAAACAATGATAATTTAAATATACCAAATTATAAACATGTTATAAATAATAGACATTTTAAATTAAAATGTCGAGGAGGAGGAGTTTGCATATATATAATAAATAATTTAACATATAAAATAGTAAATGAACTTACATTTAATATAGATAATTGTCCAGAAACAATATCTATAGAAATAAATCAAGAAAACACTAAAAATAATATAATATCTTATATATATAAATTTAACAAAATAGACAAATTCATTACATTCTTCAATAAAACACTTATAATAATAGGGGATTTTAACACAGACACATCTAATAATATATATTCAAAACTTTACCAAATAATGCACAAATATGATTAAAAGTTTTAATTTAAAACCACTTATTAATTCATATACAAGACCAATATATAATAACATAAAATTAACATCAATAAAAGACAACATTTTTACAAACATAGATACAAATTTCATAAGAAAAACTGGTATTTTATTAGAAGAACTGACAGATCATTTACCAATATACGCAAATTTTAACTTATATAACAAAATAAAAATTGAAATAATTTAATAACAAGAAAATTAACAAAATATAATATTGAAAAGTTCATGAATTTACTAAAAAATAATAAAGTGGGATAATGTATATAATAATAATAATGCAGAAGAAGCATACAATGTATTCTTTTAAATATATATCAACATAATAAATACATGTTTTCCTATAATTATTTCGAAAAAATCTCAACAAATGTTCTCTAAAAACTAGATAACAAATAATATAAAAAGAAAAATAAATACTAAAATAAAAAACAAATACTACTTAATATTATGTTAAAAGTAAAACTGAATTGGATTTATATAATTATATTTAAAAACAAACTAACTAGAATAATAAATTTTACTAAACAAAACTATACAAACAATCAAATAAATAACAATATAACTTCTAAAGAAGACTGGAAAACTGTAAATAACATTATTAATAAAACAGAAAATAAATAAAATATTAAATTTACCATAGATACTAATAATAAACAAATTTATTATTAAAATAAAATTGCAAATATATATAACTAATATTCAAACAATTAATGATGAATTTAATAAACAACAACAAATAAGTAATCCAAAAGAAATACCAAACTCAAATAGCTCAATTTAATTTGAACGAACAACTCAACAAGAAATAATATCCTTAATAAAGAATTTTAAATCAAAAACTTCATTAGATAATAATTTAATAAATATGAAAATTCTTAAATTATCAACAGATTATATATCTTTACCATTAACACATATATTTAATGTATGTAGGTGAGTGATGGTATAATCCCAACACAAATTAAATTGTTAATAATTAAACCTATATATAAAAACAATAGACGTTATGAATCTTTATCAAACGGTTTATGCTGATGACACAGCAAGATTAATAACATGTGGTATATTTAGCTATATATTTAGCCAATCATAATGTTTATCAAACCATTAACTTGGATTTATTTTGTTTAAATTATATATTACAAAATATTATATTTATATATAAATTATTATAAATATTACAAATGTTGTTAATATTCCAATAATCTTCAGTTATCTCGCTGCGATTCGTTCTACACTAGTATATGTACATGTAAATACACACCACTCAGTAAGCATGATCATTGCGCGTTAATACAAACTAATATCCATTATAATGAACAATCAATATCTAAGTTCTAAATCGTAAATAATTAAAATTACCCGTATTTTAATATAGCGAATATTATAATCACTGCGATATTAGATTTATACTATTCATTATTGATAATTCTGATATTGCACTAAATAGTAAATATGTATAGTATGTATATATATATATATATATATATATATATATATATATATATATATATATATATATATATATATATAGTATAGTATATATAGTATGTATATATCATATAGTATATTATATTACAATAATATTTAATATTATTGTAATTTATTTTGTTTGTAATTTAAATCGCTAGTATTATTCAATTTATGAGAAATTATTAATGTATACATTACAGTATATATTAAATGAAATAGGTAGAATAATGTATAATATACATTTTAATAAATGTATGCAAATCGTATACATGTTATATACATTAGTAACCACCTTAGATGATTCTTTGGGTCACTAGTTGTACATTGGCCCGATAAAAGTTAGCACATTATATTGATATTAGTCATACTGATTGTTAATGAAACTGGCATGTTTATCACATACAATCCAGACTATGACCGACTGCAATCCTGTAAGAGTTTAAGGGCTTACCGCAATATGCACAATATTTCACCAATTGTCATGTTAATAGATATGAAATGTAAATCCCCATTTCAAGCATGGTTTATGTAAAACTATTCTATGAATTTAACTATTATTTAAAAAAAATATAGTTTGTTTCCTATAAATATAGATTAAAATATGTTCATTTTTTACTAAAATGTTTCTATAAAAAGTCACTTATTTATAATTATATTTATAAGAATATTACATTATATTATTTATATAATGGTTACATATTGAAATAAAAAATAATATGATAACCATAATAGTTTTGTAAAATGTGCATTTATTCAACTAGGTAATGCAAAATAATTATTCAGAAAAATATATCTAAATTGAAACAATAAAGTGTAACAAAAAAGTGAAATAAAGAACACATATGTAAATAATAAAAAATAATATAAAACTAATATAAATGCTATTAATATGATATTCTACTTATGGATATAACTTAACACTATAACAAATTATTTATATAATGTCTACTAAATATAATTATTTGTATAATGTCTACTAAATATAAATTATTTGTATAATGTCTACTAAATATAAATAAATGTAAATAATATAATTATAAATGCAAATAATAACTTAAATTGTAAAATGTATATTTAAAAATATGAAATGAAGTGACATATATGAACCAAAATGATTCCAGCAATTTAATTGGTTTATATTATCATAAGATACAATGATAATTCCAATAATTATATAAATAAATAAAATAAACAATATGGTTTTTCCATTAAAGGTAATTACAAACTTGTAAGGTAATAAAATAAAATTATTAAAATCATCAATATATAAATTATAATATATTATAAAATAAGATTTATAAAATAGGTCTTTAGATTATTATTATATATATATATATATATATATATATATATATATATATATATATATATATATATATATCGGCTTCGAAGGGACATTAGAGCCATATATGGTTATAAGTGAAAACTTCATCAAGTTCCTGGATGGGATGAAAGGACTCCACCAACAACAAAATAACAATATATATATATATATATATATATATATATATATATTTGATAATTATTTATTTTACATAATGGTGTTATAAAAGATATTTTTATGTAATTTCTAGATCGATTTATATTATAATTTTTACACAGATGTTGAATAAACATAATAAATTAATATTATTGAATAAATCATTTTATTCTACTAAAATGCTGTACATTTATAGGGTTCTCACACCGATACCGGATTTGATTTTCTGTCCGTCAATTTCATCCGTTTGGCAGATGATAATTGATGGATAGCAATACGATGGACGGAAAATGGTATCGATTGATCGATTGATTGATAATTTATGTAAGCAAAGATATAGTCGAAATATTTATTCGAAAGTATAAAGTATAATTATTTGCGACGATAACGTACGCTATTGAAATAAACAACGAATAATACATCGTTGTCATAGTCGTGAGAACCCTGTACATCGGCCCACATTGGGGCTGTCTAGTAGCGCCGCGCCTACCTTTAAACTATATTATATATATATATATAAAGTAAATATTTGCAACGATAACATATATATATATCATTGAAATAAACAAAGAATAATTCATCGTCACGAGAACCCTATTACGCCGTACATCGGCCCACAAAGAGCTCTAGTAGCGCCACCTACCTTTAAACTCGTCGTCGGTGTCCGAATCGAGGCAATAGTCGGCCGTGTAGCGATTATTGAACATGTTGGCGGTACGCTTGGACCTCTTCAAGGGTACGACGGGTCGAGAGCCTTCGAGGCTGCCGCTGCAGACGCTGGAGTCGGCCTCGCTGTTCAACGCGGCGGTAGACGGCGGTGTTGTCAGTATTGTCTCGTCGGAGGAGGTAGTGGAGGCGACGGTGGTTTCCTTGCTGGACACCTGCCCGTGTGATGATAACGATGATGATAACGATGATGATTATGATAATGATAATGATGAAGATAGTGATGATGATGATGATGATGATGATGATGATGATGATGATGATGATGATGGCGATGAATTTATTTAGATACTTAAATAAATATTTATCAAAACAACCCTGTTTTTTACATTCTTATATATATTACACACTTTAGAGAATGTTGTCAACACTATTATAATAGTAATGACAGCATTGTCTAAAGTTTAATGTGAACAGAATGTAAACAAAGAGGGTTGGTTTGAAGCAAGGGGCTTTCTCTAATCATATACCTGCGTATGCACTATTATTACGATAAATAATATAACATATATATTTTATAGATATATACACAATGTGTATTACACATACACATATATATATATATATTTATATATATATTTGTATTAATAAAAACACAAATATATCAATATGTACTCAATACTTATTTGTATGCCCTTAAAATATTTGTATATAAAAATAATATATATATATATATATATATATACATTTTTTTTTCTAATTAATTTATAATTATATTTATTTAATTGATAAATATTTGAAATAAAACCTAAAATTAAATGTATATGGATATAATAAATATTTATGGTGATGTATAATATATTAATGATATATATATTATATATAATAAATAATAAGGAATTATTAATATTATTTAAAATAATTTATTTATAATATTTCAAACAATCAATATTATTATTTTTAATTAGTTTTTAGTATTAGTTATGTAATAGATGATAAAATGGTATTGCGAAGTCACCTAAGTAAATATTTGTTTACACTTCTTTGTGATTATATCACTAAAATCATTAATGAATTCAAGATGGGGAAATTACATTATAAGCAAAGATTTTGCGAAGCAAAGATATAACACTCCCTATGCATGCAACGTAATTTAGTAATAGCCCCAACCGCTGCTAGCAGTAGTATCGAAATCACTGAAATAGATTTAGGTTCGGCTCTGTTTGCATACAACAATGTTTTCATTGCTCTATTAAATTACATGCAATATAAATTAGCTTTTACTCACTAAATATATACTTATAGCATTTAAAACATACATATCATATTTGTTTGTTATATATTAGTAATGAACACTTAGTTTTCATCATATAAATATTAATTTAAAGCATATTATTTAACATTTTAAAAGTGTATAGTTAAATACGAATTTACATTATAAACAACGCATAGTTCCTAAAAGTAACCCGCTATAGGTGGCACCAGGGTATTTTGTATACAAATTCGAATTACACGATTTCGCGTAAGTGTTATATCTTTCCTTCGGAAAATCTTTGTTATAAGTCTAGGAAATTATAAAACAAATCGATAGGAAATACAAAAAGTGCATAGGATATTATACAACAAGTACATAAGATATTATACAACAAGTACATAAGATATTACAACAATCGCTGATAAGGTATAGCAGGGTTAAACACAGTGAAAACAAATCATTTTAGTTTTTTTTACTCCGTGATGCTAATTTATAATATTTGTATGGTGAAAAATGTATTCATCGAAATAGCCTAAAAAGCATGGCATAAAAACAGTTTTTTGAGCATATTATGATAAAATACAAATATAAATAATTAATGTAATATGAAATCTACAACTCTATAACTTATGTATATACATTTATAAATAAAAACCAAATTGTTTACATTTATTCATTTTATATTACCTGTTATAAATACTGTATCATGTGATATTCAAGACTAATGAAAAATAATTATTAACAATATTATGAAATACTACATCTATATTTAAAGGAAATCTTGAAGTCTGTTTACTTAAAATAATAGTTATATAACTATAACTATAACTACAAAACATGTATAAACAAGGACACAGACAAAACTATTAAATTTGTAATACTCTTTTGTTTCTATATATATAACTATTAATATAAAGAGTGATTTTAATAATTATAATTATAAATAATTGTAAACATATTTTATAGAAAAATCATAATAAAATAAGCCCTAGTTTTTATCTATGTTGTATGTGTATTTATATATACCCTAGGATATATACTATATATTATAAATATGATCAGTTTTCTTTGTGTATATATATTATAAATGTGATATTTTTTCATTGTGTATATTATAAAAATAATACAAAAAAAACATGCACAATTCAATGAATATATTTCTATGTGCTTTACTTTGAATGGACCTATTCATTCACACACTTATATATTTAATATGGGGATACCACATTGTTCTCACCATATAGTATATTTCATATATCAAAATTTAAAAAAAATAATGTATTATTTTTATGTATACATAAATTCACATTAATTTTGTATAGGTATTTTGTTATCAATATTTCTTATTATATATATATATATATATATATTTTTTGTTTTTCTTATATTACTAAGATCATACTTTTATTCATATATTTTTGTGATATTTAGAAAACAAATTATTAAGGAATCTATAATATCTGTATTTATTATTATATTTATATATACTATGTACATGGGTAGTGCAAAAATAATTATTCCATGTAAAATATTCAAATATTAAAAATAAAAATGTGTGTCATCATTTACGACTCGTAAAAGATGTTTAATAAATATCAAATTAAATTTTAAATTTTATAACCATAATATTATTAATAATTATATATAAATAATTATTTATAAAATATGTAAATTTTAAGACAATATCAAGAAATGTAAACCAGTTATTACGCAATAAATTATGAATTTTATAAATATTAATTTTATAATGGTGTCATAAAAGATTGTTTTTAATGTTATTCTTAGGTAAATTCAATTGTTAATATATGTTCACAGATACAAAATAACGGGTTACGATCAAAAAGGACTAGTTGAGGGTTAAAGATTAAATTTAAAATGTGAAATAAATTTATATAGGCTATTTTGGGATGTAATGCAATTAAAAAAAACAAGCAGGACAAAACTAAACCAATTAAACCAAATAACCATCAAATACCAATACAATATATATATATATATATATATATATACTATTAACTCGTATTTCAAAAAAAGTAACCTCTATCCCTCAACTCGACCTTTTTGATCGTCTCCACTAAATAACATATAACAGAGTAATATTAGATGATACATTTTTATAACTCTTATAATTTTGTATACATATATAAATATTTATTATAGTAGATATTATATTGTATTATAATATTATTTTTATCACGTGCAGATATAGAGACTTGAAATAAATATATAATAATCTATAAAAATATGTTATAAATTAATAATTAGATTATAAACATAGGTAAAATCAGATTATAGGCGCACTGAATACTTGCATGACGATATAACTTAATGCGATTTACATAACTCTTAGTGGTTAAAATGTACATTTACTAGCATAATTAGATGAATTAATTAATTTATATAATTTAGTTCAATATAAGTAATAGCACTCACTGTAATATATTATCTATATATGTTCACAATAAATGTTAAACTTAGGAATACTATTGGTTACGAACATTATATTTGATTCGTTCACTTCTTTTAGGGTTCACTCGCTTATTGATAGTATTTCCGGTTACTTTTGTCTGGTTCGCTATCTTACTTTTCTTATTTTGCATCGCTTTCGATGGCTTTTTATATTTGCAGATTGTTTTCACTTTTTCAATTTGACCTACTGAATAGTTATCCGAGAGAGACTCCATATCATTTCCATCATTTAGAGAAGATTCCTTATCTGTTATATCAGGAATAGAAGTTTCCTTATCTATTCCAGTAGGGATAGAATATTCCTTATATATTCCAGTAGGGGTAGAAGATTCCTTATCTATTCCGGTAGGGGTAGAAGATTCCTTATCAGTTACATCAAGGATTGAAGATTCCTTATCCATTCTATCTGGGATAGAAGATTCCTTATCGGATATATTAGGGGTCGAAGATTCCTTATCGGGCATATCAGGAATAGTAGACTCCTTATTGCTTCCATCGGGTATAGAAGATTCCTTATGGCTTCCATCGGGGATAAACGACTCCTTATCGATAGAATCGGGAATGGTAGACTCCTTATTGCTTCCATCGGGTATAGAAGACTCCTTATTGCTTCCATCGGGTATAGAAGACTCCTTATTGCTTTCATCAGGTATAGAAGATTCCTTATGGCTTCCATCGGGTATAGAAGATTCCTTATGGCTTACATCGGGGATAAACGACTCCTTATCGATAGAATCGGGAATAGTAGACTCCTTATTGCTTCCATCGGGTATAGAACACTCTTCCGATGTTGCCATGGTTCGAGAACCAGTTCACTAGAGTTTGAAGATAGTGAAGAGCTTCTTATTTCTCAGAGGTGTTGCACTAATTGGAATACTGTAATAGTGATTCATGGGTAAATGATATGAGATGTGATTATATATTTTTATTTACTATACATAATGAAATTGATTAAATAATTATTAATTATTTAAAATATTAGTTAAATTATAAAAATGTTCACTGTGTGAAATTAATTTGTGTAAAATAAAATTAAAGTTGAATTTACTAATTATAATTGTAGATAAATTACACATTGATAAATTATTAATTCATTATTATATATATATATATATATATAACTATTATATTATATTAACTTTATTATAATATACTATTATATTAACTCATGTATATATATATATATATATATATAATTTGTTGTATATATATATACAACAAAAACTCTATAGAGTATATTTATTAATGTGTATTAATATTTTATAAATCATTAATAATTAATAATTATATACATATATATATATAAATAAATCCATGATAAATATGTTATTTATTTATATATTAATAACTTCTAAAATATGAGTTTTTTCATAATAGTAAATAATTATTATTATAATAGAGTATCCATTTTATTTTCATTTTACAATTTGTTGACCCTTGGATTTATTATAAAATGTATCTGATATAACGTATTTTTCTCTATATATTTATAAAAGTAAATATTATATAGATACGTATAAAAATTAATACTAACTAATATATTACGATATAATTGAAATAATTGTTTAAAATATCATATAATTGAATGACTAAAATGTTGTTACGAATAAATAACATCAACTATAATATACTGTATATTATATAAAATATATATATTCGTATATTATATAATGATCTATATTTAGATTGTATATTATATTAATATATATGTTAACTGCATGATATAAGATTAAATAAACTAATATGTAAAAACTAAATTATATAAATACACTATAATATGATTTTATATATCAATATAAAATGTATCTATAAATAAGGTATATGTTTCTATATATTCTATAAATATATATTAATGAAAGTCGCTGACCTAAATAACTTTTGTAAACTGAAATTAACATATAAATATATATTTACCCAATTTAACTTAATATTAATTATATTTCCGATAATTAGATATTATTAACAATAAATAAAAATTATTGACTAAAATCGATAAAAATGAATATTTTAATGTTCGATTATTTAGAAATAAAATAAAGACGCCATTTTGTTTTGATAATCTAAAATGATCACGTCATAGGTCATATTAATGATATTTTACATGTATTAATTATATAATAATATATATGTGAAAGTACTAGTTATCATTAACATGATAATTATACTTTTAGAGTATATTTTATGTTAATATTACCTCTTTTAGCTCTTAATATTACAATAATTATATGTTTATGATTTCGACGTTCGCCATTATTAAAGGCATTTGTTTGAATCTATTTATAGAACACAAACTGGAATATTAAACTGACCACTACATTAATATATTTAATTAACATTTTTTAATATAAAACCTTTTAATACAATATTTTTTACTTATTTGTGAATGTATTCAAATAATGTGTGGAATAAAAATAGTATCACAAGTCCACTTTGTATAATCTATTGATATAAATATATTTGTAAACAGATTTATGAAGTAAATTGTTAACAAGTTTATTTCTTATTTACCAATACCATATTGTATAACTGTTATTTTTAAATCGTTAAAATTAATAGATATATGTAAAATATATATATATACAAGTTGTATACAACATAACTGTATTAATATAATAATTAAGGAAGTTTAGTTTGATGATAGCAAAACCGTTTGATTATAGTTTGGGTTTAGGGTACAGCAACTAGTGTACACATTAATAATGATTATTTTTAAGAATAACTCTTAATATATCAATATCTAGATCTAGGACCTCCTGCAGTCTCAGGTCTTCTACATATATTATAATTTACAAAAAAAAAATATATATATAGGTATTTATTATAACCTATTGTTGTAATCAAGTATATATTTGCATCATCGATATAAAGAAACTTTCTTTATATCGATGATTTGCATATATACAGGAATATACCTACCTCCCCGAATATTCTATATAGGCTATCCTACCATATACTATATATTTTATATAAAATATCATATAGTATACTATAGTATATATATATATATATATATATCTATAGATATAATATATATATATATATATATATATATATATATATATATATATATATATATATATATAGATAGTGGATACATTTATATTTTAGTTATTGGTATGTTAAATGTTATATAGGATTTTTATTATGTAATATTGTAGTTATTTGTTCATATTTATAAAAAACGACAGAAATAAATAAAATGACACACGACATCGGGTATATTTCATGATAAAAATATAACTATATTTATACGTATACGCCATATATAATAAATATGTATATAGTGTATTACACTCATAGACATTAGAGTGAGTCCTCACTCAATATCTATGATTACACTATATTCAAGATATATATTACAACAAATTACAAAAACAATAATTCATATAGAATTATCTAATATAACTTGATATAATTTATCATTTTTGTCGGTTCCAAAATTATGTATTGTATAAATAAATTAGAACACAAAAATACCTACGTTTAAAATAGGTTGAGTAAATTATTTTATAAAAAATATTTCTATATTATTTAAAAAAAAATTAAGATTAAATGTATATTTAATAGGGATATAATGAAATAGTGGTTAATTATAAAGGTTTTTCGTGTCAATCAAATATACGTATAAAAATATAACATATTCTCGGGATTTTTATGGTTAAATTATGAGTTTTGAGATATAGTATCGACACCTATCGAATATTATTCATATCCACTAATTCGTTGTTTTCAATTTTGTTTACAATATCGTAAATAAACCTAAGGATATATCCTACGCTAACCAGTAGATTATATAATTAGAATATTGTATAGTTTACTCACAATAATAATTATTATTTGATATGTATAATTTGAAATATTTATAAATTTATAAGTCAAATTTATTCTTACTTTTAAAAATAATTGTTCATATTTAATGTAAATTATATTAATTTTAGAATAAATTTTATAAATCTGGATATATTTTTTCGTGATATAGATTGTGTAATTTATGTTATTTAAAATGAACGAATTTATAAATATTGTATAAGTATGGTCGATCAATCTGTTATGTCATCTTCATTATCAGCACCATTACAAGGTTATAAACCACTACTTAATATTACACTTCAAACTTATTTTATAAAATATAATATTGGATAATATCGAATATGGCCCCATTTATTTTGATTACGATTGACGATATAAATTAAATAAATATTGTATATGTATCGATTTATTCATATACAATTATAATTAAAATAATTTATATATATATATATATTGTATCATATAATTTATGACATGTATATAATATTATATTATTAATATACAGTATAGTATACTACATTTTCATTCTTCATTAGTTTATAATTTTAACTAGTTGAACACTATAGTGTATATATAATATAGTCTATAGACTTCAACTGCTATAGTGTCAATTACCTAAACAGAGTATTTTAAATTTGACCTCATAAATCCTAATCAAAATAAACAGGGATCATATTGAATGTGATATTTGATACAGGTATTATATTCAAAATTATATTAAATATATTGAATATCATAAGAATATTATATTCAAAATTATATTAAATATAATATAATTATTATATTATAATAATATAATAAGAATATTATATTCTTATGATTATCATAATGATAGAATTGTATATTCAATATACGATCATTGTAACAATATTTATATTATAAATACTCCTAGAGTTTATCGATATACTGTAAATGTGCGATTAGATCGCTCAATGTAACAAATAAAAATTATCAATGATTATATATGATAATGATTATATGATTTATTATCAAATATTTAT
This sequence comes from Osedax fenrisi, assembly GCA_964019155.1. Lineage (NCBI taxonomy): Eukaryota > Metazoa > Annelida > Polychaeta > Sabellida > Siboglinidae > Osedax > Osedax fenrisi. The sequence goes on along the minus strand of OZ025244.1, from coordinate 20,703,085 downwards.
TCAATACATTATAATAATGATAATGATTATTGAATATAACATTTATTATAGATATTTGGTATCTGATCATAACGGACGGGTTAAGAATGTAAATAACCGAGTATAATAAAATACTTGTTATATATACAACATTTATTATATATATATATATATATATATATATTTACGGATTGATATTTTTGGGTTGTTTGATTTCGTTGGTTTAGTTTTAACTATCTGTTTTTTTAGCTGCATTATATCCCAAAGTGAACCCATCAGTTGTGATCATAGACCATATATAAATATATATGTGCGCAATATTTTGTTGTTATTATTTATTAAGTTTGTTTATATTTAGTGGTATAATCGCATATGATCCTCGATATACACTGTATAATACAGATTTATAAAAATCGTAATAATTATTACTAATGATTAATTAAATAATTGTGATTAATATAAATACATTGAATCAATCATAATCAGTATCATACTGACTCAGTACCATTATCATTATTATATTTTATATTTAGATTAAATTAATATATTTATCATACATACTCAGTATCATACTATAAAATATAAAATATAATAATGATAATGGTTACTACAAAATATAACTGCGTTGTTCACAATATTTAAAGTATGACATCAATATGTGAAGTAGGGAACATTTAGTTTTAATATACGTGTGTAATATAATTGTATAGTATATAATATACTCTATTTTATATAATGGTCGAGCGAGAGTAAGTAAGTAAGTAATATAATTCTTATTATTATAATTATAATCATAATAATAATATTATAAATTATAATAATTATAACAATTTATAATATTATATTAAATATACTATACAATAATCTATAAACTATAATTATTATTTATAGTCTATCATTATTAGATCATATTATATATTATATAGTATAATCTAATATTCTATGTTAACTTATATAAAAGAGTAAATCTAATCAAAACTTGATAAAAAAAATTGTAAACTTAGCTTATATTATATAAGTTATATATCAAATTTATAAAATTATAATAAATTGTAATCAATCATAAAATTAATGTAATATTATTATAAAGTATGCCTAATTAATAGGTATTACCTATTAATAAAGTATTTAGGTTAATTACCTTGACATTATTTTAACATTGTTATTATAGTTTATTATATGTTATTAACTGCCTGTGTGGCTCAGTGGCTAAGGCGTCAGACACACAAGCAGTAGGACACGGGTTTGACCCTCGTCCGGACCATTAATTAATTTTATAAAATGGGTCTTAAAATATTATTTAGAAGTGATCTTATATAAGTGTGTATAAATAAATGATCGGCTCTCGTTAAAACCATGGATGCCTTAACATGAGAGCGGCTTCGAAGGAACATTAGAGCCATATATGGTTATAAGTTCCTGGATGGGATGAAAGGACTCCACCAAATAAAAATAACAAAAAAAATAGATCATCTATTAAATGCAACCACATTATTTACATTATTTTACAAAATAAGAAATAGATTATTAATGATACATCTATCATATAAAATAATATTAATTATACAATATTGTGTTTCATTTTAATATTATATAATATATTAGAATTGTCAAATTTCAAATACTTGTAAAGCTTCGAATTCATAAATTCTTAGAAATCTCATCCTCAGATCTAAAAAAATATTGGAATCCAAAAATATTCGGATTCGAAGCCTTCAAATCAAAAATTATAATACTTTGAAGACTTCAAATCCAAATCAAGACTTTAAAATTATAGAAAACATTGATAATACGAAGTTCAAATTTTAATATTAATCGTCAAAAGACTGATGTATAATGTTGAATTAATACTAAATAAAATATAGTATGTATTTATACTAAACTATGAAATAATTATATATAATTAAATGATTTCACCTATGTATTATGTACATACCTCTCTAGATTCGTTCATTGTGCACGAAATTGCACAAATTCTATATCCAAAAATTCATATTTTATTGTAAATTAGTGCAATTATTTAAATTTATGTATAATATATATTTAACTAATAATCATTAAATTATTTAATTTTCATAATTTAATTTATAAATTTATAAAATATATATTATATGGTATATACGATATGAATGAAAAGAAACTTCATTAGTATATTTTAAGAAAGTATCTATGTTTTAGTTTATTTAACAAAGATTATTATTTATAAAATTATTTAATTATTAATTTAATTTTTGTTACTTTAAATAATATCGATAAGCGGGAAACACGTAAAATAAAATACGGACTAAAAATAGTGAAAGTTATCAAGAGACTGGAGAATTGTATTGGTGAAGTAGATATTCTCTAGTAATTATTGAAAAGAAGCGAACGTGATAGATTAAAATTCTAAAAAGAAAACTACAATTTAAAAATCTTATGAATATCCTTTTAAGACTGATATTTATATTAGTAATTTAAAATTATCTAATAAAGAAAAATGGTAAGAATATAGTTCTACAAATAATGTAGAGAACGAAAATTCTTAAATTCGCAAATGTACAAATTTTATATATAAATATGCACGAATTAGATTTAATTCGTGAAAATGTACGAATTTTGATAGGCCTCTTATGTACCATTTTATTTTTTAATTTTATTTAAATATTCAAATGGACTCGACAAATAACTGAAGCTGTAGCTCAATTTCATATATTTTGAAATTGATTCTAACATTTCGGACTCGACTTGATGTTTCATTACTAGGAATCGAGGACTCTCTTTACAATCCTAATAATATATAGTAAATAATATATTATGATGTACAAATTTAATTGGGAACATTTCTAATAGGACTAGATGATAGCATTAACATATATATATATATATATATACAGTAAAACCTCTCTATAAGAAACTATTTTTTTTCAGTACTTTTTTTCTTATAGAGAGGTTTTCTTATAAAGAGGTTTTTACTTTTCCAATGAATTTAAGAATTAATTTATAATTGAAAATGCATTATATAACCTATAGGTTATATATATATATATAGTATATTTATTTTGTATACTGTTTTTAAATGTATACTGTTTTTAAATGTATACTGTATTGTTTACGCTTATACATGTTAATCCATAATGATACATAATGACATTTTATTAGATTTACATTAGAAATTATAAATTATGAATCATCATTTATGAATATAATATAATGAATATAATATTCATAATAATCTATTATTTAACAATTAATTGTATAATATATTAAATTGTATCATCAATACACAACCTTGTGTACATATCCTTGGATATTTAAGTAATATTTAAGAAATAATTAGAAATAATTAAGGATGTAATAACACTTATTTAATTTTAATAAATTTATGGATATACAATAACATTTATTAATTAATTTTAATTCATTTCAAGCTATTTATGTAATATAAAATATTTTTAAGAAAAAAAAATATCTTTTATAATAATTAATTTCTATAGTTTTTATCAATATACAATACTTCTATTTATATCAGTGTTCCATAGGTTATTACCGCCTATGGTAATAACCGGTAATAACCTGTCCGTTAAAAACAGGTTTTTACCATGGTAAAAACCTACTAGTGTCTATATAATTTACAATTATATATTATTTATAGATTTTATATTTAATAGATAATATACAATTATAAAGTTAAATAATACTACATTAAAATCAATATTATAAGATTTTTTATATTAAAAAACAAACTTTATTAATTTTGACTCTATGTAAAGAAAACATTTTTAAAATAAATAATATGATATTGAAATAAATGAGTAAATAAGTCAATATATATATATATATATATATAAAATATTGAATATAATAATATATTTATTTTTGCCATAGTAAAAGGAAAGCCCATTCACACCAAATAAAGCGAGCGATTTTTCAAGGATATGCGCAGTAACGAAATCGTCGAGAAATAGTTAAATATTTAGAGATATCTATAATGATGAATAGTGATATTGTCACGATATCGATGATATATTGGTGATATATCGGTAGGGGTATAGCACAGAGAGAGAGAGAAAAATCCGTACGATATTGGTGAAAAATCGGCCAACTTTTACGGTGTGACAGGGACTTAATATTGTAAAAAATAATATATATATTAAACAATAGAACTAATAATATTTTCATTGAGAAATTATTTGAATATATTCATTATTTGATTTTATACCATGATATTTAATTAAATATATTAAATATATCTATATATATTGTTAATTATATATATATATATATATATAAATACTGAATAGAATATTTATTTTTATATATATGAAATTAAATATAGTCTTTATAAATATTTTTTACAATACTGTATAACTATTTAGTAATATTTTCATTGTGTAATTTTATGAATATATAACACAGTATGATTTTATTTCATTTATAAAATATATCCAATTACATCAACTTGTTAATTTTACAATATAAGGGTGGCATACCTCAAAATCCAGTTGGATTTAAAATAATAAATGTACTATAAATGGCATAATAAAGCAGACAAATGTTGACAAATTTTCAAATAAATCTGCTAGATTAATTAGCCATAACATTTATATATAAATGAATCAATATTACTTTAATTTTCAATATACATTTTTTTTAAGGTATTATATTTTATGAGTACTAGGTTTTTACCGGTAATTACCGGTTATTACCGGTTTTTACCGTAAATTAACATGGTAGAGATAGGTTTTTACCGGTTATTACCGGTTTTGCCCGGTAAAAACAGGTTTTTACCGAAAATAATGGAACCCTGATTTATATATAATTATTTTTTATATTTTTATACTATAAGTTTCTTATAAAGAGGTTTTTCTTATAAGATTTTCTTATATTTTTCTTATAAGATTTTCTTATAAATAGGTTTTTTAATGTGGAAAAGGTTGAATTCCAACCAAATGTGTGAACAATTTTCTTATAAAGAGGTTTTTCTTATAAAGAGGTTTCTTATAGAGAGGTTTTACTGTATATATATATATATATATATATATATATATATATATACATATATAAAATTAGATAAATAGTAATATAGAGTATTTATATAGAGTAAATATGAATAGTAATTAATAAGTCATATAAGAGGAATTAAAATATTTAAATAATCACTATTTAGTGCTGAATTATATTATGATTCAAAAACAATAACTTTCATTAAAATATAATATAGTATATATATATATATATATATATATATATATATATATATATATATATATATATAGATGAACATTCTTTATCTATGTGTTTTATTGACATCATTCATATCATGTTTGTATTTAGATATATGTTTGATGATGTATTATAAAGATGAATTGCATGATTAAAAGAGACTATGATTACGCTGCTATTATGTTAGCTGAGCATAATGTTAGGTTTCTAAAATTACGGTTTTAATAATATAACTACCTATGTGGCTCAGTTGGTTAAGGCGTCACACATACAAGCAGTAGGACGCAGGTTCAAGCCCTGTACGCACCATTAAAATAGGTCTTCAAATATTATTTAGAAGTGATCTTATATAATTGTGTATAAATAAATGATCAGCTCTCGTTAACACTTTGGATGCCTTAACATTAGAGCGGCTTCGAAGTTACATTAGAGCAATATGGTTATAAGTGAAAACTTCATCTAAGTTCCTGGATGGAATGAAAGGAATGAAATAAAATAACAATAAAAATACAAATAATAATACTACAAAATAATGTATTTTATTTCTATTTTCGATTATTTTTCGTTTATTTTTATGGTAACTATAAAACGTTTTTTTAATTTCATATTATTCTATGTTTATTTCGACTATATATTTGCTTAAATAAATTATAATTTATATCAATTATTAAATTATAATTATCAACAGTCAACAATAATTCAATTGTTTAATATGCACTGCAACATTAAAAAATTCATTGGGTTTTAAAATTTTACCCGATGAAAGAAAACATTGAATTGACCATTGAATTGACCATTGAATTGACCGTTGTTCACTAACATCACGCATGATAATCAATATAACATTACGTTATTTCATGCACTTTTCACCCAACCTTCATATCATTTATAACCCTCCGATGTTTCTTATTAATATATTCATCGTCATATTGTTTTCGTATTTTATATATAACGAGTGCATTTGTCAATAACTACAATATTATACTGAGTATTAGGTATGACATGACATAATTTGTGTTGTATATTAATTCTTCTACGTCTGCTATTAATATTTTATTCGATATATATATATATATGATTTCAATAAATAAATATTATTATTATTAATTCTTCTATGTCCTTATATTGTTGTTATTTAGTATTTTTTATTTTAAGGGTCCCATCCAGGAACTTTTCAAGATGACATTTTCACTCGTCATGGCTCTAATGTCCGCTCCCATGTTAACGCATCCAGATTATAACAAGAGTCAATTATTGTGCGTACACATTCATATAAGGCCCACTTCTAAATATAGCTTTAATCCCTATCTGATGTCTCCGGACGGGGCTAGAACCCGCATCCCACTGATCGCGTGTCTCAAGCCCGCTGATATACCTAGCATATTTATTAATAGCACGTATATATATATAAGTAAGTAAGTTTACTTATGATTTATGTCGGAGGTAAATAATGATCTAATCTTCTAATAATACTTAGTAGAGGTGTGCGCAACAAATGCACGTGCATGTTCACGTAAGTTAATCTCTACGCCGTAATCTATGTGATCGTTGACATGGGGTGTTCATGTTAGGCATAAGTTAGGTTATACAGCCAATACACGCTTGTCCATGTAGTACAGGGTTATCCATGTAGTACAGGGTTATCCATGCAATACAGGGTTATCCATGTAATACATGGTTATCCACGCAAAACATGATTATTCACGAGATACATGATTATACCTGCAAGACATGGTTATTCACGAGATAAATGGTTACGCCTGCAATACATGCAAGTACTACGCACTAAATGCAATGTAACACCCTGCACGGACACACGCCCTGTGTACTAACTTCTACATAATATTGACTTCTAGTCGATCAGTAACGCCTTATAGTTGGTATCCATAGTATATTGTACGCTAACGTAAGTCATTAGTTACTCACCTTACCAGATCACGATTGTTTCCCGAGCACTTTCAACATTTTCTTCCACGTCTCGCTGTCTTTCATCGCCGTCTTTAGTTCTTCATCCGTCAGTCCCGTATCATCACATAGCTACGTAAGCTTCTCGTCGTCCGAGCTTTGTTGTTCCATGGTTCGGCGTCCACAACAAATTAGTCATTTGTTATTAAAAGTTAGATTGTACGAATAACGTAAGTTTTCAACACTCGACTGCTGATTGAGTGACAGCTGGGCGTGTCACGTTAACACTATTATATACACGCGATACGCACTGTTGTTAATGGTATACCTTTACACACTGATTATATTGTGATAGATGGCAGCTGTAACCCCAGGTATCACTGTCTACCTTCCTACCTTACACTTACACACATACATACTTATGTGCACAGCATAGTGTTGTGTACACACTCTATTATTATATATTTATAATATAAATTTTATATATACAGTCAACTCCCGATAAGTCAGACTCGCAAGGGACCGGGAAAAGTGTCCGACTTAGCGAGATGTCCGACTTATCCGAGATTCAAAATATCATGCAAATAAGACATGAGATGTGCAGCATGAGTTAAAGGATTACCAAAATATGGAATTATGCAACAATCAACAACATAAAATGTTGAATTCAATAATATTACTTACTAAAATTATAATATACATTATTTAAAGTAAACATTTCTGACAATTTATAAAAAGTCCGACTTATCCAGTATAAAAATCATAAATATGACAATAATATTGGTCCGATTTATAGATAATTCCGACTTATCCAATCAAACTTATCCGATTTATTTAACATTGAACTAGATACAATTCCAACCAAACCAACTATATGTGTCCGACTTATCGAGAAGTCCGACTAACCGAGAGTTGACTGTATATATATATTTATTTATTTTCATTAATAGCAACTGCGTTTGCTGTCATTGTTACTTGTCATTATTTATTATCAAATTGTCTATACACGTTGAAATATATAACTAATATAACTAATTTAAAAATTATTCTTCGTTTAAATCTAATGTATTATTATTTATTCGTAAAAATTAATTTTACTATTTTCAACCGATTTATGATTCTTTTTATACATTTCGTATTACTTATATTTTTGTACGCAATAGAGAACGTTTAATGTTATTTTTTGTGTCTAAATAAACATTCATTCATTCATTCATTCATTCGTTCAACTATGTGTTATACATATTGAAGTCGTAACTAAACTATACCACTAACAAGCCCTCACCCCTGTTTACAGCGTCTGATAACATATGTCGCGTGTGTCGGTCCGAGGGCTCCTCCGACAAGCCTCTGTACTACCCGTGCGTCTGTACCGGTAGTATTAAGTACATCCATCAGGATTGGTTAGTGTAGTCACGCGCAGGTACTGATCGTTATTACTATTCATTAACGTGTAGATTTATTTGTGTTAACAAATTAATTTTGGAGATTTGGTTTTAAATGTTATTTTCAGAGATAGAATTTTTATTAGAGATAGAATATGTTATTTATTTTATTTTCATAATATATATATATATATATATTTCTTTACATTATTAATTCTATTCTTTAAAATACACACACACTAACCCTTACTGACTTATTTAATTATAAACATGAACCAATATATAGATTATTTACATTGCAAAATATATTATTGTTTTGTTCAACCTTTTTTTTACTAATCGGCATTATTTCTATGAAATAATTTATATACACTATATCATTTGATGATTTCAACCATGTATTCACATTGTTATTATTATCATTGTTATTATTATTATCATTGTTATTATCATTATTATTATCATTTTTTAAACACTCTATTAATAAAAGTTTAATTATATTAATATTATAATTATGCTAATATTAATCGCGTAATTGGCTATAATATCTAGATATTTGTGTGTAAATAAAATACCTTACCTTATATACATACACACACACACTCCCACACATACGCATAGTGTGAGTATGCGTCGCAAACTCATAACCACACACATACACACACATATACACACACCCATACACAAACACACCCACACCCACACCCATGCACACACCCATAACCTCAACAGTTTAGTTCAATGGCTGAAGTACAGTAAGAAAGAGTACTGTGAACTATGCAATCACCCGTTCTCCTTCGCTCCAGGTTATCACATCTCTAAGAGCTAGAGTTACTTCATCCGCAAAATGTAGTCAACAAGTCCGAAATGACTGATTATTTTCGGACGAAATACCTAAATTGTGTACTAATTAACTACATTTTGCCGAAGAAGGGATAAACGAAATGACTAGTGGACGAAGTGACTGTTGTAATTCTTATCTAGTACATCGTCAGTAGTAATCCATCCATACCATACTTTTATAGATACTATACCATACATTCCATGCTGATGCTAATTACGTAGATATAATTATCCATAACTATAATGATCTCTTTGTAAACTAATATCTATTAACGCACTATAGTTATTGTGATCAGAGCTAATTCTCCACCTCTTAATACAGCGGTTTCTCTTAATATAATACTATTCTAGTAGTTGTTATAGTGTTCCCCCATCCAATAGTATACTCTCTATAAACATAATACATACCTTATATCATCGTATAGTGTATACCCCTGTTCCGACATGTCTCACTTACCACTAATGTGTGATAATCTATCCCTATCTACCCTATAATATATGTATTCACAACAGTATACTCATGTGATACTATATCCACCCGATTTCCCTATAATAGAATAATTTCTACATATAATAATTATCACTGATAAAAGTAACTTTATTCTCAGCAAAAGTGTATTCACTCGCCTTCAACACCCACACTCACCCCCATCATAACCCCCTCCCGCCCCCCCCCATTATAACCCACAACCCCTAACACCCGCCCTCACCCCATCATAACCCCCTCCTGCCCTCACCCCCAACACTCGCCCCCAACACCCGCCCTCACCCCAACATAACCCCCTCCTCCCCCCTCCCCAGTATACTCCCCAGACATGCCGAAGAGACTGCCCGTAAGCTACCTGCTAATGGGCCTGGTGAGGAGCATCAGTAAAGCCGTTCGCTTCTGGTTCCACTACACCCTGGTGGCAATCGCCTGGCTCATCTTCGTACCTTTGACTGCCTGTTTGTTACCTTCCTATAGCTCTATAGTGTATTATCACCTGACACCCTTTTTATTAATGTTTTATTATATACTAAATAACGATTTTATAAACTTTTAAACCTAAATTAAGTATAAAATATTCAAAACTTCGCTACAACGTATCGTATAGTGTATATGGTGCTATTTCCATTACACGTACATTTAATAATGTAATACAACAGGTGTACCTTAACGCTAATGTATTTGTAAACACAATGAGTTGTGATAGAGTGTATTGTTGTTTGAATACACTACGTATGACTATTACGTAAACATGTTGAAACAATCTAATCATTATTCATTCGTAGAAAATAATATTTGATAAAACAATCCTATAAATTTAGCATACGCATAATAATAGATTAACGAATATATTGATAAGTACAAAATGCGAGATTAACTACAAGTAGGCAATACACATCGGTACTTATCATTCATCTATTGTTTGTGATGTTATTGAATGCATAACAAATGATAAATAAAACTGCCTGTGTGGCTCAGTGGCTAAGGCGTCAGACATACAAGCAGTAGGACATGAGTTTGAGCCTCGTCCGGACCATTAATTAATTTTATAAAATGGGTCTTAAAATATTATTTAGAAGTGATCTTATTTAATTGTGTATAAATAAATGACCGGCTCTCGTTAAAACCATGGATGCCTTAACATGAGAGCGGCTTCGAAGGAACATTAGAGCCATATATGGTTATAAGTTCCTGGATGGGATGAAAGGATTCCACCAAATAAAAATAACAATAACAATTCCACCACCACCACCTCCAGGTCGTATCTACCGACTTCTCTTCACCTCTCTCACCGTCGCAGACTTTCTGAATGTGTTTTCATCGTTGGTATTAATGTTACATCATTAGCGTTACATCATCATTAGCGTTACATCATTAGAGTTACATCATTAGAGTTACATCATTAGAGTTACATCATTAGAGTTACACCATTAGCATTACATCATTAGCGTTACATCATTAGAGTTACATCATTACAGTTACATCATTAGAGTTACATCATTAGCGTTACATCATTAGAGTTACATCATTAGCGTTACATCATTAGCGTTACATCATTACAGTTACATCATTACAGTTACATCATTACAGTTACATCATTACAGTTACATCATTACAGTTACATCATTAGCGTTACATCATTACAGTTACATCATTACAGTTACATCATTAGCGTTACATCATTAGAGTTACATCATTAGAGTTACATCATTAGAGTCACATCATTAGAGTTACGTCATTAGAGTTACATCATTAGAGTTACATCATCATTAGCGTTACATCATTAGAGTTACATCATTAGAGTTACATCATTAGAGTTACATCATCATTAGAGTTACATCATTAGCATTACATCATTAGCGTTACATCATTAGCATTTGCTTTGTTTATAAATGTATTAATATATTTGATATAATTCTTTGTTTACATTTAGTATTAAAAATAGATTTACCTCGGAAAGATACATGGAATTATTGTCATGTATGTCGTGGGTTTAACATTTACAGCACGTCTATGCTAAGCTCCAGGTCTACATACATGTTATTACATACACACACACACACACACACACACAATATATATATTTATATATATATATATATATCACATCCGAACAATTTTTTGAAAATTGGATTTTTGTGAATAAATCAATTTACTACTACTACTACTACACTCACTCACTCACACACACACACACATATACACTGTAACATTAATCCCATCCAATTAGTAACTAATTAATATCAACAAGTACTAACCGGTTGACTTTACGAAGGTCGTGTTAATCACATTAATCACACACGAGTTCACAGAATAACATTATCGCGGAAATATATTTAGATGGTAAAAATTTGTATCATACATTTCCCGTAAACCTAAGTTCCCATTTATATAACGGAACTTTAAATTATATAATAATAAATGTTATAATTATATTATATGTGTAATTGGAATTATTAAATGTTTATGATTTTTCGTATAGAAAGATTAATTGAAATAAATCGTAGTTTTGTTAACTCACTGAAACCTAGTATACTATATATAGCCCTCATGTTATCTATTAACCCTATTCACCCCAGTATTATCTATTTACCCCCGGTCTTATCTATTAATCCGAGTATTATCAAAATTATAAACATTTGTTCTGTATATCATTTCTTTATTATATAATTTATATAATCATTATTTCATATTATGATTAAAATATAAGACTGTAGGTAGATTGAAATATACTTAAATATATAATATAGACTGAAAATAGGATATCTTATATAGAAGAATTGTTTATTTACATTGTATACCTATTAATAACATTCATTACATGTCATTTAGCTACAATAGTGTTCATGTGTTTATCACATGATGTATACCTATAGTAAACCTCCATATATATCACACACACACACAAACACACACACACATATACACACACACAGACACACACACACACACACACACACTCACACACATGATATGTTGTTACTATTCAACTATTCTATGAAGTACTGTATCACATTGTATGAAGTCTGCTCTGTCATCAGTTTAGCTGGCTTCGTATGCTTAGCAATAGTTCAGGGGTGTTCGCAATCTGTTTGTAACATGCCACGCGAATAGTAGAACATGTTATCTTTCACTCTCGCTGCAAGTTCACCACGGTAAAACTGTGATACCCCGAGATTGTATTTCCGTTTGAATCCGTTATTTGTAGGGATTCAATATATAAATATATATATATATATAATAAATATTATTATATTATATTTTACGGGAATCGCGTTAACACCCATTTACATATCTATTCCTCCTCCTCCTCCTCCTCCTCCTCCTCCTCCTCCTCCTCCTCCTCCTCCTCCTCCACATCATCCTACTCCTTCTCCTTCTTCTTCTCCTCCTCCTCCTCCTCCTCCTCCTCATCCTCCTCCTCCATTAAATAACTCTACCCTCCCCCACCCCTAGGTCTAACATACTGAGTGATTCGTTCAGCGGCTGTTTCGTAGTGATCTGCACTCTGTCCACCTTCGTCTCCATCATATGGCTCAGAGATCAGGTTTACTAGCATCATCACTAGCATCATCATTAGCATCATCACTAGCGGGGTACAGTGTCTAACTATGTATGGGGCGCGCGTACCCATCATCCATGTGAACAGGGTTGACATGTGCAATTGACGCACGCACAATACATGTAACAGATAGGCGAATTGCACTTTTCTCGATAAAATAACAAAATGGCATCGGCGATTTTGATTAGTCGTATTATATAGGTCAATTATAATAGTGTTGATTTCATCGATATAGACGGAAGTGACTTCTCTCCATATTTATGTATTTAAATTATATACGTCAATAAAATAGTGTGATATCTTCAATTCGAATAAATTTAAATACCAAAATAGAAAAATTGTATGGAATGTTGATATGTTGTATTTTAATATATATATATAACTATTATTTTGAGTATAGATAGTACATTAAACCTGAACATTATTATCGATATAAATATAAATAATAATTTAAAATTTATATTAGTATGATTTGACTGCAGTTCCTCCATAGAAAAATACCATATACTAAACTTAATTGCTTATCCACTTTCTTTATATCAATGGTACATGCACCAATAATCTAATTTAAGTGGTTTTAAAAAAGTAAATAATTTAGCTAGATGTATGGAATTCAATTTCGCAAATTTCAAGTAATTTTTCATATTCAAATGCTGATTTCAATATAATAATTACATATATAAACAAATATCAAAACACAAAATAATACTTATTATTTGAAATGTTTGGACACTATATAATTTACTTTACTAGATAATATTATATTATAATGTTATATATAAAAACCACATATAAATATAAATTTATAACTATATAACATATTTAACTTAAAACTTTAATTAAATAAATATAATATATTTATTTATGTTATATACTATTATAAGTTTAATACTACACATGTATATTATATATGTAAATAGTATTATTATTATTAAGAAAATATGATGCTGTTTAATTTATTAAATGTATGAGTGATATGTTGTATCAAATAGATTATCTATTATAGATATAGATGATATACTCTTATTATTCTTATACATATGACTTGACTTAAGATGCAATGCCGATTATGTAACACTAATCTATTATATTGTGATGTTTGTATGTGACTACAGGTATAATGCAGTGGTATCTAATGGTGTTGATGTTCCATTGAACTGTGAGTGAGTGTGAATACACAGGTCCAGGGCAGTGTTGCTAAATATCTATGTGCTAATTAGTAATTCATTATATTGCATGACAACTTTTCCTCAACTAATCTTCTTGATCTAATCTTGCCATACTTTCCATAAATAGGCAGCTATATTATATAAGAGGATGTTGGTAATAAAACAGGAATTATATTACATAATTATATTACAGTGAATTTATTCAATAAGAACATATATGATGTATATTGTATCTATAAAGTGTATATATATATATATATATATATATATATATATATATATATATATATATATATGCATATTTATATGCATATTTATATATTTATATATGCATATTTAAATTACTTTTACTTATAATAATATATAGTAGATTTTAATGTAATCATTTGTATTTATTACATGTACATTGTACATTGTACATTGTACACTGTGAACATCTGTACAATGATTGTATGAGTCTATGCATTCACATGTCACTTATCTATTGGTGTACATCATACAATCCCATAGACAAGTGACACATGTGCATTCATAGTCTCAAACAATCATTATAATCATTGAAACTTCCCTTCAGAAAAATACAGATGTATTGCATTCATGACACATATGTATGCAGTGTTCTGCAGTGTAAATATACACAAAGTACACTGCATTCATATATGTTTTCTAAGGATTTGCCTTACAACATCTTCAGTGTATTCACACACATGTGTTGAATACACACATGTGTGTGTGAATATTGATATACAAATATAGATATATGTATACATGTATATATATATATTAATGTATTAATACATATATATATCTATATAAATAGCGAAATAAAATCAGAATTATAATTAAATCAAAAATACATCAAATATAATATACAATATATTAATAATAATTGAAATTTAATATAAATATTAGCTAGATATATAATTATATAATATATTAATATAGTAAACCTAATATAGTTAACCTAATATAATATATTAATTATATAATCAATTATATAATAACTTTCAAAATCGTCTGGGAATCAATGATATATATATTTGAAGTTTTGATTTATGTCACTACAAGCAATGGCTGCACATTGAATCAGCATATTTAATATACGTGAAAATAATACTATATTATGGTATATATATATAATTGTTATACAAATAATATATAATTTTGTTGAATAATTTGAAATTGATATTAAATACGAGTGAATTCATTTTAAACTCTTTAAGCTATATCAGCTATATTAGTATTAATACAGTTTGTTGATGTGGTGGTTTGTACATCCGATGTACCCCTCGAGACTAGGGAAGCTGTACCCCTCGTATCACAGCCTCCACACAGCGTACATCTAATGCTCGAAGCCTATCTAGCCTGCGTTCAATATTGTATGTATTATTCTTAAAATCAGCTAGCATGCCAAATTTACCTGTAAGACTATTATTATATTGATGTAGTGGTAATATCTTTAGAATGTAGGTCACACTAGGCTCCATTAACGTTTGTACACGTTTAACATGAACCTATTAACTCCGATCTTAATGCTTCAATCATATCTCACATACTTCTCACCATATCTCATCATATCTCATCATACCATCACTAATAACTTCACCCATGTTTCATTAGATATTACACTGAACTTAACGTTAATATCTCACTATATCTCACCATACCATCACTAATATCCACATCAATGTGTATCATTAGATATTAATTGATGGAGGTCCCGCCTGGCTGGGAAGAGTTATCGAAGAACCTGCTCCCATCGTTAGTTTCCATCATCACATCTGTACCAAACCAATAGTACGAACCGCCCCTAACTCATAACTATCACATGTTATATCTATTTATAGATATCCGTGAATTAAAAATTAAAATGAATTAGATTATTAAAAAAATTATTTAAATACATATAATCTATAAATCTAACTAGTTTCTTAACGCGTGTATCTTAGTTTCTTCGTAACCGCCATATAGTGGTAGCTAGTGGTAGTGATGTGGTTAAGTAAGCAATACCCTCCTCAAGGTCATACAACCCGAAGCAGCACCAGCAGCAGCAGCAGCGGGGGAAGGAGATGAGGCAGCAGCAGCAGCTATTCCAGAACCGAGAGTTGTAGATCCCAATGAAGCCAATGTTTGTACACAAACTCCTTACCTACCTCCCACCCACCCAACAAGCCAGTATAATCGATATTTATACGAATAAAAGTCGATTCGCCTGAAAATAAGTCGTTTCAAACTTTCAATATTTGATAATAATTAGTAACAGTTCTATTCATTCGAATTAATTTGTATTTGATTAATAATTATATAATAATAATAATCAATATTTGAATTGAGTTTTGCCCTATCGAGTGAATATACCTGCTACCTCTTATAGCAGCATTATTATATACAAATAATGATTCTTGTACTAATGAAGGACATGCCATTTACACATTAAGCATTATATAATATGTAGGTAAATATTTGATCATAGTTTAACATCAACATTACATGAAGATTATGACTGGTTGATATAGACGGAGGAGGTTGTAGTTGATTATACCTTTGAGTAGTAGGCTATAGTCTTAATGGTGGTTTATAATCAATAAATATAACTGGTTTATTTGTAATCTTTAATCGAAATAAATACCCCACTAAAAAGGTATATTTTTTAGTTTGAAAATCACTGAATGTAACAGTTAACATCGCAGGAGAAGACCTCTAGAGTCCTCGGTGCTAGTAAAGCTTAGCAATAGAGTAGTGACTTTATTAAATGTGTATCGTACACATTCTACTATTATTGGTTGTGTTCAAAAGTCGCAGTAGTGGTGAAGCATCTTCCTCAACTGCAGCATCTCTACCATGGAACACAGTTCCTGCTGATCATACACGATCTATATCAGCGATATATGTATATGTATTTATATATATTCAAGATAATTATTAAAAATCACCCATTATCATTATAATATGGTTAAGACGCCTGTAGATATATTATTATTCAAAGAGTATCTAACCACCACGTTATTAAATACCTACTATTAAATACAACTACAGGCGGAAGGAGAAGCTAATGTACGTGAATTACCCGCTGAACCTGTACCAGAACCTGCTCCAGCTAACAACAATAATGGTAAGAGCTACCTAACCTCTAGCCCCAGTCGATGGTGCTCGAGCGTAATGGGCGTAGTAGGGGGTTAGGTTGTGTACACAAGACGTCTACCAAGTATTACAAATGATATCTAACCAAGACGAGTGTATACTAATCATACAACTGACAAGTGGAGTACTGTAGTGACTTTGTGATTATATGCATTATTACATGATACTTTGTACCAATACCTATACCAATACCTACACATATACCTATACCTATACCTATACCTACATATATACCTATACCTATACCAATACCTACACATATACCTATACCTATACCTATACCTACATATATACCAATACCTATACCAATACCTACACATATACCTATACCTATACCAATACCTACACATATACCAATACCTATACCAATACCTACACATATACCAATACCTATACCAATACATACAATGAAGTATACTTATCATTCATACTGCGATGCAAGTTTTGTTATGTATTAGTCTTCATTTCGTATTAGAATTAATTTGTATATTATGATTTGAAGTAAAAATGGGAAACTTTACTAGTTTATATGAATTATACTATTTATCTATTTGAATCTACACGAAGTAAGTATAATGCTTATTAAAGTATGAATTCAGTGTGTGTAATTATCTAACCAGCTATGAGAGGAGAGAGAGCAGCCAACATTGTAGTATTATCTGTAATGTGTGTTCACTAATCATTGTTACCATCCCCCTACTCACTGGCTCAATGCCACCACTATGATTCATCCACTATGATTCATCCATTTTGATTCATCCACTATGATTCATCCACTATGATTCATCCAATATTATTCATCATACACTATAAGTTCATCATTAAGTACATACCATCCCCCTTCTCCTTCGCACAGAGGAAGCTGGAGATCACTGGAACCTTCTAGATTTCGATCGCGCCGGGGAAGATGTTTCCTGGGAACGGGTTAGCATCTCGACCATTCCTCGATAGAGAGGAGCTTATACAGCCTCTCTGCAGGCGTTTAATGTTGTATCGCTGCCTTACTACTTTTAATACGTTATGTAGACCTTCCATCACCGATTAGTTAATCGTTCATTTGTGATTACAATTCCCAATATACTAATTATCAGCTACCAATACATAGATGTAACCACCTAAATCTGATACGAATAGTGTAAATTGTAGCATTCTTTGTGAGTTGATTCCCTGATATAACTATCCAAGTGATTCATTGATAAGTTGTGCGTGGTATGTGTAATAGGGGAAATTAATAACATACATAATAATAATATTTTTATTTATTTAATAACACATATAATAATAGCGAATACAAATGTACCCCTCAAGAAGTTGTACACTTGTACATGTTATAAATAACTGTGAGGGGCCCAACAAAACATATATAATAAATATCAAACACTATTGAACTTATTATTATATTAACTAAACTTTATTATATTTTCAAATATAGAAATATCCCTCGAACCTAGCGTTTCTCATTAACAGCTATACTCCTCGCTATAACCGATAACCTTATGACCTACCTATGACCTCTACCACTCACGACCTCTAGTTACTCGGCCTCGACGGATCGCTGATATTCCTGGAACACGTGTTCTGGATTGTTTCCATGAACTCCTCCTTCATTGTGATATTCGGTTTGTTAACGATTGCCGCGACTAATGGTTTAGTTGTAATCTACCCGTTTTAATCGGGTCAAAGTACAGCAGTGAATACACCCTATTCACTCTTATGTTATCTCTATTATAAATGTGAACCTGATTACATATGATATTACACTACTGTTAGGAGGTATCGAATTAAAAAGCTATTCACTTTCACTGATTCACCAACTAAAGTGATTAGACATTGTCTATAACCTGATATAAATAATTTGAATAATTCGTTCATTCGTATAATAAGATATTACTACGAGTTGCAATAGTTCTTTAGGTTCAGCCCAATCTCTAACAAAGGATACATTTATGTATGTGCTTAATAAGCACTGTTTATTGAACTTATGAACCCTGTCGACCCATGCAATAACACATCACTCTCTCAATCACTGTAATCATCAACCATAACCACTTATATCTAGCTACTTCACAGTGTTTAGATATGAACAATCGATAATTCTTCATAATAAAATGTTTATGAAATAATATTAGACAATTATATTTTATTTAGTAATATTTCTTTTATTATTTAGTATATGTCAACAAATTAGTAATGCTGTTTATCTAGAAATAAAATAAAACGCATATTTTTGACATACCATAATTAAAGTTTATAAATCAATTATTGAATGTGTAATCTAACACCCCAACTGGTATACATTCATGTATAACGGTTTATAACTTATTTATTTAATATCAAATAATTATATTACTTATTTATAATAGAAAAATAAGTATTTTTTAAAAAGCATATACACACCATTATAAAATATATTTTTTATTTGAAAAATGCATTTTAAATGCATTTTACTCGGAATAATTATTATACACTACCTATGTACATAAAAAACGTAATCTTATATAAAACTATTATTGATACCTTACTGATTGTGTTGCTATATATATCACCATAAACATGTATACATAAAAGTAAGGTATATATTAAATATAAGGAGAAATAGTTGATAAAAAACAATATCTAATAACATAACTGTACAATAATAATAGTATGTATGTATTTGTTAATGAAATACTGAAATATTGTAGTGGTGAGCTAGTGGTATGCTGAATAGTTTTATAGAATCAGATATCTTTTATATTAGGCAAACAAAATTAGAATATAATTGAGTGTTATTTTATCTAACATGTATGGGCACACTGTTGTAACCCCTAAGGGGGTGTTTCACACTGTACATGTGAAATGTGACACACTCACTCTCACACATATAAATAGATACAATGCAATACATAGGTCTATTCAAAGTAAAGCAATCAGAAATATATTCATTGAATTTAACCAGTTTTTTGTGTGCTATATTTATAATATATATGTACACAATGTAATAGAATCATATTTATAATATTAATGGTATATTTATAATATATATGGTATATTATTATATATATATATAATTAATCATTAAAAATGTTGCTTATTTTATTATGATATTTCAATTGAAATTGTATCCACAATTATTATTAATTATATTTACGAAAATATCCTTTTATTTTATTATTTATATTTGTAATATATCTATAATATTTGTGATGTACATGATCAGCATTCGATTCATGTTTCAAGTAGGGTTTTTACTTTCAAATAAAAGTTAAAGTTAATAATGTTGATAATAATAATGTTTATTTATATAAACTCTTTCACTCTTCTATAAAATCACATGATACATTATAATGTAATAATTATTTATACGAAAGATAATATATAATAAATAAATGTACAAATTTGGTTTTTATTTTTTTTTATTTTGTAATATAAAAGTTATAAAAATAAAATAATATACATTAGGTACATAAGTTAGGTAGGTAGATTTCATAATGAATTTATATATTTATTTTATCATAAAATGCTCAAAAACCAATTATTATATAATTTCTATACTGTGTAAATGTATAATTTGTTTACGGTTACTAAAAAATATATTACAAGGTAATATATTAAATAAAATATTTTACAATTAATTGTCATGGTTTTTAATTAGCCATGATATCTCCCCTAATGCTTTAGCAGTTAATTCTCCAGGCTCATAACACATTATGAACATAATACCTATAGGAATAGTTATAATTAATAGCAACACCTATAGATATACTTGTTTATACATTTGTAAAATCTTTATAAAATTGCAATTTAATATATACAGATATTTTATTATATATAATTAACTAATTGAAATTATGTATTTATAAAAGTAAGGTATTAAATATTATGGGAAATAGTTATCAAACATGTTGTTAAAAAACAATATCTAATAATATAGTTGTACAATAATAATATTATATATGTATTTGTTAATTAAATACTTACATATATTATTAAAAGCTTGTGGTGTGCCGAATAGTTTTATAGAATCATGTATCCTTTATATTAGGTAAATAAAATTAGAAAATAATTGAGTATTTGATCTAACATGTACATTTGTGAAATGATATGCTAATATATGTATATATATATGTATATCTCATGTTAGTAATTAATTCTGTTATCAATTTTTAATCAGAAAATTAGCATACCTTTTGATGATGATAATCTATTTTACTTTATGTGATGTAATATATATATATATATTACATAACATCACATAAAATTGAATGCAACAAAAGAATACTAATTTTTCTGATTTACAAATATACATAGATGTATATGTACACTAGAATTGAATGACCTCATGATTAGTGATTATTGGAAACACTAATAAATAATATCCTCTCTATCCTCACATTCAGCATTCGTTCCCTACCATATCGGACTGTTTGCGATGTACCTATTGAATATAAGCGACAAGGTTAGTGATAATGTTAAACATTGCCGTATCATTAAACTTGCTATAAGGATGTGTGTGTGTTTAAATAACGTAACATGTGTACGTATTATAACATCAGAATAAGTTTAATTAGGCAGAAAAACAATTAAGAATATAATTATATTATTATGTATTATATAATAATAATAATAATAATATTTGTTGGAAGAATTTTGTTAGATTTCTATTTCTAGTTTGTAATATTTATATGATTCTTCCTACTAAAGGGAATAATAGAGCATATTGTCTGTTGTTGTTACCCGTAGAACAGATACAAATAATATAAGCTACACAAATAACTGTCTGCTTGTTTAGTTATCAGCGATCAAGTTCCACTCATTGCTGACCTCCCTGTTTGGGTACTTCATGATCGCGGTGTTGCTCGTGATTATCTTGACCCTGTTCTCCCTCACCAATAAGACCAGGTGAATACAACACACGCGTCGCTGTCTGTGTCACTGTCACTGTTTACATTCACATTATCTAATAATTGATGTCGTTTATAAATAGTATTTAAATAATAATAGTGAAATAATCTAAATATTTCTATTTAATTTAATGATAAATATGTTTAATTTTAATTTAAGTAAACCGATTTGATCCATACGATATAAATCTATTTACACACATATCTTCATCATCTTTGTATCACCATCATCATCAGTATTAGTATATGCTCCATCATCACTACCACCACCATTACAACTGAAATCCTGCACCGTACAGCTAAATATCTAGTTGGCATAAGTCATATCACCCCCACCTCACCCCCACCCCACAGAGCTAAACGCCTAGTAGGCATAAGTCATATCACCCCCCACCCCCACCTCACCCCTCACCCCCCCCCCCTACAGAGCTAAACGCCTAGTAGGCATAAGCTACATGATCGTCAAGGTGTCCCTCCTTATCATCGTTGACTTCGGTGTGTTCCCTTTGATATGTGGCTGGTGGCTGGACGTCTGTTCACTGGTCAGTATACCACAGCGGTCATTGCCTTAAATAGCTGGTGGGCTGACTTATGTTGTCGATACGTGAATGTCTGTTAAGCTCAGATTTAAAATCACATGTACGTATAGAAGGGTGACTTATATGATATCATATATCCATCTAACAGGTAGTGTACAATACCATCTACTCTCTATAACACACACACACACATACCAACACATACACACACACATACATACCCACACACCAACACACGCACACACACATCTAAACACATACACATACCAACACCAACACATACACACACACACCAGCACACAACAACACACGCACACACACATCTAACCCTATCCCTACTTGGTCCACAGAGTATGTTCTCCGATAGCTTCAAGGATCGCATGAAATCATTCGACACGTCCCCTATGGCATTCGTGTTCATACGATGGCTGGTTAGTACCCTATATCGCCTACATGTAGAGGTGAATGTTTGCTATGTGTTTAGAACAGATGCAATACACATTATTGACACGTCAACATAAATGTTTCATATCAACATATTCTCGTTTTTATTATGTGATAATTTTAAATATATATATATAAGTGATGTGTTAACTTATATATACGATGTGCCATTTACCTGGTTCAATACTATACCACTTAGCATTATAGGATTAACACGTACCCACATACACATACACACACCTCGTAATACCTGTACACCCCCACACATACGCACACCAGATCGGTATGATATACGTGTTCTACTTCGCGTCGTTCATCCTGCTACTGCGTGAAGTCATTAGACCAGGAGTACTGTTCTTCATACGTAACATTAACGACCCGAACTTTAACCCCATACAGGAAGTTAGTCCATCTCCACTGCCACTTTGCAAACGCAGTAATCCAACACAGTTCTGTAGTATACAATGTATCCTCCTCCCCCTCCTCCTCCTCCTTCTCCACCTCCTATAGATGATCTACTTCCTGATACTACATATCTAATATAAACTTAGTAATATAACACTGTATTATTGTAAAGATTACATCCACATCCACCTCCTCCTCCTCATCCTCCCCCCTCTACCCCAACAGATGATTCACATCCCTATCTACCACCACATCCACCTCCTCCTCCTCATCCTCCCTCCCCCCTACCCCCAACAGATGATTCACATCCCTATCTACCACCACATCCACCTCCTCCTCCTCATCCTCCCTCCCCCCTCCCCCCAACAGATGATTCACATCCCTATCTACCACCACATCCACCTCCTCCTCCTCATCCTCCCTCCCCCCTCCCCCCAACAGATGATTCACATCCCTATCTACCACCACATCCACCTCCTCCTCCTCATCCTCCCTCCCCCCTCCCCCCAACAGATGATTCACATCCCTATCTACCACCACATCCACCTCCTCCTCCTCATCCTCCCTCCCCCCTCCCCCCAACAGATGATTCACATCCCTATCTACCACCACATCCACCTCCTCCTCCTCATCCTCCCTCCCCCCTCCCCCCAACAGATGATTCACATCCCTATCTACCACCACATCCACCTCCTCCTCCTCATCCTCCCTCCCCCCTCCCCCCAACAGATGATTCACATCCCTATCTACCACCACATCCACCTCCTCCTCCTCATCCTCCCTCCCCCCTCCCCCCAACAGATGATTCACATCCCTATCTACCACCACATCCACCTCCTCCTCCTCATCCTCCCTCCCCCCTCCCCCCAACAGATGATTCACATCCCTATCTACCACCACATCCACCTCCTCCTCCTCATCCTCCCTCCCCCCTCCCCCCAACAGATGATTCACATCCCTATCTACCACCACATCCACCTCCTCCTCCTCATCCTCCCTCCCCCCTCCCCCCAACAGATGATTCACATCCCTATCTACCACCACATCCACCTCCTCCTCCTCATCCTCCCTCCCCCCTCCCCCCAACAGATGATTCACATCCCTATCTACCACCACATCCACCTCCTCCTCCTCATCCTCCCTCCCCCCTCCCCCCAACAGATGATTCACATCCCTATCTACCACCACATCCACCTCCTCCTCCTCATCCTCCCTCCCCCCTCCCCCCAACAGATGATTCACATCCCTATCTACCACCACATCCACCTCCTCCTCCTCATCCTCCCTCCCCCCTCCCCCCAACAGATGATTCACATCCCTATCTACCACCACATCCACCTCCTCCTCCTCATCCTCCCTCCCCCCTCCCCCCAACAGATGATTCACATCCCTATCTACCACCACATCCACCTCCTCCTCCTCATCCTCCCTCCCCCCTCCCCCCAACAGATGATTCACATCCCTATCTACCACCACATCCACCTCCTCCTCCTCATCCTCCCTCCCCCCTCCCCCCAACAGATGATTCACATCCCTATCTACCACCACATCCACCTCCTCCTCCTCATCCTCCCTCCCCCCTCCCCCCAACAGATGATTCACATCCCTATCTACCACCACATCCACCTCCTCCTCCTCATCCTCCCTCCCCCCTCCCCCCAACAGATGATTCACATCCCTATCTACCACCACATCCACCTCCTCATCCTCCCTCCCCCCTCCCCCCAACAGATGATTCACATCCCTATCTACCACCACATCCACCTCCTCCTCCTCATCCTCCCTCCCCCCTCCCCCCAACAGATGATTCACATCCCTATCTACCACCACCTCCTCCACCTCATCCTCCCTCCCCCCTCCCCCCAACAGATGATTCACATCCCTATCTACCACCACATCCACCTCCTCCTCCTCATCCTCCCTCCCCCCTCCCCCCAACAGATGATTCACATCCCTATCTACCACCACATCCACCTCCTCCTCCTCATCCTCCCTCCCCCCTCCCCCCAACAGATGATTCACATCCCTATCTACCACCACATCCACCTCCTCCTCCTCATCCTCCCTCCCCCCTCCCCCCAACAGATGATTCACATCCCTATCTACCACCACATCCACCTCCTCCTCCTCATCCTCCCTCCCCCCTCCCCCCAACAGATGATTCACATCCCTATCTACCACCACATCCACCTCCTCCTCCTCATCCTCCCTCCCCCCTCCCCCCAACAGATGATTCACATCCCTATCTACCACCACATCCACCTCCTCCTCCTCATCCTCCCTCCCCCCTCCCCCCAACAGATGATTCACATCCCTATCTACCACCACATCCACCTCCTCCTCCTCATCCTCCCTCCCCCCTCCCCCCAACAGATGATTCACATCCCTATCTACCACCACATCCACCTCCTCATCCTCCCTCCCCCCTCCCCCCAACAGATGATTCACATCCCTATCTACCACCACATCCACCTCCTCCTCCTCATCCTCCC
This sequence comes from Osedax fenrisi, assembly GCA_964019155.1. NCBI lineage: Eukaryota > Metazoa > Annelida > Polychaeta > Sabellida > Siboglinidae > Osedax > Osedax fenrisi. Next base: position 20,676,649 of record OZ025244.1, on the reverse strand, counting down.
TCCCCCCTCCCCCCAACAGATGATTCACATCCCTATCTACCACCACCTCCTCCACCTCATCCTCCCTCCCCCCTCCCCCCAACAGATGATTCACATCCCTATCTACCACCACATCCACCTCCTCCTCCTCATCCTCCCTCCCCCCTCCCCCCAACAGATGATTCACATCCCTATCTACCACCACCTCCTCCTCCTCATCCTCCCTCCCCCCTCCCCCCAACAGATGATTCACATCCCTATCTACCACCACATCCACCTCCTCCTCCTCATCCTCCCTCCCCCCTCCCCCCAACAGATGATTCACATCCCTATCTACCACCACATCCACCTCCTCCTCCTCATCCTCCCTCCCCCCTCCCCCCAACAGATGATTCACATCCCTATCTACCACCACATCCACCTCCTCCTCCTCATCCTCCCTCCCCCCTCCCCCCAACAGATGATTCACATCCCTATCTACCACCACATCCACCTCCTCCTCCTCATCCTCCCTCCCCCCTCCCCCCAACAGATGATTCACATCCCTATCTACCACCACATCCACCTCCTCCTCCTCATCCTCCCTCCCCCCTCCCCCCAACAGATGATTCACATCCCTATCTACCACCACATCCACCTCCTCCTCCTCCTCCTCATCCTCCCTCCCCCCTACCCCCAACAGATGATTCACATCCCTATCTACCACCACATCCGCCTCCTCCTCCTCATCCTCCCTCCCCCCTCCCCCCAACAGATGATTCACATCCCTATCTACCGCCACATCCGCCGTTTCCTCGCCTCAGTGGTAGTGTTTGGTAGCATCGTGGTGCTGATGTTGTGGCTACCTGTGAAGACTATCAAGACAGCCTTCCCTCTCTTCCTGCCTTATCACGTTCGCATGTCAAGGTTAACTTCCCTCTCTTCCTGCCCTATCACATTCGCATGTCAAGGTTAACTTCCCTCTCTTCCTTCACTATCATATTCGCATGTCAAGGTTAACTTTCCTCTCTTCCTACCCTATCCTGTCTCATGTCAAGGTTAACTTCTCTTATTTAAGTTATACAAGTAATATTTGTGATTTCTAACTAATGTGGGCTCATGTTCGGGGGTTGTTTTTATGATAAATCTGCTTTATTCCTGGTTTTAAATATTTCCAAGATTTTCATGAATTTTTAGTTTCCGGTTAATTATTATTTTATAAATAAGGCTATTACATATTATAATCTCTGTTCTATTAGTTCCCATTATAAGTTCCTAAACTAAATCTCCACCTTACTTTCCACCTCCAACCATTAATCACTTATTTGTTTTACGTATTTAGGACATACGAACATTTTCGGTTTGTGTATTTTGTTTATGTTTTGTTTACATGTATTATTTATTTATTTTAAATGTATTCTGTATTAGTTTTTACTAACAAGTTTATAGATATTATAATGCTAGTAGTGTTGAAGCTGCAGTGAATTAATAATGCTTCTCACACTTATGCATCGTAAATGTGATAATTTAATATCGAAATTAAATAATTAAAAGAAAGCAATGTAATACTTGTAATATAATACCTATGTTATTACTTATTGCACGTTAGTTCTTATGAGACTAGTGTTTACGGTGTATAAGGAACACAATCACGTTCTTCTATTAAATGTATGCGCGTTCTCTCGCTAACAGATATAAACTCCTGTCACTATATTCATCCACCCCTCACTATATTACTGACCTATTTAAAAGACGCACTATCCATCCACCATTACAATGCCCCCCTCCACCTTTATTATTAATTTCAACCTTTTATACATACCAAAACTTTCCGTTTCCTTGTTCCTATTATCTAGAACTCCCTCCCTCCTCGAGTCTGTTCTATTAGTTCCCGTTATAAGTTCCTAAACCAAATCTCCTCCTTACCTTCCACCTCCGATCATTAATCCCATATTTTGTTTACATATTTAGGAATTATGAAGATTTTCGGTTTGTGTATTTTGTTTACATTTATTATTTATTTATTTTAATTTTATTATTTGTTAATATCATATTATCTTGTTTAAGTTCATGCGCAATCGAAGGACATCGAAATCCTATTATAGTGCCTTCATCATCATTATCATCAATTACATTTAATTTATTTTTAAATTTGATATACTAGGCGTAATTGGAATGTGTTTTAAATTGTTTCGAAACATCTCATCTAAAACCTCTCATCTGAAACATCCCATCTGAAATATCCCATCTGAAACAATCAATCTGAAACATCTCATCTAAAACATTTAAAGGGGGATATGTTTGTTTTATTTTTGTATCCAACATTGATTTACTTTAAAATATTAAAATATAATTAATATTTATTAAAATGATGTATAATATTTGTTTAAAAGTAACTATAGGTGATTTATTTATGCATTATAAATATACTATTGTACATACATTTTAGAAATATATATTAAATTTTAACAAATTCGATCATAATAATATTAATATATTACTTTTTATATTTACTTTATTTTAATATTATAATGTATATATTGTATATATTTTAGTAATACTATAGATAATATTATTTTCCAATTATCCATTGTATAAATACATATTATATATAATATACATTAGTAATTCTAATACACAATTTATAAGCTTATATCTCGGAATTTGTTGTATAAAATTTATAAATTTTAGAAGATTCCAACATTGGTATTGTTAGATAAATCTATACAAATCGTAGAGTACCTATATAACATCATAAGTATACACATTATATTGATGATACTATCGATATATTTTAAAAATGTAAATATATTGCGTTGATAAAACCAAATCTGCTTTAGGTAAAATAATATAAAAATGTTATAGTTAATCTTTCATTATCTAATAAATGTCGTACGATCGTATAACTTATATATATATATATATATATATATATATTAATATATATATATAGTTTGTTAAGAATATTATTTATTTAGTAAAAAAAATGAGTAATTTTTAACTTTATATCAGTATTAGGGATCTTTTTAGTAGACCCACGTTATCCTATCTTTTACATGTTAGCGTTGCGAAGGTTTCCCCCTTAAAACATTGATTTATAGTTGGAAAAGTTTCAAAACTTCCAAATCATTCTTTAAACACCCTTACGTTATTTATATAATGTTAATACGTTATTTTTGTTTCATATAATTCTATTTATTGCAATAAGGTATGCGATATTATTAGTAAATATTTCAAAAAATCAATCAAACAATAAAGCACGAATGTAAACAATAGACTCCTGCGTCTATCACATACAGTCATGGTCATCAATGTGAACTGAATGAATACCAGTGATCTAGTGTGAAGTGATTTTGTTGAGAGTTATCATGCGCAATGAAAATACATATTAATATAAATAAAAATTACACTACATATGGATTCACCAACCAAAATTAAATTACTCCGCATGAAATCACTTAGTCAGAGATTACTGGTTACACATTGAATATTAGTCACCGATTCCCCTTCATTCTATAGCGACTCATTCACTAGGCTTATAATTGTTACTTTGTATCTTATAGCGTCTATGATTCATACGATACACACACACACTCACACACACACTCATCACCGCAGTGATTCACCGGTACACGAACTCTCCCTGGAACTGTTACTGTTACAAGTGATACTGCCCGCTCTATTGGAACAAGGTTAACACGTGCTACGTGACCTACTTATCTGGGTTCTCATTGGCTGACGATAACGTACGCCTGTGTGTTATGTGCAATATATACACGCGCAGTTATATATTTTATTTAAATGTATTAATTATCTTTATTTTTGTGATTTGTATAAAAATGTTTATTATGAATAAGTTTATATACTATATTGTATATGCTATATATACAGCTATATAATATATTTTATAAACTTATTTATAATATATACTTTTATACAAATCACATAAATAAAGTTAATACATGTACATAAAATGATATATTATATAACTGTGTGTAAATATTTCAAATAAATCAATTTTAATAAGCAATAAACATGTAATCTTAAAATTCAAATTCTAAATAAATTGTGAAACTATTTTCTCGTTTTTTAATATATAAAATAGAATAAATATAGAATTAATAAATAAAAATAATATAAAAACAAATTTCCCATTTTCATGACTAATAAAATTATTAATTAATTACCTATTTAAAATATTATATTTAAATGATGTAAAAACTATATTTCTAAATTAAATGTATTACTCATTACATTAATACATCAATAAAACGTACTATTATATTAAATCATGGATCATAGCCTACAGTAATAACCTACAGTAACTGTACTAAGCCCTCTTAACCTCACCCCTCAGGCTACACTCGCTCGTGGCTGAAGAATCTAGTGAAGGCGTGGTGCGTAGGTATGTCCTGGCTGCTGGGCTTGCGATCATTCCTATTGGGCGACGAGTTGACCAATGAGGAAGCAGAGGCAGCCAGAGGAGTTATACCCGGTATAGCAGCTGGAGCAGAAGACGATGAACCCGAAGTAGATGGAATACAGGCGGTGGTGGATAATGTAGTAGCTCGAAGGGAGGAACCCTATATACCAGCCCGTGCCGCACAACAACAGCCCCCCCTAGTGGTAGCCGCCCCACTAGCACCCCTAGCGGTAGCCCCACCCCCGGTACCGCATATACACGGACAGAACCCATTGGCTAACCTACCCGAAGAGATGAGAATACGCCTGCAACAAATACAGAACAACATACGTGCTGCCCGGGAACATGTCCTTAGGCTCGAACGTGAAGTTGTGGAACCCGTTCCTATTGGTCAACAACCCGCTGGCGTTAGTAAGCCACGCCCCTTTCTCACTTCCTCCACTACTACTGCTACTACTACTGTTACTGCTGCTACTACTACTACTACTACTACTACTACTACTACTACTACTACTGCTGCTGCTGCTGCTGCTGCTGCTACTACTACTACTACTACTACTACTACTACTACTACTACTACTACTGCTGCTGCTGCTGCTGCTGCTGCTGCTGCTGCTGCTACTACTACTACTACTACTACTACTACTACTACTACTACTACTACTACTACTACTACTACTGCTGCTGCTGCTGCTGCTGCTGCTGCTGCTGCTGCTACTACTGCTGCTGCTGCTGCTGCTACTACTACTACTACTACTACTACTACTACTACTACTACTACTACTACTACTACTACTACTACTACTACTACTACTACTACTACTACTACTACTACTACTACTACTACTACTACTACTACTACTACTACAACCAGCACTACTACTACAACCAGCACTACTACTACTACTACTACTACTACTACTACTACTACTACTACTACTACTACTACTACTACTACTACTACTACTACTACTACTACTACTACTACTACTACTACTACTACTACTACTACTACTACTACTACTACTACTACTACTACTACTACTAGTACTACTACTACTACTACTACCCCCCTACTAGCCACAACAACCAGGCCTAGCAGACGCACATCAGGACATACTTAACCGTGAGTCACCCCTCCTGTTCCAGAGTTATTTGAAGCCCAGCTGGTTCATTACAAGGGTAAGTCTGCCACTACTACAACTACTTAGGCTCATACCTCAGTAATTCATGTTCTCTTCTGAATGATTGATAATTTATATAAGCAAATATATAGTCGAAATATTTAATCGAAATTATAAAGTATAAATATTTGCTAACGATAACATACGTTAATAAACAAACAATAATATGGTTTAAATATTATTCGAAATCAAAACGTTTACAGATACTTCTACTGTGCACATTCATCTGCGGCACCCTGTTTATCTGCAGTACCCTCTCACTAATGGTACCCGGTTAGCCCCCGCCGCAGCCCCCACCCCGCAACCCTAACCCCCCTCTCCACACACCCCCACCCCAGTGTACATCGGTCGCAGTATAATGTCTCTATGGATGGGCGGTGTCAAGATACACGAGTTGTACACGTGTTCGTGTGGCCTGTACACGGTGTGGGTCGTGTTGCGCGTCACCACTATCGTCTACAGGTGGGTACCGCAGGGCTGGCCTATACTAGGTCAACGTATTCGGCTGTACGGTCTCATCGTTAGTACCCAAACACTTGTCCACTAGTACATTTGTCCACTTGTCCACCTTTAGATGTATCTGAATCAATATCAATGTAATTTGTTTTTATATAAAATTTGATATGGTATTAAGCTATTACTAGTATATACTCTGCATAAAAATATAAACTATATTAAACAAATAACTACTGTCATGTTGTTTATAAGAATTCATATATAAAATAAGAAATTATTAATTGTATACTATTTACTTATTCATATTTATGTATAATTTATTTATCTAATCTACAACCGATTATAATTACCCAAACTATTTTAATAGTATGATATAAAGGTGGACAACAAAATCAATGAAATATAATAAATTATAAATATTAATATAATTAAAAATATATATTTAATTATATTATATTATTAAAAATAATAATCATTATCTAGTAGATAATTATAAATAAATATATATATATATAATTATTTAAATTATATAATTCCAATATTGCTCAGAATGTACTAGAAGTTAATATTTGATAAAGACGTGTATGATGTATTTGCACTGTAGTCAACCTAACAATATTGAACAATAGCTATCAACACATCACGATTGATAAAGCACATATGTGTGTGTGTATTCCTATTACTACTGGAACACACACACTCTCACTCACACACACACACACACATACACTTGTACATACATGCAGGCACTGAAAACATTGACGGTTGCTTTCTTCGTGATGGGCATCATACCTCTGATGTTGGGTCAGCTTCTCGACTTCACGGTGTTATCTCCTCTCCGTGTTCCCTTTGATTCCAGCCCTATTCATCGTCCTTGGCAGGTTACCCCCTCACTCCTCTCTCCACACCCCATATCACCTTCCCTCACCCCCTCTCTCTTTACCCCATATCACCTAACTCACCTCCCCTCACCCACTCTCTTCACCCCATATCTCCTAACTCACCTCTCCTCTATTATCGCCCTGTTGTTCCATTTATATAAATTACTTTAATGTGATAGAACGGTCTTAATTTAAACATAGATCATTTAGTCTATGGATCTATACGAGGTCACGTATAAAGCGCTGTTCACATGAGCTATTCCAGCAATTTCGCAATGGAATTCTTAAGAATTCCAGTTTCAAAATCCCCTAGTGGGATCAATTTTAGGGTGTTCACATGCAATCTATTTTTTAATAGAATACTTAAAAATACATACATTTTATGATCTTATGAACATAAGTTCATTATATAATCATAAAGTGGTTTATTCATAATTTAATAATTATATAAGGAATTATATATTATAATTATAATTATTAATTAATTATTATTAATTATTTATTAATTAAACGATCGTTAATGATTAAATAACATAATCTTAATCAATTATAATTGTAAATGATTATAAATAGATTGACCTCTAGAAAGGTAAATGCGTATGCATTAATACTCATCAGTATACTTGTGCGTGCATTTATTTACTAATTGCATAATTTGTCACAAAAATAGAATAGAATTGGATTAGAACATTTAGCAATAATCGTGGAAAAAACACAGACTGTCGTATTTTGACAATTCTTAAGAATTCCATTGCGAAATTGCTGAAATAGATTGCTCATGTGAACAGCGCTTAAGTCAGTATTTCAGGAATCAAGATTATAATAATATACCAGCATTAGTATATTAATAATTATTGTATTTCATTGTCAAATTTTGAATCATCATAATTTATATGTATACTAAACATTGATTACTTTCACACAATAATTCTCATCCATATAACTACAAAGATTAACTATTGTAACTAAAACTCACTATATCAACAACCCGAGTAAGAACATGACTACTATGAATATCTTATACATCCTCTTTAAATCATCTAACCCCGATAGACTCATTATTATTGATCACCATTCTTCTACCCTATTACACCCCTTAATGTACTAACCCCTAGCACATGTATGTAAACATAATATCCTATGTTCTGACCTCTGCTTCCTTCTATTATCATAAGCCTGAACTCCTCCCAATGTTCCTCCCATTTCCCCATCAGATATTCAACATATAGTTGTCCTACCTAAACAAGCGATATCTTAAAATAATTCCCTATACCTTTTCCGTAAAATGTTCTATAGAGGTTTTAACGTTAACATCTAGGCAGATATTTAATAATGTTATATACATCTAGCATTCGATGGTATATTAAACCTTGCTCTAGACATTATTACCATTGCTAATGCAGCCGTACCTTCACACAGAACTGGGCTCTAGGAGTCCTACACATGAAGCTAGCGTGTGTGTGTATTATGCTGACTCAGTCTATCTTCCACCGTGAACTGGAACAGGTTACCTCCCCCTCCCCAGCCTCTTCCTCCTCCCCAGCCCCCTCTCTATCTCCTCCTCTTCCTCTCTATCTCCCCAGCCCTTATTCCTCCTCAGCCCCCTCTCTATCTCCTAGAACGATGGCTGTACAACAAGCCACAAGTCATCACCTCCCTAACTAGTAAAGCTATTCCCCCTAAGGATTTGATACTGTAGTAGTAGGCAAGTTGTTTAGATGGATAGTTAGATAGTCAGTTTATACGTTGCGTAGATGCAATGGTAGCTTGCCTGTCATCCAACTTCGCATGCTACACCCTAACTCAGAAACAACCCACTAGATACATGTAACGATATATTTAGTAACATCCAGCACTACGATACAATAATTGTAGCTGTCCACCTTTATTGGCTGTCTTCCTTAATACAACACCCCTAAGTAATTCTCTACCATTCATACATACAAGTATTAACACCCCCCTACCCCTATATCACCTACATCCTCTTCATTCACATAGATCTTCAATCTTACACTCTGCTCATCCTCGCATTAACCCCACCCCCCCCATTATAGATCTATAACCAGGGATTCCGTCGTATGGACATCAAGTTTATCTTTGAGAAGCTGTGTTTCCCTGTGATCCGGGCCCTCTCCTACGCGTTGACCATCCCCTACATCATCTCCTACAGTCTAATGCCTATGTTCGGTAAGTCTCTCACAGTCTTTAATGAGGCATACCTATAGTATCTCCTACAGTCTAATGCCTATGTTCGGTAAGCCTCACATAGTCTCTCATAGTTAAGGTATCGCTTTAACCAAACAACCCGATATCGAACTATACAAATTATTTAATATTTAATCATTTAAAACATTTACTCTATATTGGGCAAATCAAAGATTTTATAGGTATTTTATTAATAAACGTACTCATGGGTGTGGTCGACCTGCCCTATATCGGTATAGCAGTCCGAAAATGCCGCATTGTTATACCCTGTGATATTGGGTTATGAAACTAGGCTGTTATGGTGTTATGGTATGAAAGCGCAGACCAGTCATCAACAATAGATATACGATGACTCATCTTATATGTATTGTCGATGAGTCATCGATGAAACAGTTTACTGACTTATTAGTGTGATTTATTCACCTATATTCGTAACTTAACTTTAGTATGAAACAATGATGATTATCTATCATGCTGTGTCACCACTACCCTCGTCTATCACTGTTGATATCTTTTATAATAAATTATTAAACTTCAAAAACATACTATAATAATATATATATTTATTAAACTTTTTATTTTATATATCCGCTTGTATTCTATGTGTAGGTATGCATTTTTCATTATATAATAAAATACATATTAAAATATGATACCCTATAGATATAGCTATTGTCTATTATAGATATATATTATACTTCAAGTACATTACCTACCTTATATTACTTAATATCACTACTAGACTTATAAACATAATGTAAAGTTGTTCGAGTGTATCTTAATGTGTTATTGTGAGATTCTGTACCTTATCACCACCATAGCTAGCCGTCTTCCCCCTATATGACGTGCATACTAAACCTCTATCTACACCATTAACAGTAGCCAACGAAGAGAGTTTATATTTGTGCCAAAGAATAATCTACCCCCTGTTTCTGGGTGTGCTAGCTGTTGTCCTATTCTGTGTATTCCAAGCGAAACAGTTTAGGAACCTTTACGAACACATTAAAAATGATAGGTTATTATTTAGCACATACACACACACATATCTATATACATATATAATATATTTTATATTATAAATCACTAATTAAATATATAATTAGAGTTGTTTAAAAAAGAATGCCATTTTTATTCTTTATATATATATATATTGAATAAATTAACACAATATGTGTGTAGGTAAAACAAAAATTTGAATACAAACCATTACTATTCCTTATACAATTCATTTTTGCAATTACTATCGTAATATATATTTGTTAATTTGTACAAAGCATTGAGTATCTAAATTAACATGTAATAGTATACTGTTGAGGGGATATACGGGTATTCAAATTCATTTATTTCACAATTATTTATCGAATATATACTATACAACATGTCAAAATATTATAAGTTAAAATGATATATAAAGTATCAAAATGTGATTTTAGAATTTTACCTATTTTTAATAAAATTATTATTAAAAGAAAATGACAGATTACTAATGTTGTAACGTTGTTTTTTAATAGTTTTAATTTAGTAGTTTATTATAAAATTTATAAGAATTACTTAAAATAATTGTAATTACTATAATAGAGTCAAAAAATAGATAAAAATATTTAACATTGATTATAATCAATTGATAATTATCTCAGAATATTAATTTTTCACATAGAAATTTATAATTATTGTTCAATAATCAACGAATCTTAGTCAAATTTTCACTGTATTTCTGTTATTATGTCTTTATTATATTTAGTGAAAATCTATGCTATTAGATTTAGATATCTAACATAATTATATATTTAAAAAATATTAATCAGTTAAATATAAATATTCATTATATATTAACATTGTAAATATTAATATAATGTAATTTAAATAATAATTAAAATAATGAATCTTAAAAATAATAACTTAATCATCTTAATTATTTCATGATATTTTGAATTTTCAATAAAAAAAACCTATCTAATTGCATTGAAAACAATAACCCATATATTCCCTTATTAGTATATATATATATATTATATATTTAATTATACTAAATCTCATCAGTTTGCAAATAAAATAATTGTTATATTATATATTACTTGTATTGTATTCATTACTTTTATATAAAACTACATGAGTATACATACTTATAAATTTATATATATATATATATATAATATTGATTCTATAGTATTTATTTAAACTATCAATATTTGTTCATATATAACATATTTAATAATACATATCACGTGATCATGCTAAGATCACATACTAAATATATATTATTGTATGTTATCTCTCTATACAAACTAAAAATACTAGCTATTTTAGCTTTATATTTAACTTTAATATTTATAATTAGTAAATAAATAAATAATTATTTAACTTTAAATAAAAATAAATTATTTTTATCGATAAATGATTCCTCTAAAATTAAATCTACCATTACTATTAATATTTACCATTGCATACAGATACTTGGTCGGGAAACAATTGGTTAATTATGATAAAAGACGTAAATTGATCGAGAAATGAGTATCCACATTATTATTATCTAACCATACGTATGTATCATGTTATATTCTAAATATAATGTACATTTATATTATGTTCGCAATCTGAATTTTATTATATATGTGATTAAATCAGTATTTATAAAAATAAATATATATATATTTATATATATGTATATTATGACTACAGATATATTTGCATTAAATATAGACACACACACACCCACACAAACCTACACACACATGTATTTAATGTATAGTATTTCTTCTGTGTTAAGTTTATATTCAATATCGTCAGTTATTTTTTATTATCAACGAATATTACAGTTTTCAAATAAAATTGTATATAATAATGAATTGAAACGTTTTATACTTTACACAACTGTGAATGCTTACTCTATGTGTATAATATTTTATTCGAAATATACATATATATATTTATTATTTTATATATTTGAAAAATATTGTATACAAATTATATATATATATATAAATACTTTATAACGTGTTTATTTTAATATTTATCCTTGATTAAAATATAATTATTACTTACCTTACCAGGTCGAGCTTGCTCGGCAGTTTTTGACTCTCTTCTTCCATTCATCTTTATCGTCCATCGCAGTTTTCAGTTCATTTACATTACACAGTGTATCATCCATGAGTTGATCAACGTATGTTCTTCGCGGCCGTCCTCTTTTTCTCACACCATGGGTAGGTTGCCATATAATACCATTTCACACTTATTTCTCCAACAGTGACCAGAAAAACGAAGTCTTTGCTGTCGTATCGACGTGCATAAATCCGGTATATTTGCATATATTTCTTTATTGGTAGGATGGTCCTTCCAAGACTTGTTTAGTATTGCCCGTAACATGCGAGTATAGTTTCCACTTAGTCTTTTTTCCAGAGCTTTTGTGAGTGTCCAACTTACAGATCCATATACCAATACCGACTCAAAAGTTGCTCTGAAGAAATTTCTTTTAATTCTATCCGGTAACCTAGATTTCCAAATAGCGTTCATCTTATTTAAAGCTGCCCAGCTTTTAGCCAGTCTTATATTCATATCCTTTTCTGTTGATTGAATATAGCTTCCAAGATACTTAAAATCGGATACTTTTTTAATGTCCTTGCCATTTATTTTTTCATTTTCTCCTTGATTTATGCTTATGAATTCGGTCTTACCTGCATTTATATTCAAACCAATCTTTTGCCGTATTTTCAATTTTATGTAGAAGAATTGTAGCTTCGCTCGTTTTATCAGTTACTATAGCTAGATCATCTGCATAATCGACATCTGTTATTTTTATTGCTGGATGTCTTCTGCTCAGAGAGGGTAAAACCAAGAACATTATCTCGATCAAGTGACATTTTCAAGACATAGTCAATAAAGACATATTATAAAAAGAAATGGTGCTAGTGTATCACCTTGTAACACACCTCCTGTTATATTTATAAATTCCGTATCGCCATCATCTGATCTCACAATTGATTTAGTATCTTTATAAGCTATCATAATTGCATTTATGATCTTTTCAGGTATTCCATATGCTTTAAGAATCTCTGCCATCTTTCCTCGATGTATGGAATCGAAAGCTTTGGAGAAATCAATAAAAAGGAGTGTAGCTGTTAGATTCTTTTCGTTTACGCCTTCAATGATCCTTCTAACCGTGAGTATTTGGCCAGTAGTAGATCTATTGGTTCTAAAACCATTCTGGTTTTTTCTTAATATCTTATCTACTTCAGGTCTTATTCTATTTAAAAGCATTAGATTATATATCTTTGCAGCTATACATGTTAGAGTGATACCACGATAGTTGTTTGTAGAAGTTAAATCTCCTTTCTTCGGTAGCGGTATTATACAGCCTTTATTCCATATACTGATAGTGTTTTGCTCGTATACTTCATTGCAGGAGAATAGTAAGATTTCTTGAAATTTTGGTATTTTCCAGATTTCCACAGGAATTTCATCTAACCCGCATGCTTTTCCATTTTTGATACTTTTTATAGCCTTTTCTAGTTCATATTCGTAAAGATTCCAGTTTCTATATTCAACAAATTTGAAATATTTGTTATAGTTGATGTTTTTGATTCAGGTGGTTTTCCTAAAAGATCTTTAAAATGATTGTGCCATAACTTAATTCTTTATTAAATACAATTACTTTATTCTTTAATTCTTTATTAAATACAATTATAATAGATTCAAAGTTGTATGGAAAATCTTAACGAACGTCGAACATCTATTAATATATAATCAGGTACACGGGGATTCACTAAAAATACAACGGAGTAACATTATATATTACAAAACAATTTTGTGAACTTTATTAAGGCCTAGATAATTAGATAGTGTAGGCACAAGGGCTGTCACTCGCTATTCATCCAATGTAATATGAGATCATTTGTAGAGTAAATAACCTACATTTTGGAAGTTACATAAAATATTACTCTTAAATATTTAGTTTCAATATATTATTAAATTTACATAATATTTAATATAATTAACCTGATTATAAATACTATTCTATAACCTATATTATTTTTGCCATACGATTTTAGATAAAAGCGCCTATTTATGTTCAAAATAATATTTTAAACTGTTGGTATGAAAATGAGATTTGTTATATTGATGCTATTGTACAAAAATTAATATCATTGGAAAGTGTATTCAATTTTATAATATAAAAAAGTATGATAACAAATATGCAAAAAAATGGTTCAAATTGTGCATAGCCGATGATTCCTAGGGATAGGAATTATTCATGTTTTAATATTACATATTATACCATAACTCATTCAATAATGATTCTTCTTGAATAACATTAAGAGTATATCTTTATTATATATGTATCTATATATATATATATTTATATTTATTAAAAAATTATTTAGATTAATACACAATATCGAAATAATTAGATTTATTTAAAATTATATAATATATTACTCATAAATATTAGTTAATAAATTATTAAATTTATATTTTATTTAATTATCCTGATAATAAATACTATTCTATTCAATAATGTTCACATACCATAGATAATAGATATTTTAAATAATCTCATATATTTCCTAATTAATATAATCAGAAAATTAATAAACGATATTACAGACATTTATTTACATATGTTTTAATTTTAATAGTTTTCGGGATGTACGTATTCCATTTTTAGTATATAGTATCACAGTTTTCAAGTGACAGAACAATAATTAACAAAATAACAAATTACAGCATCATTAATATGACATGTTCCACAATAGTTAAATAATACTTTAATCTTTATAAGATAAATATTTATTATGCATTTATTTGTTACATTTTAGTTTTCCCATGGCAAAAACTATGACTAAAACCTGTTTTTGCCATGGTGGTTTAAACCGATTTTGGTTTAAACCGTTTTAACACTGTCTTGAGAATGTTTTCGTGAGATTGATTTTGAGAATATGGCTCAGAAGTGGGTTGTTCAAGAAGGGGTGGAATTATTTGGAGCTGAATCATTATTTTTATCTGAAATAATATACATAAATATAGATTGATTTGTTATAATGTAATTTATACATATTATATACATATATTTTAATCTGCAATAATATACATAAATATAGATTAATTTGTTATAATGTAATTTTTACATATTATATACTTATATTAGAATAAATTGCCTATTGTATCAATAAACTTTTTCTAGAGATTCGCTTTTTTTTCGCCTTTTTTGGCTTCTTATTCATCTTATTCTCCAGTTCTGAGACACGTTTGTCAAGTATACTTACACGAGGGAGTTCAGAAGGGAGATCAGAAATAGGTAGTGCATGAATGGGTGGAAATACATCGTCTCCTCGCTCCGACGCTGTATCAGTATCAGTATCTGAAATCATATACATAAATATAGATTGATTTGTTTTAATGTAATTTCAACATATAATTTAATAAATTACCTATTGTAGCAATAAACTCGCTTGTCGGGGGCGGATTCGATACCAGTAACAACGTAGGAATTGCATTATATTTTAAGCGTTTCCTTTAAAAAATGCGTTATTATTAATATATTATAATTTATAAAATAAATGGTTCATTATTTTTAGTAAAAGTCAATATTCAGTACGGATCGTAATTTACCTGGATGAATTATTGTACGATTCGTCGGAGAAGTGACGACCGCAAATTCGTAAATTGCGCAGACCTTCGGTACCCCTGTCTCGTAGTATGTTAAGTATCGATTGATTGTTTGTATTCTCGGCCCATTTTGTACAACTATAATAAATAATATGTTTTATTTATATATTTGTTATCAGCGTTGGACAAGATCACGAAGGACATCGCGATCAGCATCATAATTTGTATTCATTATAGTCATTTTACTATATTATATGATTGAAGCGTTAATTAGCATGATTAAAGCATGCGATATATATATATATATATATATGTATATATGTATGTATAAGATACAAGTACAATATTGTTTGTACATGTTATTTAATATCTGTAAAAAAAAGTACTCATGAAAACATCTATAAATGATATAAAAAGTGCTTTCTATATATATATATATATATTATATAATGAATCCATAAATATTCAAATGCTGTTTTCTCTAAATAATGAATTCACACTAACAGTGCATGTATAAAGGATATTTATATAAAAACTATTATAGCTATATCATTATTGGGTTCAACAGAACATTACGATCAACGGACAAATTAGACGGACATCGATGTCCGTTTATTCATAGAGACGGACAAATAAACGGACATCGATGTCCGTTTATCGTAAATTAAATTTTATATACTATAATGTTTATATATATTTATAGATGTCCGTAAATTAAATGTTATATACTATAATGTGTATATATTTATAGATGTTCGTTGATCGTAAAGTTAATCTTACATACTTATAGATGTCAGTTTATCGTAAATTAAATGTTATATACTATAATATTTATATATATCTATAGATGTTCGTTGATCGTAAAGTTAATCTTACATACTTATAGATGTCTGTTTATCGTAAATTAAATGTTATATACTATAATGTGTATATATTTATAGATGTTCGTTGATCGTAAAGTTAATCTTACATACTTATAGATGTCCGTTTATCATAAATTAAATCTTATATTTATATATATGAATAAAAAAACAGTTGGTAATTTTATTATGTCATATTTATTAACATATTATATATATATATATATATATATATGTACAAATAAATGTACAAAATATATAGAAAATATAAAATAATATATATATGTATATCGTAATAATTATGAAAAAATAAAAAATATAAAATGAACAAGAATCATAATATATATATATATATATATATATATATATGTGTGTGTATGAATGTACAATTAAATGTACAACATATATAGAAAATATAAAATAATATATAGTATATTGAAAATAAAAATAATATATAATAAAGTGAATATGAGAAAAATATACATTAGGGCATTAGCTCTAACATTCTTTCTATAAAGTGATCATAACTTATAGATCGATGGTATAATTCACGTTGAACCCTACTAAGAGTTTCCCTTATTTCCTCGCTAGTATAATTTCGATTTGAAGGGGTTATTTGTGGAGGGGGTGTGGGTGGTGGTATTGCTTGAGTATGGGGTGTGGGTCTTGATGATGCTATTGTAGGGGATATTGGAGGAGGGGTTACTATATATAGTTACTACATATATGTAGTGTTACTATAGGGATACTTGAGTATGGGGTGTGGGTATTACTATAGGGTGTGTGGGTGTATGTGATGCTATTGGTTGACGGGATGTGGATGGTGTCCTCATATTCAGAGTTACACGCCATAAATTTCTGCCGCTTTCTTGGCATCTTTGAGGGTCTTAAACCCTCCACAATCTAATTGAGTCCTGTAAATATTTATATTAAATTATAATTAAATATATTTATA
Organism: Osedax fenrisi; assembly: GCA_964019155.1. Lineage (NCBI taxonomy): Eukaryota > Metazoa > Annelida > Polychaeta > Sabellida > Siboglinidae > Osedax > Osedax fenrisi. The sequence goes on along the minus strand of OZ025244.1, from coordinate 20,659,124 downwards.
TGACTATGATGTATTATAAATATAATTGTTAAAATGATTACATTTTCTCAACAAGCATTATTGATATTTGACTAATGAGTATTTTATATGAGGTTTATTGTGAGGTAATTTATACAAAAAAGGTAATGAAAAAAAGTAGATACATTTGTATTTGTATCTATTATAAAAATTACAAAAGTATTTGTAATCGTATTTATTAGTCATAAATAGTATCTACAATACATATAGTATATAATTATTGCTATATTAATATATTAATTAAAAATAAACTAACTTGAATCGATTACATTCTATAGCCTTCTTTAGCATCCGGATTTCACAGATTTTCTGGCGTCTTGGCTTAATAGTTACATCTAAAGGCCTGTTCTGGGAATGGTAGTAATAGAAATTGCTCCTCATTCTAAGAAGAATAAAATTTATTATCATATCTATTGATTAATATATATACTTTATCGGAGGCAGATACTTTTTTTTCGAACGAAAAGTTAGGCATATCTAATTATTAATGAGGATATGTACCTATGGATATATACCTAATGAGGATATACATATAGTCAACAGCATTTTATAACCATAATAATCTAAATCGCCTACTTTCTGTCAATCAAATATGTTAATTAAAACTATCATATGTGACAAGCGACCAGAGCTGGTCCAGCGTGATTATCTAATAGATTATAACAATATAATTTGCATATCGTATCTGGAGATGGTTTTGCTAAAAGTTGCAATACATCGCAGCTATCTGTATTAATGAATACATTATAATTGACCACTGTATAATAGACTACATGATGTAGTCTACATCAGTTACTAAAATGACTTCACACAGCGAATTTTTACGATGTTCAGCGCAATTATTGAATAATCCGATACAGCTCGGTGGGCCTGGGGTAATCGTCGAGATAGACGAAAGCCTACTTAGGCATAAACCTAAATATCACCGGGGGAGGTATCCTGTCGAAGATTCGTGGGTATTTGGAATGGTTGACAGTTACACCAGTCCTACGATCGTGTAATGTAGTTAGTGCCAGATAGGACTGCCACTACCCTACTGGCCTTACTTCTCCGTCATGTACTACCCGGCAGCACCGTTCGCAGTGACATGTGGAGAGCATATAGTGGAATTGCTAGCATGGGAATGTCATATATCCACGAAATGGTTAACCATTCCAGAAACTTCGTTGACCCTATCACTGGTGTTCATACCCAAGGAATCGAGTCCTACTGGGCCCAGACTAAACTACAAGTTAAGGCCATGAAGGGGGTCCGTAGGACTCAACTGGCAGGTTACCTCGATGAGAAAACGTGGAGAGATCTATATAAAAATGATGCCTATAATAACATTATCATACACATAAATAATAGTTATAGATTTTCCCCATCCATATCCACTCCACCAATATCTCCATCTATATCCCCATCAATATCCCCTCCTCCAATAACCCCTTCAAATCGAAATTATAATAGCGAGGAAATAAGGGAAAATCTTAGAATTATACCATCGATCTATAAGTTATGATCACTTTATAGAAAGAATGTTAGAGCTAATGCCCTAATGTATATTTTTCTCATATTCACTTTATTGTATATTATTTTTATTTTCAATATATTATATATTATTTTATATTTTCTATATATGTTGTACATTTCATTGTACATTCATACACACACACATATATATATATATATATATATATATATATATATATACATATTACGATTCTTGTTCATTTTATATTTTTTATTTTTTAATAATTATTACGATATACCTATATATATTATTTTATATTTTCTATATATTTTGTACATTTATTTGTACATATATATATATATATATATATATATATATATATATATATATATATATATATATATATATAATATGTTAATAAATATGACATAACAATATTATCAACTGTTTTTTTATTAATATATATAAATATAAGATTTAATTTACGATAAACGGACATCTATAAATATATATAAATATTATAGTATATAAAATTTAATTTACGATTAACGGACATCGATGTCCATTTATTTGTCCGTCTCTATGAATAAACGGACATCGATGTCCGTCTAATTTGTCCGTTGATCGTAATGTTATGTTGACCCCATTATTGTTTTTAGTATTATACAAAGAATATCTGTATATATATATATATATATATATATATAAAAGTTGATTTTCTACGCATCCTGGGTATACTCGGTGGCAATGGTATTATCCTTTGTTGTACTTAATAGCAGCCTTATATCTAGTATTGTTTTAAATTTTTTTAAATTTGTGTTTATTTAAAAAAAAATTATGTTTATTTCATTTATATTTAATTTAATAGTATTATAGATTGATTGTTTGTAATATTTTATATTATATACACTTTATGTAATACATTTTTAATAAAATCTTATTTTTATATATTTTTATATATATATTTTATTTATATATTATCGTTTACTAATATACTTCTCGTAATTTCGTAAATAGGTGAATGACCAGACAAGCTTTTGCTTTTTCATTCATCTAGGCTTTTAAGCCAACTCTGAGTATTATTATTATTATTATTATTATATATATATATATATATATATATATATATGTATTTATATATATTAATTTAGAGATATCTTTCATAAATATAATTTTCTAATAATAGTAAAAAATACAATTTATATAGAATAAACCAGAACCCGGGAATAAACGACATTAAGGGCAGGTGCGCCTATTTTTAGTTGTAATGTATTAGATAGGCAAAAATGGGTCTACTAAAAAGCCTACTCCTACTTCAATATTTAATATTTTTTTTAAATTAAAAAAAATAGTATTAAAATATATTAGCTCTGCAATAAACCCATAGATTTATAGTTGTAAACTATAGATCTATGAATAAACCTAACTACGAATTTTTATATAATCAAAATAAAAGGAGATATTAGAATTTTTTAAATAAATTTTGTAAATCTTGTTTTTAATGTTTAATTTTGCTATAGAAATAAATAAATAATTAAATTATAAAATTGAAGTTAGGAATACTCTTTTAATAAATTTAGAATATAGTGAGAACAAAATGTAGTTTAAATATTTAAATATAAAACAAGAGAAGTACTTTAAATCAGGGTTCGAAAAAAATCGGATTTATTTGATTTTAATGAAAATAATATTTAAATTGTAAAATAATATAATAAATAGATGTTTAATTAATTATAAAAATTTAATAAATCATTTTTCTACTGCTAATAGACTTAGAAATTTAAATAACTATTAAGGCCCGGTGCAACACCCTGAGTTTAACATTGTGGAGATAGACAAATCATGGAATACTAAAAATAGATGCTATCTATATATACTTCAAAATATCAACTAATTTTTTTTATATATTATATAACTAATATATATCTACAAATATAACTATCGAGTTTGATAATTAAATTATTAAAATTATAAAAATGGACTAATACTATACCTATTTCTAGAAAAAAAAATATGCAAGAAATTTCAATTAGATATTAAAAATATTATATATAATTGAATAATTTATTATATTTATATAGTTATATCTGAAGAGTAACATAATATTAATATACTGTAAAAATTGCATGTCATTTCAATAAGTATTTCTATAATCGAAAGTGGTTCAAACATAGATGGTAACAGTTTTTATTTTATTCAGAGATATTCACTTTTTTAAAATTAGAGATTAGAAAAAATTATCATATTTATATGAACTATTTTTCGAGCTCGTATTTATGTATACTTATTTATGTCACTTTTAAGTACTGTTATGCACTGTGCTATATACCATTTTAAAGAAATATTATCAAATATGATTATTATATAAATAATATTTTATTTTCAAAATCAGGGTGTTGCGCCGGCCCTTAATGTAAATTTATAAAATTATCTAAATATTAATTATCTATAAAATTAATTCAAGATATATAAATAAATAGAATTATATTATAATAAAAATGTGATATTTTGTATGTCTTGAATTATCTAAATTAATGTATACATTATATTATATGCTGTTGCAAAATTCAACATTAAATAATCATTATTTAATTACTAGTGTTTTTTATATTATACTGACTACTTTATTATCTAGAATTATATTCAAATAATTATGCTAAAATTATTAATACAAGAAATCAAATAAAAACATTTTTGATAATTATTTAAATAAATTACTTTATATTAAAATATTTTTACAAAAATACAAGCTTTACAGTTTTATTAACTCCCAGACTCCGATTTCTTAATTTTGAATGCACCAATATTTTTTGGATTTTATATAGAAAAAAATAAAATTATATCTTTCTCCAATAATATCTATGATATACATAATTCTTATTTATTTAACATTATATATTTTTCCTTTGATGTTTATGAATCATAATTTATGATATATATATATATATATAATTCGCATTTACTTATATATTAATGATATAACATAGCATCCTATATACATATAGGGATATAGAAGGCCATCATGAATATAATTATTATATTATAAAAATTATGATCTAATAATTATATAATATACTTTGAGAAATATTGATTTAAATCAAAAAAAATATGATTTTTTTAGGCTGATTTAAATCGTGATTTAAATCATTCGAACCCTGCTTTAAATATTTAGAATATGAAAAAAAACATGAAACTGAGGAATAATGGTTTAAAGGATAAATAATGATAAATTATATATTTATATATATTATATATAAGCTGAATATTATTTTTCTATAAGATCAATATGATGAAATTAATCTAGAATATTTAATTATAAACACATTTTAAAAGATATATACATGTTTTAGTAGTTATGTATAATCAACTATTTATTTTATCTATTTATTAATAATTTATAATTAACAAAATATATAGATATAATCGGCTAATCTTACTGATATAAATAATAACTATAAAGGTATTCATAGATGGGATATAGGTATTAGAATGACATTTTATATATTGGAGCTATTATAATAAAATTGGTATCTTTGGAATGCTTATAAAATTCTATAATAGTCATATCTTAGTTTTTTTTTATTTTTATTTTAAAAAAAGTTATGATCACATTTTTGCAAAAAAAAAATGCTAAAAATTGTAAATCTTGTAGATAGAAATTATAACATATTAATACATATTATAACATAACTCATTCAATAATTAATATTTTATAATGAAATTAACAGAATATATATATATATATATATATATATATATATATATATTGCTATATACATATTTATAGAAATAACAACATTATCAGCATTTCTAACCAATATTTGAAAAATTGGCATTTTTTTAAAATAATATTTGTATCTAAAATTGTATATAATTTATATTTATATAATTTATATATAAGTTGTATCTCGGTTTTTATAAATTTACAAAAGAAAAAAAATGATAGTACAAATTAATAATTTATTGTTTAAATTTTTTAAAAATACCATATTATTAATCCATACGATTAAAAATTTGTAGTAGTAATTCGTAAACTTTTTTTTTCAAAATATAAAATTTATCATATTTTTACATTAAAATAGATAATAAATAACCATATCAAATATTTTACGAAGCAAAGATATAACACTCCCTATGCATGCAACATAATTTAGTAAAACCCAATGCCGCTGCTAGCAATAGTATCGAACCACTGAAATATATTTAGGTTCGGCTCTTTTTTCATATAACAATGTTTTCATTGCTCTATTAAATTACATGTAATATAAATTAGCTTTTACTAACTAAATATATACTTATAGCATTTAAAACATACCTATTGTTATAAAGTTATGAGAAATAAAACGTCAAATCTTAATTACTTAAGTATATTTATTAAGAATCCGCGGATGCATTTGTGGCAGGGCCTTTTATACACAGGCGCAGAATGTGTCCCATATATGGTGGTATGACAATGGAATGTAGGCTGTCACTCGTGTGCCATATAAGGCGAGGTGTGCGAAACGCGAGGGGCGTACGATATAAGTGTCGTTAATGAAGTGTGAACAAAACAAATACATAAAGCCATGTAGGCCGTTACTCGTGTGCCATATAAAACGAGGTATGTAAGTCACCTAAGAAAGGCGTACGTAACAAACAATATAACACATATCATATTTGTTTATTATATATTAGTAATGAACACTTAGTTTTCATCATATAAATATTAATTTAAAGCATATTATTTAACATTTTAAAAGTGTATAGTTTGATACGAATTTACATATATAAAACACACAGTTCCTAAAAATTACCCGATATAGGTGGCACTGGTGTATTTTGTATACAATTTTGAAATAAACGATTTCGCGTAAGTGTTATATCTTTCCTTAAAAATCTTTAACCATATCGTATACTTTACATTAATTTTTCTTATTAATGTTATGTACACTCATATACTTATTTATATATATATTTATGTTTATATTTTATTATAAATAATTTTTTTTAAATTAATATTAAAATAATTTGTATTTTTCCAAAATTTCATGGAAATTTCCTGGAAAATCGAAAAAAAATATTATACAAATATTATCTTATATAAAAATATATAATTCAAACTATAGTTACAGATAACTACACAAAAATCATAATTATGATAAATGGAAGTTTCAAAATATCTCTTATCTCCTCCATGTTAAAATTCCTATATTTTCATGTTACTTTAATGAGGCATCTCTAATACTTAATTTAAAATTTTTGTTTGTATTCAATTTATTATGTTATCTAGTTCATACAAAAATGGATAACACAATATTCATAAAAAATCTAACGAGCCGAACCGGCTTAGCGAACGCCGTGCGCAATGACAAGATCAAAAAGGACGAGTTGAGGGTTAAACGTTACATTTGAAATACGATTTAATAGTATATATATATATTTTCTATATATATTTATATGTTATTTGGTTTAGTTTTGTACTGATTCGTTTTTTTAGCTGCATTACATCCCAAAAGTTAGCCTATATAAATTTATTTCGCATTTAAAATGTAACTTTTAACCCACAACTCGTCCTTTTTGATCGTAAGCCACACATACCTTTAATGTAACCTTAAGTTTAATAAAACAATTGTTTAGAAACCATGGTTTCTAAACATTGCAATATGATAGAGGTAAAATATAATAAATAGATGATGTATATTAATAATATTTTATTATACATATTATCATACATATTATGTGTAATATATATATATATCATAAAAACGTGAATTTTATTCTAATATAATATCGGTAATTGGCGATCACGATCAACATTCGAGATCGCGATTGTCTCTGCAAAATAATCATAATGATTATGATAATCATAATCGCGATTGCAACTGTGCTAAATTACAAAATATCTTGCAAATAAAATAATAATCCATTAACCATTATAATATATTAATGTTACTTATATATTCTAATCATTATATAATAATATAATATTTTCAAATATTTAAATTTAATTGTAAATTAAACTTTTTGTAAGAACATATGAATATGATATTCTAAAATTATGAATTAAGCAACTAACCGATTTTTATTTTGCGGGAATCGGTGGTATGGAGTATTATCGTATGGTGACCTATTCTTACAGTTGAATACCATACACTGGTTACCGTTTGTAACCATTATTATTAACTAATAATTTATTTAAAAAAAAATCTTACTTCCAATATGTCGTTTGTTTACATTTATCATCAATATCCTGTTAAATTAACTATTCTCTAAATTTGAGAAGTGACATCCCTTTGACGGTTTAGACATTATCAACCAAATTTGCTAAATATCCTCTCAATTGATGCCGGTGAAGATGATATTATTTATATGATATTATATATATGATATTATTAAATTCTTATAATCTTTATATATTATTTAAGCTTTCAACCAAATTACTGAATTCAAGTTGACTGCTTTATTAGTAACAAATTAAGTGAAAACTTCATCTAAGTTCCTGGATGGAGTTAAAGGACTCAACCAAATAAAAAGAACAATGCAATCTATTAAATAATGTATTCTTTCTGTACAATATATATATATATATATATATATATATACAAATATTTATTTTTAAAATGCAAAATTATATGTTCTAAATGAATGTGTTTTCTATATCAAAAATATTATATCTTTCGTACATTTATATTAAGGGGACGCGATACCATCGTTTGGTTTACATGTAAAAAATACGAAAAAATACTATTTTTAGAAATCTAATAAATCAACAAATATTAATTTTTTTTTTTTAATTTATTAATAATTTTCTATATTATATGGTGAAATTTATAGATGTTTACACATATTTATGTTATACGTTTCTACAAAAAATATTTGAAATATCTGATAAAAAATTTTAATTTTCCAACTAACTTGCTAATTTAACATTTTTTAAATAAATATTTTTTAATTTTGACAAATAACTTTAATCTTACAGGTTTTAGCTAGTTATTTTGAAAAAATATTCAATTGTACAAAATTTAATACTAGTTATGTCAGCATGATTGGTCACAAATAATTATTCTGACTAAATCAAGTTTCAAATATAATATATGTATATAAACAATATGAAAATACTGGTACAAATAATATAATATAAACAAAATGAATAATGTAATGAACATAATCGCCACATAAAAGATAATATGTAAAGTATTATGATTTTACATTAAAAAAAAATTGAAATTCAATTATTTTTCGTAAAAATCAATGGTATCGCGTCACCTTAACTATCATATAATTATTATAATAATAAATATGATAAATATTTGTGAATATATAAATAATAGTAGGTTTAATTTAGTAGATTATATTAGTTTTAATTATAATATAATTATCATATACATAAAAAGAGGTTTTTACAGGTTATTACCAAGTTTTACCATGGTTATTATAATAATAGACAGTAAAATCTATGCAACCATGTAATAAATAAATAATTTGAAATATTAATTGGATAGAACAAATACAATTATTTTTTTTTATATATACAAATTAATTTTATCAAATTTATCTTATAAATTTATAATTTTTAATAAATTGTTTTCTTCTATTTATTTATATTTTATAATACATATATTTCTTCCTGAATCATCAACTTAAAGTCGTGTGTACACCGGGAGTTTTCACGATTAAGCAATATTTTCATTTTATCATTAATATATCATATATATCATTCATTTATATTAAAATGTCATACTTTGATAATTATAATTATATAATCAACTCGAAGAAAGAAGAAATTTATCTATTATATTTAACTTTTTAAAATCTACTAAATTATTATTACTATTCTAAATTATTAAAATTAATTTTCACTTTTATTTGATCATCATCCACATTATATAGTAAATTTCAATATAACTATTATAATTACATATATATATATATATATATATATATATATATTAGATTAGCAGGTAAGAAATGCAACTTAAATACACAATTTAAAAGAAGCAGTTATAATAGAAACATCATCCATATAAAACATGAATACTAGTATTTCGACTCACGATTTAATTATATGAAAACCAAATTAATGATGAATCACATGAAGTGAGAAATTGTTATAATCGTCGTTACTAATAATCAATAATGTTGTCAAATTAAGATATTCGCAGATTGGAAGTTTAGTTTCTGAAGAGACTGTAATCTGCAAATATAGTCTGGAGACGGAAAAGAATCAGAAGCTGTAAGATCCAACTAAAGTAAAGTATATATATATATATATAAAAATTATATTAATACACATATGTACTATAATTATGTTACCTATTATATACTATACAAATCAAAAGTAAATTCATGATATTATTATGACAAATGATATCCTATACACATTAATTGACATTTGTATACATCATTTAATTATGATTTTAAATACATGATTTATATACACCATGAATATTAAACTTAAATATAAAATATTATGATTATATTTCATTAATTAGTGTCGTTTATAAATATACATTTTATTTAAAATTAAAATAAACTAAATATTAAAAATAAAGTTATTATAATTTAACCAAGGAGAGTTAGTGTATCTGACCAGTGTTAATACAGAAATGTAAGTTTTATTTAATGTTAAATCGTCTTATTTTTTATATAATGGTCTAAACTGTAAGCTTTTTTGTTTACAAATGAATAAATATATGCGAGGTCTGTGTAATCTATCATTGATAATAAAGTGAACTATATGTACACTGCTATTGTATATTTACGAATAAAAATACAAAATTAACTGATAAATATTGTAGTAGATAAGGACATATCCTTGTTATATAATATTAACTTTCTTTTTTATGTAGATTTAATTTTAAAATTATAAATTAAATATCTATTAAAAATAACTATAATATAAAACGCGTAATCATTCTATTTAATTAATGTTAACTACATAAAATAAAATAAGCGATAACAAAAATGATAAATAATTTATTAAATTAGAAATATCACTTTATCACTATATAACGCATCGGTTATATATTAGTTTAATCATTAAATAAATCTATAAATATTAGTAAAATATATACTAGTTAATTTCGAAAATAAATATATCCGTATACTTTCAAAGACATTAGAGTTAAAACGAATTCTAATGTCGTTAGTGCTTATATACTCTCGAGACAAAGATGATAATAATACTGATGGACGCTGCTACTAGTTATGTGTTAATATACACACAAACACGGGGTAGGAGATCGTATGCTAAAAGTATATACTAATACTACTCAACATTATCTCGTAGATTAGATTAGGATTAATAAAATAAATAGTCAGTAGGTGGCAGTACGTTGCATCGCACACCAACTATAATAGCATACACACACACACACATGTGTGTATGTGTGGTAAATATATAACAAATAGTTAACATAAATACTCAGGCATTAGATATCAAATAAGAATAAGTATACACGAATAGGATTACAAATATGGCACTAGTTTGAATAATGGTAATCTAAAACATGAATAGCATGATAACAACGGGGTGGATGAGGCGTTGATGGGTGTAAACCGGGGTTGATGACCCCAATTTTCGGGCGCATTTAGCCACCGATTCTATATCGATTAGAACCGCTCGCGTATACATTAGGAAAATATATATTAAAATTTCGAGGAGTGTAGTTCACGGTTGTTTCGAGTTGAAAACAACCACGTCTCCCCTTAACTAACGCACTTATCTAAAGTTTTACATCTATAATTGGTGGTTAGGCATTGGTTAAGAAGTGTAAAAGTGTATAAACTCTATTCTCTCCTACTGGTTATACTGATGATGATGATGATGATAATCTCTTATATTTACCTCTATTTATGGATACCTACTCCACAAATCTCCCTCACCTCGTGTTATTCCCACTGACTGCTGATGTATTACATCTTTAACCCCACTTACACCCCCCCCTTTTTAGTTATAATCTCCATTTCCGCCTCGTTTTGGTGCTGCATCCTATCTCATGATATCAATGATTTGATTTTACCTCGATTACATTCAGCATTACACCATGACTACCCCTCTATTGCCCTCCCTTCCACCCCAACCTTCCCACCCTTATACCACCCCCTCAATAACTTCCCACCCCTTATACCCCTCCCCATGGACTGCTCTACCACCCCTTACGCCTCCAAAGTCATGTAAGGGTGTTAAACCCTATCGGTATCAGTGTTGGCCCCCGTGGTACTGGAGTTATTAGCCCCACACACGGTCGTCGTCGTCGTGTCGTTATTCTTAGCGTCGAGGTCATCGTCGACATCTTCAAGGTCGTCGTCGTCGTCGTCATCTTGTAACTGAAGTCCTTCGGCGTCCTTGACTGCGTATACTCCCTGTGTGACCGGGCAGTTTGTGGCCACTACGTCGGGCTTGTATTCGGCACTGCTACTACTGCTGTAGTGCTTCCTTAACTCTAGTATACCTGGTGGTTAGCATTGCTGGTGGTTAGCATTGGTGGTGGGTTATAATAGTAATAGTAATACTTTATTTTAATACGCTATTGTTAATATATATTGTATTTAAACGGTGTTAAAATAAAATAATATTTAGAAGTTTCTTCTTTTCGTTTGTATAATGAAATAAATAGTAATACATTTTAGATTCTCATCTCTCCTAAAAGCTTTAAAAATAAGATACATCGCTTAGTAATAATATACACATATGATGGTGATAACATTTTCGATATTATTATAACTACTATAATTCTAATTATTTTAAAGTTCGCTTGATTTTATTTTAGTGATTACGAGTAGATGAAAATAAAAGCTATTTAAAATATATACAAACTTTCTTCTATGATAATATAATAATTATTTGCCCATAATATAATTGACTTCATATCATTAGAAAATTAATATTTATATAATATTATTCAAAGTAAATAATAAATATTCATTATTACAAAAAATAATGAAATAATCAAAATATTTTTTAATTCTGTTGAATTTTATAATAAATATATATTCAAATATAAATTTGATTTTAATGAAGTAATAGAAAGAAACTTGGTAAAGAAAAATAGAATATTTATAAAGAATTTATATGATTATATATTTAATTATATATATATATTATAAAGTGGTCTGAAGATATATCGATTAAATTATTGTAATATAAATTTATGTCGAATTGAATTTAATTAAATTCGGTCATTATGTAATATCGATATATCTGCATGTATACATTTTTTTAGGCTTCACACTCAGTTGATGCATAGCTATGTGTAGATTTCTATGTTGTAATTAAATGTTTTATTATTTGTATAAATTGTTATTCGTTTTGCATTTTATATTTGTAATCGTTTGTATATTTCGTGTCATTCGTTGCCTATAAAAGGAACGCAGCTCGGTGAGATTGATACACCTTTGGTTCTGCGTCTCACCGGGTTGGTACTATACTTTCTATGCTATATTCTCATTTTCATTATTATTATGTTTATGTTGTTATATTCAACAGGTCTTCGCTGTAATAAAGTTATATAACAAACTTCACTTTGTTACATATATATATATATGTGAACAAATTTAAATCTAATATTGTTGTGACATAATCATTTGAATTCACTAAAAGGCTAGCCCTATAGACTAGTGTGAATGGTTACAAACCTAGAGCTATCCACAGAGGGATTGGGGTTACGGATGCCACTACTACGGAAGACACCACTGAAAGGTCCGCTTCAGGCTGGGGCAAACTGTACCTCAATAGTATGATGGGGATACCAGTGTTCTGTATACCTGTGGGGGTGGTGTGGGCGGGTGTGATGTAGGTGGTGTGTTTGAAGATAGATATAATGCGAAGACTTTGGGTAAGTGTTTAAGGGAGTTACCCTCTATTAAGTTAATTATAAATATATCTATATATGTAAATTAAAAAATTATAATCGCTAAATTAAAATAATAAAAATTAATTGTGAGGAATTAATTCATCGTCATGGTAACTAGATAGATTACATATAGGGGACGGACATGTTATACAATCAGAGAGTTGTGTTCTCGCACTCCGGGGGGTGGAGGCGGGGCTTAACCTGTTTCGAGAGCGATGGCTATTATTCTGGAGCGCGGTTGTTTGCAGATGGTGGCTAGAATGGCCCCTACTGTAAACCCTATGTAGGGCATTAGACACGCCCCAATCACCACTTCTTTCTGTGTGTGTGTGTTAGGGGTGAAGTGAACGGCATTTGTTATCAAACATTATCTATCATTATAAATGTCAGAGTTAATATTCGCAGCAGATATTTAACGTAAGTTTAACATCTACTAATTAATCATTATTGTTTATAATTTAAAATAAGGAGAGATTAGTATACACCTATATTTCATATATATAAATTATAGATATATTACAATGCAATGAAAGACGTAACCAATAGGAAGCAAGCTACCTAAGTATAGGGGGCGCCACTACTACTAACGGAGATAACGTAGATGATGTAGAGGTTCGTGTAGATTCCGAATGAGAACATAAAGATGATGAAGCCGACGAACACAGGCTTCAACCAGCGTACGATACGTTCCGCTAACTTAGCTCTCCGGGCCTGTGTGTTGAGAGTAGCATGTGACATATGACACTACTAAGTGTGGGAGGCGTTAGTGTGAGAGCCAGCATATACTGCTTTGATAACTTAGCTCTCCAGGCATGTGTGTTAAGGGGATGTCACACACCTAGTTTTGGTGAAAATAATGTTGTATTAAAAAAAATGTTTATTTCATAATATTATTCTATATGTTTTTTAATCTGTAAACAAATTATTCATGAAAACAGTCTATAAATGATATGATATGAAAAGTGGTTTATATATATTCATAATATATAATGTATGCATATATATTCAAATGCTGTTTTCTCTAAATAATGAATTCACACTAACAGTGCACTTATATAGACTATAAGAAATCAACAGCTCGGATGCAAATGGTTAACAGGCAATAAATAACAATTTAAAATAGTAATTTATATGCTATATATATGTAGCAGACTAACATCTTATATATTTTTAATGTAGTTGTTTTTAAGTTTATATTATATATTTTAGTTAGTTATTTTGTTGTTGTGTATTATGTAATAATTATAAATGTTGATTTCGAATATATTGATTTTTGCGTTTTTTTAGTTAATATTATTTAGTTTATTATATATTTTTAGTTAGTTATATTTTTGTTTTGTGTTATGGAATAATTATAAAAGTATAAATGTTGATTTCGTGTTTATTGATTTTAGTGTTATTTAGTTTATTTTAATAAAATTGGTTGGACCAATGAACTGTCGCGTAGCAATATTATAATCTGAATTATATTAGATTTAATAATATTATTTCATTTTGTATTATACCTTGGCACGTGGAGGTTTGTACAAAGTTAAATATTGTAATATTCTATATAGTAATGTTGTATATACCCAGCTAACAGTAAGAGCAGCATAACAGCAGCATAATAGCAACAAAATCAAACTTTATAAGAGAGGCATAACAGCACAATGTAAACATTTGAGGCTATTATGTTATTCTATTATGCTGCTCTTACTGTTAGCTGGGTAGTTTAACATTAGTGTATGGTTTTTGTTTTGATTATTTAATCAAATTTAATTTAAATACAACGGTAAAAAATACTTTAAATATTCTATCATTTTGAGTGGTGTAATAATTTTGAGTAATGCCAAAACCTATTTCGACCACTCATTGTTACATATATATATAATAGGCTATATATAATAAATATATGTCTATGGAGTATACGTGAATATATTATAAATACAATACAAAAAATAGATAGATTCAATGAAAATAATTCTATGTGCCAGACTATTAATAGACCATATACTGCCTATCTATTTACATGATAAACTGTGAAATGGTGTGTGTGTGTGCTGTGACATGCCTTTAAAAGTGGCATGTGATAGTGTCACTAGTGGTACTACTAAAGGAGAGGGGGACATCAACAGTAAGACTGACATGTAGGTGACATGTGACACAAGTCTTATCATGCTAGGCTTAATGTATTTTATGAACATATATTAATGAAATACATAGATTTTACAATTTATGTATTACAAATAATGATAAAATAAATAAACGATAACGACATATTAGTTTCAATATATAAATAATTAAGATACTATTTTTAAATGGAATTTTAGCATATAATGAAGCTACTTCGATAGTCTACCTTTATAGCCTTAATAATCTGTATATCAATATGCCCACTATTTTAAATAGTAGGGGATGTCTCAATGTATCCTACATGTACACTCTACGCTCTATATGCTATGCTAACTTGTAGGTAAATACCCAGACCGATGGGTAGCAGTAGACCAATCAGAGAAGAGACGATATTGAAGAACGGAATCTTGATGTCATCGGACTCAGAGTTCAGTATAGTAGTACCCAGTGTGAACAGCCATAGGGGTATCATAGCTGTGGGGGATGTGAGGGGTGTGAGGGGGTGGGATAAGGGTGGTTAGTGTAGTATTATGGTAAGGATGGATATAGTAGTACCCAGTGGGGTATCATGGCTGTGAGGGATGTGGATAAGGGTGGATAGTGTATATAATAGTATGTAATAAGGATGGGTATAGTAGTATCAAGTGTTAACGCACATAGGGGTATCATCATTGTAAGGGGGAGGGGTTGTTATTATGTTATTTCAAAATGGGAATGGTGTTTTAATACACATTTGTCAATTTCAGCAGTCTTAATAATTAGTAGAATATACATATATATCAGAGTTTGTGTAAAGGGTACACACTATACACACTTTTTATACATTTATACATTTATGTATAGTTCAATGTCGATGATTGCTTTTATTTAAGAAAATATAAAGTCTAAAGCAGTGGTTCCCAACCTATGGGTCATGCATGAGCTAATATCTACAAATATGTATGTATATATATATATAGTATAATTTATATTATTCATTTATGACTAAAGTTTAATAATATAAAATAATATAAAATTTGTAATTGTGTAAAAATGATCAAAAAAAGGGTGGGAACCACTGGTCTAAAGTATTAAGTTGAAATATTTTATAATGATAACATGTTATTACTGTATTAATCAATCTCGTTATATGTAGACGCATATTAGCTAATGCGGTTTTAGAGACATTTTTCGGATTTTTGGCTATATTATTATACTTTAAGGCATTATACGGTGTTATTACAACATTATACAGTATTAGTCCAACATTATACAGTGTTATACAGTGTTGTGCTAACCGAACGAGGCGAGGGTGCTGACTAGGGTCATGGTAACGCTGAGATTAACGTCGCCCCCTAGCAGGTAGGTGTACACGTTACTAGCCCCGCCCCCCGGGGCACATCCCGCAGCAAATAGACCCAGCGCCACCCCGCCCTGTAGATCTAGCAGACGTACAAGGGAATAGGCAACCTGAGTGAGGGCGATGGGGTTACGTTGTAATACTTGTGATGTAACGGTGATGTAATAGCGGTTATGATGTAATAGTAGAGGAGATTTAATAGTGATTATGTGACAGGGTGGAAATGTAACGGGGGGCGGAGGCGGTAATGAATTCACTACAATTTTGTATTCGTTGTATAACATTACTTTCATTATTTAAACGTAAACCGTATGTCCATTTTAAATCATTGTAATTCGTTCTATTTTTGTATTCGTTTTCTATTTATTTTTGTTTTTATTATCTAATGATGATTATAATCATCATGTGTTTTTGTCATAATAAACTATATTTTATTTATTTATTATTTTAAAGTTATTGGTGGTGTAACGTTGGTGCTGATAATGATGATGATGTAGTGGGGCAGTCATCGGGCAGTAATGATATAACGTTGGTGGTGGTGATGCTCTCTCACTATAATGCCTATAGGCATGATATTAAAGTGATTGGGTAAATAAAATGTTTATTTTTATCAGCATTAGAAATGTGTGAAGAACTAGTAGTAGTAGTAGTAGTAGTAGTAGTAGTAGTAGTAGTAGTAGTAGTAGTAGTAGTAGTAGTAGTAGTAGTAGTAGTAGTAGTAGTAGTAGTAGTAGTAGTAGTAGTAGTAGTAGTAGTAGTAGTAGTAGTAGTAGTAGTAGTAGTAGTAGTAGTAGTAGTAGTAGTAGTAGTAGTAGTAGTAGTAGTAGTAGTAGTAGTAGTAGTAGTAGTAGTAGTAGTAGTAGTAGTAGTAGTAGTAGTAGTAGTAGTAGTAGTAGTAGTAGTAGTAGTAGTAGTAGTAGTAGTAGTAGTAGTAGTAGTAGTAGTAGTAGTAGTAGTAGTAGTAGTAGTAGTAGTAGTAGTAGTAGTAGTAGTAGTAGTAGTAGTAGTAGTAGTAGTAGTAGTAGTAGTAGTAGTAGTAGTAGTAGTAGTAGTAGTAGTAGTAGTAGTAGTAGTATTAGTAGTAGTAGTAGTAGTAGTAGTAGTAGTAGTATGGATTATACATTACTTATTATGTTACTACAAGAGAGGTATGATGTTTTAATACATTCCTACCGATGTCACCAGTTTTAATAAGTAGTCGAATATTTATATTATAATACATATTATATATAATAAGGAAATATATATATATATATATATATATATATATATATATATATATATATATATATATATATATATAAGAAATATAATATATAAGATATATTCAACAATAGCATTTCATTATGAACCTATATAAGATATAAAAACGCCAAGGTAACCAGTTTCTCAATGATTAGATCACACCCACCACGTGACCTCGATGTGTAAGTGGGCGACTATCGTGCACACATACCTATAGGTATATATGGAGCTATTGTATATCTGGCAGGGGTTAGGCGTGACCTTGAACCCTGGTAATATGTAATGGGTCACCTGAGGTGGATTCAAGGTTAACACTCAGCTGGTAGTCTGTCTGGTATACCGAGTATAGCCGAGTGTAAACCTACTATAGTACCTATAGGTGACCTACTACCACTGATCACTATGAACAACACATATGTGTAAAACGACAGATGAGTCACCATTAATGCGTCATCGCCGACCACTTATGATTAATCACCTTTAATTGATGTTTCGTCAACGTTGACCACTAGTTACTATTGTTATACGTGACGTCGTACAGCCTGATGACTAAGCACTATTATCTAAGATGTATAACGGTATCGATGAGTCACCGAGGTGAATGCATCACGTGACAATAGTTGTAGATAGTAATACGTGGCACGGCGGTTAGACTGCGGATATAAGAGAAGTAGAAGTATTTCAAATTGTTTATGAGACAACATTAATCATCGACTACAGTATTAGTGTTTGTAAAAAAGCATAGGTATAGCGATTTATTGAAATCTCAAATATATATATCGAATACAAATAGACCACTCAAGAATTCATATACGTATACATATTATAAATAATAAATCACATATATATATATATATATATGATTTACCTAATATACTGCATGAATACTGCGTATATCTATACATCTATAGATGTAAATATTATCGAGTGAATAGCTAATACCAAAGCCCTGGGCTTTGCTAATACTATAATATAGGTATCAATAGGTGTATATGTATGAATATGCATATATGTTTCAATAGGTGTATAACAATTAAGTAATGTAATCAAATAATATAATCAATACTAGACTATTATTAGATTAATTATCTAGCTTTAGCTATTTCGAATATATATAGTATTATGTATTTATTTATAACCCATTGGTGTATGGTGTATAGTGTACACTGTACTTCAAGTGTTCACGTGAGTTGATCGTGTAAACATATCAACCTAGATGCATTGTCTGGTAATTATAAAAAGTGTATTCAGTTCAATAACAATACATCATTAACAATGCATTACGTAATCATGTGTACACTGTACACGTTGTCATCATGCACAATATCGCCATTATAGGCCATTGGTATTGTATTGAATCTAAAGTTATATAGTACGTGTAAATAAACAATTTTGTAATAATAATAATGATAATAAAAGTTTATATTCTACAGTGGGCTACCAGTAAGTATCGTAAGGTATTATCAAGGATATGTCCTTGGCATCAGGCTAATAATTACGTGATTTAACTTATCGCCGGTTCACGTCTCGCTGGTTACGTAAGCACGTGGTATTATGCAATCACGTGGTATCATGTAAGCACGTGGTATTATGTAAGCATCTCGTTGTCTTGCGTAATTACCCAAACAGCGCATTGTTACCACGTGGGCAAGGTCAGTACGACCTTGACCGAAGTCTGCATGTGTCTAGGTGTACAGGTGAAGGACATATTCGATGAGGCCGTTACGCATCGATGAACAGCTATGATTAAACGCGCACCGATAAGTATTTATAGAAAATGGATACGTTGCATAATTGTATAATTAATACCGATAGTAACTAATTTCGATAGTAATGGATATTGTAATGGATATTACCAAAGACGTTATATATTTATACAAGGCTTCGCCCCTTAGATGTCTATGGATATCACTATTATCATTAATAACTATTGCCATTAATAACTATGTATATCTAGTTATTAATGACAATACTGGACCAAGTACAATATGCACCTTTAGATGATTAATGATAAGACAATACGCCTATTGTTGTACGCGAACGGTAGAATGAGACCACCACTATTACGACTAACGCTGCTAATTAGAGCGAAGCCTGCACAACGTATCCATAACGAGGTCGATGTCGTTTATAAAGGTGCTCTCTTCTGTGCTCCTGTACGCGTTATAAATCATCATCATCGTGCCATAATTAGAATGTCAACAGATCACGTGTGTATATTCTTATAGTAACGCAAACTCACACGTGACCAGTTGACATTCTAATTATGGAGTGATTATGATTTATGTCGCGTACAGGAGCACAGAAGATAGAACCTGGCGCGTGGGATCCGTGACGTTCTCTTCTGTGCTCCTGTATCAGATATAAATCATCATCATAATAACATAATTAGAGGTGATTAGTAATCCCTACTATAGGATGTAAGGGCGTGTACTTTGGCCTACTTAGAGCAGTGACTTGCTTTTCACGCGTATTCCGCACACGTTATGGTGCGGAATGACAATATGTATAGAGATTTGTAACCAATAGAGATGGATAGAGTGAGACATATATATATAGAGAGAGAGGGGGATAGAGCTATACTAATAATGCAACATAGTATGTTGATTACAAATGTTCAAATACATGTATAGTATATACATATTCATAGGGAGAGAGAGATAGCTATAATAGTAATACAACAGAGTATTTTGATTACAAACACATATAGAGTTCAAACACATATACAGTATATACACGTTCGTTATAACAACACTTATTGTATATAGTGATACAAGCAAACGAAACACAATAAAGTGCTGGCATTATGCATGTATTTGTGGACATAAAGTAAAACATTAGTTAGAAAAATATTGTACACTGTACATTGTACAGTGTACAATGTACACTACAATGTACAGTGCATTGTAAAATGTACAGTGTACAGGATGTTCCTTTGTAAAATCTGTGGTACACTGTAAACTGTAGTGTACTACATTGTACATAGCATATATAATATATATACAATATATGAATTCTGTACATATTAATAGTATGTATAGATACGTTAGATAATAATTGTTATCAACAAGAAATAGCAAACTTCATACTACTACTTAACCACTCACTAAACTTATCACATATCTACCATAATACTATTATTTATATAATGTTATATTTATATAATATGATTTATATAATGTACAAAGGCCTATATATTCGTAAAGATAAAAATCACGTGATTAAATATAAGACGAATAATAATAAACATTTGATTAGTAGGTGTGTTATTTATAGATATACAATGTTTAATTTAAATAGATTATAATCTATTTATCCTTTATAAAGGGCATTGCCATATATATATTAACTGCACATATAAATACACTGATTTATTGAAAGTCATATATGAGACTAGAAAAAATAATAAATGTTGAATATATATATATATATATATATATATACATTTTAGATAGGGTAAATATAGGTACCCATACGACGTATAGTATACGTATCATAACTTTGCCATATATGGTTATGAGTCATCAATTATGACTATTATTAAACGAATGATATTTAATACACGTATGCCACAAAGTATGCATAGATGTATGTAGATAGATCTCCCTACATACATCGCTTATTTTTGTATATACATATATGTATGTAAACTATATATAGTAATATACTATTATACTAGTATATATATATACAGTAAAACCTCTCTATAAGAAACCTCTTTATAAGAAAAACCTCTTTATAAGAAAATTGTTCACACATTTGGTTGGTATTCAACCTTTTCCACATTGAAAAACCTCTTTATAAGAACATTTTATAAGAAAAATATAAGAAAAACCTCTTTATAAGAAACTTATTGTATACAGAATATAAAAAATAATTACATATAAATAGAATTATTATATATTGATAACAATTATAGAAATTAATTATTATATAAGATATTTTTTTTTCTTAAAAATATTTTATATTACATAAATAGCTCGAAATGAATTAATATTAATTAATAATTGTTATTGTACATCCATACATTTATTAAAATTTATCAAAATTAATTAATAAATGTTATTTTTAAATAAATTTCTAAACTATTCTTTTGATTAATACTTTTAAATAAATATAAATAAATATACTATATATATATATAACCTATAGGTTATATAATGCATTTTCAATTATAAATTAATTCTTAAAATCATTGGAAAAGTAAAAACCTCTTTATAAGAAAACCTCTCTATAAGAAAAAAAGTACTGAAAAAAAATAGTTTCTTATAGAGAGGTTTTACTGTATATATATATATATATATATATATGTGTGTGTGTGTGTGTTATAACATCCCAGTAAGTAAAGCAATCTAAGTTCGTAATCATACTATAATCCAACAAGTAATAAGATGACTATAATGGGGCTATGTATTGATTACGATCACAGATTACAATTCGATTACAATCATTGATATTCATTCGATTACGAATATTGATTTAAATTTGTGATCAGTTAACTATAGTTAACTATATATAGTTGATGATATATGTGTATTCAATGATATATCATTATATTTAGAAGTTTAGTTGGTAATAAAAGCATAGTTGCTTATCAATGATTGTAATATGATTGTAATCATATTATGATCAGTTAATCACAAATCATGAAGATGATCAAACTATAATCTAATCACTATAACTGATTACTTTACTTACTGGGATATCATATATATATATATATTACATGCATAATGTGTAGAAATGTGCACAATATGTGTACTTGTACGTACAATGTACTTATTCCGGGGAGTACTTATATCCCCGATTATACGTAGAATATTTGTAATAACAATAATAATTAAGTTATAAGGTATCATAAACTATAAGTTTTTGAAACGAGTATGTAAATAAAGAAGAATATCGTATATGATATGCATATATATGTATATATATATATCTAATATATATTTATATAAAAATATAGGTCCTTATAAGGACCTATATTTCTATAGACGTTCTATATATATCATTGTCCATGCACTTTGTGCCGAACGTATGCATATGTATGTGACAAATAAAATTATATTCCATGTAAAAAAAGATCAATATATTGCTAATATCTAAAAACAAAAACAATACAACGCGTGTAAACAATAGCTGTATTGTTTATAACAACAACGCTAGGCTTGTGGGCGGCGTATACACAATAGAAAGTCGACACAAAGTCCTCCGCGGAACAATAGATATCACATAATAGCCGACTCTTTGTTTACAATCCGGCATTGTCAACAAGATCCAACATTCCTCCCCGACGCGTGTAATCCGACCGAGATATGGTCATGTGATCAAATAAGATGAATTCATTGGAGGGACGCGTATCACTGTGTGATAATAAAGCGCCTACACTGTGTGATATATCGTGTACGTCTACGTCGGCAATTAAAAGTCGTACAATTATAATATAAATAGCAGCACTTGTACAAATAACAATTATAATCATTATAATCATTATTATGCATATATGCATAATATGTAAATAATCTTAATGTCTATAGACAAACAATTATATATTCATATAATCATATACATATATTATATATATATATATATATATTATATATATATATATATACGTGTATACGCGCATATCTCTACCCTTAACACGATCACGAATGCACTGTTCACATATATGTATGTTGTACATGTATGGTGTATATGTGTAAGTAGCATACATAATGTATTGAATACTATTTATATTTGTAATACACCATTTATATATATAGGACAATAAAAGCTGACGATCTCAAGGACATTTGAAAAAAGCAAAGTAGCCGTGTATTACATGCGCCGCACACCCATACACATAGTTGTACCAGTGTATATATAATATATATATAATATATATGCATAGTTCTGTAATTATATAAATTGTTAGAAAACGTTAACGGTTTCTTATATATAATGTAAAGCATATATATATATATATATATATATATATACTATATTATACCATGGTTTTAACGAGAGCCGATCATTTATATATACACAATTATATAAGATCACTTCCAAATAATATTATAAGACCAATTTTTAAAATTAATTAATGGTCCGGACGAGGCTCGAACCCTATATACATACATACATACATACTACAGTACCCATGGATTATGTGCATGCATGCATGACTTATAGATGCATGAAAAAATGTTAAAATAAACACGTGGTTAATTTTAATTGAAGTATGATGGCTTATACGTATATGTATACATTACCTATATATGGGTATAAAGTGTATACACACAAGTTATCCTTATGTATACATTCTTAATTAAGATATCGCAACACGTCACGCGCCACAAATAACAGCTTATATAACAGGTTATATAAGCTGTTATTAATGTAAACTATAGCTTTATACTCTGTAGAGTTACGCAATAAAAAGAGAAGATTCGTTAGTTTGTTCATAGAGTGTCACACCGTGTAGTGTCACACCGTGTAGTGTCGCACAGTGGAGTGTCACACAGTGGAGTGTCGCACAGTAGAGTGTCACACAGTGGAGTGTCACACAGTGGAGTGTCACACAGTGGAGTGTCACACAGTGGAGTGTAAAGGTGGAGTGTAAAGGTGGATTGAACTGCGTTCATTGGGTTTTTCAGCATGTCGTGTGCATTTATAATTACCGGATATACACATACATGTTAACACACACACACACACATACATGTTAACACACACACATACATGTGAAAACACACGAACATAT
>OZ025244.1:20614438-20634175 GCA_964019155.1 Osedax fenrisi | reverse complement strand
ACATTACTATAATACGTCTTGCTATATAACATATATGTTATATCTTTATACACACCTTACACAATACGCGCGGATACACAACATAAAGAGTATACTGTATTATAATGCCTTAGTTATATAGGCATTACCTTATGAATGCATTGCTATTACAACGTTTAGTAGATAATGTACTATATGAATGCTATTAATAGAATACAGATGTACCGTTGTTCTATTTCTACAGTTTATCTAATAGTTACAAGGGTTTTACCTACGTAAGGGGGGGGGGTAGATAGTGATACGAACATGTATACCCACGTTACTACTACCAAAGCCAAGATACACGGTCGCCTATTAAGCCTATGTAAATAGTAGTATGTCATCCAGCACATTGTTAGGGGAACATGGGTATTTAATTATATCACAGATAATAATAATATGTTAATATCTTTGGTAAATAGAAACAAGATCAAATAATTTTAAAATCATTTGATTATTTTATATATTTATTACAATAGGAATATCAAATATATGCATGCATTTATTAATATTATTTAGAAGTATGTGTACTATTAATTTAGTAAACATTTAATAAGCATATTTTTTGTTATGATACATTCTATTTTCATATTAATTATAAAAATTCATAACAAAATAAATTTAAGCAATAATATTATTATGTATTGCGAGTGTTTATTACGTAGTATAACGATATACTTACGTATAAATATCAATATAATATAAATATCAAATGAATATAATCATTTATTAATAATAATAATATTAATATTATTTAGAAATATGTGCATTATTAATTTAGTAAATATTTAATAAGCATATATCTTGTTATAATAAATTATATTTTTCATAATATTATTGATATTTAATTTAAATATAAAATATAATACTCAAGCCCTTTGGTATTATCAATAATATCGTATCTTAAGTTTATTAGCATGCATAGTACTATAATTATCAAATGAATATAATGTGTTAATACTAATATCAAGTCATATTTTATGTTATAATTATATTATTAATTCAAAGTCAATATTAATAATTAAATCAAATTCTAAGTCTCTTGAATATAATTATTATAAATACATATTATTATAATATTAATAATTATAGGATAATATGATTTAGTATATAAATCATTATTACATTGTTAAATAATGTTCAATCATTCTAGATAAATAATTATTTATATATATATATATATATATATATATATATATATGTATACATAAAAGTTATATATATATAACTTTTGTATATATATTAATAAATAAACAAAATAAGTAGTTAACCTATTTATATTATTATATTTATTGAAATATTAAAATTTTCTAATTACATGTATAGGTAAATATTCACACACTCTCTCTTACTTTCTCATTCTCACTATCACACTATCTCTCTCACTCTCTCACACATATGCACTCTCTCACTCACACTCTCTCCCTCTCATTCTCTCACTCCTTCTATCTCTCAATCTCCCTCTCACTCACTATCACTTTCACCCTCTCTCACTCTTAATATATCTCTCCCTCTCTCACTCAAACTCACTCTCATTATCTCACTCCCTCTCCCACTCTCTCTCTCTCTCTACCTCTCCCTCACTCTTACAATCACTCTCTCCCTCACTTACTCTCACTCACTCATACTCTCCCTCATTTACTCTTTCTCACTCTCTAACTATCACACTCACTCACTCTACTTACCTCTCCCTCACTCTTACTCTCACACTCACTCACTCACTTACTCTTACACTCATTTACTCTTACTCACTCTTACACTCACTCACTCTCATTCTCTAACTATCACACTCACTCACTCACTCTCTATCCTCTCCCCCACCATCCCCTCCATCTCAATATTTATATATCAAAAAGTACTAAAGGTGCAAAGTATATTGATATTATAAAGCCTAGATATTAGAATATTTCTATAGGAATTTGATATTTGAAAAGCCATTTTAATTTGATATAAGCAATTATTAAATATGGAAAGAACTTTTATATTGGTAAAGATTTGATATTAAAAACTCATATTGGCTTTTATATTAGTATAACATTAGTATTAGGATTACTATAATTCTACATACAACAACTTTTGATAGATGTATAGATTTACTATTAGCAGAGAACGTTACTATTTTTTTAGATTTACTTCGTAGGAGCTCTGATGATTTCCTCACAATATTTTCCCCTTCTTCTTGTGCCATTTACAGTAGCTTGAAATATTAATTTCGACATCAAATTAGTGTTGCGATATACATGTTCATACCACAGTAACTTCTTTGTTGCTATAAACATTATTATATATTAATATATATATATATATATATATATATATATATATAATATTAAAATATACCTTTTTTTATATAATGTTGTGCTATTAAATTAATATCATATATATATATATATATATATATATATAATTAATGTATATTACATAAATGTTTTATATAATATATTTATTTATTTATATATATATATATATATATATAATAATAATTAAGTTTAATGATATAATTTAATTAAAAATAAACTAAATGTTATATATAAATATATATATATTTAAATGTATATTACATATATTATAATATATATATATATATATATATATATATATATATATATATATATATATATATATATATATATAATTTACCTACATTACATATTACATTTTTATAAAATACATTAGGTTTATTGTTTACCTATTCATTGATTTGTATATATATATATATATTGTATATATATATAATTTTATCACATTTTTGCTCATATCTTTTGTTTTAATGAAAATTAATAAAAACTAAAATATGAACATTATAATATAATTTAATAAGCTTTCCAATTATACTAATTTTATTATAATTACATCAATATAAAAAATGAAATTATTGTAGCGATTAGCAAATTTTTACCACATTTTTGCTCATAACTTTTGTTTTAATAAAAATTAATAAAAACTAAAATATGAACATTATAATAGAATTTAATAAGCTTTCTAATTATACTAATTTTATTATAATTACATCAATATAAAATATCGCATTATTGTAGATATTATCAAAACCCGCTTTGCTATTAGTTGATCATAATAAAAAATGCCCTTATCTAATATTTCATAAATCATATAATTTGTTATACTTATGCATATAATTATATAAATATATAATTATATATATATTATTATATATATATTCATAAAAATATACTAACAATTTATATAAATCGTGTTGTATTTGAATGTTTAATTTGAAAATATTTTTCAAATAATATTAAAATATTTAGGATATAATACACTATTTTACGTATTTAACATTATACAAATCTAAAAGTAATTATTGTATCTATTAAATATTAAAAATATTCAACCTTACATTTATTAACTTTGTCTCGAGGTTCAGTAATTATATGTTAAAATTGATATTATATGAAAAATTAAAATAATTTACATGTAAACTAATACAAATATTATATTTCTGACCAATTGACGATGGGCGTGTCTTAAATAAATCATTGAACCGTGAAAAAAAAATTTGACATATATTGATTGACCGTGTATCTTGGGCTTTGCTACTACTACTACTACTACTACTACTACTACTACTACTACTACTACTACTACTACTGCTGCTGCTGCTGCTGCTGCTGCTGCTGCTGCTGCTGCTGCTGCTGCTGCTGCTGCTGCTGCTGCTGCTGCTGCTGCTGCTGCTGCTGCTACTACTACTACTACTACTACTACTACTACTACTACTACTACTACTACTACTACTACTACTACTACTACTACTACTACTACTGCCACCACTACTACTACTACTACTACTACTACTACTACTACTACTACTGCTGCTGCTGCTGCTGCTGCTACTACTACTACTACCACCACCACCACCACCACCACCACCACCACCACCACTACTACTACTACTACTACTACTACTACTACTGCTGCTGCTGCTGCTGCTGCTGCTACTACTACTACTACCACCACCACCACCACCACCACCACCACCACCACCACCACCACCACCACCACCACCACCACCACCACCACCACCACCACCACCACCACCACCACTACTACTACTACTGCTGCTGCTGCTGCTGCTGCTGCTGCTGCTGCTGCTGCTGCTGCTACTACTACTACTACTACTACTACTACTACTACTACTACTACTACTACTACTACTACTACTACTACTACTACTACTACTACTACTACTACTACTACTACTACTACTACTACTACTACTACTACTACTACTACTACTACTACTACTACTACTACTACTACTACTGCTACTACTACTACTACTACTACTACTACTACTACTACTACTACTACTACTACTACTACTACTACTACTACTACTACTACTACTACTACTACTACTACTACTACTACTACTACTACTACTACTACTACTACTACTACTACTATGTCTGACACGGCCCTAACTAGAGGTACACCACTCGAGTGTATGTATAGCTATACAATGTCTACTATACAATGTCTACTATACAATGTCTACTATACAATGTCTACTATACAATGTCTACTAGTAACACATATCTTACGAAGTATAACCTTGAAAACAAGCTGTGCTATTAATATAGACAGACGATTATTTAGTTCACACTGTATATGTTTAACACTGGTATTATAGTATGAATTGCGTAGGTGCACTGATCATAGACTATAGTATATAATATCTATGCACATTTATTAGTTAATATATATATATATAGAGAGATAGAGAGAGAGAGAGAGAGTGAGAGAGAGAGAGATAGAGAGAGAGAGAGAGAGATAGAGAGAGAGAGAGAGAGAGAGAGAGAGAGAGAGAGAGAGATAGAGAGAGAGAGAGAGAGAGAGAGAGAGAGAGAGAGAGATAGAGAGAGAGAGATAGAGAGAGATAGAGAGAGAGAGAGAGAGAGAGAGAGAGAGAGAAGAGAGAGAGAGAGAGAGAGAGAGAGAGATAGAGAGAGAGAGAGAGAGATAGATAGAGAGAGAGATAGAGAGAGAGAGATAGAGAGAGAGAGAGAGAGAGATAGATAGAGAGAGAGATAGAGAGAGAGAGAAAGATACTATAGTATACGATATATCGTATACTAGATATGGGTGTTGTAAACTGCGGATGTGAATGACTATAGTGATACGTACAATGGTCATACATAGATTGACTTTATAAAGTACAACTCTCGATACCTGTAGGGATATACCTGCAGGCAGATACCTATAGATACATCGCTTACTATCAGGACCTCCTACACAAACTCGCGTTGTGGTATAGTGTGGTAGGTATAATGTGGTATAGAAGGACATATAGGGGCGGTATCATGTACTACGCGTTGACCACCTGTTGAGGAGGACATGCGTGTCCTTGTAATGCATACACACACGGGGCACACGCGAGCGTTGATTTAATAAGACGCCCCTGACCAATACCATATATTGTTAGCTTATTGGCCGCCTCGCATTATTACAGGTATTATAGGTAATGCAGGCAACAATGCATCGATTGTTGTCGGCCTATAGGATTTACGGTGGGGGGGGGGAATAGCTCGACTTCACGGGCTGCGTGTGTGTGATCGGTATTACTAATGATCCGTTCGCGTATATATATATATATATATATATATATATATATATACGTGTATATATATACGTACATATATATATATATACCTATATCCACATTACAGTGTCGAGTAATTAAGCAGCTACACCCTACAGTATAACCGTTAGCTATAATACCGGTAGTAGTAGTTGTCAAGTAGTGGTCAAGCTAGCGGTCACTATTAGTGATGGCTATTACTTAAGAGGGCGGTGGGCTACATAACGCAACACCACCTCGCATCGCTAGCGGCTACTACGACCATTGCGGCGAGTAATTAGGACAACGATTAGCGATAGTGACCACGTGACAGTGAAGTCACGTGGTAGAGCACACACACGTGACACGCGGACACGATAGGTATGCGGCGGGGCGTGTGGAATTCCGTAGTGCACAGATTAATAATAATATGTGTATACGCGCTCTCTCGTAAACAAACGATTATATATCATATTGGGGAGAATAATATATATATATATATATATATATAATAATTACAATTCTTAACTATTATTGTTAAAATATTATTTAAATCAATAAAAAGGTGATTTATAAAATGATCTGGTTCAAAATATGATACCATTACGGTTATACCATTACAATATACTTTACCTAATGCTTACCTATGGGTAATAACTCAATTTGTGATGCTTACATTACATTTATATATTAAACTTATTTATAAATCTACATTCAGAAATGAATGTCAAATATATAGACAATAATAATAATATCTTACTACAGCAGTTTTTCTTGATATGTAATTCATAATATAATTTCACAGCAATTCTTGATATGGTAGTGTAATTCACTGTAATTAACTCAAGGCAAGGACAGCACATGATATTACCTCTATCTACTAGAGTGGGAACTCTTATTATTTGAATTATGTGATTGTATATATATATCCTTAAACTTGGCATATTATAAAATATAGTTTTATTAATGATCAATAAATAGAGACAATAGGTACATCTCAGCTAATTGTATGTAAATAATGTATTTCCTGCAGTACATAATGTAATAAGATCATTAAGCATACAATAAAATATTGCAATATTATTAGAAAGTTGGCCATTTCTGATCTTGATATTGTAACAAAATACGTATTATTTATATATATTGATTGTGTCATGCTTGTTATTTATTTGGTGTAGTTCTTTCATCCCATCCAGGAATTTAGATGAAGTTTTCACTTATAACCATATATGGCTCTAATGTCCTTTCGAAGCAGCTCTCATGTTAAGGCATGCATGCTGTACATTTGCATTTGTTTCTAACCAATCTCTAAAGATAATATTAATGTTTTGATATTTGCATTAGGAGGAATATTTAAGTATCCAGTATATATGGAATTATATGTTTATTTTAAACACAACAAATAAACAAATTATCAATAACCTTATCTATAAATAAACATATAAATATATATTTATATAATAACATATTTTTTATTTATACATATATTTAATTTTAGCTTAACATGTCAATATTGCATTATGTAATTTATAATATCTAATGAAATATATATATATATATATTTCTGTATTATATCATAATACATTTAGTTGTTAGGTAGTGTTTGCAGATGATACCTATGATAAGTATAAAGATTAGATTAACCGCCGAGTTATCCCTGGGATATCACTGTATTACTGAAACATTTCATACTTGGGGGGGGGCCAGATTAATAATACTATTATAAAATATAGGTATAGGCAGTGGGGTACACATACAGATGTATCTATAAAGTAGATTTACTACAAAGTATCTGTAACCATGTACCCTGTAAGAATGCCGCTATGATTTTAGAGAGAAGTTCGGTGATATTGTAGTGATTCAGTCGTTTTGTTTCCGTTCAATTATATGAATATTTATATACGTTTATATAACATTATTGTTTTATTGTTTGTTTATTGTTTATCCTATTTAGTTTGACTCAATTCGGTGACAAGTAGATTGTAAATGTATTACTGCTAACCCATACGTTTGTTATATTTACACCCTTCAGATATATATAAATAATAAATGTTGTTATACAAATATCTAATTTAAATTATAACAAGTCAATATTATAAAAATGTATAGGATTTAATAAAATAAAATCAATAAATATCTATAAAACAAAATATGTTTGTGTACAATTATTTCTAAATATGAAATAACTAATGTATATGGTATTAATATGATTATGATGATAACATGTATTATGTTATATATTTTAAAATATTACTAATATTAATAAAATCAATAAAATATAAAGAGTGTATAATAATAAATTCTCTTTAATTATATAGAATAAAACCAATATAAATATTGATCAAAGGTTGGTTTAAAAGGTTTAAACATTGTTTAACACTGAATACTAACAACAATAAATTCTATATCCTATTCAGTCATTAGGCATACTAACACATTAGGTAGGTTTATAGATTGTTTATTTAGTGTTTTATTCAATAAATGAACAAAATAATACATATCGGAATACACTGCATTATTGCGAACCTATGTACCACATCACTATCACGATACCTGCGTATTAATGAGGGCAGACAACGTGTACATCGGCCCAATGAAACCGTTTCACTCACAACAACACTAACCAGTGGCATGACGCAGAACTGGCAGAAGAAGCCTATAGCCGAGGCGGTAGGTCTACGCAGGACTAGCTTGACTACGGTCAGATCTATGGTGCAGCCCATGCCGATGTTGATGCAGATCATGAGCAGGATCACGGCTCCCAGGAACACCCGGTCTAGTACCGAAGGGGGTCTTATTACTGACACCTATGTGGGGGGAGGGGTGGGGGGTTAGGGGGGTTATAGGGGTGGAGGAACACCGGGTCTAGTACCGAAGGGGGTCTTATTACTGACACCTATGTGGGGGGAGGGGTGGGGGGAGGGGTGGGGGGTTAGGGAGGTTATAGGGGTGGAGGAACACCGGGTCTAGTACCGAAGGGGGTCTTATTACTGACACCTGTGTGGGGGGTTTAGGGGGGAGAGGGGTGGGGGCTTATAGGGGTGTAGGAACACGCGGTCTAGTACCGAAGGGGGTCTTATTACTGACACCTGTGTGGGGGGGGCAGAGTAATAGTAGTTTTGATGAGGATGGTAGTGCTGAGGGCTGTGGCAGAGATAGTAGTGGTAGTAGTGGAATGCAATGTCTAGTACCAGAGGGGATGTTATCACTGACACCTGTATGGGGTGGTATTGGTGGTTCTAGTGATAGTGGCCAGGAATACCCTATACAATCTCTACTGTCTAGTGTCTTACTTAATGTTCATATCCGTTGACTCCTCTAAATCGCTAAGGATCACTCTAGATGAGGTTACGGTATGTTCTATTTAAAACTGGAATTATCCGGATGTAAAATGAAAACATAAATCTACTATTAATTAATAATTAATTCAGTGTCGACGCTTTGTCGGTATTTAATAATTGATATGCATCTATTCTATTTCAAGATTCTCACGTGTTTAATATTATCATGATTAACAGTGTATGATCAAACATATTATAGAGATAACAACCCATTGTCTTATGTATTAAGAGACTGTATGTATCCACGAATGTTAACGTATATATTATAAATAACATATATATATATATATATATATATATATATTTGCACACACCTAAATGCATGACCTAAATAAATTGTACGTATACAATGCTATACATGCAGAGGAAATACTAATTAATGGGTACAACATTTAGATTTCTAATTACAAATCAATATCACTAATGAAAATGTCAAATAAACACATGGTCATATACATGTATACATGAATATCAATATATACATATATATATATATATATATATATATAATAGATAAATATATTTTTAAAATATATATTTGAATATACGAAAATAAAAAATAAAGTGAATGTTAAGAAATCTAATTAGTAGAAGATGAAAATGAAAGTGAATGTAAGAAGGCTAATTAGTAGGAGATGAAGGTGGAGATGAAGGTGAAGATGAAGGTGAAGGAAGAATTATCAAACACTTAGGTAAACTAGAGATTTATAGATACAAATAGAAATATAAGCCTAAGTTAGATTATGTATTAAATTTATATTTTTCAATTAACAAAATCCTAACTTTCAAAAATTCTGATATATATATATTAGTTATCTCTCGTAGAATATGATGTTGGTGACTTGTAGCCTACAGGTTGTAGGATATTATAAAAAATAGTAAATATGATATTTAAAATATCAAATACTGGATATATGTGTAAATCGATAATTATACTTATTATAGGAAGTCATTATATATATCTCTGTTGGCGATGGTTTAAGATACAAAAAAACTGTTAATAGAAAGAGTGTAAATTTAGATGAACATAGAGATATAAAATAATGAATAATACTCACTTACAATGTATAATAGACATATACTAAAACATTAAGATAAACATGAGTAGATAAACTCGACTGCAAAGAAATATACTTAAGATATTTAAGTCTGGGATATACTTAAGATATTTCAAAAAAATTAAATAGTATGAAAGATGATACTTTCATGATGATTATGATGTCATCTGGTTTATTAGGCACAAAAATAGGGCCAAGTAGGTACCTTCAAAAATAATAATACGATAACAATTAGATAATAATGATAAGTTGAAGATAACACGATACAAAAAAATACGAAAACAAAATAATCATTTGGATGATTTAGTGATTGGAGGTAGAGAGAAAAGAATAAGTAAGATTTATAACTCTTTTGTGGGATCTAATAGAACGGATGGTAGGAGGGAGGGAATTCCACAGGGTGGTTCTGAAATTTGTAAAATCTCTAGAATTAAGGGATGTTTTACTAGAGTTTCGGAGATAAGGAGAACTTCACAAACTTTAACAGAACTAGTAGTAATGAATCATTAAATTATAGATATACAGTAGGTACATATACCTATACTTCAAAACATAACATATAATCAGTGACTTCAACATAATATTATATGGTTTAATGATTATATGATTTTACAGCTATTTTAGCTATATTAATATATGTATAAAGTAATTATGAGATTAATGGATTTAGTTTATGTAAATATTAATGTAGTCGTGATAAAATTGATATTTCTCATAACTTAATGTACTAAATATACATTATATGTTTCAATTATATCATAAATATTTTGATAATAATCATTATTATAATGCAGTAATTATACATGATAACCATCATGATGATGTAATAATTATTATTTGTACAGTCATGTGTATAATCATTCGATGATTCCGATAATCAGATTATTATAATGAGCATCACCATGATCATCATGATGATGTAATTATATTATTGTTATCAATATATCTATTAAATGAGGTTAATACATATTCATTTTTATTAATTATATTAGGGTAATGTACACAACTATCCATTATACTGTACAATTCATGGTGTATAATTTATACACCATGAATTGTATGTTATAGTAATACGCTTAACCACAAGAACATTTGAATGAATATAATATTTTATATTTTTTAAATTAATATATATTTTTAATAACTAAATAGATGTACCACATAACAATTATTATCTATACCCCCATCTGATAACCTTATAATGAGAATGGGGCTCCCATTTACCAGTTTCTTCGTTAAAGTAGCTGACGTCTATGTGAGTTCTGCCGAGAAATGTTCCTTTTACACGAAACTGCAGACTATTCTCGGATTCGAATACGTCGAATATTTCGGCGATACTTTTGTCCACTACGTCCACTCGTAAGCGCATAGTACGATTGGAATGCACGGTAACGTTCACTTCGCTATCCATAGCCAGTCCTTCGATGAACGCGGGGTGGAAATCTAAACGCAGAGTCGTCAAATCCACGCTAGAAGTACCGTTGCGAACGTGTTCTGGTAACGTTGTGCACGTCGCGAGTAGAGCGAATGTTGCGCAAATTAAAATGTGATTTACGTGTTTCATGGTTAAATTTATACTTTATTGTTATAAAGTATAATATATATGATATATATTTACATATATAGATATATATTATATCTATAAACTAATATTATATTAAGAAAATCAATAAATGAAATTAACATTTTTGATATTTTCATAATATGAATCCTTGAACCTCAGTTGACCTTTTACATTTTTTATATGAATGGAGTTTATTTAATTTAATAAAAAATATTAAAATATATTCACAATTATGACTAATTATTAATTATATGAAAAATAAGAAATTTATAATAATATAAAATAACTAATATATTAAATTATTATTAATTAATATTTTATTCTTGAAGATTCAAATCTACATAATCTTTGTAATTACTATTACGTTTGGTTAGTAACCGATTAAATAAAATATCTTAAATGCTATATATTATATATAATATACATTTTGTTATAGATTATTATTAATCATATATATTTTACATTTAAATTATAAAGTTTGTTCATTATTCGTTTTTTTATAAGTGAATTCATTAAATTACCATTTTCATTACAAATATTATTTAAATTTAATTTAAAAATTGTTCTTTATTGATTTTCATAAACCTTTTATCAAGATGAACTTAATTTGTTATCAAATAATACATTCACAAAGTACATTAATAATAGTAAATTGTAGTATAAGTTTATATTAGAGATAACATATATGTTGTATAGTATATAATAATCATTATTATTATAATGTAATGATATATTTAATATAATTATTATAATAATAATAATATAATAATAATAATGATATTATAATAATATTATAATTATTATAATAATAATTATATATAATATTAAATATATGTTCAACATAATGTTGTATAGTATTATCAAAAATTCGAGTCAGTATCATATACCCCGCTGCTAGCAGCATACTGTAATATTTAATACTCGAAATCGATATAGGTTTATGATCTATATTTTCATTGATGTATAAATTACTTTCAATATAAATTAGCTTTTACTCGCCACATATATATTTATAACATTTAAAACCAGTATATCATATTGCTTTGTTATATATTAATTATGAACAATTAATTTTCATAATAATAATAATAATGTAAAGCATATTATTTTTCATTTTAAAAGTGAATAGTTTGATTCAAATTTAAATTATAAACAACACATAACTGAAAAATGACCCATGTAGGTGGCGCTTTTATTTTTGTATACAAAATAGAATTACACCTTTTCGAGTTATATATTTCCTTAGAAAAATCTTTGGTATTATACTAAGTATATAATATAATTATATAATTTAATATTTAATATTAAAGTATAATATTATATTATATAGTATATATTAGTATAATACCAAAGATTTTTCTAAGGAAATATATAACTAACTACAATACTTAGTATTATACCAAAGATTCTGTGAAGCATTTTCTAATTAAAATATTTGTATATATATATTAAGTATATGTATAATTATCAAAATTATTAGGATATTAATTATATCAAATTATTGATTAAATTAAAATTCACTCTAAATACTTACATCATATAATAAATAAAATATGCTCTACTGTAGAGGATATTTTAACGTAAAGTCTACATATATTTAATATATTATTAAATATAAGATTTATTTAGACCATATTTAACGAATATATGTATGGTATATAATTTATTATAGTTACATCTTCCATGTAATTATGCCGAATATTTATCAGATGAGCGTGTTATCAATGCATTTATAAATTCAGTTTATATTATTGTCGTAAAATGTAATGAATTATTAGAAAATAGAAGTAGACATATGTATTATAAGAAAGGGAGTCATAATATATTTTGTAAATAAATATATATTCTTATTCAGTTTCTAAGTCAGTAAATCACTGTAGTGGTCATGTTATGTATTCGTTATTGTTATAGCTCACTATTTAAATACTTAATACTTAATCATTTAATCCATTTTCTATCATTTTTAATAATAATAAATATAATTTCTACAAGAAGTGGATTACTATTATAATAATTATATTTATCTACATTTTAGTTCATAGTTGATATCGTATAAATAATTGCATACATTAATATAACTAATTTATTAAATAACTTAATATTATAGAATAATTATCTTAATCATGATAATATTATTAATTGTATCGTGTTAGATATTTATTATCGTAAAATAGTGATTATTAATTAATTTTAATATAACATTGAATTAAAATTATAAATTATTAATAGAAAATTATATTTACATTAATAGTGTGTAAATAATAATAAACACATTCATTCAATTTGCTTACATATCATTTAATAAGTATTAAGTAAAATTTAATTTATAATAAAATATTTTCGAAGAGAATCTAGAATATTAAAAATGATATCAATATTAAATATGGAGATAATAATATATGTAATGTAAATATCGAATTAGAAACGTATAATTTTCCATCAAATCACCGAATAGTAATTGGTTTAGCTATCATTATAAAATTGAAGTAGATATATTTATCAACAAATATGTTGTTGTTAAATCACCAATACGTTTAGATATCCTACTTTAGGGGCGTGTTTACAAAGTAAATATCTACGACGCAATTAGTCATACTCGTACATTTCATCATACTTCTACGACACAATGTGGTCATAGATTCTAGTCAGCAACGCTTTATTTAATGTGTAAACATTCCATTAGTCGTGTATTATAATCGCTGAGTGGACACAACTAAAGTGATCGTTATATAAATCATAGCTCCTAAATACTATGTACTTTATTTTAGGCGAGTTCTCACTCAACCAGATCTTGCGATTACTTTCCATCCTTCTCTGTCCATCATCAGTGTTAACTCGTCTTCTTCTTCATGATCGCAGTCGTTCTTTAAGATGTCTATGAATTGCGGGGGTTGTCTACCTCTGTTTCGTATGCCATTCTTTGGCTTCCATAAAATTAAGTTGTGCACTAGTTAGCCGGAGTGCAGAGTGACTTTACGCGGTGACCTGCTAGTCGCAGTATAACAGGTCACACCATAAGGAACTCCTCAGTGTATAATCCTATGTATAATCTATGTATAATTCCACCTAGTAGTAGATTGTATGTTTTTGTATATATTACTCTTCACCTTCGCGTGTTCATTCTTGTGTTATATGCTAATATGATTTATTTAATCGGCCCAAAATAAATTTATTATTAGGATTTTTAATATTCTTTTTTCATTTAGTTTCGCGTCGTTTTATTGTTTTCATTACTATAAACTCTATCTATCAAATTTGTTTGATAATAATTAATAACTAAATTACAGCATTTTATAATTTTACTAAATACATTATTTCTTATAATACGCATATGGCATGGTATGGTGAATACTTTGTGTTTTCCCTTTTAAAGTTTTACCTGTATATTCTAATTAAAATAATGAAATTCATCCTACCCTACCCTACCCTATCCTACCCTACCCTACCCTAACACACACACACAGTTAAACATGAAGCTAAAGGTACGCCATCAGAAGGAGTGCCAACACACAGACCTCGTCAGCTGCGTGCTGTGGTCAGGGCCTGATGAAGTGCTCACTACAGGCGATGACCATCAGATTCTCAAGTTTACCATGCGTGCGATGTGCATGTTATGTGTTATGTTATATGTGATATAACTTATGTGTGATAGTATGTGATGCATTACTTATAAACAATAACATATACGATATCGTATGATATAGAATTTCATACGATATTATAAAATGGCATACCATACGTCAACATTATATCATATGGTGTATTACCTAAAATATTATAATATGATATAATTTTAGGTAATACACTATATGATATAATATTATATCATACAATATCATACGATATATTACTAATATAATATGATGTATTATTATTTGAATACAATGATGTATATGATATTTCGGAGAGAAAGTGCATAGGATATGAGAAGTTAAATACAGTGACATTTTATATGCTATTATTACATTATTATTATTAAGGGGAGATTATTATTATTATATATATATATATATATATATATATATATATATATATATATATATATATTATTATTATTACTACATATATATTATTATTATATATATATTATATTATATTATTATATTATTATTGACCTCATTCACTAGATTACATGTAAATAGGTATAAAAAACAAACTTTTTGTAAAACTCTAACTTTAAAGATTTAAAATATTTTTACATAATTATTTAACAGAGATAATAATATTACATCATTCTATATGACCACCATTTTCATTTTTAAAAGAAAAGTAGTTTAAAAGTATGCATTTTTTAGAAATAAATTTAATGATAGAACATGATATAATGTTTTAATTATTAAATTATATTCATTAAAAAATTGTACCTTAATGCATATGTATGTTATCTAGATATACTGAAAATTATAAAAATTTATATTAAAGAATAAAATAGTTCTATAATTTTAAGCATAATAATATGTATTAAATTAAAATACTGAGAAAATAGCTGTCAAAATTTGGTGAAATATTTTGATAATACTAGAATGAATTTTTATTTATAATAGTAGGTACTCTAAAACTTCATTTATACTTATAATTATAGACAATTTAAGTCATATATTTATAACTCCATATTTTAATTTAATATATATGTATGATATTTTAATTTAATAATCCTTGTTGAAAGTGACGCAATACACAAATAGATCATTTTATTCTTAATATATAATTCTAATAATTTCTAATATATTATTTAATATACTTTCAATGTCGTATTTACGTTTTGTAAATGATACATCAGCACA
Source organism: Osedax fenrisi (assembly GCA_964019155.1). Taxonomy (NCBI): domain Eukaryota; kingdom Metazoa; phylum Annelida; class Polychaeta; order Sabellida; family Siboglinidae; genus Osedax; species Osedax fenrisi. The sequence goes on along the minus strand of OZ025244.1, from coordinate 20,617,832 downwards.
TCATATTCCACCTCTTAAAACACCTCTTACACCACCTCTTACATCACCTCTTACAACACATCTCACATAACTGCTTTCATCATATCTTACATCACCTCTTCAACACATCTTATACCACCTTATATACCGTCCCTTAGATCACCTTTGCATCATCTCTTGCACCACCTATTACAACAAATCTTACAAAACCTTTTGAACCACCTCTTACATAATATATTATATCACCTCTTAAAACACCTATCACATAATATCTTATACGAATATTATACCACCTATTATACCACCTCTTATACCAATATTATAACACCTATTATACACCACTTACACCACATCTTACATCACCCAGTACACCACATCTTACAATACATAATACTTCACTTCTTACATCACCTCTTATAACAGCCTCCATCACCCCTTACACACCACTGCTCCCCTCACCCCACAGATGGAATACGCTATCGGATGACAGGAGCTCGGTGCTAACTAAACTAGCCGAAGACGTCTACCCCACAGACATCCAGTGGTACATAGCACAACAACAGACTGGCACCGGTAAGAAGCTGTCCTCCAATGATATCTTCGTGCTGGCCACTAGCGATGGTTATTGTTCTTGTGTTATGTATATACTAGTGTAAATGTATATGTATATGTATATGTATACATACGAAATAATGTAAAATAATGATAAATCAATTTAAATATATATTAGTACATAAATATAGATTCGATAAAATATCTATTTTAACGTTATTTTAAAAATACCGACTACCCTTCAAATAACATTACATTCTATATGGTTATATAATATATCATTATCGTTTATATCTCAAGTAAAGACGTGAATCAGGGATGACATCTGCTATGTACTAATATGTGTATAGATAGATGTAGACCTATTCGATGTATTCGTATTCGATAATGATAGTTGACCATTTCGCGAATACAATCTTGTATATCAGGCATCATTATATTTAATGACACTCACTATATTTAGTGCCCGCCATTACCCACATCTCTTGCGTTAAACTATCTCTCGACGTCGATGACATTAGCACTCTTCATTATACGCACGCGCACACCTCCACGCAGGTAAATTCATGTTGATATCGCGGACGGGCCGCATAGATAAGACAGTGGACGCCCACAGGGGAGCCATACTCTGCGCTAGGTGGAGCCACACGGGCAACGATCTATTAACCGGTAACTGCCATGCATTTATATGATTTTATATTATTTCTATATATTATTAATACTACGAAATCATATTTAAATATTGCGTACATATATTTACATAAATATATAATATATAAATATTTTTAAGTCATATATATCGATATGTTTATATTTTCTGTTACCTAATGTTACATCGATTAATTTTAATAATCACCATAATTATCAGCAATGAATAGTTTAGTGCAGAGGCTGCGGTGTTAATGATGCACCGGTATCATCTAGTGCCCGGTACATCCGATCAGCCATTATTACGTCATTTAAATATAACAATCTGATCAGCACGCCTGACCTGTAAAGAGAGTTACATCCACAGCCGTAGACTTGTTGTATAACGGTGCCTCTATCCTTGATAATAATAATAACGTTACATAACATCACCATTACATAACATCACCATTACATAACAACACCATTAATAAATAACATTATTATATAACAACAACACTATTACATAACAACACCATTACATAACAACACTATTACATAACAACAACATTACATAACACACTATTACATAACAACAACATTACATAACACACTATTACATAACAACAACATTACATAACACACCATTACATAACAACATCACCATTACATAACACCACTATTACATAACAAAAGCGGGTGAAGATGGACAGGTGAGGATATGGTCCTGTAGCGGAATGTTGCGGTCTTCTCTAGCTCAGAATGGTCAGTAAACTTAACTCTTATTATCAGTGGTTATAGTTCTTATTATCAGTGGGTTTAGCTCTTATTATCGCTAGGTTTCAATACTATCACGAGAAATTAGTAATTAACGTGAAAATCAATTACAATGCTTTAGATATATGTTATCTGTAACTAATGTCACATTCTCAGATACTATCAAGATTACCCCTTTACGAGGTCCTAGTCCTTCCCGTACCATAATTCAGGCCCTCCAGATCCCCCCGCATTTACTATATTAGTCATAACCTAACGGAGTGCATCACCCTTCCACAATATAGATCCCCCCTTTACTACATCTATGTCCCAACCTAATCCACGTCCCCTGTATAGATTGCCCCATTCACTAGTGATAGTAATCCTCTAATAACTAAGCACTATAGTTATAACTCATGGATTAGCCTCATAAACCTCTATAGATTATAAGTCCTCGCCTAATAATGATAATGTCTCCCCCGCACAACTCCCCAATCACTAGTCCCCTTCAACAGCTCATCTACCCCCTCCTCACCTGTACACACTCCCCCATTTATTAGTTCAATGTCCTCGCCTAACAATAGTCGTATCCCCACATATTCCTCTAGTCACTAGATATCTGTATACCCCTATAACCAAGGTCATCTCCCACCGCCCATACAGACTTCTCCATCACATGTCCCCTTCATCCTCACCTTCCCCCCTCCTCTGCACAGACTCTCCCGACTACTCTTTAGTTACCTAATCCCCAACTAACCAAGCCCCTTTCCCTCCCCCCTACATACTTCCCTGTCTATCTACTAGTTACCTAATCCCCACCTAACCAAGCCCCTTCCCCCTGCCCCTCCCCCCTACAGACCTCCCGTCTACTCTCTAATCACCTAATCCCCCATCTAACCAAGCCCCTTCCCCTCACCCCTACATACTTCCCTGTCTATCTACTAATCACCTAATCCCCAACTAACCAAGCCCCTTCCCCCCCTCCCCCCTACAGACTCTACCGACTACTCTCTAATCACCTAATCCCCCACCTAACCAACCCCCTCCCCCCTACAGACTCTCCCGTCTACTCCCTAGCGTGGGGCCCTGACTCTGATCGTGTCCTCTACACTAACGGTAAACAACTCGTCATCAAGCCACTGCAGTCCAACGCTAAAGTGAATACGGTTAGCTTACCACCTCAATGCCGGCTTCCTATTGGTCGACTAATACCTGTCTCCTATTGGTCCACTCCTCCACTTCCCATCACTTCATGATTTAGCTACTACGCTATTATCTATATATGATAATTTGATACTACATATTGAATGTATGACGGTTATATGTCTAAATAATGATAATATATTTTCATTTCGATAAAAGGGACTGTTAAGTCAATGATCAATGATTAAACATCTATTAATATCTATAAATTTCACAAATTTAAATAAATATATTAATAACATATTTACTAATTGTATATATTATAATTTTTATAGTG
>OZ025244.1:20594438-20611938 GCA_964019155.1 Osedax fenrisi | reverse complement strand
ACTACTACTACTACAGGTGTGGGATTCATATGGACGTCAGGTATACTCCTCGTCAGCCTTTGATTACCCTCTGACCTCTATTGCGTGGAACAACGATGGAGAACTATTCGCAATAGGGGCCTACAACACTTTGCAACTGTGCGATGCTAATGGGGTTACTACCACTAGTACTACCACTAGTAATACCACTAGTACTACCACTAGTACTACCACTAGTACTAGTACTATCATTACTTAACTACAGCTGCTATATCAATACTATATATATTACTATAATAGATATATCAATACTGTATACTGTATCAATACTCCACGTAAGATATTAATACTGTATGCACTCTTCTATAGTAAGCATACATTATCAGGCGGATATTTCATCACGGATACCGCGAGAATGATTTTGGCCGGATTTTATTGTATTTTGGTGTGAAGACAAATATCTGGCAGATTTTTTTAGATCTTGTTCTAAAATATCCGGCATTATGACGGATATCCGTGAACTTTAAACTTATGATACTTCGTTAAAATACGAGATTTATTTTTAATTTATTATTTAATTTTTATTTTTATTTAAAAAAATGTTACAAATAATTGATACAATGATATATTTTTTATTAAGATAATAATATTCAAAAGTATACATTTTACTAATGATAATTCATATTTTATTGAAATAAAGATATTATTTTACCACTTTATCATAACAATTTAAAAATAATCAACCAATAAATGAAAAATAATAAATAAAATATATGATTTGATAAATAATTATTAGAATATAAAATCACTCAATAATTCACTCCCTTCTTCCTTCCCCTCCCTCAACCCCTTACACCTCTAAAGTGGTCACACGGACTAGAGAAACCTAACACAGGCAGCCTATTCACCCTCCTAACCACCCCTTACACTCCTCCCCTCACCCCACCCTACAGTGGTCTCACGCACTAGAGAAGCCTAACACTGGCAGTCTATTCAACATCGCCTGGTCAAGTGATGGGACACAACTCGCTGCAGCCGCCGGTAATGGGCAAGTGCTATTCGCTCATGTCCTCGACAGGTATGTAACTCATCGAGGACATAGCCTTGTAATATTGACATTCACAAACCATTCCTGAGATTATCTTTTTATTAATTGTTAATATATATTCATTCTTTATATTAATATATATTATATCTTTGAATTGTGATGATATATAGAATTATAAATAATAAATATAAATAACGCTTAAAATCATATAGAATTTAATTAATAAATATATGTGTAATGATCTAGTACCATTTTTTTAATATTAATAGAAGAGAATAGAATTTAATTTAGTTTAGTATTTAATTTAGAATTTATACCACTTAGAAATGTTTGATAGTATGTACTATAATTATCGTCAAACTTAATTTTAAATAACATTTGATTTTACAAAAATGAAATTCATATATTTAATAATTTGTAATTCAAATTATCAGGGAATATTATCAATTATGTATTGCCTTATATTATAGGAAATATATATATAAATAATATGATTTAATATATCTATATATGAAAATGTGCTTTTTGATCTAATATTATTATTATACATATATCAATATACAATAATCATAAAAATAATGATTTATAAGAAGTAAATTTTGTTTGTTACAACAAATAAATATTCCGTTTCTTTTAGCTTCTCAGAGTCATCACAATAATCCTTTAATCTCTTTTATCTTTATCGCCCAGTAATATATATGGCGCACGATATGAGCCCGGTTGACATTCCTTAGACGTCTGGAGTGGATGCAGTACGAGGTGGTGCTGACCAATAAGAAGCAAGTAGTCGTACGTAACGTTACGGACGACGCCCGCGACAAGCTCGAGTTCAGAGATCGCGTTATCAAGATGTCGCTGGGCTTCAGTCATTTCATCATTACTACTACGTCACAGTGTTATGTGTATAAGTTAGTAGTGTGTATGTATAGGGATGGGTTAGGTAGAGAGAGGGAGGGAGAGAGAGGAAGGGAGAGAGAAGGATATAGAGAAGGAGGGGGCAAGGAAGATAGCGTAGGATACCTAGTTATTAGTGAGATATCTGGTTATCATGATGTTATTGGGCTTCGGTTATTTCATCATCATCACCTATCAGTTAGTTATGAGTGTATGTAGAGAGAGGGGGAGGGTGAAGGATAAGGAGTTAAAGATAACTAAGTTGTAACTGTTTGTGTAGCTCAGTTACCTAAGGTGTCAGACATACAAGCAGTAGGATGTGGTATCAAGTCCAGTACGGACCATTAAAATAGGTGTTAAAATAATATTCAAAAGTAATATTATATAATTGTGTGTAATTGACTCTCGTTAAAACTATGGATGTCCTAACACGAGAGCGGCTTCGAAGGGACCTTATAGCCATATATGGTTTTAAGTGAAAACTTCACCTAAGTTCCTGGATGGGACTCCACCAAAATAATAATAACAATAACAACAATAACAAGTTAAATTAAGTTATAGATAATTAGTGATTTTCATTAGACTCAAAACCTCTCAGTGCCATATCTATATCTTAGTGTAGGTATATATGTAGGTAGGGTGTATATAGGGTAAGAAGGGGAGAGATAGGGTAGAGATAAGTAGAGAACACGTCATATATGCTAGTGACATCCAGGACAGAATATGTCCTTTGATTTCCTTTACTACTACTATTACTACCTCATAATGTTATCTACAAGTAGGTACTATGTGAATAGATAGATTGAGAGAGGTTATCATCGATTACTGGAAATAATTATTTATAGATATAAATAATATTATATACATTTAGAAAACTGTAGCTTAATATATCTAAATATAGATTATTATTAGATTTTATAATAACTTATTATTTATAATGAAAATATTTCTGGTCTCTTACCAATTAGTTATTAAGTTTTAAATTAAGTCTACACGCGATTTATAATTTAATATTATAACCGTACTACATTTTGATAAAATAATTATATATGTTAAATTTAAATATCATATTTATAGATAATTAAAATAACTAGTAATTTATATATTGGAATTAACCCATCGATATAAAGAAAGTGGATAAGCAATTTGACGCACGCAATGCATGTAAAAGATAGACACGTGAATGACACTTTTATCGATAAATTAACAAAATGGTATCAGTGATTTTGATTGGATATTAGTCATATTATATATGTCAAATATTAAAACAGTAGGCTTTTCGTCGAAATATATTAAAGTGACTTCTATCTATATCAATGGATTTAAATAATAAATATCAATAAAATCAATAAAATAGTATTATATCTTCAATTTAAATACACACAATTACGAGGAATGTTGATATTATGTATTTTAAATATATAATTTTATTTTTAGTATAGATAGTACATTAAAATTGGTAGTAATTATCAATATATAATGTATAAATAGTGGGCCAGATAGTCGGTTTCGACTGCAGCACCCGTAGCGGATAGTGCCATACACTACATTCAATTGTTTATCCACTTTCTTTATATCGATGAATTAACCTTTTGACTTTTTGCATTGGTGAATAACTTCAATATTTCTTAAACAATACATTACAATAATGTTTTATTAGCATGGTTGTTTATTAAATAATTATTAGATTATTATTAACATAGTGTGTATTATTAACCCTGTATATTCTCAATCCTCAGTATGAAGAATTAGCTTAAAATATGATATTTTTATTATTATTATTATATATATATATATATATATATATATATATATATATATATATATATATATATACATATACATATATGCTATATACTCCAAGCCTGTATATTCCGTCAGTGTGAAGAACTGGAACACCCCGATGATATTCGACCTTCGAGACGGAAGCGTTCGCATGATCTGCCAGTGCAATAAGTAAGTTCATCGGTGACTCATGCTATCGGTGACTCATGCTATCGATAGCATCGCGTTGAAGTCAACAACCGTACACGATATCATCTCAATATAACAACACGACGCGCGTAGTATTAGTGTATGTTTATAATAGTATACGATCGACGAATTATAATAATTATAAGTGTATCGAGCTTAAATGTTAATATGACTCAGTTCAGTTCGCACACAAATAATTTGTTTCCACAATATTGTTGTCTCTTAAATGAACTCATGCTACCTGTTGAGAACAATACAATAAGGATGATGATACAACTAAAGTGCTGTATCAGCTATTAAATACTATAATAATGGTATTTGTATCCGCGATATATATTGTGAGTGTATATAATAATATTGGCCCACAATATGTACTTATACTCGATATGTACTTAATAGTATTATTATTAATATATAGAGTTATAGTACTAATAAAATAATATATCTATATATTAATGAATTTAATCGTGTTCGTAAGACCTTCGAGCGAAGCGATCCAGTCGCGATAATAGCGAGATATAAATAGTGTGGCGATAACGAAATAATGTAGTGAAAATATAGTGAAATATACCTTAAATATATATATATTAATCATATTAAACTGCTTAATATCTTTAAGTGCTGCCTGCCCCCCGCCCGTAGACAGTTCCTATTGGTTGACAAGCAGAACATCTACGTGTACTCGTACGAAGGGCGTCTACTGTGCACCCCCAAGTACCAAGGACTGAAGACCGCCACCCTCTCTCCTAAGATGATTGCCTGCAGCGATGATACTGTCGCCATTCTCGATAAGAACGATCAGAAACGTTAGTGTATTGGCGGTGGTGGTAGTGGTGGTTGTACTGGTGGTGGTGGTGGTAGTGGTGGTGCTGGTGGTGGAAGTGGTAGTGGTGGTGCTGGTGGTGGAAGTGGTGGTGGTGGTGCTGGTGGTGGAAGTGGTGGTGGTGTTGGTAGTGGTGGTAGTAGTAGAGGTAGTGATGCTGGTGGTAGTGGTAGTGGAGGTGGTGGTGGTGGTGGTGGTGGTAGTGGTGACTGGTGGTGGTGGTTGTGGTGGTGGTGGTAGTGGTGGTGGTGTTGGTAGTGGTGTTGGTAGTGGTAGTAGCGGTAGTAGAGGTAGTGATGCTGGTGGTAGTGGAGGTAGTGGTAGTGGTGGTGGTGCTGGAGGTGGTAGTGACTGCTGAATAGTAGTTATGGCAACTAGTGATAGGAAGTAGATCTACTAATAAATGCTGAGGCCTCTATCTCCTTTCTACATATATATATATATATATATATATATATAATGATAATAATAATAATGTATTTGAAGACATTTTGTTTTCTCTTTTCTTTTGAAGTTTAATATATATATGTGTGTGACACACATTGTGTTCCTTTTAAAGGGCTTCGCAATATTGAATATTTTCTATAGTTTTTGTACATATAATATACATATATTGTGTATGTATGTACAATATCCATGTATAACATTGAAATGTGAATAAGTGATAAAGTGAATGTAAATATAGTAATAAAACTGAAACATAGGCAGAATAAAGTTATTACACAATAGTTAATAATTCAGTTAGCATGCTAACTGCAGTTTGTAATAACTACTCGTGTTTAATTATAAATACCTTTATTCAACGTACATATATTATAAACAATTTAGAAAATAATGTTACTGATAATGTTAATAATTATTATTATAATGCTATTAATTATAATTATATTAATAATATTAATTAACTTAATTATGTTACTATGAATAATGTAAGTAATTGTGTTTCATGCTTTGAAATACTAGAATTGTTAGTTCTAAATTATGTTATTTTAAGATAATATTTACATTATTCTCATGTTCTTGTTGTTTCGTAATTTTATTACTTGGAACTAAACATAATTAACTATTTATATATATAATTTAAGATTATATATTAATGCATATATGTATAGGATAATATCTCACTTCTAATTAAATTTGTATTATAAATATAACTATTTAATTAGCGTGTTTAGATAATACAATCATAGATATCTTTATATGTATACCAGAATACAGGCATACATACACACATGCACAAAATAACAATATTTACTTTTACAAATAAATTAAAAATTTCTTATCGAACAACATTGCATCATGATTATTTTCATTCTTATTACATACTATTACATATAATATCTTTAATCACTATTTGTATCTATATATTATTCGAAAATTTCACATTATAGAATATTATTATTATTAATGATGCGTCTAAAAGATACTTTCAACAACAACAACAACAACATACATACATACACGCACGCACATACACATACACACATACACACACACACATACATTACCTATTGCATATATACTTCACTAACACTCTGCACCCATCCCACTGCAGTGATACATTTATACGAAGTGAGCACAGGTAAGACTATAGGAGACGGCAAGCCCTTTAAACACTTGGTTTGTATGTAGTAACAACATGCATATATGTATGTATAATATATAGGTGTAGTTCAATAATGTCACTAATTCACTTATAGCGTTACATCACTATCGCGAGTCATAACCAGATCGCCATAATTATTTCAAATTTCACTCCGAACTTATATATATATACATATATATATATATTTAAACACGTGCTTTATAAGTATAGACAACATTTACAAATGTACACATCAACCCTTTAAATGCTTTGTTTCCAATACTTGTGCTTGAGCTCGTGCTTATAATTAAACGATGAAGTTTCGATTGCATCACTAATTCAATAGATATATCATTATTACATAACCACTACTCAATTGTATGGAGTGACTGCTGTATTGTCTCTGTTTGTGAGTATTAGTGTCTAGTATATGTATGTGATTAATGCACAATATGATGAAATTCTACTAATGTCATCAATGTCGCATACATATGTCATCCTCATTATGTCATCAACATTAAGTTGTCATAATGTATCCAGTATTGTAAATATGCCATTGTGTAAATCAATTTATACTATAACATATATAGTATGAATAAACACATAATTGACACACATTCACACAAGTACGCACATACACACATTATCAGAACTCCCACACCCACACCCACCTATATATACGTACATACACACCCAAACATATACATACACTGACACCGGCATATACACACACACATCCATACACACACACCCACACCACACACCCCCACGCACACCACCCCTCAACTAGTCGGACATCAGCGAAATCTCCCTCGACCAGAGCGGTAGCCCCCTCGAACGTCACCTGGCCTTCGTCGACCGCAACTCTGACCTCTACATCACTCAGGTCAGGGTCGTCGGAACTGACCGCAAGACCATCAAACTGTGTAAGTATCCCCTGTATGAAACACGCTCGTAGCCTATTAGCGGCGTATTGTGTACAACTTACTCGTGTGGCTTACTTACCACTTATCGTCTCGTTAAGTATTAGTTATACTGAAATATAATTTATAATTTATGTTTAAATATAATTTATAATTTATACTTATATATAATTTATAATTTGTACTTAAATATAATTTATTAGTTATACTTAAATATAATTTATTAGTTATACTTAAATAAAATTTATTAGTTATACTTGAATATAATTTCTGTTATTCGTAATTTATATATAATATATATATATGCTTTTTTTAAATAATTGTATACTATTAGGAGAAATAGCGAACGATTATAAATTAATTAATATTATATCCAGAGTACATATATAATAGAAAGAGTAGAGTTGTACAACATTCGTACGATGACATTCATTAGTCATAGTTATGTAACAATGAATAATAACATATATCAGTGTGATAATAGATATAAATAGTTGATATAGCTTACTGCATATTTAATATATATATAACGAAAAATAAGAAATAATAGTGATATATATAGTTATATAGATTAGAATGTATAGCTTTATTATAATTCAGTAACCATGCAGTAAGCGAATTAGTATGGTAATGAATTTAATAGGCGTTTAAACGAATAATTTTAAAAATAATATTGGTAAATTATTAAAATTAAATTAAAACAAGTGAATTTTATATTCTAATAAAATAATGTATTTAATTCAAATGAAGTGTATATGGTGACACCTATTGATGATATTATTTATTTAAAGCATTTAAACTATATATAGTATATTGATTGTTCATTCTAAAATCATAAATAATTCAGTCTGAATAACAACATATCAGCAATACAGTTTATGTATTTCTCTTTTATCTAGTCCTGTTTAAGAGTATAATATATCTATTAATAATATAGCTATATTGACTATTTACATTATAATTAGATTAAGTTCATTTTGGATACAATTTGGATTAATTAATTTTACACAATTGAACTCATTTTGATCTAATAAAAAATTAAATTCAATATATAAATAAGCGTAATAACAATTATTTTCTTTTTATTCAACAATTTTAACATCTTTTTAATTACCCTTTAACTCTTTCATTACCAATGAACTATGAACAAACTAACCTCTTACTGATTAATCCATTTAACTAAGATGATAAATTCAATGTTTATTCTTAACGGGGTATTCCACTAGAAATGGTAGGTATTTAAAATCATTGTGGGATCATGCTTAAACCTGATTATTTCAATTATTAGACATAAAACACAAATTTTAGTTTTAATTATATATTATAAACGTAATCGGATAAAAATGTAATCGGTTGATTGAGAGGCCCAATGATAATACTATTCCGAGCAACACTATTCCGAGCTCCAGATAATCTTATAGTGTGATTATATGCGAACATTTCTGGAACCAGAATATATTACCTTCAATATTGTCCGGACGGTATTATAGACAAGTCGTAGTCCGATACCCCTTAACTCTATGCACCTACCTAACCGACCTACCAAGTACACATCACCGAACCCGTTAACCCCCTCGTAATCCCCACTTAACCCCCTCCATTTAGCCACCATGGTACAGAGTACGGCGTGGAACGACTCGCAGAACATGCTGGCGGCCATTGTTGACGGGGTGTTCACCGTGTGGTATTACCCCAACTGCGTTTACGCCGACAAGGATCTCCTGCCCAAGACCGTCTACACTAGAGAAGCTAGGTTACCGTAGTACAGATGGATAGATGGATAGATAGATCAACAGTTTATTGAATTACTGGTTATATATAAAGAAAGATATAATTAAATATAAACATATATAAACAAAATATATAAATATGATAACGGTAAGACAAAAAACAAGAAATAAACGGAGAAGTAAAATAAAAATAAAACATTGGATTATACGAGCCGTTGTACATGTATATGTGTACACATGTACACTGTATCGGTATACTTGTAACGTATACTTATATTGTATACTTATAATATATATATGTATATTGATTACGTAAACTTATAACTTATTTATTTCACTCTCTTAAAATGTTATATTTGTACTGCAAATTATTTTATGTACCTCTTTTGTAATTATTATTTTAACTATTCGATAAATATATTTCGACGAACATTGCCCAAAAATAATAGTTAATTACTGTCTCTCTTGTTCTAAAGCTACCTATGTACACTAGTATAAAGGAAGCTTTCATTGTACCCACGATTATACATTATAGAATTGTATCAGATATAAGGAAATCAAGATGCATTTCTTATACTAATATGTAATGAAGAGTTATGTTAAGATTTTGTAGAATCTATTTCACAACTTTTAAACTAACGATCACTAAATTAAATAACCGTACACCACGTCCGCAGTGAATACGGTAAGAACCCGTCCCTGGTGAGCTTCTACGGAACTAGCGTGAACATCCGCCGCTGCGAGGGCACCCTAACGACGTGCGGTATAAGCGCTTACCCCGCCGTACTGTACGCCCACGTCACAGCTAAACGATGGGCAGACGCAGTCAGACTTTGTAGGTTAGCCCTATAGGTATAGTCTTTAGGCAGTCTAGTAGGCACTGTGGTATCTAGGTCACAGCTAAACGATGGGCAGATGCAGTCAGACTTTGTAGGTTAGGCTTAGTATAGTCTTTAGGCAGTCTAGTAGGCAGTCTAGTAGGCATTATGGTATCTAGGACACGGCTAAAATATAAGCCGACATCATCAGATTTTGTTGGTTAGACCTATAGCTGGTAGTGTAGGTACTTTGGGTCTAGAATACAGCTCTATCAGCTTATAGGGTAAACTCTCAGATTAGAGGTATATCATATAGGATAAAGCTACATTTTATAAGTTAATCATCTAGCTATGTGTATGCAAATATGACCTCGCTATAGATTCGTGAAGGTCGACATACATGCGATAATATGACCTCGCTATAGATTCATGAAGGTCGACATACATGTGATAATACGACCTTTATTTAGATTCGTGAAGGTCGACATACATGTGATAATATGACCTCGCTATAGATTCATGAAGGTCGACATACATGCGATAATATGACCTCGCTATAGATTCATGAAGGACGACATACATGCGATAATATGACCTTTATTTAGATTCGTGAAGGTCGACATACATGTGATAATATGACCTCGCTATAGATTCATGAAGGTCAACATACATGCGTTAATATGACCTCGCTATAGATTCATGAAGGACGACATACATGCGATAATATGACCTTTATTTAGATTCGTGAAGGTCGACATACATGTGATAATATGACCTCGCTATAGATTCATGAAGGTCGACATACATGTGATAATACGACCTTTATTTAGATTCGTGAAGGTCGACATACATGTGATAATATGACCTCGCTATAGATTCATGAAGGTCGACATACATGTGATAATACGACCTTGATTTAGATTCGTGAAGGTCGACATACATGCGATAATACGACCTTGATTTAGATTCGTGAAGGTCGACATACATGTGATAATACGACCTTGATTTAGATTCGTGAAGGTCGACATACATGTGATAATACGACCTTGATTTAGATTCGTGAAGGTCGACATACATGTGATAATACGACCTTGATTTAGATTCGTGAAGGTCGACATACATGTGATAATACGACCTTGATTTAGATTCGTGAAGGTCGACATACATGTGATAATACGACCTTGATTTAGATTCGTGAAGGTCGACATACATGTGATAATACGACCTTGATTTAGATTCGTGAAGGTCGACATACATGTGATAATACGACCTTGATTTAGATTCGTGAAGGTCGACATACATGCGATAATACGACCTTGATTTAGATTCGTGAAGGTCGACATACATGTGATAATATGACCTTGATTTAGATTCGTGAAGGACGACATACATGTTATTATATGACATTGATTTAGATTCGTGAAGGTCGACATACATGTGATAATATGACCTCGCTATAGATTTGTGAAGGTCGACATACATGTGATAATATGACATCGCTATAGATTCGTGAAGGACGACATCCTGTGGTCTTGTCTGGCGGCGATGTCTGCTTACGCTAAAGAGTTTGAGACCGCAGAGATTGCTTACGCAGCCATCGATCAGGTTAGAGGTCAATAGGATGCGATCGCTCGTAACCTCGATGAGCTTTTAGTGCGTGACTGCGATGCTATAACGTAATGGCTTCAATTTGTATTAATCATAAAACATTCATTGCTATATATTTACTTTTAATTATAATTGTGGTTGCAGTTTTTCATAAATTATATATATATATATGTGCCGGTTTGCAAAGTTTATTATATATATATACAAATCCTATAAAGAGAGTATATTATACCTAAAACATCAAAGTTATATAAATCATTAACTTTAGTATAAATATATATATATATATATAATATATTAATCACACTTCAATTAACTTTTTGTAATATATTGATAACCTATTTTTGAAATCATAACACCTTTTTACTAAAAGTTACGTATCAAGTAACTAATAAAAACACATTTCTAAATGGCAATAACGATTAACGATGCTGCTGATTAACTCACCACCTGCTCCTCACTAACGATGACCCCCGTGACCTCTAGTCCGCGAAGGTGAGTTTCCTACAGAAGATAAAACAGTTGCCGTCTCGCGAGGCTCGTACCGCCGAGATGTTGATGTTCTGTAGCCGCCACCTCGACGCCGAAGGGGTTCTGCTGCAGGCGAGTCTGTACTTCCGCGCCATCATGCTCAACGTCGACCTCTACAAGTGGAACAGGTCAGCGGCGCGACCTCTAGCGTTACCACGGCGATAGTGATTTTAATTTATATTTACGATTTTTTCACATTTTTTATATACATATTCATTTTTTATATCTTATTTTTTATTTCTCAATTTTTATATTTATTTTTTATATCTTCTTTTTTATTACTTTATATAACATTTACTAACTTACTTGTTTACTTACTTAACTTTATGTAATAGTTTATATTACTTTATATAACTATTTTAATGATATGTCAACTTTTTAAAATAACTGATTTTATTCTTTATAAATATATTATTTAGAATATTTGTTAAGATTTTATAAACAATTTATATATATATATATAGGCAATAAATACCAATATTTTAGTAGTATACTTATATTTATATATCATTTGTGCAATAATATTTAATTACACAATGATAAAGATAAATGAATCATTTTTTAGCTCATGAGTAACTTACATTTAATATAATGAAAGCTAAGTGAATAAATTTGAATGAAATAATGAATGAATTTATGAATAAATTAATAAATGTATTAAATATACAAATGATGAATGAATGATAAATGAATGAATTAATGTGTATAGACAATGTCTAAGGAGAATCAGTGAAAGTGACTAGCTTTATTAATTCTATATCTCCTAACAGTAGTGTAATGTCTGATGTACGATATTAATAATGATTCAAATAAAAGAAACAAATTTAATAATTTTATTTCTATTTTAAAGATATAGATAAAATTTTACAAATTTTACAAAAAGTGAATATAATATTTGTTGGTTTTTAGGGTTACAACAACAATCTTTTTTAAATTTATATTAATATTGTTTAAATATTTTAATTATTTATATATTATTATTATATGGATATATATGGAAACCTACTTAATATCATTTTTAGAATTTTATAGAAATGTTATCATTTTAATAGTTATTATTAATTGTAAATTGACCTATATGATATATATATATAACAAGGAATATCCTCTAAACATTCCTATTATATTTAATATAGTATATTGATTTTATAATATACTCACATACAAATAATTTGATTTAGGAAAAATCTTATGTAACTACATAATAACTAATAATTACTATTTTGTATGTCACAATTCACCGAATATTGGGGTTGTAAAAATGTGAGTCCTCGAGTCAAAATATTGAGTCCTAATAATGTTGAGTTGAGTCTGAAATATTCATTTAAAAATTGGTGAAATGGAGTTCCTACAGTTGTTTTTCGAGTTGAGTCGAGTATTTAAAATAAGACTCGAAAACAAATTGTAAAACTGTACACAATACATATAAGTAAAATCATTTAATTATATATATAGAATTATTTCATCGTTGAAATAATTTTCACTTAATTACATATTATAGTTAATGTATTTATTTAATATTAATTTAAACATCGGCCATAACATATTTAAACGATTAAAGTTAAAATCTGAACTTCTGATTTCAATGTTTTCTATAATAATTATATAATTATAATAATTGTGAAGTTTTGATTTTGATTCGAAGCTGAAGATTTTATTATAATACTAACAGTAATTAAAATATAATCATTAACTTAATGATTATGATTAATGATTAAGCTATCATATACATATAACTTATGATATACCTATCTAATTTTTTAATGTTATATATATATATATATATATATATTATATAATATTATATTAAATTATATTAAATATATATATATATAAACTAATTAATATCAAAATATTTATAAATTATTATATTAATTTAATAAAAATATCCTATAAAATATAGACCAGTATATTGTATATATTGTATACCAGTATATAATTATAGGCTCTATACTATTCCATATTAAAGGTTAATACCCATACACAACATATCGTAATTGTTAGGTGACATTTTAGTAGCTTGTGTAACATGCATAGATTTATAGTTTACAATAAACTATAAATCTATGGTAACAGGTGTAACACTACTGAATACCAGTAAACTCGGACCACTTTTAAAATAAAATTCGGACCAATTTCGAAGAAGATTCGGATCAGTTTAAAATAACTATATATAGTATACTTCTATAATGTAGGTTAAAGCATAAAAGTGGTCCGAGTTTTCTTCAAAAGTGTTCCTAGTTTATTTCAAAAGTGGTCCGAGTTTACTGGTACCCACACTGCTCAGTGATCAACATAGATTTGTATTCTACCTGTTAACTATATACAGTGATAGTGGTCAATTACAGATCTATTTATAGAATTCTACTAACCATCATTGTATGCATTACTCTGTGTTAACCTGAAACACACTGAGCGATTTATATATTATATACATTTTATTGAAGAATTATTCTAAGAATATTCCTAGATTATTATAATCATTGATTATATCTTGAACATTGTTCATTGTATTTATAAGGAAGGCCAGATAAAATAAATAGTTAACTATTAGTATAAATATAATAGTAATATAGGATCAAAAGAACATTACGATCAACGGACAATTTCAACGGACATCTATGTCCGTTGAATGTCCGCTAGTGTCCGTTAGTGTCCGCTAGTGTCCGAAAATGTCCGTACTATTATATACTATTCTACGTATATTTATACGTGTCCGTAATGATCGTAATGTTACTCTTATATACTATTCTACGTATATTTGTAGATGTCCGTTGATCGTAATGTTACTATTATATACTATTCTACGTATATTTATCATCGATATAAAGAAAGTGGATAAGCAATTGAATGTAGTGTATGGCACTATCAGCTACGAGCGCTGCAGTCGAAACCCACTATCTGGCCCACTACTTTTTATTTATAATAATATGTATTTATCATATATATATATATTGATAATCACTACCAATTTTAATTTACTATCTATACTAAAAATAAAATTATATATTTAAAATACATTATATCAACATTCCTCGTAATTTTGTGTATTTAAATTGAAGATATAATACTATTTTATTGATATTTATAATTTAAATCCATTGATGTAGATAGAAGTCACTTTAATCTATTTCGACGAAAAGCCTACTGTTTTAATATTTGATATATATAATATGACTAATATCCAATCAAAATCACTGATACCATTTTGTTAATTTATCGATAAAAGTGTCATTCACGTGTCTATCTTTTAAATGCATTGCGTGCGTCAATTCCTAGATTATTATAATCATTGATTATATCTTGAACATTGTTCATTGTATTTATAAGGAAGGCCAGATAAAATAAATAGTTAACTATTAGTATAAATATAATAGTAATATAGGATCAAAAGAACATTACGATCAACGGACATCTATGTCCGTTGAATGTCCGCTAGTGTCCGTACTATTATATATTTATACGTGTCCTTTGATCGTAATGTTACTCGTATATACTATTCTATGTATATTTATAGATGTACGCTGGTCGTAATGTTACTCTTATAAACTATTCTATATATATTTATACGTGTCCGTTGATCGTAGTGTTACTCTTATAAACTATTATATGTACCCAGTAAACATTTTCAAGATAGACTGCTTTAATAAATAACTATTAAAATCTTCTATAATTCTGCTTTAATAATCAAAACATATAAGATATATTTAAATCTGATTTAATTTTATGGTTAAACTCTGCTTTAATCTCTGATTCTCTATATTTAAAACGTTTTTAAAGCAGATATATACTGCTTTAATAAATAACTATTAAAATCTTCTATAATTCTGCTTTAATAATCAAAACATATAAGATATATTTAAATCTGATTTAATTATGGTTAAACTCTGCTTTAACCTCTGATTCTCTATATTTAAAACGTTTTTAAAGCAGATATATACTGCTTTAATAAATAACTATTAAAATCTTCTATAATTCTGCTTTAATCAAAACATATAATATATATTTAAATCTGATTTAATTATGGTTAAACTCTGCTTTAACCTCTGATTCTCTATATTTAAAACGTTTTTAAAGCAGATATATACTGCTTTAATAAATAAATATTAAAATCTGCTATAATTCTGCATTAACAGGTGGTAATAGTTATATATATGTTATATAACATATGTTCAATTTATTATAAATAAAAAAGTAAAAAAATTAAAAATTAACAATTATAAAAATATATATAAAACTAATACTAATAATTATAATTAGACATATCTTCTATAATGCCATCTATATAGGGACCGTAATTTATACATGGGTGCCTCATTACATATTCTCTATGGCGTAACATATTTATAACATCATTTTGCGAATAGACTTTGGGGGATGTTGGTATAGGTGATGTCGGGGTAGATGGGGATATTGGTAGAGGTATTGGTAGAGAGGGTATGGCTATTGAAAGTGAAGAAGGGAGTGAGGATAGTGATATTGGTTGAGGGGGCGTGGATGGGGATAGTGGAGGAGGGAGTGTGTATGGGGATAGTGGAGGAGGGGGCGTGGATGGGGATAGTGGAGGAGGGAGTATGGATGGGGATAGTGGAGGAGGGAGTGTGGCTCGGGATAGTGGAGGAAGGGGTGCTGATGATGCTGATGGCATTTGGAGGTTTCTTCTAACACGCCACAAATTCTCTGCATCTTTCTTTGCTTCTTTTATTGATTTAAATATCCCAGCGTCTAATTTACGTCTGTAGATATTTAAATAATAATTAAACATATATATATAAACTATATATAAACTATGAAATACGCAAAATGCGAAAAATGTTGAAGACGTTATGTAAAGTATGCATAAATAATGATTTTACAAACTTAAAATTCTTGAATTATATTAAATATTATTGATTGTAATTATACAATAAATAAACATTATACTTATGTTAGTAAGCGTAACTAATATGATATAAATATATTATGCATAAGAGTGTTAAAGTATACCTTTAATCAACATATAAATATATTATTGTATTCAAAGTAATACATTAATATTTACATACAAACTTAACATTTAACAGTTATTTTAAAGTTAATTTATTCTTATCCATGAATATTAAAAAATAAACTATATTAAAAGTAGGGGAATTATGTCTAATACGGGCCACTTTTTATGTTATCAAATAACTTTTTTATTTATGATTATAAATTAATGAAATTTTATCACGATTTAGATATTATAAACGTCAATAACATTACAATTTCAATTTTTGTAAAAATGTTATGTATCGTCGAAAATGTGCCCGGCCCGTATTGCAAACAATGTTTGTAATACGGGCCAGGTGGTTTTAATACGGGCCGGGTAAAACATCCAATAGATGGCGAAAGTAGTTATCATTTTTCAACCAATAAAATGAATTGTTATATTGATGATACAATTTTCACGCTATAAGAATACTTATCACGCATACTTTAATGTATTTCAGTGATTTAAATTAATGTACACCATAGTGAACTAAAGGCAACCTACTAATGTAACCTATGTATCTAGTAGATATTATCTACGTTAATTCTATATATATAGGAATAAAATAAATAATAGATT
>OZ025244.1:20554438-20591938 GCA_964019155.1 Osedax fenrisi | reverse complement strand
TATAATAATGAATGGAAATTAGGAATGAGATAACATTCATTATTTATTGACAAATATATATTATGATAAATATTATTATAAATTATGTATTATAAATAATATCATATAATCATAAACATATAATTGTTAACATAAACTATTTACCAAACATATGGTTTATAATATTAATAACATAGAAACAATAATACATTATATACATTATATATTATTAATACACACATTAATAAATCAGTAATTCATATTATAATTACTTCAAATGAAATACATTGTAACATCTATAGATCTACGTATACGACTTTCTTTCACAATTATATTATAAACAAACAATGCACATAAATATAATTGCTGCCTCGCTAGATATATAGTATATGCCATCTCGATGAGCTAACAATAATTTCCGATCTCACTAATTTTAAATGATATTAATTATACTGTATATTAAAATGTACATTATGCTTTAATACTTATTATATTACTTATTAAATACTATTATAGTATATTATATCATTATATATACCTATTATATTACATCAATTATATTTCAATATAATATTTATCGATTATAATCGATAATTATAGATATCTATAGTTACCAATTATGATTTTATTATTTAATATTAAAATTGATACACTGACATAATTATAAATAATATCACATTTACAAAAGTTATATATATATATATATATATATATATATATATTTATATGAGCATGTATCTATGCGTATACATATTTGGTTATATATATAATACAATCAGTATATATACGATTACACATATTCTCTCTCATATATTCAAATATATGTACAGTATTATAAATGCATATATATTTAAACATATAATATGCCTTTATATATCAATACATATGGATATTCGTATATGAGTATATGCGTATACAGTGTATATGTGTATGTATATATTAACATATATGTATACGTGAATACGCATACTACAGTGTAATAATCATATATATTAGAATACCTAATTGTAATTTCTATAATAATGTACACATTCATTATAACCACTCTCATAATAGTTTGATCTATCAATAAACGCATATATGAATATTCGATATAAATAATTTTCGTTATATCTATGGTATGAATATACGCACGATGTCGCACGCATTTATATTAGATTTTATTTCAGTGATATGATATTATAAAATAGTAATCTAGAATCAAGCATTTTCATTGGTCATGTGGCCCGTATTGCTAACATTAGGTGGCCCGTATTGCAAACATTTGATACACCTGTTAAATGACCCCCCACGCACTTAATATTTAATATAAAGTCGATTGTATATATTTATATTCTTCGTATTTAATTAATCTTTCCAATCGTGCTTTGAATTATTTAATTAATGTTAGATTTATTAACGAAATTGGTGGATCAATAAATAATTATTTAGTAAATTTTCATTTGTAAACTATTTTTTGATATAATGATCAATATTAGAAATATAAATGCAAATATTAAAATAAAAATATCCCTTATTAATAGAAATATGATACTGAATAAATCTTGTATATATTTTTTTTTGATTTGAACAATAGTTACTGAGATATCGAGGTGGCCCGTATTACACACTGGCCCGTATTAGACATAATTCCCCTAATCAATATGTACTTTATCATTTAATTATTAATATACTAACTTGAATCTACTGCATTCCACCGCCATTTTGAGCATACGAATTTCTGATATTTCTTGTCGGCGTGGTTTAATATGTATATTTTCGGGCCTTTCCCCAACTGGAAGTAGCACTAGTTACCTATCACTCCACCCAGAATAAAAATTATTTTCATATCTTTTAATTAAAATATATATTTTATTTGTAATAGATGTACCTTGGGGAAAGTTAAAATTTGGCATAATTCCGGAATTTTTTGAATACAGAACTATTTGACTAATGTCCAAAGACTATTATATCGCCAAAGACTATTATATTGCCAAAGACCCCAACATTCTGTCAATCATATATATGTTATTCAAAACAATCTTGCTCATCACTGTACATATTATTATTATTATTATTATTTTTATATTCGATGTACATATTATTATAATCACTGTATACAGTGTATACATATTATTATTATATATATATATATATACATTGGATATAATATATATATATATATATATATATATTATATCCAATGTATATATATATATATATATATATATATATACATATATATGATATTCAATGTACATAATTATTATATTCACTGTACATATTATTATATATATATATATATATATATATATATATATATATATATATATATATATATTATTCTATTCAATGTACAGTACGATAATTGTTAATTTTGTATTTTTTTATTTATAATAAATTTAACATATAACAATTACCACCTGTTTTTGTATGCATATATAAAAGTATAATACGATCAGTAGAACATTACGATCAACGGACACGTATAAATATACGTAGAATAGTATATAAGAGTAACATTACGATCGGAGTGTCTGTCGGACACGTATAAATATACGTAGAATAGTATATAATAGTACGGACATTTTCGGACATTCAACGGACATAGATGTCCGTTGATCGTAATGTTCTTTTGATCCATAATATAATATTATATAAGTATTATTACATTAAATAATAATCTTCTATACAATATTAAAAGTACCAGATTGACAGATTATTTCATTTTAATAAAAATCGGATAGTTATATTAATTATAATTAATATAATTATAATGATATATCATATATGATACATATATACCAGGATGGCCGAGTGGTTAAGGCGTTGGACTTAAGTTCCAATGGACGTATGTCCGCGTGGGTTCGATCCCCACTTCTGGTAAATTGATTTTTTAATTTTATTATAAAAATCATTTTATAAATACCAATTATATATAATAATCATTTATTAGAAGTTTTTTTTAGTGATTATAAATAATTATTTAAAAAATGATAATTCTATTATTAACTTTTTGGAACTCATAAGATAAAATATATAAAATTATAGTCACCCACCAGAACTGTTTATTATTTTTTAATTTATTAGATTAGTTTTTCATTATATTTATAATTAGTCATTATCATTATATTTATAATTTATTATGATTATTGTTTGTATATTTTTTAAATTAAAATTTGTTCATTTACAATATAATAATTAAAATAAGTAATTTTGTTATTTGTTAAATATATATATATATATATAATGTTAGTAGATATATTAATACATAGTTATTCCCCCACTACTATTTGGATTTTTTAAGAATGTTTATTTTAATAATATTATTTAGATAGATATATTCATTTTTATAATTTTTAATATTATATTTATATTTCCTATATAAAAAGTTTAATAATATATAAAAATTTCATTTTATTATAAACAAGTATATTTATATTTAAAAAATTGTAATAGTTTAATTATTTATATTATTATATTATTAAATCTCTAAATTATTGATGAATTAATGAAAATATAGTGTTTAATAATATACATTTATAAATTTGATTAATAGACATCTAAGGGGCGAAGGGTCCCTGTATAAATATATAACGTCTTTGATTTGATTAATACAAAAGTATAATTATTTATTTAATAAGTTTTTTTTTAAATAATTATAAATAAATTGATATAGTTACTGTATATGTATAATATATATTAATATCATAATTAATGAAATTATATATTTAGGATATAAATCAATAAGCTTTTACAATACTTTTTTTCGTGAATCTAAGTTTATTATTATAAAAAGCAATACATATTACAACAGATATTATAGTGGTTATCCTACATGATTAGAGGAAAATTAGATATATTTATACATGTATAAGTTAGTATTATTATCAGATTTAGGTTTACACCAGTGTTTTAGTAGAAGCTAAAGCTTATCGAGACAATTACCCTTAATTTTAAAGCAAGTCCAAATAAACTATATAAATAAAATATTATAAAATATTAGATGACTTCCTGTTTACATACAATGAATAAAATAGAAAAATAATATAAATTGTTTGAACTTGCCATAACATTATTTAAAAGATTGTTTAAAATTCCATTAGGAATAAATATCTACGACGATAAATCGTCATATATTTATTCGTATTTCTATGATGCAATCAAAACATGGAAGAAGATTCTAATCTTTGACGATTTTATCGTAACAGATTCTCGACTGCGACAATTTTATTTACCATATAACCACTCCCTAGTAATAATTTAAAGTAGACCTACATTCATTATTATAACAATTGTTATATTCAAATAAAATATGTTATATAAATAACAAATATATTTTAAATTATTTTTAAATATAATTAAAGTAGAAATATAATTTTTTAAATTAATGTTTAGTTTTTGATATCAAATATTTATTAATAGGTATATTTTACTGTATTTATAATATTAAGAGGCAGCGAAACCTTAGTCACTTTACATGTAAAATATAGGGGAAAATGGGTCTACTATAATCGCATCATCTCTGAAGAATTAATTTTAAATTTTAAATTACATATTATATATATATCATTATTTAGAAAATAAAATAAATATTAATTTATAATAAAAACTAATATTTAAAAATAAAAAAACAGGTTTCGCCCCTATTAATGTATTCAACAAAATATTTGTATATAAATGTAATGTGTATATACACTCATGTACATGTACACTCATGATTAACTAACAATATTAATATGTTAGAAATCTTGTATTTTTAATGTAAACTAAATATTAGTTAACCACAATTAGCTATTGATAATGATAACTATAGCTATAGGTAGAGATAATGGCTTCGATGTCACAGTATCTATTCAATCTTAAATTTAACCTGACTAGATAAACCGATCTATAAACTGAAATATATATATATATATATAGATTGATAACTCATTATTATTAATACAATATAAAATTTATAATTATTGATCATAATATATTATCATATCATTATTATTGTTGTTATTATGGTAATATACAAATTGCATTCATTTTCTTTCCACTTATATTAGTATAAATAAACTATACGACATTAATCACATTTCAACCTGGATTAGCTAACAAGATATGCTATTAGCTGGGCATCCATGTGTATGTGTGTATTTTAAAGTTATAAATTATTTTAAAAATACAAATAATTATTATTGCAAGTAAAGTGTAAATATATAAATAGGAATAATTATTATATTTTTTGTTAGAATCAATAATAATTAAAGTAATATAAGAAATTATATTTGTCTTGTTATTTATCCTGATATTATAATATATTTAAATTCTATACTATTTTATAGATGAAGATAAATACGATATAAGTGTATACAATATAAGTGTATAATATTCTATTCGTGTTTTTACCATTAATAAATATTATAATTTTGATATTTGATGCAAACCTAACGATATGTTTAGAGCGTTGGAAATCGCATTGAAATACAAGACACACATAGACACCGTACTCGCATTTAGACAGCGTTACTTGGAGAAATTCGAAAGAAAAGAAACTAATAAACGCTTCATACAATATAGCGAAGGGGTTAATAATAATGATGTTATGAATGATTTGATTAAATTTGTAATAACTATTCCAATTGCAATGTTGCAATTTCTATATTGCAATGTTATAATCAGTGTTGGGTAAATATTAACTATCTATCTACACTCGCACTTGCACTCTATGTACTATATAAATAGCTCTTGTACTTGCACTTTATATAACACTAATGATGTTTGCACATTTCAGCCATATTTATTTCAGTACTTGCACTGTAAAAAGTATTGATACTATATAGCACTGCGTAATGCCAAAAACTGCGTGTGTATATATATATATATATACGTATATAATATAATAGTATTATCAAAGATTTTCCAAAGGAAAGATATTGCACTTGTGTATATTTGTGTCACCTAATAATTCGATATTGCCATCTAGCGGTATTATTCAGATAATAAGACATTTCTATATTTATTGTAATAGTAAATAATAAATTATATACAATATACATGTATATTGTATTATAATATGTATTTACATGATTTTAAAATGATAATATAATTATATAACAATAGAATACACTGATTAGTTATATTTAATATAAACAAATTAAAGAAATGATAAATATATTGTTATAAATCTAATATTAAAAAAAACTACATGTATTGTATTATATTATAATGATTTTAAATGTATGTATATAATTAGAAAACAAGAAATTTAAATAAAAATATCACATGATTTAACATTTCATATACTATTTCGCCATCTAGTGTTAATATTGTTTTTTCATTTTAAATTTACATTTCGAGGTACTAGAGATAGATAGGGAGTGCAATATCTTTCCTTTGGAAAATCTTTGGTATTATAATATAATACAGCCCAAAACTGGTTTAAACATACATATTTAACAATAGGTGGATACGGATTGGCAAAAGATAAAACTTAAAATCGAAACCGAATATCAAAACGAGAAAAAAGATTAAAATTATTATTATTATTATTAAATTACGTAGTTTATTTCTAATGTGTCATTTAATATTTATATTAGTCATAACGTTTATTATATAAAAATCTTATTTATTAGAAAATAATAAATGAGCAATTTCATAAGTATAACATTCCAACCTGTAAATGGAAATAATATTAATATTTTAAACATTATTTCAGATAAACAATTAAATTAAATTAAAAAGTAAATATAAGATTTATTCATGTTAAAAATAATAAACATGTTTTATAGTTGTATAGTTAGGCTATAATATCTGATAGATGAGAATAGCTGAATGTGAAAACTAGAATAGTTTGTTAGTTTAAAAAAAGCTAAGAAAATGATAATATTTATCAAAAAAAAGAGATAATACTTATCAAGTAATGAATATATATTCTATATGTATCCATTTTTGAATTTAGTAAAACATATAATTGTATTATATTATTGAATTATAATATTATTATACATTATTAATGCTATACGTGTACACTACAAACGTAATAAGGTTTGATGAACTGAGAGTCTCGAGGTAGTGTGCTAGTTCTCTTCACCAGAGTGAGGAGTAGTTGTACCGCTGCATTCCTAGGTATTCGCAGGCTGTTCACTGCCATGTCCCTCTGCCAGTCTCGTACCAATCTAATTGAGGGGGTGGGGGTGGGGTGAGGGTGATGTATACCATGTACCAGTCTAATGGAGGGGTGGGGGTGGGGTTATCTATAGTGGAGGGGGTTATGTGTACCATGTACCAATCTAATGGTGGGGGTGGGGTTATCTATAGGAGGGAGTTATGTGTGCCATGTATGATAGAGAGACAAGTAGTGCTAAATAGGAATACAAATAAATTGCATACATATAAATAAAGTCAGTTAATTTATATAATATATATAGTATTTAGTATATTCTTGTAAAAAAGGGTAAGTTTTTTGTAACAACAACGTACCAATATCCCATCTGTATTCATTTACATGTAAATTCAGTACTATATTATTGACGTATAATCCCGCCTTACTAACATTCCATCTGAAATGGCCCGCAATTATACATGTAATGAATACATATGGTACGTTTGTATATGTGCGCAAAATGCACCATATAAATAACTTAGGATTCTTTATATATAATATATATATATATATAGATATTCTGTATAGAAATATTGAACAAATAATTAAGAAATTCAATGATTTTGTGAAGTAAGGATATATCACTTGTATATATATGTGAAATACATTTTAATGATGATTAGTTTGAAATATAGGTGGCAATACTATAGTTTTCAATAATTTCAAAAGTGAATTGTGAAAGTATTGTTACATAATAAAGAATTTTACAAAATATATATAATTTTGCATAGAAATGGATCTGTAGATTATTTAAATGTCTCAAATATGGCTGTATATTTTAATACAAATGGTTACAATTATAAAATAAAGTTATATTCTTCAAATAAAGGCTGCATTAAAGTGTTATTATATTAAAATTATACATAATTTGTCATTTATAAGTGTTATATATTTCAAATTTGTATGTAAAAAAATATGAAATAAAAATAGAATTAGAAATAAATATTTGTCATTACAGATGGCACAATTTTTCAATAATTTCACAAATTAATTAGAGTAACATATCTTTGCTTTGTAAAATATTTGAGAATATTAAATATTTATTAATATTAGACACAAATTACGATTGAAAATATAAAACTCATGTCTAGCGAATTAGATAGTAACAATTACTAACTCATTACATTCCGGGTCTACGGGAATGTACATCACTTTCACGCAGTGTCTTTGAAGTAGTTCAGTTCTATTATCTTTGTGCAGGGTAACGTAGTCGCTAGCTTTCGTATTCAATATAGTTAACTGTGGGGGTGACACGATGGCTAGTTTAGTTTATGTTATAATACAAATAAATACATAAATATTAGCAAGTATAATTCACTACGTATTTCTCATATAATAATTACTATTTCGTAAGTTTAAATCTATTATTATGTTATTTAATGATGTGCTAGTTATTGAAGACTTTTAGTGCCGTAGCAATCTGATGTTCGAACAAAACGTAATATAAAATTAAAATGAGATAAACGATAATAACAAATCAAGTTAGACAGATGTATACATGAGATGTATGAATACACGAGATTTTAGTATTTAAAAAAATATTAGTTGTGGATATGAACGTATGTCGATTATAATTTAATTGCATAGGTTTTAATTGCATAGGCTTTAATTTATATATCAGATATCGTATCGTACCGAGATGTCAAGTAGATATTACTGATATATTATGGATTTAGAAAGTTATGCTTGTACTTTGTTGGAAGTCTATGTATACATATATATATATATGATATATGATATATCTTAACCTATTATATACAATCGAACTCACTGATTGGTTGAGATAAGGACCTACAACCACGATGAACTCTTATGGGGAGGCGCAATATTTCTGAGTCACATGTACGAGATTGTGAAAATGGTTATCTTTTAAATGCTATTTGACATTTTTTATTTATGATTTTTTTTATAATTTTTTTTCTATATATCAATAATACCTAGTTACATTATATTTACTATTGGTTATTTTGTAGTGTATATATAAATTTGTATAAATATTTTTTGTATTAGTGATATATATTAAGAAACAATAATCATAAATATGAAGTTTATAGTATGTAAAATATAACAATTTTAATATCTTTTATATATAAACTGGTGAAAGTATTGTATCCCTTAACGAAACACCCAATGATTCACAGCCCCACACAAATCTCATACCCAACCTATCATTTAACTACCTTTTACCTCATTCTACTACATATAGCTTATGCATGTGTATACATAATATATGTTTCTGTATTAGTTGAATTCTTAATATTGTTCATCATATACAACATATTTATAATGATTAGTAATAATAATAATACTAATAAAATTAGCGAGTTTAAATGTTATGTATCTCTCAACAGATATTACAAAATAAATTGATTTTCACAATATTTTTGTCTCGTCAATGAATGTGACACATAAACATTAATAGTAATAATACAATATTATAAACCTAGAATTAACAAAACGAAATAGTAACGATAACATAAATTAGTGATTGCCTTTGCATTCAATATAATACCTGAGACAGTAGTTATAAGTATGTTGCACTCCCTAGGTATAATGGTAACATTGATATTAGGCACTGATACTTGGCTAGTTTTATAATCAATAAAGTGTAATTCAAATAATAATGAATTTATAAACTACACAGATGCACAACTATTATGCAATATATATATATATTGATATTTTTATAAATGTTATGATAAATGTTATGTTAACTAAATAATATATCGTATGTCATTTACTAATTAAATTCTAATGAAACGTTCACAATATAATGAAATAAATGTTGTAATATTGATATGCATACACTGCTAATGAAGTGATCATACATCTTAGCACTCCTCTACAAAGTATAGTACTAGCTACATACACCGATAGCTATAGTTTTGTGTTCATATCATATACTATATTTATAGTAATTCATTATTTTTATCAACATAGTGATGTTATGTAATAATAATAATACATGTATAACGACTATTATGTAATATATTGATGTTAACTTGATAGATGTTCATGATGTAATTAATAAGTTATGAGAAATGGAACCAAATTAAATGTGTTTAGAACATTTTAGAACCGATATAAAATTCTAATTAAATCTAATAGATATAATAATTAATAAATATCAACTTCGAGATGTTAATGTTTGAAAATACTAAAGAAAATAGATAATATATAAATTATTTATAATGGAATATATGTGAATAAAATACTTAATTATAAGTGCATGCAGAGGTGTGAAGACAACGACTATAAGAGTAACTACAATGACTATAAGAGTAACTACAATGACTATAAGAGTAACTACAATGACTATAAGAGTAACCACAACGACTATAAGAGTAACTACAACGACTATAAGAGTGAGCCGAATACTAACGAGGAAATAAGTTTCACACACAGAATCGGTAAGGCTCTCCACTACGAAGCGCTGACAGTTCAGATTCTCATTCTCGTTGAGCAGCTGCCTCGAGAACATATTCTCATAGTCCATCTCGTAGCTAGTGTGGGGGGTGTGTGTGCATGGGTTATAATAATAATAATATTTATTTATTCAAATCACATATATATATATATATTGAATACAATAAAAATAACGGATATAAATGGAGGTAGTGGTGGTAGTAATAGTAGTAGTGGTAGTAGTAGTGATGGTAGTAGAATTACTAGTAGTAGTAGTTGTAGTGGTTCTGATAATAGTAGAAGAGGTTGTAGTAATAGTATTAAAAGTAATATTAGACGTGTTAGTGATACTAGTACTCAAACTGGTAGTTGAACAATCGAAACTGGTAATAATAATAGAGATCGATGATAGAAGTTCTGTGCAGGTACTTTATGCCTTAGTAATAGCACTAGTAGATTACAATGATAATTTACTTTATTTAAATATTCTTCTATTTGAATATTCTTCGGTTCAATACACAGCAGTTAGCTAACCTCCTCGCAGAGTTGTGGATCCACGTATTGTAAGCGGATAACTCGATGAGCCGATGTTCCGACGATAGGTTGATCTCTGCAACGAACGCGAGTGAGAGATAGACGCGATATATTAAGTTGTAGCGACTTCGTAGTAATCTTTATTTAATCTTAACTAATACTTCCATCTAGTTAGGATGTATTACAGCTATGTGTGCGCCTAGGTTAGGTAATAGTGGAACTTCCAACTTCCACTGTGGAAGTAAAGGTTATCCGATAATGTATACTTTACATTAAACACAGCTCCTCTATGGTAATAGTTAGCTCTACTTCCCCATATCGTCATCGATAGGCTGGCTATGACTGTATTTAATATGACGTCGTTAGTTAGACCATTTAGGTAGCTCTTTTTATAAGGGTTATTTTGTGGGGCAATTGTTATTAGAAACTATTATTTTGCCCCCCAGTTTTAAATTAACTAGTTAGCCCTAATTCAGCTCTAGTTAGCCCTACTTCAGCTCTAGATAACCCTAATTCAGCTCTAGTTAGCCCTACTACAGCTCTAGATAGCCCAACTTCAGCTCTAGTTAGCCCTACTACAGCTCTAGATAACCCTAATTCAGCTCTAGTTAGCCCTACTTCAGTACTAGTTAGCCCTACTTCGGCTTTAGTTATCCCTACTTCAGCTCTAGATAACCCTAATTCAGCTCTAGTTAGCCCTAATTCAGCTCTAGTTAGCCCTACTACAGCTCTAGATAGTCCTACTTCAGCTCTAGTTAGCCCTACTTCAGCTCTAGATAACCCTAATTCAGCTCTAGTTAGCCCTACTACAGCTCTAGATAGCCCTACTTCAGCTCTAGTTAGCCCTACTTCAGCTCTAGATAACCCTAATTCAGCTCTTATTAGCCCTAATTCAGCTCTAGTTAGCCCTACTACAGCTCTAGATAGCCCTACTTCAGCTCTAGTTAGCCCTACTTCAGCTCTAGATAACCCTAATTCAGCTCTAGTTAGCCCTACTTCAGCTCTAGATAGCCCTACTTCAGCTCTAGTTAGCCCTACTTCAGCTCTAGATAGCCCCCGCTATTGCATACTACTAACTGGACGTGAACACCTGCCCTACTGGTGCCAGACATCTCTTGCAGTGTACCTCCCCGTTCTGTAAAGTAAGCGATCACACGTGAGAGGTAATACATTACATAGGTGTATTCGATGTTAATGTATTATATCTGATCATAATCAATCATTTAAATAGATTTGATTAAATTGTTAATTTATATCACTTTGTATATAAACACATATATATATATATATATAACAGAGTTATATTTAGAGTTGGTGGAAAGCCTAAATCAATGAATAAGTATAAGTTTGCACAGGCTTAAAGGTATCAGTATATTGATAGTGCACTGTGTATATACACATGTATCTTATCTTTAGGATTATGGTACTAATATAATTGTTAATAATATGAATAATGATATCAGTATACATGTGATCTCAATATATTGAAGACATTGAAGACAGAAATAATGTATTTACTTAAGGGCAGGGGGCACGGGTTTTTCGTTTACATGTAAAAGATACAAAAAAGGACTCATTTTCAAAACTTAATTCACTAAGTAATTTATATTAAAATTATAAAATTTTTTTTTAGTTGTATACTAATTAATCTGATAATTGTTATTCATAATTTTCAAGTTTTTTTTTTTAATAATCTAAGAGTTATGCATATCTATGTATATGACATACAAAATATTAACAAAAATGTTACAAAAATATCATTTTTAAAATAAATATAAATTCTTATCAATACAAAAACTATAATAATAAAGCTACATATGTTATGGATATAATTCAACAAAAATAAATAGAATAAAGTAATATTACTAAACTTATTGAAATTATAGTGAACGTAGTTGGTCAAAATAATTATTTTGTATAAATCAAGTTTAAAGTTAAAGTTACATTTTATTGATATTTTACATATAAATGACATATTATATATATAAATGTAATATAGATATCAGTATAGTTATATAAAATTAATATTATATATATATGAAATGTAATATAGCTACCAGTATAGTTATATAAAATTAATATATATATATATAATGAATACAAATAATAATATAATCAGTATAAATCAGTATAAATAATACAACATATAATCATAACAAAAAAGTTATTTTTTCTTTATAGTTGTTTTAAAATGCTTCTTTTTATTAGTTTTATTTTAAGTAAATAAACCATTTTGGTACCATTTTAAAGATAATATTTCAAATATTATAAATAAATAATAAAATAATATTACAAATAATTTTTTTTTTCATGATTTTTACCCGTGCCCCCTGCCCTTAATATGCATGACCTAGTCATAATCATTGATTTATAGTTTACCCTAGATTTATAGTTATATAGTTCTATAGTTATTGTAAAATACAAATACAAATGGTCATAATGGTATGTATATTATTTAATTTAAGTTTGAGAATATTAATCGTTTTAAATAATAATTATTCACTTTTATTTGTGTATTAACTTTAATATTAATATTAGTATTCTATTACTTTTATTACTATTTTATTATTTTAATTTTTTTAATTTACTGTTAATTTGATAATATAATATAAGAAAAATAATGATTTATAACTATGATTATAATCATTCATAATTATTGATTAATTGATTGATTAACGAAAGTATAAAGTTAAATATTTGCTAACAATAACAGATAGTATTGATATAAACTAAGAACATTACGATATGAAGAAAGTAAATAGAGTGTCCCTTGATTCACAGTTACAGTCAATATAGTCAACAAAAACAATCGAAAATGAAAATATATTAAATAAAATACACTGTTTGAATATTATAATTATTAAATAATAAGTATTATCATTATCATTATTAAAAATATTATCTTATTATTATCATTATCATTGCGATTATTATCATCATCATTATTATTATAATTATTTTATAATGAACCGGTTTAGGAGTGATGCCTCTAATGAGAGTTTCAGAGATTACAATGGAAGCCTCACCCACTAGGCAGCAGTTCTTGTGTAGAATAATTCTCGGCTATCAATCAGTGACCACAACATTATGTCATCACATCATCACATATAAGAATACTAAATATTAATATATATAATACTTGTAAAGTTTACAATGTAAACCTATTATATTAGTATACCGATTATATTTACCAGTGTTTACAAAATATTATATAATAATCATAATAGAACATTTATAAGAGAATGAATATATATATATATATATATATATATATATATATGAAATATGAATCACCTAAGTGAATATCATCAATTGTTATTAATTTTAATATATATATTAATTAAATTAAATAATTAAATAATATTAATTAAATAATTAATTAAATAATTAAAATAATTATATATATTAAATATATATATATATATATATATATATATATATATATATATATGAAATATGAATCACCTAAGTGAATATCATCAATTGTTATTAATTTTTAAATAAACATATAAATATTTTAATAAATAATGACAAATAATTATAAAGATAAAAAATGATAGATAGCATACCGTTTATATATACATATATATATTATATATACATATTATATATATATATATATATATACATATTATATATTATAATGAATTTTTATAAGTTATATGATATATTTCCTAAATTATAAAAATGTTAAAAAATGAATAATCACTCGAATAGATTGCGAAGTTCTCGTATATCGTAGGGTTATCTGATACAATATATTGTTCACACACACACACACACACACACACACACACACACACACACACACACACACACACACACACACACACACACACACACACACACACACACACACATTGAATACAACTGTTACACTAGACTACTACTACTACACACACACCTGTTCATTAGGGCCTTGTTCATGACCATCACCAGCTGCGGAAGAGTCATCTTTATTAGAGTTGCCGTGATTGTGACACCAGAAGTTTGACTGCGACTCGAAACATCTCTCCGAAGGTAAGGCCCTCACTCTAGAGAAACTATCGATTGCGTTCCAAGTATAATATGTATATATATATATATAGATAATAAAGTATAAGAAAACACAATGTTACTATTCGTATCGTATTGTCTGGGGTATTATCCTTCATAGTTATTTATAACATGTATAGTATATGACTTCGTGAGGGCTCCATTTGTATCCGCTATTTGTATCGCATTCAATATATATATATATTTGTGATTTCAATAAATATTATTATTATTATATATCTAATCGATTTTTATATCTTGTGTACGGATATATTTCCGATTCAGCTCATTTATTTTGTGTAAATAGCGTGTATTTTTAGTGCATATCTACTAATGTTATTAATATTATTTAAATAAAATCATATTTTTAGGATTTATAATTATTTATAACGCCATCCTCTTCGAATGTTTCTATATGAAAAATAATTTGTGAATAAACAGTGTATTTTGATTTATATAAGTTAATATTTATAAAATAGACAAATGTAATAATATTACTAGTATTACTAGTATTATTAATATTAATGTAATAATCTGTGTTAAATCACACAGCCTGTCAGGACCAATACAATAAGTAGTACTAGTACTGTGACTGTTAATACTACTATTACAGCTAGAGTTACCATCAACACCTATAGCACGGACATCATCATTGATGATTCATTAGTGATGATTCATCAATACTGAAAGTGACATACGTATTGTAAACAAAGTGATCGATAGCTTCTATTCTTTAGAACTACTCGTCAGACTTGATCAATGATCAATACATCGAGTACACAGCATATGAAATAAACTTATATACGTTTATCAATTATTTTATAAAATTACTCTTTTAATGTATATAATATGATAAATCATCTAGTTTGTATTTTTTATATTATTTTGTTATTGATAATATATATATATATATAGATATTGCTAATATATAAATGACGATAAACATATTTGTACTTACCATTTATTGATCAAAATGTGATTTTCGCACGACGAACATTTCACGTTAATCGGTTTATTCTCGTAGATGTTGATTTCGTCCGAGTCTATATTATTCATGGTGTTCACTTCCTGTCAGGGGTGGAGGGGTGGAAGGGGCGGAGTTAATCGATGCACACCCGCGCATGTTTGTAAGCTGCGGGTCGACGCTCATGATTAATCGATTAACGCACCTCTTTGTACTGTTAGCACTGTATAGTATTACACTGTAGTATTACGCTGTATAGTTATCACAGATAGGTAATCAGTGGTATCATGTGAAGTGATTTCGTGAGGAGTGTTTTAATTTGATATTGTGATTTTGTGCGCAATGTAAACTCTCCTATCTAATAGATAGTATCTACGAATAATGAACACACATTAAGCACGAGATAACTGGTATCCTACAGCAATACGCGCCTGATATACTAAATGAGAGCCGCTACGATTAATTACTTCGCTTCCGTACAATAACAACTCAACTCGGCGCTAACAATTATATGATTACTGTATCGTACGAGGGTAGCTGTTGTAATGCATTGTTATCAATGCCACGACAATTATGTATGCTTAAATGCATGCAGTTTGTTGTTATTTATGCAGATTACTTCAGCGCTACTAGACATATAGTATTTAAATACGATATGGCGACTAATAAGTTCGAATATATTAACGAATGTATCCCTATTGTAGTATCTTATATAAAGCATATATATAAAGATTGTATATCACCGATAGAATAATATTTAGTTTAGTTAGTTTCGCGAAATATTTTATATTTGCATAGACATAAGCTAAAATATAAAGTTGTACTTTTTGAAAAAGATTACATTTATTTTATTGATATATAAATGAATATTTATAAGATATAGGATATATTAGTGCTTATTGGCATATTGGCATATATATATATATATATATATATATATATATATATATAAAATATAGCAACTATGAAGTATATAGATTAATAATACATAAATATTACCGATATTTAATTTGATGTTGAAATAAAAGATCGATAAATTACATCAAAATTTATATTTTTTAAAAGATTTTTTTCGTTAAATTTCGATCCCTACTCCTAAAACTCCGACTGAAAATCAAATTAGTTAATAGCCTAGGTAAGTAGTTAATATAACGCTGTGTAATCGTCGAGCGCGAGAGTAACCTTAGCGTGAATACGGAACGTAATGTAATCCTTGGAATAGCGCAGCGACGAACAGGTTTGCGGCGAGAGGTTAAAGGTCGACGACAGGTTATAATCGACGATGAGGTCGCACTCCTCGACGGTTTCTCCGTCTCCAGCCCCGTGCTGAGCGGGTTCTCTACGCTCGTACAGGGCAACAGATGATGTTTTCACTTCAATCTTGATCCGATTATGACTGCGAGGTCAGTGTTTTATTATACTAATACTTGTACTAATAGTACTTATTATAATAGTAATTGGTGTCATTTAGTATGAAGTATCAGTAATATATCATCGGTATGATAATATTAATATGATTTCATTAGTATTTGTATACCGTTAGTATTATATCAGCGGTATTATAAAATTAATATAATGTCTTTAGTATTATTATACCGTTAGTATGAAATTATCAATATTTATAATTAATATGATGTAATTTGCATGCTATTATCAGTATTACATCAACGCTATAATATTATTAACATGATGTCATTAATAGGATGTCACTAATTATGTGTATATGTGTCCTAGTAAGATAGTTCTATGATTAACATCTATTCCGACTAAGAGAGTGTGGGATGTTGAGTTACAGTCACGTATTAACACTATCATCGATACCTAGATATGTGTCAGTGATAGTAGACAGCAGTTGTAATGCAGTATGGACTACACTTTAAAAACAAACCTATTACCACATTGTTATTGTCATTTTTATTAGGTGGAGTCCTTTCATCCCATCCAGGTACTTAGATGAAGTTTTCACTTATAACCATATATGGCTCTAATGTCCCTTCGAAGCCACTCTCATGTTAAGGCATCCATGGTTTTAACGAGAGCCGATCATTTATTTATACACAATTATATAAGATCACTTCTAAATAATATTTTAAGACCCATTTTATAAAATTAATTAATGGTCCCACATCACTGAATAAGCTATCTTACAATGTCCCGCTTGGAAATAGGTTGCTGCCTATTACCTCTATGTTTAATAGTATGGTAATAGATTAGAGCATATTTATTACTATAGCATAACGACTACACGATATATAAATACTAGTGTTACCTATTCGGGAGGTGAACGCGGAAATAGGCTATGGAGACGTGCGATTTGAAGTCTACGCTGATCGTGACGTCGTTGCGTGTTAACGGCATATCGGATGAGTCGCTGTTCAGAGGAGGAGGAGAGAGGTTAAAGGTCAACGAGGGGTCGTACTCACGGAAGTACGGCTCGCCCACGACGTAAAGATTAGGAGATGCGGCGTACTAGATATTCTAGATCATTCTCGTTACATTATTTAATGAAACTAGATGACTATAGTCATATACCTATTGGAATCACATTAAAGATCGATATATCGACAATAATGGCGTATATTATTAATGCATATGGTTACAAACTAAAGGGGTATTCAACCACACCATGAGCAACGAGTCGCCACGAAAAGATCTATTTTTGAGAATCTTGTTGCTCGCTATATGAACAATGTTCATCGAATATGTAATGCGCTTGGTAAGGAGCGCAGTAATAAAGCCCAGGTAACAAGTCGATACCGAATTCAACATGTTCTATTTTGCATACCCATTGACACGATCTTGTTGCTCGAGGTGTAAACATACCTTAAGCAGGGCTGCGGCTAACATGGCTTAACAGTGTATTTATTGGTGGTCAACATATGTTTATATAGTTGTATTCATTTATTTAAATTAATATACAAATTATAAATAATATCCGACGATTATATATATATAATAATAATAATAATATTTATTAGAAGAATTTAATTTTTTTTATGTTAATTTACAACTATATTTATATAATGTGTCCTAGTAAAGGGCTTCTATTGATATAGCTTTTATTTGCTGTTATTGTGGCCTATATATATATATATATATTACAAATATAAATATATATAATACATTATATATAGGTAGATATTTTTTATCTGACATTCGTGTCCTTTATAGAATAACATAACAAATTAGCTAGTATTAAATAATAACATATGATTAGATTAAACATGTATTTTAGTTATGCTTATTTTACAATAATAACAACAACAAAAAGTGGACGCATACAAACTATTCTCAAACTGTCATCGTATTACAGAGTTATGATAATATCACTTTCTTCTTATCTGTATTCTGGGTAGAAATTTAGTTTATTAAGCACTAAAATAGGGTCATGTAGACCCCTTCGCTCTGCAAGAAAATAATAATTAAATAATAATATACATTGAATATAACATGGACAAAATAATAAGTGCATTGATATAATGGAGTATTATATACTACAGACTGCATTGATATAATGGATTGTTAAATACTACAGAATGCATTGATATAGTGGAGTGTTAAATACTACAGATTGCATTAATAAATTAAATATACGCTTGTGTTACTAGTGACGATATTAAATAAAGCATAACACCACGTTTCCATGATAAACTTTCACATCATTACATATTTACCCGAGTTTGCCATCATAAATAAATAAGTTATTAAGTACAGGTTTATATCAATTAAATAGCATGAACTATTCGACAGTATATAGATAGTTGTATGTGATTCTTTACTAGCTAGACGCACACGATAAGTATACCTCTATAGCAAATCTGTACACACATCCCCTTTACCACAAGATTAGTCATTTCAGAAATATTATCTGGTATCACAAACATATGATGCCAGGGAGGTATCGTTATCGTATTACATAATGACTAATACTAACGATGATTCATGTTTCACATAGACAATGATCACGCAGTAATTATACTATTCACTAACTATATGCCATTAGAATGAAATATATGTTATTTGTAATGAGTAATATTGTTTTTATTATTTTAATTGATATTGAAAATATTAACTTAAGATTAACTTGGTTTTATTGCTCTTATAAATATTGATATTAATTCAACCGTTAGTATATATGTTTAATTTATTAAATTTATTTTAGATGTTAATATTTATAATATTTAATAAGAAATACTATTAAAATCGAATTAAAAAGTCTATTGATACAAAAATTATATATTTTATTTCATATTAAAAAAATAATATATATATAATATAACATATGATAATTCGGAATTTATAATGTATAAAAAATAGAATCTATTTTTTAATCCGTGAATCATGCATTAGAAAATATTATAAAAATAGATAAATTTTGAAAATAAACTAAAATTGTTAATTATATTTAATCTAATATATATATATATATACATATGACACGATATATCGCAATGTTAACAAAGATAATATGGAATGTATGGTATAAATATTGAATGGTATAGCAAATAAACGGATGATTATACCCGGGTGATTATAATAATATCAATATCAATGTTTTAAACGTGCTTTGTAGACTCTGAGCACCACAGCGTACAAGAACACCAAGGTCAACATCATCACGATTACGTAGACAACAATGGAGGTACCGTCGCCGACGAAAGGTTCCCCGACTATCCGGATTAGGGTACGCTGGACCGAAGGCATGCCGCCCAGTTGGGGTACGGAGCCAGACGTTCGCGCCGTGTTAGCGCTTCCTCTCACGGCGGCGGCTTTGTTCCGACTGTTATTCTTCGTCTGTAGGTAGTACCGATAAGCCATGCAGTCGGACTTGATGGAGAACTTCTTCTCGAGGTCGATGGGCTTAGGCAAGACGCGATCTCTGACGGTTTTCAGCAGCCATTCACCGATGTGACACTCGCCGACCATACCGCTGCACCGATATTGACGACGCCACGCGAAGTATTCGTTATAGGCGGTATCGTTGGAGTCGAGGTAGCGCAGGTAGCGAGCGAGGTGGGCGGTGCTAGCGTAGTCGCGAACGTCGATGTACGAGTGCGGAGGAAGCCTAGCGCCGAGGTCGGCGAGCGCCATTACGACGGGCACGATGTCCTGTCGACCAATCAGAGCCGTCCACGTCTTCTCGGTGATGTAGTCGACGCAGAGAGAGTTCTCGAAGGCTAGAGTGAACTTGTAATCAGAGATGAGACGAGCGGTACAGGAGGGGTCGGTTCGAGGGCAACGGAACGATGACCACCCGCACCTGCCGTAGATGTGCAGACGGTCGGCGCCTAGTTCGGCCAGTAGACCGGAGGCGAGCATTTCGCGTTGGCTGAACGAGTGGCAGTTGGAGACGGACCACGTGGCCAGGTGTTTCTTGCCGGCCGCGTAGTTCTTATAGGGCGCTTCCGAGTCTCGGGAGTCGGGTCTACAGGTGCCGTAGTTCCAGACGACCGCCGTGTTCTCCTGGTAGGTGGCGGTGGCGGTGAATGAGTAGCGGTAACGTTCGAGGACGGCATTGTATTGGACGAGGTTGATGGGCGACTCTTGAGAGATGAGCATCCAGTGTTGGTGCGGGAGACGGGGCTCGATGTTACGGCCTAGGGTTTGGTAGAGCTCCGGCGC
Source organism: Osedax fenrisi (assembly GCA_964019155.1). Lineage (NCBI taxonomy): Eukaryota > Metazoa > Annelida > Polychaeta > Sabellida > Siboglinidae > Osedax > Osedax fenrisi. The sequence goes on along the minus strand of OZ025244.1, from coordinate 20,570,267 downwards.
GTAGAACATAACGGCGGAGATGTCGGGGCGGTCGCGGTCGACGATTTCGAAGCGGCCGGCGATGCTAGGACAACTGTGGTGCATGTGTTTCTTCCAAGCGGCGACGGGAAGGCCGTGTAAACGTACCACGATGGGGGCGGGGGGTGCAGGCGGGGCGGCGGTAACCCGTAACGATAGTAACGAGGTCAACAGTAGCGCCGATGAGATCAAGTCTGCCACCATCTGTCGGGGGAGGGGTTAAAGGTCAAATTCGCGTTTGATATCGTTTATAGCTAGCGATTCTATCTAGATAATGCTATTTCGCGCGAGGATTTAATTTTGGATGTAGCGTGTTTAATAAAGTTGATCATATATACGTATATTTTGTCATAAGTTAACATGTATATTCTCATATGAACCTTATCTACAGTTTTTTTAGTAGAATTTTATCCTAGCATAAAGGTATTAATGACAATATAATATAAAAATTACGTAATTTTTTATAAATCACAGATTATAAATTATAGATTGTAGTCTAGTAAACATTTCATAAGTGTCATACTGAAAACTCGTAGAAAACAATCTATATATTACTGGTTTTAAGCTATCAATGATATTGTGAAGCAAAGATATAACACTCACTATATTATCATAGTCAATGCCTGCCACTGCTAGTAGTAGTATCACAACTGAAATAAATGTAGGTTTGACTGGGTTTAATCAATTTTGCCATTGTTCTATTACATTATAAGCTATATAAGTTAGCTAATATTCGCCAAATAGATGTGTGTATAGAATTTAGAACCAAAGTAGTATATTTCTTTATAATATATTAGTAACAAACACTTAATTTTCGTCGTTTAAATAATAATTAGAATTTTGTTTACATTTTATAAGTGTATAGTTTAATACAAATGTACATTATAAACAACACATTTATCCGAAATAAAAACCTATGTAGGAGGCGCTTTTCATGTTTTGTGTACAAAATTGAATAGCACTATTTCAGTGAGGTGTTATATCTTTCCTTAGAAAAATCTTTAATACTAACTACAAAATAATATATTATTTGTAGTTAATATAGATTTTATAATATAAATTCATTACTTAATATTATATTAAATATATGTATTTATTATATATTAATTTTAAGAAATTATTAATTGAATTATTATAATTATTATATTAATATTTAAAAAAATAGTTTATAATTAATTTATAAATATAGTTATCTTAAGATTAATATATCATAGATTTTATATAATATTAATGAATTAATTATAAATATGAAAGTTGGACTAAACTTTTATTAAAAATTAGAAATTGAATGATATAATTTGTAGTTAATTTGTACATAATATGATTAATAAAAATTAACCTTAATTAAATACATCTAATGTGTAAAGATTACATTTAAAAAACAGCTTTATTTTCCATTTTCTTATCGCGTAGTATTACAAAATTATTTTTCTTTATTTAAAAATACATATATTTGAAAAATATTGTACACATAATATGTTAATCACATTCCTAAACATTAATACCTTTAATTGAACAATTGCATCCTCATAATTAATGTTCGTTGAAATAAATATCGATTAGAAGGGAAAGACTTGTGTGTCCAGGGTATGAAATAATTACAATGGTATTCAACAATTGATCAGTGTAGATCAGAACAATACATTTACAGCTCTATTGTAAATCAATAAATCAAGCATTACTCATACAGTATGAGTCATACAGTATTGACCCCATTATAATCTCTTATGTTGAATGGCAACTAGTATACTTATAATCTATTGTTATCTATCATTGTTTATTATTATAATTATCCTAAATAATATCCTATATATATATACATATAAATACATACAGAGCTGGGCAGTATCGCCGATACAGTATCTATTAAGGCAAAAAATCAGTATCGTAGATACATTTGTATTTGTATTTGTATCTATTATAAAAATTATAAAAGTATTTGTAATCGTATCTATTAGTCATAAATAGTATCTACGATACGTATCTACTAAGCCAATTATATAAATAGATACATTTTATTAACAAATATATCATTTGGACATCATATGTATTTTGTATCAATATTTTATATTATCATATTATAAATTAATTTTAATATATATAAATCATCAATATATTTTTAATCAAATATCTTTTGTAAATATTGAAATTAATTCATTGTTAAAAATTATGATATATCAATTATAGTGATATTCTCAAAAACCATTATATACATTTATTGAAAACAAAGAAATTATTTTGATAATATATTTTATATACTAATTGATTTATAATTCAAAATTATATATTACTTTGAAAGATAAAATCATTTTAATAAATATTATTAATCTAAATAATAATAATTAATAATTTATTTTTTGTATATTTGATAATTTACTATATTCGTGTTGAACATTCGAAATTAAAGGTGGCTGATTATTTTGAGTTGAAAAATAGTATATTGTAATAATTTATATTTCTCTATAGTATGTAATGGCTCATAGTATAATTTCAGATGAAATAAATGCTGGTATACCAGCGTGTGTACAACCAATGTATACACTAAAAGATTCATCATTGGTATCATTAAATGTCATTAAATGTCAACAAATGTATTCTATATCATTTATTGAAGAACACGTTATAAGCCGTGTATAAGGTGTAAGTATTTAATATGTCCTTTTAAAAGGGGTATCCCACAACCAGTTTTTCCGGAAATAATGTCCGGAATTGTTTGCTAGAAAGTTATTTTCTAGCAAGTTAACTATAATATTAGTTACTTGTTACCAGTTACCTAATTCGTTTAAGCACTTCCATCAACTTCTTTATGTAAGTTTTAAGACGTGCTTTTTAATGTATTTATTGAGAAAACGGCATATTTTGAGATTTAAATTGAGTATTAGAGTTGAGTCAATTGACCGGATATGGTGAAGTAGATCATTCCAGATTTTTGGAGCATGGACGGAGAAAGATTTATGTTGGGCAGATGTTAAATATGATAGAACTGGAGTTTTTAATTTTAATTTGTTTATTTTTGTTATTGTAAATAGTTATGTTGGGAAGTTAGTAAGTTGGCGAGATAGTCTGGTGTGTTATAGTGAGTAGATAAATGTATGATGAGTGAAATATTATAAATTATACTGGATTTTATGGAATGTGAAATTTTAGTGTTGGGTCGATTAATATACCAAGAGTTTTTACTTTATTAGCATAAGAAATACTCAAATTGTTAATGGTAATTTGTGGTGGAAGGAATATAGTAGTAGATTTTGTAATATGCAATGATTCAGTTTTAAGACAGTTTAGTGATAAGGAGTTGTTGGTGAGCACGTTATGTATATCAGCAATACAGTTGTTAAGTAAATTTATTACATTGTTAGGGTCTATCAATCTACAGTGTAATTGTATGTCATCTGTATACGAGTGATAGTCGACTATAGATCTATAGTGGGGGTATTTGTCAATAATTTTAAATAAGGGAAGTATATTGATATTGAATATGAGTGGACCAAGGACAGACCTTGAGGTACTCCATGAGTAACTTTACGAGGTTTAGAAATGAGTGAATTTATGCTAATTTGGTAAACAAATGACCAGTTAGGTATGAGATGAACCAATCGAGTGAAGTACCAGATATTCCGATAGATGATAGTCCATTTATAAGGATATTATTGTCAAGGGTATAGAAGGCAGCTGATAAATTAAGGAGAATGTAGTGAGTTATCCCATTACTTTCAGACAATTTTCGGGAAATATAGTGACTTAAAATTGGTCCCACTACAACTTGCTAGAAAATCACTTTCTTGCAAACATTTCGGTATATTATTCCGTGTAATGTACCTTGATATGTACTATCAAATTCGACATTGATGAATATATATATATATATATATACATATATATTATATGATATAATATATATCTATATAATTTATAAATCTATATGTTTATATATATTTTATATAATTATAATGTATTTGTATCTACTAAGAAAATTCTGTATTTGTAATTGTATCTACTATTATTTTTTTTAAAGTAATTGTAGTTGTATCTATTATAAGAAAAAAGTGTGTAATTGTAATTGTATCTATTATACATTTTTTGAGTATATATATATATATATATATATATATATATACATATATATATTAAAATATATATATTTCTACAATATACATTTATTATTTTACTATAATAAAACACACACCTGGTTTGGTGAAAATAATTGTTTATTTAAAAACATTTTATTTCGTAATAACATATGAGATGTTTTTTAATATCTGTAAAACAATTATTCTTGAAAACAGTCTAGACAAAAAAAGTGGTGTATAATATATAATGTATTCATATATATTGTGTTTTCTCTAAATAATGAATTCACACTAACAGTGCATGTATAATTATGCATATATTAATGCATATGTATTATTATAAAAACTATTATAGCTATATTATTAATTTGTGTTGTATTATACAAATACCATATGTTTATATATTCCCAGAGATATCTTTCATAAATATTATTTTCTAACAATAGTAAAAATATAATTTATATAGAATAAATGACAATAAATAACAATTAAAAATGGTAATTTATATATATATACACAATAGGCTATATATAATACAGATTATAAATATATGTATATGCAGGTATACATGCATATATTATAACTACACAAAAAAACAGATGATTCAATGAATAGAATTGTGTGCAGTTTCCTAGTGGAATCATAGTTTTATGTAGACCCATTATTTGCTATCTCTATACATACAATGGTGGGCGTCGTATGACATGCCCTTAAGGCATCCAGGTTTTAATAAGAGACACTACATTTTGTATACATGATAATATAAGATTACTTTTTTATATACTAATTATTATTGTAAGACAAATTGTATAGTCTTGTACAGAGTTGTAACCTTATTCTATTGCATTCGTATATGTTGCATTATCCTTCTGTGCTACATAGACAGTTCAATATATATAGAAACTCTATTTTATAAATGTATATGTTGATTATTGTATATTAGTCTGCTATAATTGTCATATCACAAGAAGGTAATATAGTACCTAATAATATAATAGCAATTTTAAAATCCCAAATAAAATCTTTTTTGGGTTTAAGTAGAATTTATTTGAATTTTTGGTTGGTTTATCAATAAATATAATACAATTTATTCATAAAATATTAAGTAGTGATATTTATGAGTGAATTTTTGAGATATATGATTTGTATAGACGAGAGATATTTTGATCAAATCATAAACAGTATAATTTTAGTAGAAAAATAATTGAATTATTTTATCCGACAATTTAAAAAAATTTGTAATCCGAAAACTATTACAATCTCAAAAATTAGTAAACCAAAACCACAACAATTACTAAACTAATAGTAATAGTTAATATATATATATATATATATATATATATATATATATATATATAAATATATATATATATATATATATATATATAAATATATATATATTGTTATTTTATTTGATGGAGTCCTTTCATTATATCAAGGAACTTAGATGAAGTTTTCACTTATAACCATATGGCTCTAATGTCCCTTCAAAGCCGCTCTCATGTTAAGGCATCCATGGTGTTAACGAGAGCCGATCATTTATTTATACACAATTATATAAGATCACTTCTAAATAATATTTTATGACCTATTTTAATAATCCGACTGAGGCTTGAACCCTCGTCCTACGGCTTAGGTGTATGATGGCTTAGCCAACTGAGCCACACAGGCAGTTTTATATATATAAAAACTGAATGATATATACTTATAAATATGTTAAATTATATTACAAATTTACATATATATGCTATATTTCTTATATAAGAAAAGTATATATATACTTACCTTACCTTACCAGGTCGAGCTTGCTCGGCATAGCATGACACGTTTTCTCCATTCATCTCTGTTTCCCATCACCGTCTTCAGTTCATCTGTAGTGCATCCGCTGTCTTCTCTAAGTTGTGCAGTATATGTCTTATTCGTCCGTCCAGGTTTTCGTTGCCCATGTAAAGGTTCCCATAGAAGCACTTTGCTGATCATTTCTTCTCTGCTTCGCCAACAATATCCTGAGAAACGCATCCTATGTTCTTTAATTGTAATCGTGATCTTTGGGATACTTCCATATAATTCATTATTAGACGTATGATCTTGCCATCTTTTATTTAAGGCAGCGCGTAGCATTCTTGTATATACTCCATCAATCTTTTTCTCTAGAGAAGATGTTAATGTCCATGTGATGGAGCCATATACAAGGATCGATTCGACTGTGGCCCTAAAGAAATTTTTGAAAAAGCCTGTCCAATCCTTACATTGACGTCATGATCAGTAGATGTGACATAGCTTCCAAGATACTTGAAATCATTTACTTGTTTGATGATCTTACCCTTTAGACTTTTTATAAAACTATTATTTTTCTGGTTCAGAGAGATATATTCCGTTTTATCTGCATTTACACCTAATCCTATTTCAGCTGCGGCTTCTTCGATTTTATGTAGCATTATATTCGCATCTTCAACGTTATCTGATGTAATGGCTAAATCATCAGCATAATCAGTGTCAGTTGTATATTGCAGGATGTCGGCTACTCATTCGTTTTTTTATGGTGAGACCGAGATGTTTATTATCATCTAGTGATTTTCTCAAGACATAGTCTAAACATATTATAAAAAGGAAAGGTGCAAGCGTGTCTCCTTGTAATACCCCAGTAGTGATCTCGAAGTATGGTGTATCTCCATCTGGTGATCTAACCATTGATCTTGTTTCTCGATAGAGTATATATATTCAAACAAATAATATTGATTTCTATATATATTCAAACAAATAATATTAATTTTTAAATACATTTGATTTCTTTTCTATATATGCTTATAAAGTTCTTATCGATTATATAAAAATAAACATTTATATTTATTTAAATTATATATACAGTCAACTCTGGGTAAGTCGGACTACGGATAAGTCGACTTCTCGATAAGTCGGACATTTAGTTGGTTTGGTTGGATTTGTATCTAGTTCTATGTTAAATTAATCGGATAAGTCGGATAATTTGGATTGGATAAGTTTGAATTTTCTATAAGTCGGACACATATTAGTCATTTTTATGATTTGTATACTGGATAAGTCGGACTTTTTATAAATTGTCAGAAATGTTTACTTTAAATAATGAATATTATAATTTTAGTAAGTAATATAATTGAATACAACATTTTATGTTGCTGATTGTTGCATAATTCCATATTTCAGTAACCATTTAACTCGCGCTGCGTATTTCATGTATTATTTGCATGATATTCTTAATCTCGGATAAGTCGGACATCTCGCTAAGTCGGACACTTTTCCCGGTCCCTTGCGAGTCCGACTTATCGGGAGTTGACTGTATATATATAAAAAACTGCCTGTGTGGCTAGGTGGCTAAGGCGTCAGACACACAAGCAGTAGGACACGGATTCGAGCCTCGTCCGGACCATTAATTAATTTTATAAAATGGGTCTTAAAATATTATTTAGAAGTGATCTTATATAATTGTGTATAAATAAATGATCGGCTCTCGTTAAAACCATGGATGCCTTAACATGAGAGCGGCTTCGAAGGGACATTAGAGCCATATATATGGTTATAAGATGAAGTTTTATCTAAGTTCCTGGATGGGATGAAAGGACTCCACCAAATAACAATAACAATAACAATATAATGCAATATAATTGCAACATTTAATTTCATTAAATAATACATTATATGATGGTAGGCCATCTTAAGTTTCCGAGGAACCATGATATAGATAAACTATAAATCAATGATTATAGAACACAAATAAATTGAAATAATAAATTATTAAATAATAAATAATTGTAAAAAATAATGTGAAAGGAATTAAAATTAATTATTTAAATAATAAAATAGATCTACCACATAAATTATATGATATATATATACATATATATATATATATATATATATATATATATATATATATATATATAATAATAAATATTTATTAGAAGTTTTAAATTATAATTTTTTTTCGTATGAAATATATAATTATTTATGTTATTATTTCCTCTAAAGGGCTTCAGATTAAGATCAATATCTTTTCTATGCTGTCACCCGATAATAGATGTCGGACGTACGTGATGTATCGTTAACTCCCCGATCGCGATCAAGACCGCCACTAAAATAATCCCGCGATACACGCCGAAACGTATACGCTAAACTAATTAGGGAATCCGAATATATATACTATATATATATATATATATATATATACTGTATATATATTATTGTAAATTCATTTTAATTTATTATTATAAATATTATAACATTATTTAATAAATTAATTATATTAAATATAATATTAAATTGTCTTACTTATTGTAAACAATAGATACACAACTAGTCATCATATTTAAATTATGAAATATCCTGTGTTTCACATTAAAGTAAATAGAATATTGTGCCGACTAATATAATTAGTAATTAAGATTATTATAAAAATGCTTTCTCACCAAAAAAAGTAACCCGATATATGTGAACATCAAAATCAGCCATTTTCGGTGTGAAAACCTATAAATATTGGCCATTTTTTAGAACATGTCCTAATATATCAGACAATATAGCCTGATATTATAAACTTTAACCTCTATTCAAACGACGATCTTAAGTAAATGTTATTTGGTATATGCCTTCCATATAAGCATACATGCATTGTTACATATATTCGTATATTTATGACATATATAAATTCTATACATTATATTATCATTATAATAAGTATAATTATAACATAATTACATTATAATAAATTTATATTATAATGTAATAATTATTAATACTTAAACATAATACAAATAATAATACAACGTAATGTTATTGATTTTGGGTACAAATATAAGAAGAATTCTATAAAGTTTAAATATAATGTATAAAGTATAAATTGAATATTTCGATGCCACTTACAAAATAATGTATTTTATTTCTATTTTCGATTATTTTTACGCTATTTTTTATTTCTTTTTTGATAATTTGTCAGTTTATTTTTACTATATGATGTATTTCTACTTTCGATTGTTTTTCGTTTATTTTTACATTAACTGTAAAACGTTTTAAATTCTTTAATTTTTTAATTTTGTATTATTCTTTGTTTATTTCTATAACGTATGTTATCGTTAGCAAATATTTATACTTTCGATTATATTTTCGGCTATGCTTAAATAAATTATCAATCAATAAATACAAAAATTCAACGACAATATTATATTATGTGGGTATGGTTACTGCCAATACATTATTTCTATTATCATAATACATATGTAACATACAATCATGTTAACAATGGTTAACATTATTATAATGATTATGTTATATTCAATATTATTGTTCTACTATTGCCGCCGATTATTATTCAAGAATATTAGTTCAACTTTTATTTTGGGGTTGTTTGATTTCTTTGGTTTGGTTTTATTTTTCTGTTTTTTTAGCTACACTACATCTATCATGTATGATAGTCTATAAATAGACCACAATCCGACAACACCACGCCTACTATTTTTAAATATAGCGCGGCGCATATTACTGTCAATCCCCCGAGTGAGCCTATAAGATATTATGTTACTACAAAATATAAGTACGGCCACCTTGAACTCTCGCATTCTTATAATAATAATCGGTGGCCTGCATTGATATACTAAGTATAATACTTCATTGTATTTACGAATTACATCGAAGCAGGCCGCCGTTTGTTATTATATGAATTTTAGAGTTCGAGGTGGGCGGTGCTTATATCTGTCACTCAAGTACATATGTTACGCACCACTGCACAATTTAAAATAATCTGACCGAGTAACATCTATACATACAAATACATATATACAGTGTATAATATACTGTATATATGTATGCTATACACATACATACATACATATACACGCATATACACATACACGCATACACATATACACACATACACACATGCATGTATACATACATACATACATGATCATCATGTATTACATGTATGTATATTGTGTGTGTATGTATCTTTTATTATATTAGTATTTCCACCTGTATGTTATTAAGTAAGGAGATGTAATTTGTAAATGCATGTTATATCCTTTATTTATTTTACTATATGAACTAATATAATCTATCTACTAATATACATATATATATATATGATATACTTATATATACAAATACACACATACACATATATACACAAACACATATATACACACATACACATACCTTCATGCATATATATTCACATACATTTATGTATATTGTGTGTAGGTATATATGTATTTGTATTATTTTAGTATTTTCACATGTTTTTCTTAATTTAAGTAAGGAGATGTAATATGTAAATGCATATTATATCCTACATTTATTTTACTATATGAACTAATATATATATATATATATATATATATATATATATATGTAAATTCATGTTATAGCAGGGAGGTTATAGCCTACATTTATTTTACTATATGAACAAATATAATCTATCTAGATAATCTATATATATTATAAAGTTTTGTGTGTATGTGTTTTGTATGAGCTTATGCAAATAGGTATACTTCTCTATAGAGTAATTCTTACTTATTTTGAATAATTACTTTCTTTTGTTATTTCATATTAGTCATCTGGATCAAAGTGATATAATTATATTGTTTATATCATATTATTACTAAATTTTATTATTTAACATTGTTTTGTAAAAAATCTAATAACAAATTTGTTATTCAATATTATATATATATATATATATATATATATATATATATATATATATATATATATATATAGGTTAAAGTCCTTATATATTATAGTATTACCAAAGGGCTTTGGTATTACTTATAAGTTTGTATTATTATTATTATAATATTTATTAATAATAATTATTAATTATTTATTAATTATTTATTACTTATTTAATGTTAATAATTTTAATTATCAGGGTTTCTGAGTTAGCGGTTTAATTTTATTATTTAACATTATTATACACAAATTTAATAATAAATTTATTAATATATATTATTATATATATTATATATTATATTATTATCAATATTATATTTATATATATACTATAATAAATAAATACTATAATTCATCATAAATATATTATATAATTTTGAACAATTTATATAAATATATTTGATATTTAAAGTAATACATATTAATCTATAGAGTAATAATAGTATAAATAATCGTTATATAATAACATAAATATAATTAAAATTAAATATTTTCAAATATATGATGAATTTCAAAATAAAAATGGTTTATTTCATAAATTACATGTTTCTCACATACAAGATATTACATGAACTTATGAATATTGAAGTGTCATAGATATTTGCGATATAAAGGAATAACTAAAGAGGTCCTTGGATCAACATTTGATTTCCAAGTGCAGATCCACGGTGGATCATCCACCTGAACTAATTTGGATATAGAGTGACGTCTTAGTAAAAGCTAAATCAACCTTAGTCATTTTCTAAATGTTATTAATTCATCTATATTACATTATACAGAATTCCATATATATAATAATCTCATTTAATTTTATTTAATTGTAGTTATTTGCTTTAAATTTGTCTACTACATATATTTATATGTGTATTGAGTCATTATATTCGAAATGTTATGTATTACTCTAGTAATACATAACATACAATCATCACTTTCATATGCTCCTCTCATTCTTTTATTATATGCTAGTAGGCTTTATTTTGATTAGCCCATATATATCAATTATTTATTTATTATTATTTTGTTTAAATTTTTTTTTTTCCATGTTATTTTGTTTTTATTTTACAACATTACACTTTATATCTATCATACAAATATTAAACAATCGTCTTTAAAATATCATATTACACATACTTCAATTGATGGATTATAAAAGTCAATATTTTCAAAATAATATATTGGTTATCTCATGAGTCTAGCAAGAACATTTCTAAATACTAGGATCAATATACCAATTCGAATTGTTTTGAGTATGGCATATATACATATTGAAGAACAACCATTGGTAAACAAGCATTAAATACACTACCCATAAATAAATATGCATATAGATTAGAAGAAAAGTATAATGAAAACATATATGTAAATGTTATGAATGTAATAACACTTATGACCCAATCCCATATCCGTTTCTAGGAGCACACACTTATCTAACTAATCAATATATATTACAAGATATAGATAATGATTTATTATAATAAATAATTAAATTACTATAGTAAATAGATGTATATATTAAATAAATAACAATTATATAATATTTATTTGTATTTATACTATTATGATTAATATTATTTTTATATTTATTCTATATAATACAATTTATTAATAATATATTACTTTAAATTTATATTTCTTTATTTATTCAAATAGTAAATTATTTACCTATTATGGTAAGAGTATTTACTGCAGACATGGCTATAGTCCATATATATTAGAGTGAAGTCCCAACTGAATATATATGCTATAATCCCATACACAATATAATTTTAATATTATAATATTATAAAATTAAATAATATAATTTTTTTTAAATATAATATGTCTTTAGAATAAAGTAATTTATAAGTTGGTGACCTATTACCATTAGTACAATTAGGTTTTTTGCCTATTACTGTATATTATTAATATGATATTATTAGCCTATATTGCTGACTGTGTAATTGGTTATAACTTATTATCATGGTGATCCGCAAAAAAGAAACCAGGTAAAAATATAGAGAAAAAAAATAACAGAAAAAATGTATATAGTGATATGTATTAAAAATATTATTACATATACAATCAACTCTATATATTTCAGAACCACGCTAACTCAGACTTTACAAATATTAGTTTGGTTTTGTACCTATGTAACCTCATGCAAGTATTATATATCTCAGAAACATTCTTCGGTTCCTTGAAATGTTAGATATCTACATTACATTACATGTTTCGGTTTTCTGAATGCAAACTCTGCTTATAAAGCAATCGGCCGTCAATATATGGGTGAAATTAATTTTGAGATTGAATAAATGTGTTTTCAGTAGTTTCTTGAAGATTAAAGATTATTATGTATTATGAATGGATGTATGGATAATATTCCAGGAGTATGGGATATTTCCCAGGCATGAGTGTTAGTTGAATGTAAGTTATGTTCAGTAGGTAATTGAAATAGAAACTTATTGGTGGAGCGTGTGTAGTGTTACTAGTTATTAATTTAAGTTTGAGTAAGGCTGCTAGGTAGTCATAATAGTTATTATGGATTGCTTTATGTGCCAGTAGTATGGTTTTCTAGAGGATTCTATGACATACAGGTAGCCATTATTTTGGTATTTTGAATATGCACCTAGCTAAATAATTTTGGAGAAATTGAAGTTTAATAATATATGATAAGGGGATATTATAAAGGATGACATTTTGGTACTCGAATAGAGGTAGGATGTAGGCAGAATCTATAATAGTAGTTGTGGATATTGATATTGAATGACGAATAAGGAATAGTGAACGTAGTTGATAGTTTAGTAGCTTTGATATGTGTGACTGTTGTCTATAAAAAACTAAAAGTATTGTCAAATATAACACCAAGATTTTTGATATGGATTGAAATCTAGAATTAACTTTATATATAAATATATATATATATATATATATATATATATATATATAGAGTCAAACGCTAACTCAGAAACCCTGATAATTCAAATTTTTTAGTATGGTTTGTTTTGTATCCACATAAATATATAAGCACAATTCGATATCTCAGAAAGTTGATATATCAGATACATTTGTTCTTCAAGTCTAAGTTAGTGGGAATTTACAGTATATATATATCAAAATACAATTTATAAAATCAATAAAATCTATATATCTATAATATTTGACTGTCATTTTTTTCAGTTAATTTTTTTCCTTTTATTTTTTTCTTTCATTTATTATCACAAGGGCATAGTTACAGAAAAGATTTTTTCTAAGCTCTATACAAAATAGTTGGTTATAGTTGAATTAAGTATTAATACTAAATTTAAAATAATACTAAATTTAAAATTAAAAATAATATTTATAATATAAAATATATGTGATTTAAAAATACACCATTATTATAAATAATATATGTATTTTGGAGAGTTAAATGTTAAATAAATAAAATATTTATATAATTATTAAATAATAAATAATTTAAAATATTATAAAATTAATAAATAATAAATAATGATTTATTATAATTGATAATTGATGATTAAAAAATAATTAATAATTAATAATTATTGTTATTAATTATTTATTAATAATTATTAATATTAAATAATTAATAACAATAATTAATTATTAATTATTAATTAATTCTAAATAATTAATAATTATTATTAATAAATATTATAATAATAATAATAATATAAAAATTTATAATAATTAATAATTATTTATTAAATAATTAATAAATAATTAATAACATTAACTATTAATTATTAATTAATAATTATTTAATTATTAATTATAATTTATTATAAATAATTATTATTAATAAATATTATAATAATAAATATAAAAAAAATGTAAAATAATTATTAATTATTTAATAATTATTAATAATTAATAATAATTTAATTTTAATAATTATTATTTATTCAATACCTATTAATAATTATTAAAATTAATTAATAATAATAATAAGAAATAATTAATAAGATTAATTATTAGTTTTTAATTAATTATAAATAATTAATAAATAATTAATAGCATTAACTAATTATTAATTAATAATTATTTAATTATTAATTATTAATTTATTATAAATAATTAATAAATATTATAATAATAATAATAAAAATTATTAATAATTAATAATAATTTAATTTTAATAATTATTAATAATTATAAAATTAAATAATTAATAATTATTAATAAGAATAATTATTAATTATTAATTAATCATAAATAATTAATAATTATTATTAATAAATATAATAATAATAGTAATAATAATAATAATAATTAATAATAATTAATAATAATAATAATTAAATAATTAATTATTAATAAGTATTAAATAATAAAACAGTTTAAACTTAGATAATAAAAGCAACTTTCATTATATATATATTATATAAAATATAAAATATATACTAAATAATATAATAATTAAGTAATACTATAATATACATGGATTTAGCCTATTTTATATATATATATAATATTAAATAACAAATTTGTTATTACATTTTGTAAAATAATGTTAAATGATAAAATAAAGTAATAATATGATACAAATTAAATAATATAATTATATCACTTTGATCATGATAACTGATATGATAAATAAATAAATATAATAGAATCAAATTCAATATTTTAATTTAATTAAATCATAAATAGACTATATAGAATATTAAATAACAAATTTGTTATTCAATTATTAAAAAATATTAAATAACAAAAGAAAGTAACAATTTAGTATATATATATATATATATATATAAATATATATATATATGTTATAGATTATATTTATATTAGTTCAATTACTAGTACTATTTAATATAGTAAATTTAGGATATAACATGCATTATACAGATATGTGTTTATAATATAAATATAAACTTTATATGTATATGTGTATATGCATTTATGTGGGTATGTGTATATGTGTATGTATGTGTATATGTATGTGTATATATATATGTGTGTATATGTGTATATGTATATATCATTATATATATATATATATATATATATATATATATATATATATATATATATATATATATATCATTATATATATATTATAG
>OZ025244.1:20504438-20551938 GCA_964019155.1 Osedax fenrisi | reverse complement strand
ATATATTAAATATTATAATAGAGTTTAAGGTGAAAATAATCAGTTTCCAGCATATTATACACATTAATCATATTATTTACTATTTTCTACCCGGTTTGAATAATTTAAATGACAGCTGATATTCAAATATATTGATAAATAACATGTTTATTGTGGATTATAACTGCTAATATCACTTATATATATTAATATGTATATATTAAATATTATAACAGAGTTTAAGGTGAAAATAATCAGTTTCCAGCATATTATACACATTAATCATATTATTTACTATTTTCTACCCGGTTTGAATAATTTAAATGACAGCTGAAATTCAAATATATTGATAAATAACATGTTTATTGTTGATTATAACTGCTAATATCACTTATATATATTAATATGTATATATTAAATATTATAACAGAGTTTAAGGTGAAAATAATCAGTTTCCAGCATATTATACACATTAATCATATTATTTACTATTTTCTACCCGGTTTGAATAATTTAAATGACAGCTGATATTCAAATATATTGATAAATAACATGTTTATTGTTGATTATAACTACTAATATCACTTATATATATTAATATGTATATATTAAATATTATAATAGAGTTTAAGGTGAAAATAATCAGTTTCCAGCATATTATACACATTAATCATATTATTTACTATTTTCTACCCGGTTTGAATAATTTAAATGACAGCTGATATTCAAATATATTGATAAATAACATGTTTATTGTGGATTATAACTGCTAATATCACTTATATATATTAATATGTATATATTAAATATTATAACAGAGTTTAAGGTGAAAATAATCAGTTTCCAGCATATTATACACATTAATCATATTATTTACTATTTTCTACCCGGTTTGAATAATTTAAATGACAGCTGAAATTCAAATATATTGATAAATAACATGTTTATTGTTGATTATAACTGCTAATATCACTTATATATATTAATATGTATATATTAAATATTATAACAGAGTTTAAGGTGAAAATAATCAGTTTCCAGCATATTATACACATTAATCATATTATTTACTATTTTCTACCCGGTTTGAATAATTTAAATGACAGCTGATATTCAAATATATTGATAAATAACATGTTTATTGTTGATTATAACTACTAATATCACTTATATATATTAATATGTATATATTAAATATTATAATAGAGTTTAAGGTGAAAATAATCAGTTTCCAGCATATTATACACATTAATCATATTATTTACTATTTTCTACCCGGTTTGAATAATTTAAATGACAGCTGATATTCAAATATATTGATAAATAACATGTTTATTGTGGATTATAACTGCTAATATCACTTATATATATTAATATGTATATATTAAATATTATAATAGAGTTTAAGGTGAAAATAATCAGTTTCCAGCATATTATACACATTAATCATATTATTTACTATTTTCTACCCGGTTTGAATAATTTAAATGATAGCTGATATTCAAATATATTGATAAATATCATGTTTATTGATAATAATAATTATAATAATACAAATAATAATGAAAAATACAATAATAATATGTGATGTATGATGTAGGATAGGATACCTAATAAAAGAGCATTATTTTTTACATGTTTTACATAATTTTATCGTATTACACATAACTAATTCTATACAATTATCGTGAAACCATTCCAGACAATTCTCACATTCAGTCATATCAGAATACAATTTATCTTCAATATCTTTAATAAAAATACCCCGACATGAACAATAAAGGTCTACTTTAACAATACGCAGTACCTCAACTTTTCGTGAAGCAATTTGAGTGTCAAAAGATATCACGTTATTTGTATTTATAAATTTAATAAAATTTCCTCTTACATCAAGATAATTAAAAAATACGGGTGATTTTGAATGTAATAGAGATATTGTGAAAGCGATAGCGTACACTCCACAGTCGAACCAATTACTCTGTTGCTGTACGTTCATTACTTCAATGTGAATACTCTTTTCGGGAGATCTTAGGAATCGTGCTATTGTATTAAGAGTATCTTTTGAGGTTAGTTTATTGGAACTGTCATATAATCGTATATGCCCATTTTCGCGTTGTATACATACCCAATGGTTAGAATTTACATGTAATATTTGAAGGAAATTTCCCGTTAGTTTCTTATTATCTGGTAATTGTTTTTGTAAAACAACCGGATCTATTAGACCAGCAACTTTTGGGAATTTCTTGTGTAGCTTCTTTAACACCATATTTATATGCAAATCACTCAACCATTCTTCAGGGTCGATAGTAAAATTCTTCTTTAGTATTTTCTTAGGTATATCTTCAATGTCAACTTTTCTCGGCCTTTTTCTTCCACTTCGACCTTCGTTTTTTCTTTTCTCTTTTAAGTATGATGCAATCGTTGTCAATCTCTCAGGTGCCGTAGTCGTTGAAGCCGTAGCCACTGTGTCGATATCCACCGAGAGTTGTTGATTTTCAGTTGCTAATTAAATATATATATAATTGTTAACATTATCTTTAATATATAAACTATAAACAAACCATCATAGCGTACACGATTTGTTGGCGACGGACTAGTTGTACAGAAAACAGACACATCTTCTGTTTCATTCATCAGTTCAGCTATTTATTGTTGATTATTGATTGATAATTATATTGCGATTCTATGTTAATATGGCGTCACACCTTAATAACATATTATATTTATAAACAAACTTTTATAGTTTTCATGACTCTGATTTTCTACTTCAGTTATTGTTGTGGATGGTTGTTGTTGTTGTTGGCGCTGCTCTTCGGAAGTACCATTGTAAGGCGCCGCACCTTATAATTAACATTATAATATAGTATATAAGATAAAAACATAACCTAACTAACCTGAACACATATCCTCAAATATCTGTGAAGGCGTCTTTACGTTGGGTGGGAAGTTTATTTGCGATGGGTCTTGCAATAACGCACGATACTCCTGTTTTAGGTGGTAGTCGCCCGTATCACATATTGCACTTAAAACTTGGTATTGGAAATGGGCTTGAAGCTGGTCAAGCGCAAGTAATAAAGTATCAATTGGCACTTCTCTCCAATTCATTAGTCTTTTTAATACGCAATTCAGTGATTCTGAGCCATTATTAGTTATGCCATTATATGTGTTAATGATATTTAAATGTTGAAATTGTATTCTACAAGCATGTGCTTTTAAATCTGGTAACATTTTTGTTATATACTTAATAAATACCCCATTTGTCTGACTTTTTAATACATCGTACATTTTTTCAAATTCATCATTATCTGATGCATTTAATAGATTTATTACGCATCTTGAATATTTAAAAATGTCGTTTTGATTATAGTTTTTCGTATATAGCCATCTTTTAATGTCCTTTCGAATATGATTCCAGCAATATAATAATTTAACATTCGGCATTACCTTTTTGATTGAGGATGTTATTGCTTCTTCTCTGTCTGTAATAATAACTATATTTGTGACGTCTTGCATCAGATGTATACGGTTTGATACCCTAAAGAAGAAATTCATATGTACTTCTTTAATTTTCCTTCGATGAATTAAAAAAACTAAAGGGAAGCATGGTTCTCCAACCAATAATGCATGTCGATATATTAGTGGTGACACATAAAAATCTCCTAGTTTAAATGTAGTATCATAGTATAATACAATCGTTCCTTTGTATGTCTTTAACAACTTAGTAAATTCCGTAACACAGTCTAGATGCGCATAAATAATAAACAATTCGGGAGTTAATTCATTTGCCATGAAGTTTTCACTCAATTCCGTAGCTATAATCATGGTGTTGAATATTTCATCTTTCGAAAAACGCTGGAATAAATTCTTGTTGGCAACATGGTTGTAAATTTGTTTCCTATTTCTTATTCTCAGTACAGGTACATGCTCTGGAATAACTACATCACTTTTACTTTTCATTTCAATTTCTTTAGGTTTCGCGTGCAAATTGTTCTTTATCTCAGCATGAACTGATGGAGCCGTTCTAATATATTCCCGTTCATGCTTCGAATTTCCATATTTCGTGGGAATATATTCCGTATAGTCTCCAACATATTGTACTAATAATATGTTGGAGCGTTCTGGTAAAAACCAGCATAACCTAGTAAACGTCGATGTTTTAAACAATTTATGTTGTATTTTTTTACATATCACAGTCGGGTTGGGGTTGAGTTTACTCTTCGCAGGAAGGCTAGCCGTACCTACAATTAATTTAAGTTTTTATATATATACATATATATATATATATATATATATATATATATATATGTAACACTATGTTCCGATATAAGTAGACTTATTTTATATTTTAATAAAAATGAAATGTATATTTATTAAAAATAACGATTTATTTTTTATAAATAGGATACATTTTTATAAAATATAATGAAGTATATACAGTTTATGCTCAAAGGAGGTACCAGAGATTATCTTGTAATCTATACTTGCAACGAGGGTACCCTCCAATAATATAATAATACAATAATATGACAACGATAACATTAAGAATAGTAAAACGTGAAAGAAAAAAAATAAACTAATTTAAAATTATATATACAACAACATTATTAAATATATATATATATATATATATATATATATATATATAACATATATTAACTGTTATATATATTAAAATTATAATAAGCGTTAATAATGAAATTAATATTTATTTTAATATTAAAATGTTATATATTTTTTAAATGCATTGTATTTTAATTTTATACATGTATTATTTAATACATTCCAAAGTTTAATTTATAATTTTAATTTATAAGTATTGTGTATACGAATAGGTGTCTTATTAATTAATCTAATTATTTTTTGTTGTATAAATAATTTATTTATATTACTTTTAATAGTATTAAAATGATATCATATTAAAAAAAACTCATCTTCCATTAAATATTGTAATATTATGTAACTTATTTTCAAAACTAATTTAATGTGGAAAATTGTAAAGATTTGTTCACAAATATTACTAAAATAGTTTACTAGGTATCAGTATAAATTGTTTAAAGTATTTAGTATTAATTATAAAAGTATTTAACTAAAAATGATAATTAGGTTTTATTATAAATAAGTGTTAATTTATTTTTAATAAATATAATTTATTAATATCAGTAGACA
The DNA here is from genome assembly GCA_964019155.1 of Osedax fenrisi. Classification (NCBI taxonomy): domain Eukaryota; kingdom Metazoa; phylum Annelida; class Polychaeta; order Sabellida; family Siboglinidae; genus Osedax; species Osedax fenrisi. The sequence continues at coordinate 20,546,793 of OZ025244.1, read as the reverse complement.
TATCATATTGTATTATAGATTTAATATAATTATATATAATTTTAATATTTTTAAATAATTTAAAATTTTTTTCTAGTAATTTATAAATATCGGTAGACATATTTATTACTATAATATTTAATTCTATAGAATTAATTAACTATAGTTAATATATATATATAACACTCTGTAGCAATATAAGTAGACTACTTTTTTATTTTAATAAATATAAAATGTATATATATTAAAAATAACAATTTATTTTTTATAAATACAAAGAATATATATAAATACGCTTACACACATACACACACACACACACACACACACACACACACACACACACACACACACACACACACACACACACATACATACACACACATATATATATATATCATTATATTAATATTATTTAATATTCTAATATAGTATGAGTTCCAGGCATAATACATGGGATAGTTATTTTAGTATATTCATAGTATTGTATAGTATGGTATCCGGATATATCGCGTGGATGAGATTAATTATTGTGATACAATTTGTCTTATAGGATTACATTATTTTAAATTATAATACATAGTAGGAGTTAACACCTAAGTGTTTATATATGCGAGTCGATATTTCATAATTTATAAAATATAAAATATATATAGCATACCCGAAATATACATACATAAATATATATATATATATATATATATTATATTATCATTGTTTGTACTAATGTAAGTTATTGTGCCTATAGGAATATATATATATATATATATATATATATATATATATATATATATATATATATATATATATATACATCTACTTAGGTACGATCAATGAATATCGTTCATATCGTTATTCAATCATATATGTTAAATAGTATACATGTATGAGTGCAAATAAGCATATATATATATATATCTTACACGAAATACGTGGGTTGCACACTGTGCAATGCACAGCATACATTATACTAAATATGTAATTGAAATAATCTAGATCATCAAGGGATTATTAACAGTAGGTTACCTACACTGCTATGGCTATCATTAGAACTGGACACTGGACAGTGTTCAGTTTATTTATATATATTTTGTAATTACACAATAGGTGTATTCAATGATAAGAATACATATATAATATAGCATATATATATATATATATATATATATATATAAGAATGTCATGTCATCACTGTCACATCATATCACTGACATCGTCTTCAATAAATTGGTGTCGTTATAAATAATCTTCAAATTATTGTATGTTGTAATATTAACCGTTGTTTATTGTCCATCTATAGCAATCGCATCTCCAATCATCCTTCGTAAGCTCATCTAATGCATACAGAAATACATCTCCTCCTTGAGGCTTTACGGCAGGTTTAACAATATGATGGTATTGTTGGTAGTTTGCAAGATAAATGAATGCATTTTTATAAGAAAGCGGTTGTTGGATAGTAATAAAAGGTTGTGGAGTAGTGAAGGACATGATAAATAATGAATTGTAATGAAGAAACCCATTTATTATATACTAATGAGTAGGGGCGTCGGAATAGAGTGGGGCTGCCCCCTGAACAAATATAAGGGGGGCAGTATATATTTTTCCCCCTGAAAAAATATAAGGGGTCAGTATATATATATTGCTCCCCCCCCCTATTTTTACTTATATGTTTATATTTATATATCCACATCTATATATATATATATATATATATATATATATATATATATATACATTGTATAGTTATTAAATTCACTATACAAAAAACAATGATTTTATTACTTTATTATATAGTTATTTTAAACTGGTCCGAATCTTCTTCAAAAGTGGTCTGCATTTTATTTCAAAAGTGGTCAGAGTTTATCTGGTCCGAGTTTACTGATATTCGTAAGTAGTGTTAGTCCTAATTAGTTAATCCTAATTGGTAGTGCAAAAAAATATCTAGAACCAAATCATGCCCCCCTCTATTTTGAAATCGTTAATACGCCACTATTTATAATCAACAATAAACATGTTATTTATCAATATATTTGAATATCAGCTGTCATTTAAATTATTCAAACCGGGTAGAAAATAGTAAATAATATGATTAATGTGTATAATATGCTGGAAACTGATTATTTTCACCTTAAACTCTGTTATAATATTTAATATATACATATTAATATATATAAGTGATATTAGCAGTTATAATCAACAATAAACATGTTATTTATCAATTTTTATATTCAAACCGGATAAAACCGGATCCAAACCGTATAAAACCGGGTTCTAGTATATCCCATTATTCGATTATAATTCGAATATGTTACGTACACATGAGATCGATATAGTTTTAGAATGCCCGTTTAATTTCAAGTAGAATCAATATATTATATATGTATAATAATATATTCCATAGATATGTTAAAACAAATTGATACACATATTTAATTGTTCGTTTAAATTTAATAAAAAATCAAATTTATTAACAAATATTTAATTGTTCGGTTACTATAACGGATAACATATCTATGGAATATATTATTATACATATATAATATATTGATTCTACTTGAAATTAAACGGGCATTCTAAAACTATATCGATCTCATGTGTACGTAACATATTCGAATTATAATCGAATAATATCATATAGTAAATATTTAAATTTAATAAAAAAATCAAATTTATTTTATTTTTAACAAATATTTAATTGTTCGGTTACTATAACGGATAACATATCTATGTAATATATTATTATACATATATAATATACTGGTTCTACTTGAAATTGAACGGACATTCTAAAACTATATCGATCTAATGTGTACGTAACAAATTCGAATTATTATCGAGTACTTTCTGATAGTAATAATTGTAATTTAATCAACAAAAAATGTATATATTTATATTATATATAGATACAGCCTATATATATATATATATATATATACTATTATAAAATATACTATTATATATATATATATATATATATATATATATATATTATAGTATACCCATGATATAAATACGTATATATAAATTTTCATATATGTGTGACACACACAGATAGATACACACACACTGTGTGTGTATCTATATTCTATTCATATAGATGCTACACGTTCAGAATATATTAGCATATGCAGTAGAGCATAACTAGTAAGATATTATAGAACGCCCACATTGCCTTCTCGAAATATACACCCGCCTCACGCGGCTCACTCGCGAGGCTCACGAGTGTTTACTAGTTACCGTGTGCCGCCCGACATGCTTCCCCTTTAAAATTATTATAATATTATTTAATAATTATAATAATTATTAAATAATTATTATTTAATTATTTTTCAAAACACATTATTATACTTTAATTTAAATTACATACGGTTTAAATATATTATATTTTAATTATATAAATATATATTATTATTAAATTATTAATTATATATAATTACCTTCTTGGTATTATCAAATCAGTATATTATGTATACTTATTATGTTAATTAAAAACTGAATTTAAATGTTTGAAAATATTTGGTAACATTATTCTAAAGTCTATGAACATAACTTTAATCAAAGATAATTAATATTAAAAATATACATAGACTATTAGAAATGGAGCGATGATATGCTCAATGTATATTGTCAAGACCTCCTATAACCTCGAGGTTATATAAGGTCTTGATATTGTTAACTTGCCTGAAATATTGTAACTTTAAAACCATTTTCTATCAAGTTGTAATGGGGTAGCCCTTATACCGTTATTATATTTTAGGCAAGTTGCCGGAAAGTAAGGGGGTTTCCCACTAAAAATGTAGTTAACTTAAGCCTAATAGAAATTCGTCTTAATGCTTAAAGTTAAAATATTTCCGGCAAGTTGCTGAAAATACTTGTAGTGGGATATCTCAAGACATCCTAATACCTCCGAGGTTATAGGATGTCTTGGATATCCCCTTTAGCCTATGATTAAAATCCTAGGATTCAAATAATTACAATATTATCAATGTTTTTCTCAGGTAAAAATATTCTATAGAATATTAAATTTTATTTGTTGACAATATTTTAATTTCGTATACTTAATTGAAATAATTATCTGAAAGCATGCCGATGTTTGTTATTATAAGAATGTCAGTGTTCAAGAAAGACCTCCTATAACCTCGGGTTATAGGAGGTATTGGTTCAAGGTGGCTTAATCCTATATCTAGAGGTCATATAAGTCCCTAATACGGAAACTCTAGGGTTACACTTGAATCTGGCCCGCGATAATTTTCATATTTTATATGAATTTTATAGTGATTGACTAATTTCTCAAAGATAATTAAATATTCAAATCCAAATATAAATGAAATTTTCTGTAAATATTCAAATATTATAATATTAAAAATGTAAATGAATGTAATGAGTATTCAGATATATAGAATATATACATGTATCCACTAATGTGGACATGTATATACTAATATCAAAGATTTTCCGAAGGTTGCTTCGCAAAATCTTTGCTAATATACTGTATATAGTTAATTTTACATATAGCATATTGTGATACGTATATATATATTATTTAAAATGTCTAAATAATCACATTTAATAAAATAAATACGGAAATATCGTTTAAGAATTATCTTAGAATAAATAAACATCAATTCAATACGCATATAGGCCTACACTTGAATAATAAGTAGGTATACGATAGTATATATGTTATATATAATTCATTTAACTTATATTTTACGATGATCCGTATAGATATTATTTAAATGGCAACATATTCACATTTAATCAATATATATTTATAAATACGGAGATATCGTATAAGAATAAATAAACAACTATTCAATACGTATATAAACTTTAATATTCAATATATTACCAGGGAGTTGATATTACTATGAATTATATTTATAATAATTATATAGTAGGTCATTTATTAAACTTGCCTGACAATTTATTCATTTAAATTTACAAAATATAAATTGTATAATCATAATTACACATATGGAAATATTGTTGTGAACTAGAGGCGCCATATTTATATGACTACTAGTTTATTGACGGTTGGTGACGCGCTATCATATTCGAATAAATAAATGTAATTCTATTACAAAACATAGAATTATATAATTATATATTTTACTTTTATGTTTATATTTGTAATATTTATAATATTTATAATACATAAATATATAATATATGATATATTACATTAACATATTTATTTTAATAACTTTTACTACATTTATCTTTATTTATTACATATAAATAATATAAATCAATAATTTTATAATTATTTTGTAATATATTGCAAAGATTTTATTTCGTAAAAATCTTGGAAAATCCTTGTATATTGTATATTTATTTTCATGGTTTATAATCTTTGATAATTCAAAATGGATGACAAATATAAATGAATAATTTAAATATAAATATTTGATAATATATATTAATTATATTAATTTACGATAACTAGATATAAATTATTTTAAATTAAATTATAATATTCATTATAGGAAATTATTTTAAATATTTATGTTATAAAAGTATTCCTTTATTACATTTTAATATGTTTAAATATTTTATACAAATTTAATTTGTCATTTTCAAATTGTGTTTTTAAATCTAATATTATTTATATATATGTTATTGAAGATCTATAATATAACGGGGCAACCCACAAACCATAAATCGCAGGAATGCAAAATACATATTTGAAACACATTTGATTCTTATCCTTCGGGAATAGAAACATAAATTTTATATTTATGTTTTCGGGATTTTTATCCCAACATTAATAACAATTCATAATTATTTATTTTTAATTATCTATATATTTAAGTAAATAACAAGTAGCTTTATTATTAAAATAAATTATATGTAATATTGCAAGATCTTCAATAACCTCAAGGTTATAGGAGATCTTGAGGATAATCCCTTTAGGCCTAAATGACAATATAATTAATTATATTTTCTTGAATAATGTTGTATTAAAATGTTTAATACAATAATCTATATAAAAAAAATCAATTAAAAATATTAATAATAATTGAATAAAGATAATATAATAATATCATATGCAATGAGGGGGTTGTGGGTCCACGCCACTCATAGACTTTGAGGGGGGCCCCCTCAAAGTCTGTGACGCCACTATATTACAACGATAATAGATATGAAAATATTTTACATTAATGAACTGTGTATAATGTTAATAGGTCTATCAATATAAAGAAATTGGATAAGCAATTGAATGTAGTATATGGTACTATTCGCTACGGGCGCTGCAGTCGAAACCCACTATCTGACCTACTACTTTTTATTTATAATAATATTTTTGTATACATATATATATTGATAATTACTACCAATTTTAATGTACTATCTATACTAAAAATAAAATGATATATTAAAATAAATCATATCAACATTCCTCGTAATTTTGTGTATTTAAACAATTGTATACAACCTATAGGTTTCCTACTTATATATGTATTACACTATAGTGAGTATACTCTGGTAGAGATATGATTATAAAATCTCTAGGTCTATTATACTACTGCACAGTATACGCATTATAAGATATTTTATAGTAACACAATATTTTATATGCTCATTTGGTTATATAATGCAGCTAAAAAAAACAAAATAAAACCAAACCAAAGAAATCACACAACTCCAAAATAAAAATTGAACTCTGACATTCTAATAATAATCGGCATCACGAATTGAAACTGCTGATGTTATAATAAAATTTGTATATATATTCCCTATAAACACCATCTATGTCTAAACTTATCATAAAACCCAGAAAACAGTAATAGCAAGACCTCCTATAACCTCGAGGTTATAGGAGGTATTGGTAATAGCCTCATAATAATAATATAATAGCATATCTAATAACCTCAAATGTTTAAATTATGCTATTATATTGCTATTAAAAGTTTATTAAGATATTAATATGCTGCTATTACTGTTATCTAGGAGTACATCTAAATAATCAGTTAGTATCAATATTATGTAACCCTCCACTGACATTTCTCATTACGTTACATACTCAGCATATGTCTGCGTTCATAACCATGTTCGATTACTAATTATGCATACATTAAACATTTAAAATATACCTACATTTCTCGTATAAATCATATTATTATAATAATAATGTCCTATTATTTTCTTTTTAAATTAAACTATATTGATCTCAATCGTGGGGGAGTATACATGGAGGACGACACCACCATAACATTTGAAATATTTTGTAACGAGCAGAACAAAATAAAGTGAGACCACATTGGAGGGTACGTGAATTATATATATATATATATATATATATCGTATATTTTTATAATATATATATATTATTTCATAACTTCTCGAATTTACAAATTTAAATATCATCTAACTATCATCTATTTCTCAAGCTCAATGATATGCATAGGTATACCAACTCCTTTTGGTCATACTATATCTTACATTCTATATTTTAAGAATAGAGGCAACACTTATAAATCCTAGTTTATCGTTATCATCAGATATTTTCCATTCAAATATTAAAGATATTAGAAACTCAGACCGCATATTTTATGTAAATTTCTGCAACATGTATAATACCAAGACCTCCTATAACCGAGGTTATATATAAGCTCCTATAGGAGGTCTTGATAATACCCAAAAATATGTAGAGTTTGTTATGGGTCACATTCAAATACACAGAACATAATTTGATAATAAGAATCTAAAGTAAACTACAACGAATAGAAAATTAATTTGTAATGACTTATATAATATATTTATTTTATTTTTAACTGAAAAATTTTGAAAATGTAGTTCGGTATTTACATATATGTATATATATATATATATATATATATATATATATATATACAATACTATTATTTAAAGATATAGATATATGTGCAATTTATTAATATATCTCTATAAGTACATACACCATACATATTTTACATCAATATACCATGATAATATATCATCAAATACACGTTTATTAATAATATATATATATATATATATAATGATATTTAACTTTTGGATAAGGTAATCAGTCATTACTCCGCAAGTAGTCCTATAGGACCTATAGGTTAATTTGATCTTCGTCTCATATTCAATAAAATACATTATATTCATATTTACCTATCTAATCAGTTACAAATAGTTATTAATATTATTATATTGAAAAATTCAATGTTCATTATCTACCATAACATTTTTATTAAAATATTAAAAATTCATCCCAAATTCGAAAATTTATATAATACCACTTCCAATATTACTTTTACATCAACATACTTCATTATAATGTTATTATATTGTTATACTTTTATAAATTATAAATGTATAAATTAATAAAAATGTATACTTCATAAATTAAATATCTTTATTAAAATTCTTTATAAAATGTTGCTCTTATATTGATATCATATTTATAAAGAGATAGAATAAGAGTTTGAGAGAGGATAAAAAAGAAATAAAGAGAGAGAGAGAGAGAGAGAGAGAGAGAGTGATACAATATGAGAAATAAAACAAATGGAATATATCTAAGGCATGATTTATTGAAAGACTCGGAAACTCGCGAGGTTAGTATGGCACGGGCGGGGGTTAAAAGTTGGGAACGGTAATGTGGGGATGGGGGGTGGGTTAAAAGTCTGGAACGGCAGGATAGTTGCAGCCCCAGTGCTGGACGATGGTGTGAGCGGCGCAGTGGCCGTACTGCACGCAGCGGTCGATGTCGTGCCCGCGCAAGATCTGCGACAGGAAACCTCCGACGAACGCGTCGCCGCATCCGTTCGTGTCCTTAATTAGGTCACCCGAGACCGGCTTTATTCCGTACTCTTTGACTTGCTGAGTGGCGCCTGCGGGTGATAATGGGGAGGAGTTGGTGGCTCGTAGGCGCTGAGGTTTACATTTCTAATAATACTTAGAGAACGCGCGATACAACATCGAATAGCGAAACGAATATCATTTTCTAATTATATTTTTAGAATTAAGGTAATCAAATTTTAAATATTATCTCTAAAAATTAATTAAATACGAAATTATGCATATATTATACTTTTATGTAGAATAGAACCATGACCTATTTAGCTTCAGCTCTAGGAAACCATTATAGAACTCGTAAAGAAACTTTTTAAAACGCCACTAATTATACATTTAAATATTAATATTAATTATTTAAATTAGGTATTTAATATATCTAGATTAAAGCTGAAGCTAATAGAGGCCATGATTATATACACATTATATTTTTATAATAAATATATTATTTCGATACTTCAAGAATTAGCAAATTTACATATCATTACTAATGTTCAAGCTCAACGATACGCATAGGTATATTATATCCAGTGATGGGCACGATCACGAATTTTCACGATCGCCGATCGTCGATCAATTTCGTCGATCATTTTCTAACGATCGTCGATCGTCGATCTTTTTACTCGATCATTTTTTAACGATCGTCGATCGTCGATCGTGTAATTATTTTGATCGTCGATCGCGATCTCGATCATCGATCGCTGATCGTGGATCTCGATCGTATTATTATATAAGCGTATGAATACGGGCTGCAGCATGAACCACTAATGATCCACGCATTACTAGCGAGTACTCACGCATTGACGCCGTCATATCAATATATTTATATAGGTATATATATATAATATAAATTATATATAAATATACCAATGTATCTTTTTTACTAAGTAATCGTAATATTTTACCGCGCGAGACAGTTTTTATGGAGATTTATTCCCAACACTATTTTCAATAGAATCCCGCTTATTAAAAATGGATACTAAATTAGTTTATTGTCAACCATTATTAGATGTATTAAAGGAAGGATTAAAAAGTAGGTTTAACGATTATTTTTCATTTGAGTATTCTATTAATAGTGCCATTATAGTAACAATATCTAACCCACAATTTAAGTTAAATGGTTAAGTAATTACGTAGAAGAAAAAGATATGTTGTTATCTACATTTAAGAAATATGTTAATAGACATATCCCAGATAACGAGGTTTATATAACTACACCAGAACAAAGCAAAACTAATTCAGATGAATTCTATGTTATTGATGATAATGGACCATCCACTTCTAAATCAACGGTATACCTATTTCTATAGAAATAGAAATACTTAATTATATAAATAGTAAAAATACTAATTTATATATGCTAAATAATTATCCTATTATAAAAATGTTATTTATAAAATACAATTCTTTACTCCCATCATCCGCGCCGGTGGAAAGAATGTTTAGTATTGCTACCAATATAAATAAACCGAAACGCAATAAACTAAATGATACTAAATTTACATTGTTAGTTCTATTGAAATCAAATATATTATATTAATATTATTTTATTATAAATTTGATCGTATTTCAACATTTTCATAAATAAAAGTTATTATTATATCCACTATTTTGTTGTTTCTTGATGTAAATATATATAAATTATGTTTAATTTTTTTTCACGATCGTTGATCGCGATCAGTTGCTGACGATCGTCGATCATTTTACTCGTTCATTTTCTAACGATCGTCGATCATTTTACTCAATCATTTTCAAACGATCGTCGATCGCGATCAAGATCACGATCGGGATCGACGATCGACGATCGTGATCGTGCCCATCACTGATTATATCCTACAAACAATATTGTAAGCATAAAAGCAATACTTATGTATCCTAGTTGATCGTTATCGTCTGATAGGTTCCATTCAAATATTAGAAACTCGAAACTTGACCTAGTAACGAAGGTCCTAATATTCTCGAAGCTACCCGAAGTATTCTAAAATTATAATCTTATATCAAACCTACACATTATTATTATGGGCGCTGGAACGATTTTGTATGTATACCAACCGATCAAAATAAATTTTGTGGTAAAAGTGGGGGTGGGGACCAATGCATAGAAGGTCCCCCTAGATTTTAAAGTGGGGGGATATATCCCCCTGTCCGCCCCTGTTGCAGCGCCCCTAGTTATCACCCGTACAAACACAACCCCCCCGCCGTCGACTAACCGTCAGCCACTATGGTGCTGTTGGAGCCCCGCGTGAACACCACGATACGTTTACGAGACGAGTTCTCTTTGTTCAGGTTGGCGACGCTTAGTGCCATCTATGAATGAGTGAGTGGGAGAGTCACTAACTACGATTGCGTGTACGCGTGGTACGACGATGAAATGCATAGTAACATGAACTAAATAGTAAAGAGGTAATGTGTAATGCGTAATGATAAATATAATTAAAATTATTTTAATAAATTAATATTATTTATTTATTATATAGGGGCCAGTGGTTATAAGAAAATAAATAGTTATAGTATGCTTAACCTAAGACAATATTTAACTTTAGATAGCTAAGCATCGTCCTAGAATAATTATTATTTCAGAATCACGGATTAGAATAATGATATACGCGCGTGGTGGCGCCGGTGTTACCTGTTTATGATCGGTGGTGTCGATACCGAGTCGGCTGCACAGCTCCGAGGCTTCGACGCCGTTACCGAACAGGATGTCCACGCGACCGAGAATGTCTACGGTGGCGTCCGCGGAGGTGGAGGGCGCGCTGTCACTGCCGGCGAAGAAGCGACACAACGCCGGCGAAGATAGGTTCATGGTGACGAGCTTATCGTTAGCGAGAGCGTGATCCAGTACGGCGTGTATCTGCGTTAGTGAGCGCATACTTTATGAATACGCTTATTTCACGATTGTTGAATTAAGGACGGATGGATATTCGGAAGCTGTACGGAGCTTATATTAAGAATATCCTTTAAAAAGTTAAGTTAAGGCGTAACTAGAATAATAGCAAAGATGTTTCTAAGGAAAGATATAATGCTTACACGGTGTAATACGATTTATACACAAAAATGAACAGCATGTCGTTTATAATATAAATTCGTATCAGACTATATATTTTTAAAATGTAAAATGAAATGTTTTTAATTATTATATATATGATTAAAACTAAGTGTTCATTACTAATATATAATAAAGAAATAGGATATGTTGGTTTTAAATGATATATATATATATCTATGTGGTGAGTACTAAAAACTATTTTATATTTCAATTTATTTAATAGAGCATTGAAACATTGTTGTATAGAAACCGCACCAAACCTAAATATTTTAGTGATATCGATACTACTGCTATAGCAGCGGCTGAGAGCAGGTATTAATTACGTTGCATAGATAGGCAGTGTTATATCTTTGCTTCGTAAAATCTTTGGTTATAGTTTGTATATAACCACATATTTATAAATGAATTATATTTCATGTTAAACAATACTCCGATATTTATATCGTGTGGTCGATGTTTGATAGCGTTACGTGCGTTTTATTTATATTTCTTTTATTATTGTTATAATTTTAATTATTGTTTTATATATTTATATTCTTATTTCACATTAAATCATATTTTTAACGTATGGATTTCTGTAATTAAATAATATCATCATCATCATCATTAAGTATTAGTTTAAAATTTAATATTCTTTGAATTTTATACATGTTATTAATTATATTGAATATTGTACGATAACATTTTACTTTTTATATCTTTTATTTATTAACTCTAGTTCATTTGGAATACATGAATCGTCATTACTTGATATTATTTATAAATAGGAAGTTTAGGAATGAATTTTTATAACCATCAAATATACGATTAATTTGTATTTAATTAAAACATTTATTTATATTTAAAATATGACTATATATATTAATAGGGATAATCCACATAAGGTATAACTAAAAATATAAAGGAATTGATTATAAAATAATGTTTATTATATGAAATATAATATGTTTATATAGGTATTTATAGTTTTCATTTACTTTTAATATTTTGTAATTATAATAATCTAGTTTACACTAAAAACACTAACTAAATAGTTACAATCAATATTGAGTAGACCATTGTACAGTAGAATGTATTTTTCTATCAAAATTAAGTTTAATTATTACTAATAACATGAAATTTAAATTATATTACATATATATATATATGTATCATATATTCATGATTTATTACAAATTATAATAGAAAGTATGCCTTATGAAGCTTATGAAAATAGTATATTAAGGTTGAAAATATTGATCTATAAGACTGGGATAAATTTTTAATTGACAAAAAATGGAGTCATGGTCAATCACACAATCGTGAAACACAACAAAATTTTTATAAATCTAATTAATGGAACACTTACGAAGATAAAAATTGAGAGATTAGATAATTCCCCTGACTCCCTATAGGTAGAGGGTACCGTTGCACCTGTATTAGCTACTAACTGTGCCGACGCTACCATTGTTTGTTAGCATTACATTTATCAAGTATTAGTTTATAATTTTAAATTATTTATACATTTTATTATCGTATAGAATAATGTACTATTTTACGATGATATATTACTATTTATAGGTCTTTCGTTCATTCATTCCAGTTTAGTTAGCTTTTTAGAGTTAGCTACTAATTATAAGTTTACTTAGAACGCGGATTAAATCGCCCGAAAGTCGATTGGTCCGTAAGAAAAAAGTCGATTCCTCCGATACATAATACGATTCGTTACTTTTAATCGCCTTATTCGTGGTTGATTCGACTCGGGTGAATCTACTCGCTACCAGTACTGCTAACTCTGGTGAATCTAACTTATCGTCACTCTGTCCACATTGTGAAGCGGAAGCAGAAACTCTTGAGCACTGGCTACAAGAATGCCCGGCGACGGCCGCAAAACGTACTCGTGTGTTTGGGGGGGCGGCACCCCAACTGTCAGTCGTGGTAACTTCACCCAAGGCTGTCCTAGCGTTCACACATGGGCGTTGGTCCATGTGAACGCCTGCCGCCAACAACAACAACAACAACAACAATGATGACTAACCGCTCCGGGGCACGTTTCGAAGAGGAACGCCGCCATGTAATACGCCCGGGCGTCGGCGACTATTTTCCAGTTGTCGTCGCGCGTCAGCCAATCGGTGCGCAGATATTCAGCGGCTCCGAGGTGAGCGATCAGCGACCGGTCGTCCCCGGTGATGATACTGCCGCAGACTCCGGTCGCGTGACCTTCGGCGTCGACGCAGTACTTCGCTAGGACGCCGTCGCGGTCCGCCGCACTCTTCAGGCGTCTACCTGAGGGGGGGGGGCGCCATCGGTGGTTACTTTAGTCGTTTGAGGTCGTTAAAGGTCGCTAGAGTTCGTTTAAGTGTCGGTGTCGTCTATTGCATAGATGTATGCTTTACCTACAGTGGTAAAATACATATCTATGAGTCTTTTGGCACCACTACAATATATCTAGTATGTAATATGTAGTATATATAATATATATTATATATTGTTGTTATTATTAGTTCGGTGGAGTTCTTTCATCCTATCCATAACCGTGATGACATTGTTACTTATAACCATATGGTTCTAATATTCTTTCAAAGCCGCTCTTATGTTAAGGTTTACAATTGTTATCGATAGATGATCATTTATTATAAACAATTATAAAGGTTTAGATGGGGTTTGAACCCGAATCATAATGACTTACTCTAGCCTACTGAACTACCAAGGCACTTATAATATATAGTTACATTTTGTCATTATATGTGATATTATTAAATATAAGTTTTATAATATGTACTCTATAAAAGTATATATTTATATGTATAGAAATTATTTTGTAATGGAAATAATTCCATAATATACCTGACTAGGATAACTTAATGATTATTTAATTTACGTTAATATTATTAGAGCCTCAAATATTTGATATGTATTTATTATATATACATAATTAGATTTATGATTTTAATATATCATTATATATATATAAGATAAGTAAATTAAATTTAAGAAAATTATATATATATATATAAATAAAAATATATGATATAAATATATAAATCATTAAATTAAATAGCATTATAACATATTACCTTACTTATTATTGATTCGTTACATCATTACATTATTTAATAGGAACATACATCTAACAATAGAAACTACTTAATATTATTATTATTATCGGTGATCACCATAGAAATTAGCATTGAACTCGATTCTACTGTCTGTGGTGAGAATAACCTTGTTCGTCGTCGCCCACGCATCCTATGAACGAGGTAGCGTTACGTTGCCCTAGCAACCACTGAGCCACTCGGATAGTATTCTGCGTAGCCCCGCCCGCCCCGTACACAGGGTGTCTGAACTCCTGGGTAGTAACGCGCGGGTAGAATTATATCACGGCGCTGATGTTAATGTTTTAGGGTTAGTCTAGGACAGTCCTTAGATATCGACGTAATGTTGAATATTGTCCTAGGACAGTCTTTAGCTATCGACGTAATGTTAAATATTGTCCTAGGACAGTCCTTAGCTATCGACAGATTATTAAATATTGTCCCAAGACAGTCCTTAGCTATCCACATAATGTTAAATATTGTCACAAGACAGTCCTTAGCTATCGAAGTAATGTTAAATATTGTCCTAAGACAATCCTTAGCTATCGACGTATTATTAAATATTGTCCCAGGATAATCCTGTGATGATTTATTTTCACAGAATAACTGTCTCCTAGGGGCTCCGTACAAATTAAGTAACCATTAATAGGGTTATCATCTAATTGAAACGATGTTTTTATGATGAAGTATATCTAATTTTGTTTATCGAATGATTCAACCTCAAAGTGACATTTATTTCTAATTAAATAGGTATTGATAATCGTTAAGGGAAGGCATGGATTTGTTTCAAGTACTCGAAATTCAGTTATATGGAGTTTTAAAATTTGTAAGTCGAATATGTACTTTAAGCTGAGATATTGAAGTATTTTGAGTAAATAGTTGAATAGATCGTAGAGTAATGACTGAGTTGCAAGGAGTAGATAGTGCTGAGAGAATGGAGTTTGATAGTTGGAAGTCCACAAGAGCAGTGGTGTGATGACTGAACGATAAATTCAGTGATATCATATTTAATTTATATGTATTATAGGAAGTTGACCAAACATTGTTTAACCTACAATGCTAGTAGTCATTTGATATATAAGTTGGATTATTATACTAGTCGATGTTAGAATTTGACAAATGACGAATTTGAAGGAATTGTATAATAATTAAAAGTATATTTTACATTAGATGGGGTTAGGTTGGTTTTATTGCATGGAAAAGAACTATGCAACGAGTTTACTCAGTGACAAATCGGTCAGCGCGAATGAATAAATATTGATATACTAAGTTATCGTGGATGGTTTGAATTTTAGAAAAGAAATTAGAGCACTGACTGGGTGTATTAAAGAAAATAATAACCGTTGAGTCGATGATACTATAAGATAGGAGAGTAGACGTGTATACTGGTACAAGTGGGTTGCAAGTAGGGGCGCTGCAACGATTTTGTATGTAGGGGGGACCAACCAATCAAAATAAATTCTATGGTAAAAGTAGGTGGGACCAATACATAGGAGGTCCCCTTAGATTTTTAAGTGGGGGGATATATCCCCCTGTCTGCCACTGTTGCAGCGATCCTAGTTGCAAGTGAGTGTTAGGGCGGATTTAGGTGTTATATAACTACAGAACATGTGGTTTGACATATGTATAGATGTAAGCAGTACGTGCTGGTGACATTCAACAATTACATTTTATCATTTAATTATCATTTTATCATATCATAATCAGTATTAATGTACCTATATATTACAAAATATACACAACATAATGTAAATTAGTAGTATTGATAATAACACATAAATGGGTAATCAATATTTATTATATGATCAATATTAAGAAATTGTTAATAACACAATGAATCTTCTGTTCAGTGTATATCAATGAAATCTAGAATTATATTGTTATTGACATAGTTAACTGGTTAATAAATCTATTGAAATCTAAAAATTAATATTTTGAACAAAATGATATGATCATAAAGTAATAAACACTCATACTATCATTATGGCTACAAAAGAGAAAGTTCAATGTAATATAATACAATACTGATGATATAATGATACTTATGATGCAATGAGACTGATGAATCATCAGTGATGATGCAATATTGAATATCTAATGATACTGATAATGCAATGATACTGGTGATGCAATAATACTGATTATGTAATTTAACATAGTAATGATGCTACTGATAATACAACGAATATATTCAATGTTTGTGTACATCGATATGCCTACAAACTGTATTACATTCATGTAATAAATAGTTTCATTGTATGCAATCGATAAGTCATAATGGGACACAAATGTACACATTGATCCAATTATATTATTTATCTAAATTTATAATTAGTTTTATAACAAAAATTGATTTGTTATTTTAAATAATTAATTAATTATTTAATTAATATTATTTATTAATTATTTAGATTAGAATAATGATAAATATTATATAAGTTATTAAATATGAAAATTTATATATAATAATAAAATATATATAAACATTAATAATTAATATATACTAGAATAAAAAAATTCTTATTTCCAATAATTATGTGTATATTATTTTTTTAATTCATCGAAATTGTCTAATTAAAATAATTATACTATAAATAGATATTTATCATATATAGTATATATTATATACTGAGAAACATTATTATTATTAATATACATAATAAACATATACAACATTAAAATAAATACACAAATAATCATTTATATTAATATTAATATTATCACCATATTTTATTTTTGTATTCATAGAACAAGATCAAGTTTATATTAAACAAATTATTAATAATATAACTTGATGTAATAAAGTTTATTAAACATTGAAATGTATGTATGAAGGTTATGCATTGTATGCAATATTTGAGTATATAAATATAAATTGTTCAATGGACATACGATATACAGTGTAAGTATATAAATCTGTATTAACATAACGTGCATAAATCATGTAGTAGGTTTCTACATGTTTCTTAGTTAACTTCTAGTAACCAGTACCTTCGTTAAGGATTTGAAAGTGGGTAGGCGAATTCCAAGAATAAGTATGTAAAAAGTATATATGAAAAACTACCTAATAAATTACATCTCCTACTAATGTATACTAAATATAGGAATATGAAATAATTTATTAAAAATAAATCTGATTGTGTGTGTGTGTGTGTGTGTGCAAACATTCAAAGTGGGGGGGATACAAATAATTGCGAGGGGCATATGCCTACAAAAACCCGTTAGAAAAGGTATCGCTATCAACCTTTTGCATATCTTCGAAGAGGTTGACCCTATGAAGCTCTGACCGGGCTATAATGGCGTTGTTCGCCTGTAGCCCGTACCGGTCAAGGAACTCGCTGTCCGCGCACACCGTGATGTCCAGTAGAGGGTTGCCGAGGCCGAGAAGCTGCGAGTGGTGAGTCATAGTTGTGCTGAACTGTCTACATTCCTGTGTTGGTGTGCGTAGTGGGTGTGGGTGTGGGTGTGCGTGGGTGTATGTGTGTGTGGGTATGTGTGGGTGTGCGACGCACACTGTGCGTGGGTGTGGGTGGTTGTGTGTGGGTATGTGTATGTGTATGTTTGTATGGTTGTGTATGTGTGTGGGTATGTATGTGTGTGTGTGAATTTGTATGTGGTTGTATGTGTGTGTGTGTGTATGGGTGTATGACATACAATGTGTGTGTATGTGTGTATGTATGGGTGTATGTTTGTAAGTATGTGTGTGTGTGTAGGGAATGAGTAGTATAATTTATTTATTTACTAAAATCCAATTTTAAATAAATTGTTCATAAGTGAGATATAGGTAATAGCAGGGAGTCCCTGGTAATAACTCCCTGGTAATAACCTAATCATAATAATAAAGATATGTGACATCCCTAATACAAAATAAAATTCTATAATACAAATAAATAGTTTGTAAATGATTGTATTAAAGCTCAGTTAATAAGTTAGTTAGTTAGTTAGTTATGTCAAGTATCTATGTAGTTTGTTTATAACTTTTTTAACAGTTGTTCATTAGTTATAGACTTGGGCACTGTATCCCAATGAGATGAGTGGTTAGTCGAGTGATTGTGTTTAAAAGAGTATCATGTCATGACCTCAGGTTATTTCTAACTTGAAATTCAAATGATTCTTTAATGTACATACGGAGTTTAGTATGTATAGCAGTGTGTATATTACTTAGAGTTCTGTAAATGGATATGTGTGGTAAGGTATTTTAGTTTTTTCCGATAGTATGTGTAACACAATGTTGCTTAACAATAAGTCTGCAGGTGTGGTTTATAATGTTATTGTATATTCATGTAGTTTAGGTATACCAGTAGATAGTGTGGCGTTACAGTAATCAAGTTTAATCGAATGTTATTATTTTGAGAGATGTTCGGTTCAGAAGGTGCTTTATTTTTACGTTAATTGATATTTATTGTTACATGTTACAAACGCATTGTTTTATTATTGATGACATTTGATTATGTAACTTTTTATCACACCGTTATAGCGTTGTTACATCATTTTTTATTTCTATTTCCGTATTTTCTATTTTTATATGAGTGTTAATGTGTTTATGTAAGTGTATGTATGTATGTGTGTGTATGTGTGTGTGTATCTGTATGTGTATATGTATTTATGGGTTGATATTATCCTATATATATATATATATATATATATGTGTGTAATAAGTTTTTAAAGTAATATATTACTAGAGTACAGTATAATATAGAATATACTAATGTACACATGTATATAATAATTGTATATTATGTTGATGATCGTATATACTTATATTATAACATAACAGATGTACTTTGCCCTATATGTCTGTTATTTTACACATAAATTATAATGTGTCTAACCTATATGATTTATTAATTTATTATTTAAGAGATTATTATTAATAGATTAATTATTAATTAAGATGACATTATAATAAACACACAGTTATATATATATATATATATATATATATATATATATATATATATATATATATATACACACCTAATGGGTATTACCTATAGGTATGTATTAATACATTACACAGTTATGTGATGTATTATATAATATACACACATTATTATATGACCTTTAGACAATTAATATATTCAAAAACTCATGTACACAATATTATTGTGTATTCTTATAAATAGATGTTATAAATCATTATGTTATTTCAATATATGTTTTGCACAATTAGTTATTTAAGTAATTTATTAATAGGTATATATTAATATAGGAATATAAGGATATAATATACCCATATATTATATATATATATATATATATATATATATATATATATATATATATATATATATATATATATATTACTTATATGAAGGACATAGATAATGGACAACATCGTTTTAATGGTATAATATAATATCAACAATAGTATTAGCAACATACCCTAGATAAATTCACGGTATCATTTGCGAATAACAGGGATCTGCGTATTAGCTTGAGTCGATGATTCATATTGGGGAGGTAAGTAAACAAAGTAAAGTGGGCGTATCAGTAATAGATATATAACAAAATGGGCGTTACATCGATGAATGTAGCATATCGCTGATAAGAACTGCAATCGAGATATATTCTATTTATATGATACGCATATTTGGGATAAACAAAATAGTTCTAGTAAATGTGTTGTGTGATTGTTTTTCTGTTGTTATGACCACCCGTACGACGACCGCCTCGAGAACGCACGCAATAGTAAGTTGTCAGGTTATTATAGTAACTATGGTAACTATAAAACTAATACCAATGACAATGTCCTTGTTAATACAGTGAGTGGCTTATTATTGTATTTTGTCGTGAGAATTGCACAAGTGGATTACTAATGTGAACAGACGCTTAATAAGCTTAATAAGAGGCGCTTATCCATTAGGGATTACATAGACATTATAATTAGGCCTAATTACACACAAGTATAGGGTATATTCGCTTTTCATACATAGATTTAGAGTAGGATTAGAGTAGATTTTAGTAGCCTACCTATGGTACGTACTCTAAATCTATGTGTTCATATGATATAGACATCCTAGGCAGGGAAAGACACTGGATAGACATTATAGTGGGAGAGAATTACATGATTATACGAGATTAGTTTTAATAATAGAAATCTGTGATCCATATTATATGGACCATAGGTATATATATATATATATATATATATATATATATATATATATATATATATTTTGTAAATGTATTCGTTGTAATATATAATTATTATTATATAATATATATTATTAGAATACCAACATATTATATAATAACAGCATAATATACTTTTAAAATTAATAGCAGCATAATAATAGCATAATAGATATTAAATAGCAACATAACATCAGCATAATATCAAAGGGAATTGATAATAGTATGACAAATTGATAGCAGCATAATATATATTTAATGGCAACATAAATATATATATATATGTGTGTTGTGTACACGTATATGTTGTAATATATAATTATTATTAGGATATACCTATATAATATATATATTATTAGATAATATATATTATCTAATATATATTATTAGAACAGAAACATAATAGCAGCATAATATACTTTTAAAAATAATAGCAGCATAATAATAGCTTAATAGCTTAATAGCTTAATAGATATTAAATAGCAACTTAACAGCAGCATAATAGCATGACAAATTGATAGCAGCATAATAGACATTTAATGGCAACATAATAGCAGCATAATAGCACACTGTAAACATTTGAGGCTATTAAATATGTTGTTATGCTGCTTTTATGAGGATATTACTGTTTGCTGGGTATATATATATACAGTCAACTCCCGATAAGTCGTACTCGCAATGGACCGGGAAAAGTGTCCGACTTAGCGAGATGTCCGACTTATCCGAGATTCAGAATACCATGCAAATAAGACATGAGATGCGTAGCGTGAGTTAAAAGGGTTAACAAAATGTGAAAATATGCAACAATCAACAACATAAAATATTGTATTAAATAATATTACTTACTAAAATTATAATATTCATTATTTAAAGTAAATATTTCTGACAATTTATAAAAAGTCCGACTTATCCAGTAGAAAAATCATAAAAATGACAATAATATGTGTCCGACTTATAGAAAAGTCCGACTTATCCAATTCAACTTATCCGACTTATCCGCTTAATTTAACATGGAACTAGATAAAATCCAACCAAACCACCTAAATGTGTCCGACTTATCGAGAATTCAGACTTATCCGTAGTCCGACTTACCGAGAGTTGACTGTATTAGTATTTTATTTTCTTGAGTAAATAAAGCTAATTTTGCACTAGTTTGAGCACTTTCTTATGACACCTTTCTCTCTAATCGGAATTAATAGAAATTTGGTCCATTATTTAGGATATCATGAATGGTTTTATATCTAAATAATGTTTAGAGAAGAGGTGACGATTACGATTGAAACACATTATAATATCTCATATATATAATATCCTTTCCATATAGATATATCTCTACATTTAATTTCTAAAGAAGATTGTTTTTGTTCATAGTTTATTTATAACCTAAAACAATATTCAAGGAATTTATATTAACAGATAGGTAGGATATATATATATATATATATATATATATAACATATGTTATAATATATATATAACCTATATTATATAATAATCATTTTATTACGTATCTTATATCAAACGCATATGAAAAAGTATCTGAACTCTAGTAACAAGTAAAAACTAGTGATGTAAATGATGCCGAGTTTTTGATGCCGAGCTTTTGATGCTGAGCCGAGAATTTTGGTTTTTGATGCCGAGCCGAGACTTTAATTTTAGGTAAAAAAACGAGCCCGAATCGAACCGAAACTCTAGCCAAACGAGCCCTAACCAAGCCGAGACTCTAGTTAAATGAGCCCGAGCCGAGATGAGATTCATATAAAACATAATCGAATCGAAATGATGATTTTTTGAAGTTACATTTAAAAAATATTATATACAGATTATATATGTCCTATCCATATAAATAAGCTTAAATGATGCCTTTAATAATCATGAGCTAATAGCAATGCATTTTATAGAGTCTGAGACTACATCGACGTTGTAGGTAACCCATTCTGAGACTTAAACTATGCTTTTGACATTGAGACTGCATCGATGCTTTAGGTATTAAGACTGATACAATAGTCTCAGTGTATACATCTTAATGTATAGGTATTGACTACATCGATGCTTTAGGTAACTGAGACTGAGACTGAATCGATGTTTTAGGTAACCGAGACTGACCAGTCTCGAGACTGCATCGATGATTTGGGTAACCGAGACTGCGACTGAATCGATGCTTTAGATTTGAGCATCATTTACATCACTAGTAATAACCTATATTTAGCAACAATCTAATATTGATTGTTACGAAAACATTACATGTTTTATATAATTTAGAAACGCGTATACTTTAAGTGCTATATTAAATTCAAAATTCAAAATTAGTTATAGACCGATTTAAAGTGTTTTCTTTAGCAGAATATTCAATATTCCACTGATATATCGTGTAAACTCAAAACTCGCATAAAAACCTTAAATTTAATAAATTAGAATAATTATAGTTAGAATAACTCTTCTAATGGGGGTGTCTCGTAATATGATATGTCGAGGTCTAAAGGGGGTATCGATACCAATACCAGTATTTCCGGAAATAGTGGCCAGCATGCTAAAGAATCTTTCTGCACGAATTGCAATTCTTTTTAGAAAGCGATTTCTAGAAAGTCGACTTCCTACGATCGTAGTGGGATACCCCCTTAGAAGTTACTATATTTCCAATTACTATATACGGAAAGTTGCCGTAAAGTACTTTACGTAAAGGGGTAGGATACCCCACTACAACTTGCTAGAAAATCACTGTTGAGCAAGAATTTTCAGAAATACTGGTATTTATATATATATATACATGTATATATAGGGGAAAGTAACCGAATACGGACAGTGCCCGAATACGGACACTCTCGGTATCTTAGAAACCATAAATCCTACAAAAAAATGTTTAATGAATAAAATATTCATAATCATATAAATAGTCTAAAAAGGTATTTTTTATTTTTTTATTATTCAAAATATTGCTGATATATCCAATAAACTGATTTTTTTATTACGATTTTAAATTTATCAAAAAAAAATTCAACTTAAAACCTTCTCAAGTATATATAAATGTATTAATATAAAATACAACAATATATTATTAAAAACTAAAGCATTCTAAAAATTGTATTTTTAATTTCTATATTTTTTATCAAATATTCATTAAGTTATAAGCATATATCTAGATGTCATATACGTTCCTAATACGGACACTCTAAATGTCTTAATACGGACACCCTATAACCAATCAACGCACAGCGTATGGACTATTCTGATTTTCATAAAAATCTCGTGCGTTATAATATTAATACTATTAATAAAACTAATTCTAAAAAAAATTATTATTTAGACACTTAAATTGTATTATTAATTATAAAATAATAAAAATAAATAAAATATTAACTAATTAAATTACAATATATTTTTCATAAAATTAATTATAAATAACGTAATTGTAATTTGTCTGATTATTTCATCAATAATATATAGTTTATCTAGTGGTATATAGGGTGTCCGTATTATAACATAGGGTGTCCGTATTCGGACATGGGTACCGAATACGGACACCCCAGTTATCGATGGAATTAAAAGATTAAATAAAATTTTAAAATTACAATAATATCTATAATAATATAATATGAATATATTGTAATTTTTGAATAAAAATAATGAGTCGTAAAAAGTTAAGTCCATTTATTGTTAAAGTGTCCGTATTAGGTTACTTTCCCCTATATACCTTTACTTACGGCAATATTCATAAATCCATAATATCCTCACAACTACTAGTATAGAATTTGTGTAGTAAATATAAATAGGTATTTATTGTATATTGATGTTTATTTGGGTTAATAAATATTATTTAAGTTTTTCCATGATTCAATTTTAGTGAATTTGAGTTAAACCAATAATAATATATTTTAAACAGCTTAGGTTATCAGAAAAAGAGTGACATCTAATTTTAGGGTGATATTTAAATAATTTAAAAATAGGAGAAATATATATATATATATATTAAATAATAGTGGTCTAAGAACGGATCACCTATGTACACTATTTGCAATGAGGCAAAGTTTTGATGTTGAGCTACCAACTTTAACATTAAAACATCGATATTTTATATACGATATAAACTTCTCTAGGGCAGCTCCGGATATACCAATTTCTATTAATCTTGAAAATAGGATCGTATAATTAAGTGTGTCAAATTCTGCAGACTATAGTCGTTATAACCAACAACATGAGGAGTGTACATTTCCTAGACGATAAAATATCATTATTGATCTTACAAATAGCTGTTTCAGTACTTAAACCTAGCATATATGCACTGATGGGGATGACAAATGTTATTATTTAACAAGCATATTCTTGAGTATTCTCCAATATTGAGTTATTTGTGGAATGATAATACGTTCGTTAATTTTTGAAAATATTGTAAATTGTGATATAGGTCATTATATTGACCTATATCACAATATAGTTATTTACTATAGTTATTTACATCTTGAAAGTCTCCTTTTGCATCTTTAATAATTGGAGAGATTGAAGCAGTTTTCATTGAATCAGGTAGTATATAATCGTTGAAACTCTGGTTTATGAATTCGTGTATATGCGGCTCAAATACATATGCTAATTTGTGGAGAAGAGCCAGAGGTAAAGGTTCATTGACATATATAGGTATTATCATTTCAGAAGATGGAGTTGTAAATCTATCGAAAATTGGAGAGGAAGTACATGACATAAAACATTAACTGATAGAGAGTTAATTATTGTTGATTTTTGTTTCAAAATATTTAGCGAGTTGATAAGTACATGTACCTATATACATATATATCATATGATCATCTAGGTTTGGAGGCAATCGAATTTGATTCCTACCTAATAGTTCGTTTGATATTTTGAATAATATATTGTGATCGTATTTAGATTAAACTATAAGATTTATGTTAAAATCAGACTTAGTGAACTAAAACCATGGTTTTGATTAAGACATTATGTTCACGCCGAATATTAACAAATCCAATTGCATTTTCATAAATAACGGAAAATTCGTTCTCTTTATCTAAGTATACTTAAGATTATAATCTATTATTATTGTCAAGTTATGTAGTATACCATTTGTTATTTAATCGATAAGTTATTGTTATAATTTTTAGAGAAGCATTTTTATTCAAAGACTATTTTTAGAAAACTATTTAGGCTATCGATAATTATCAAGCATTAATGCTCTATTGGGTACAGTTTATAACCATATTCAAAGAAAAATCTCGAGAAAAGGTGTAGGTCCTATATGTCAATGTTTGATATATTTCTATGTTGTATAGTTTTAATTGATACTTTTGGTTTAGTAATTACATTAAAAGTTAACTTTTATGAAAAGTGTTATTGTATTAAATGTTAGCGTAGTGATAGGATAACATAATTGAACAATTATAATTGCTGGTTAGTGTTGATTCTTCGCGAGTTATTATTAAGTCAAGAATATTACCGTGAATATGAATAGGAAAATATATGTGTTCCAACAGCATATTATCAATACCTCCTATAACCTTAACGGTTATATGAGGTCTTGATATTATTCTTAAAGAATTTTGAGAATATTATTGCACCACGTGTCTCAGTTTTATTAACATGTATATCCAAGACCTCCTATAACCTCGGTTATAGGAGGTCTTGGTATATCCGATGTATACTAAAGTCACATAAATGATTGTGTTATAATTGTGACATAAGTTAGGTCACATAACACATTCATTTAGGTGAATTTAATATGCATATTAATACAACTAAGTCACCTAACTTATGTGTGATAAGAGGTAGGCATTGCATGTACTGAAATCATATATGATAACTTTCCTTAATTAAAGAAGACAAAAGAATATAAATTCCTAAATATTTAAATGATGAATCAGTAAGACTTAATTAACTTTTTAAGTATGCAAATACCATAACTTTACTTTATTATGTAGTATTCATTTGATGGATTATTTATAGATAATTCATTAAATTATTATTTAATTTTTCGCTACACATTATTTCCGATACTGTGGTATACTACAGGCCCGTAGCCAGAAATTTATACCAGGGGGGGCAAGGCCCCACACAATTTTAAAACTAAAATGTAATGAATATAAACCAGTATACTAGTAATACCCATCAAACAGTAAGAGCAGCATAATAGCAGAATAACAGCAAATGCTAGAGCCTCAAATGTTTACATTGTGCTATTATGCTGCTATTAAATGTCTATTATGCTGCTATTATGCTGCTATTAATTTTAAATGTCTATTATGCTGCTATTATGCTGCTATTGTTATAATAAAATAAAATAAATCAGTAGGATCAGGTTAACAGGTAACGTAAACAATAATAACATTAGTAGATAAGTCTACTGAATAAAATCGAGTGAATTAAACATTTAGTCATGGCAAAGTTTTTAGTTCACTCAACCCGTTCATCTTCCCGTCTTGTAACACACGGTGTTCCCCAAGGGTCAGTCCTTGGACCAATACTCTTTAACATTTACATAATTCCCCTTCTCCACCTTATATCGAATTCTCCAGTTAGCTTCCATACATATGCAGACGACATACAACTTTATGTAAAATGTACAGAAAACGTTAATTTTGCACCCGACATCCTTTCCTCTACTATTACCACCATTCATAACTGGCTCACAATAAACTCCCTCGTCTTTAACCCAATTAAAACCGAGGCTATATTCCTTCACCTTCCACTCCGAAGTAAAACGTTACCAACTCCCCCTCCAATTAACATTAATGGACAACTCATCATGTACTCAACCCATGTCAAAAAGCTTGGTGTTATATTTGACAATACTTTTAATTTTTACAGACAACTGTCCCACATAACAAAACTATTAAACTATCAACTACATTCACTACGCCTTATTCGTCATTCAATATCAATATCCACTGCTACTATTATAGCTTCTGCTTACATCCTACCTATACTCGACTACTGCAATTTTATCCTTTATAATACCCCCTCATCGTATATTACTAAACTACAAATTCTTCAAAATTCTATAGCTAGGTGTATATTCAACATACCAAAATACTCCCACACTCATATATCTCCATTCTTAGTTAAACTCCACTGGCTACCTGTACGCCATAGAATCCTATATAAAACTCTACTACTGGCTCATAAAGCAATCCACCATGACTCTCCTGACTACCTAGCATCCCTACTCAAACTTAAATTACCAACTAGTACCACTACACGCTCCACCAATACGTTTCTACTTCAACTTCCTCCTAAACACAAATTACATTCAACCAACACTAGAGCATGGGCAATATCCGTCCCATACTCGTGGAACACTCTCCCCACATCCATCCGTACTACACCATCAACTCCCAACTTCAAGAAACTACTGAAAACCTACCTATTTAATATGAAACATTAACTTAAAATATATATGGACGGCCGATTGCTTTATAAGCACAGTTTGCAGTCCGAAAACCGAAAAATGTAAAAATGTATGTATGTAAAGGTAAGCTTATAAGAGATTTTCTAATATTATATAGAAAATAGTTATCAGTGCATATCATATTATTAATGTGTGGAGATTAGTCTAGTTGAGAGGTATAGTGAAACAACTTATAGATTGAGAAGTTGGAAGAGATAATATAAAAAGATGAATGATTGATAGAGGATAATTCTCCACAGTTAACTGTGTCTTGAGAATATGATAGTAGGTTTATACTATTAGTTTTAGTCATATTTAAAGAAATGGAGTTATAAGAGAACCAATAAGTAAGATCAGTAATACAATTAAACATAGATATTTGAATCAGGCCAGAATCACTAGAACTAGAAAATGGATATATCTGAAGATCATCGGCATAAATATGATAGTTAATATTATGATATTTGTTGAAAATTGATTTTATAGGAAGAATATAAATAATGAACAAAATAGGACCAAGAACAGAGCATCGTGGAACATCATGTATGTTAAAATAAGAATGAGACAACGAGAAGTTAATATTCACCGAATATGTTCTAGATGAAACAATATACATAAACCAACTGTGGACTTGACAGTGTATTCCAATTTAATTAAGTCCAATAGAAAGAATATTGTGTTCGAGAGTATCAAAAGCACTAGATTACTATAGTAATACGATATAGCATAGGGCTTTATTATCAAGATATATCATTATGATTAATCTATGAGAATATCATTAATGATTAAAGTAAGATACGCACTTTTATATTTATCAACAATAGCATTATATTATATTAGCACATACTGTAATTAATAAGTTGAGTGGACACAACTCGTTATGAGATCTTAGTTATGGATGATAACTGGGATATTTGACGATAACTTGATACATTAGATTGGTCAAGAGTTGTTTTTTTTTAAATCGGAATAATCTATGAATATTTCATTGAGCGTGGAACAATATATTATATAATAGATATATGAATGATTTACGCGATAAGTCCAATAAAATATGGTGATAATTAAAGAAGTAGATTGAGTGGAATAGGATCAAGGGGGATTTCAAGGATGTCATCAAAGAGAGTGCAATGTCATGTGTGGGAAGCGAAACAGATGAACAGTGATTATGAGTGGATATTAAATTGAGATTGAGTCGTGCCGAGTTGATGTTTGGAAGTATATTGATAATTCTAAAAACTTTTTGTTGGAAGAAATTGGCAAACAATGAACAAATAACTAAATCAGGTTGGTCCGGAAGATGCTTGGTCTGGGTTTTATCTACTAAGGTGAAAGATAATTTATAATCTTGTTTAGAAGATATTACATAAATACCGAGCATATCAGTAAAGTATGACGATTTGGTAGAGAGAAGTTTTTTCTTGTAAAGCGATCAAAAACTTTAAAGGAAATAAGATCAGATTCAAATTTAGAGGATGCATATTTACGTTGTAGTCTACGAAGTATTTGCCTTAGTTTAATAAGTTCAGTATTAAAACAGGAAAACTTAGAATAAGTTCGGTTGATAAGAGTAATGGAGGGTACAACAATATCGAGCGAATGAGATAATGCCAAATTAAAATAATCAAAAAGTGTTGATAAATCAGAAGATATACTGTTGTTAAGTTGATGGAATACAGAGTTAACACACATTGGTTTATCAATAGGGGAGATTTTCCGAAACTATCTAGAAAGTCGATTAATTTGTGTCTCCGGCAAGTTCAAATCAAGTAATATGACAAAGTGATCAGATATTAGATAACTTTAAGTTGGATATGAAATTAATTTAGAATCAGCTAGATATAAAAAAAATCAATATTATTACTATTAGTGTTAGTATTAAAGAAAACATGTTGCGTTAGGGAATAATCAAATATAAGTTTATTCAGAGATAAGGAAGCATGATTTTCATTATTAATTTGAATATTAAAATCACCAAGAATAACCGTGTTAACTAATGTGAAATATTCTAAAATAGAAGAGAGGTCCGCTAAGAAACTCCATAGGCTATATGGTGGAAGGTAAATAAGTATAATTATAATGGTGAATAATGAAGGAAACTGAATATTACAGATCATAATTCCATGTGAAGATAAACATGGGGTGGATGACGAAATAATATTAAGTTCCGATGAGAATAACAGAGTCAAGCAACATGACGATGTGATGTATACCTATTAGTAAGCAATACTTAAAAACAATCAGAGGTCAGTTGGGAAGCTAGAGCAGAATCATCAGTAGTTAACCAAGTCTCAGTAATACTCAATACAACTTTTGCATTATTTTGTATATATATATATATATATATATATATATATATAATATTATAATATATATTATCGGTAAATATTTTTATTTTATTTCCAAAATTGCTCTACAACTTGTACATTTAGGACAAATATTTCCGAGATCAGATGAAATTAAATTATTAAAATTTATTTTTAATATTTACCATAATTTTAGAAAATATGTTATCAAACTATAAATACTGAATTGGATCCTAGCTATAATTGATATAACTATCATACATACATTCTAATAAATAAATATAATTTAAATAAAATTATAAAATAAAAATATAAATATAATTGAATATCTAGTAAATACTATATGAAAAAAACTTAATATGAAACAAGTTTTAGGGGCCTATATAATCTCTGGGGGGGCCTAGCCGATCTCAGGGGGGGCCTTGCCCCCGCAGGCCCCCCCCCCCGTGGCTACGGGCCTGGTGGTATACTATATGTAGTACCTATATACAGTCAACTCTCGGTACGTCGACTACGGATAAGACGGACTTCTCGATAAGTCGGACACATTTAGTTGGTTTGGTTGTATTTGTATCTAGTTACAAGTTAAATTAATCGAGTAAGTCGGATAAGTTAGATTGGATAAGTCTGACACATATTGTTGTCATTTTTATGATTTTTCTACTGGATAAGTCGAATTTTTATAAATTGTCAGAAATGTTTACTTTAAATAATGAATATTATAATTTTAGAAAGTAATATAATTGAATACAACATTTTATGTTGCTGAGTGTTGCATAATTCCATATTTCGGAAACCAATTAACTCGCGCTGCACATTTTATGTATTATTTGCATGCTATTCTTAATCTCGGATAAGTCGGACATCTCGTTAATCGGACACTTTTCCAGGTCCCTTGCGATTCCGACTTATCGGGAGTTGACTGTATATATGTACACACGTGTATGAATGTTTTTGTTATAACATATTTTTGAAAATGTTTTAATAAAGTTGTCTTAAGAAATATACCTATAATATTACTTATGGAGGTAAACATTTTCAAAAATAGTTTATAACACACACACATACACAAACACACACATATATATATATATATATATATATATATATATATATATATATATATATATATATATATATATATATATATATATATATATATATGGTATACCATAGTATCGGAATTAATGTGTAGGGAAAAATTAAATAATAATGTAATGAATTATCTATAAAAGATCCATATAATTATTATATTCTAGTAGGCTATAAATATAGTTATATAAGGTTATACGATTAGCTATAGCTATACATATGGTTAAATACACTTAAAATAGGTCTACAATTGGCATGTAATATAGATTATTTAATAGAAGCCTCATAGTTATTATGATAATATATATATTTAACATATTTTAGTTTAATTATTAGTTAATACCTAGTTAATCATGTAAAGGATATGTCCTTGGTATCCTATAAATCCAGGGATATATCCTTGATAAAACTAGGTAAATATATGTTTGTAAGTGGTGCATATGACATTTTATTCCATTTACATTTTATTCAATTGATAATAATATCAAATATTTGGAAATATTCTAATTCAATAATAATTAATTATTGATTAATTAATTAAATAGAAATTAATTATTAATAATGACCTATGACATTTTTCTAAATTCGCTATCTTTGTATGACCCTTTTTGACCTTATAAATTATGTCAATCGTGATGTCAATAATAATATAATATTCATGTAAATTACTTATTTATATAGTTTTAACAGTTATCTATTGATATTTTAATTTTTATTCCAGATCTTGAATAACTGCGATATAGTATTTGATATATACCTAGTATTATATTTAAATTTTACATAAATATACGTATTTATATTCACATAAATGTATAAATTATCATATGATTTAAATAAATAATCTAGTGATTATATACCCCTTTACGAAATAGTATAGTTTATATTCATCTGTACGATTTGTTAGCTAACAATAACGTAAGATATCATAGGTATAGCTTGTACGATGGCTAACATAAGTGTTACTAGTAAACTAGTGGTTCCGCTGGCCATATGGGGACAGCAACCTCCCACTCATTGTATTTCTTGTTTGGAAATGTCACCGGATCAAAGCGTTCTCGCTACGGGAAGCAACGACGGCCAGATATGTCTGTGGTACGTCGATACCGATATGACTGTTAGTATTACGTTACGATACTTATAATATAATCGTAGTTTGATAGATATGTGTGTTTTGTATCGAATACTATATGAAATAGTGTAGGGAAATATATAAGATATATATTTCTTATTATATTCTAGTAGGCTAATGAAAGGGGATTATAGTCCTATAGTATTATAGTACTGATATGTATTATAATCTTTAACAGTAAACTAATTACAGAATTATTCTGAGAATATATAAATTTGTATATATATATATATATATAATATATATATATATTATATATTGTTTTTATTATATCCTTGGTTACTATAAATTAGATATTTCACATGATATTAATAAATAAATACAGTTATAACATAATGTATACAATTTAAAATAGTGTACATTATTATAATTATGATGATAATACTATGGTATCATACACGATGTAATACTTGATATGTTTCTTTATTTGTATACTAGTACTTTATTCATAGTAGAAATATCAATATAGAATTGACTAAATATGTGATTCATTTTAAATATATTATTTCTCAGTAGATATAACATAAATTAAATGATCTATTTATAAATAAATACCTGAATATATATATATATATATTACAAATTATTCCATAAACAATATTAATTTGTTACTATTTAATATAGTTGTATAATGATCTGTAATGGAATAAATTATTTTTCAAATACGAATATTTTGTCACAAAAAAGGATGACAATTTTTGAAAGATTGAATTCAGTATTATTAGCTAAGTAATTTGGGAAGAGTTTAATAAATTACATTATTTATAGTAATACAATTTTTATTAACGGGTATAGTTAGATGCACTTTTGTAAGGATTGTTCTAAGGAATGATATGACACTGATGTGAAATCGTGTAATTAAATGTTGTACACAAATCATGAACAATCTCACGTACATATGTTGTTATTTATAATGTAAATTGTATCAAACTATATATTAATAAACTACGGTAACTGTAAAATGTTTTAATTATTTAATTTCGTATTATTCTTTGTTTATTTCTATAACGTATGTTAACGTTAACAAATATTTATACTTTATACTTTCGATGAAATAATTCGACTATGTATTTGCTTAAATAAATTATCAATCTATCAATAATAATGGTTATAAATTATTATTCAAATCAAAGTGTTCATATAAAAAAAGTGTTTATTACTAATATATAACAAAGAAATAGGATATTCTGGTTTTAAATAATATACATATGAGGTCAGTAAAAATGTACTTATATCGCATGTAATTTAATGAACAATGACAACATTATTGTATAAAAACAGCGTAAATCTTAAATCTATTTCAGTTGCGATACACCATCTAGCATTATCAGGGGTATAAATTTGAAAACTAAATTAAAACGTATACAAAAATGGAATTAAATTATTCCAATAAACTATTTATATTCTATTCTATCCACGATGAATCAAAAGGTAATTTGTAATTTCTTATGCAATATAATTTATATAAATAATCATATAAATAAATAATATAAATAAATAATAATGTAAATAAATAATAATATACTATAATAATATGATCAATCATTCATATACAAATATAAATACGTATAATTAGTATATTTTAATCACAAATACAAATATGTATTTCACCCAATCTCTGATATATACATATATATATATATATATATATATATATATATATATATATATATATATATATATATATATATATATATATATATATATATATATATATTTGTAATTAAATTTATAAAAATGACCAAACTCTACGCTGAACATCTGTGTTAATCCCCCACATCCTGTTAGTCTACTATCGTTGCTATAGCATAACGCATACCTCCACACGCACTCACGCACAGCCTCACTCACGCACAGCTACACTCACACACCTCTACACACACACACCTCCACACTCACACACCTCCACACACACACACCTCCACACACACTCACGAACAGCTACAACCGAGAACTATGCTATTCGGTCACGCCGCAGCCATCACATGCATGACTATGACGAGCTACGACAACCATACCAGTCATCTGATATCCGCTTCCGATAATGGGTTAGCGAGGGTGCGGGGGTGAGAGAGGGGCGGGGGTTAGCGAGGGTGCGGGGGTAAGCGAGGGTGCGGGGGTGAGAGAGGGGCGGGGGTTAGCGAGGGTGGAGGATGGAACACATGCTATGATAACCATACCAACCATCTGATATCTGCTTCTGATAATATGTTAGCTATTATAAGGAGAGAGAGAGGGTGTAGTGAGATAGGGAGGGTAGATATGATGGGGAGAGAGGGGTTAAATACATGACGTTGAAAAACTATGACAACCATACCATTCATCTGATATCTGCTTCTGATAATGGGTTATCTAATATGGGGAGAGAGGGAGGGATAGGGAGGGAGAGATAGAGTGGGGGGAGAGGGAGGGATAGGGAGGGAGAGATAAAGTGGGGGGAGGCAATAACATACACGATGATTACCTGCCATGTGATATATGCATCCGATAATGTGTTATTATAAGGAGAGAGAGAGGGAGGGGAGATATGAATGTAAAGAGAGGTAATAACATGCACGATGATGATCAGCCATCTTATATCTGCATCCTATACAGGTTAACTAGTATGTGGAGATAGGGAGGGGATGAGAGACATGGAGAGAGGGGTCATAGTTTATAGCGAGGGCCACTATCGTATGGACCAGTGTAACGTACACTATAGTGACTATTACAGAAGGAGAGCTCCACCTGGTGATTAACCTATGTATTATACACCCGGGGGCTGTTGGTATGAAAACATAAGTTATCCTAGGACGATCCTTAGCTATCTCTGTAATGTTAAATATTATCCTAGAACAATCCTTAGCTATCTCTGTAATGTTAATATTATCATAGGATAATCGTAAGATAATTTATCTTCTCAGAATAACTGGCCTTTGATGAATAACGTGTACAATACTAATCACACATCATGGAGATAATAGTAAGACGAGGTACAGACAGACTCGTTGAGTATTCACTGTCACTGCCACCTTGTGGATGTTCATTTTAACATGTTACCCATCACTATTAATAGTGAATGTAGATAATGTCCTATGTCATATAAGCTATGTGATTATCATTTGTCTTATAAAAGTGTTATATAAATATAACATTCTAATTCTCTATAGTTATGATTTTATACATACATATATTTATAAATATAGATATTAATCTATACAAATTGTATTCAGTACATTTATGTAAAAGGCATCATTCAGGCATTTAATTGATATTTATATTGACTGATGTTGTTATCATTAATAAATATTTGTGAGGTATATATACATATATAAGTATTCATATTTATATATATTATATTATTTCATATATTTATGTATTATATTTAATTATGTATGATAAATTAACTTTGTATTTTTTTGTAATAATTAAAATTTTAAAAATCATTCTAAGATAGTAAATATATATATATATATATATATATATATATATATATATATATAATTTATGAATATTTATTATTTTTCCTGAATATTCTAATAATTGACAGAAGGATATTCAGAAGCTATAAATAGCTTATATTAGGAATATCCTTATAACAAAAATATCAAATATTTATAATAATAATAATAGTATAATACAAGGATATTAATATCGAATATATACATTAATAATAATAATAATGCGCATAATAATAATCAATATGTACATAAAATAAAAAAATAATATTATAAAAGCTATGAATTTTTAACAGAGATTACATGATTTAAAATACTTCATTTTTGAATAAAAAATTGGTTGAGTGTGACTAGATTGTTATTTGATATTATGTGTATTGCTCGATTATTCCACCATTATATATATATAAGTATGCAGCATACTGTATGCTATAGCCGTGCGTAATACATATGTCTCAGGATCACATGGTATATCTGTTGTAAGGTGAATCTATTAGCTAACACATTACCTAACATAACAGTAATCTTTTCCGTACGATACCATTGCTGTATAGTTAATCACTAGATAATGTGAATTAATCAAAGATAATCTAATGAGTCATCATCGCTCGATGTGTTTGTACACCGACTACAGAATGGGATATGATGCTGTAAACTATCGAATGATTTTATGAAATATGATATTACAATACGCAATCTATAATGTAATTATTATATCGATTATGTGATATTATTAAATTGGACATAAACTATCCTTGAATTTATCCTGTTTAAATAATAAATAATTCAGTATCACTTTATTATCAATAGAGAGCCACACATAGATAACATCACATACAACACAGCCAATAACTCATTTACTTTCCAATATTGAATAATTATGTCTGAGTTCATTGCCAACTGAACATTTGCAGAGAGATTTCACTGTGGGACTGTAAGGATGGTCAATGTTTGGAGAGCAAGAAAACCACCTATACCCATATGTCTATGAAGGTTAGCAGTAGTAGTAGTAGTAGTAGTAGTAGTAGTAGTAGTAGTAGTAGTAGTAGTAGTAGTAGTAGTAGTAGTAGTAGTAGTAGTAGTAGTAGTAGTAGTAGTAGTAGTAGTAGTAGTAGTAGTAGTAGTAGTAGTAGTAGTAGTAGTAGTAGTAGTAGTAGTAGTAGTAGTAGTAGTAGTAGTAGTAGTAGTAGTAGTAGTAGTAGTAGTAGTAGTAGTAGTAGTAGTAGTAGTAGTAGTAGTAGTAGTAGTAGTAGTAGTAGTAGTAGTAGTAGTAGTAGTAGTAGTAGTAGTAGTAGTAGTAGTAGTAGTAGTAGTAGTAGTAGTAGTAGTAGTAGTAGTAGTAGTAGTAGTAGTAGTAGTAGTAGTAGTAGTAGTAGTAGTAGTAGTAGTAGTAGTAGTAGTAGTAGTAGTAGTAGTAGTAGTAGTAGTAGTAGTAGTAGTAGTAGTAGTAGTAGTAGTAGTAGTAGTAGTAGTAGTAGTAGTAGTAGTAGTAGTAGTAGTAGTAGTAGTAGTAGTAGTAGTAGTAGTAGTAGTAGTAGTAGTAGTAGTAGTAGTAGTAGTAGTAGTAGTAGTAGTAGTAGTAGTAGTAGTAGTAGTAGTAGTAGTAGTAGTAGTAGTAGTAGTAGTAGTAGTAGTAGTAGTAGTAGTAGTAGTAGTAGTAGTAGTAGTAGTAGTAGTAGTAGTAGTAGTAGTAGTAGTAGTAGTAGTAGTAGTAGTAGTAGTAGTAGTAGTAGTAGTAGTAGTAGTAGTAGTAGTAGTAGTAGTAGTAGTAGTAGTAGTAGTAGTAATAGTAGTAATAGTAGTAGTAGTAGTAGTAGTAGTAGTAGTAGTAATTAGTAACTTGAAGTGTGTACACATATATATTTAAATAGTAAAATAATTTTTTTAATATTTTTAATGTTGCTAATAATCTATTATTAATATATTATTTATTGATAAATTAACATAATATTTTAATATATATTTATGAATTTATTGTATACGTTATAACGTTTATACATATATAACATAGTTAAGTTTATAATCAATATTGGCATGAATGTATGAAGTGAACCGATCATGATATGTATTTAATATTCTATTGTTCGCATGTTTAATTAGTAGGTAGGCGTTATGGATAAAGTGAATTTATAAATTGCGTGCTAATTAGTGAAAATATTTTAAATAACCTATTTGTAATCGACGATTTAAAGTTTAAATTTTAAACATTAATCTATCAAACATCAGAATATTCTTAATGTGTGGATATCAATTACACACACACATACACATACACATACCCACACCCACATGTACACACACACACACACATATGTACAGTCACACCTAATGCTGAACACTAGAGAGCCGAGAATCATCTGCAACGGAACTTATGCTGAAATACAGGTAAGCACAACACAGCTGCAGTACTCTAATAACTATTATAATAGGAGAACTGTGGAAATAGTGATAATAGGGGTAGTAGAGGTAATAGGGGTAACAGAGATTATGATTCAGAATTAAAGTTCTGATTATTTAGCATCTTCTGACATTTTAGCATATTTGTTACTATTGGA
The DNA here is from genome assembly GCA_964019155.1 of Osedax fenrisi. Classification (NCBI taxonomy): domain Eukaryota; kingdom Metazoa; phylum Annelida; class Polychaeta; order Sabellida; family Siboglinidae; genus Osedax; species Osedax fenrisi. Next base: position 20,507,845 of record OZ025244.1, on the reverse strand, counting down.
TATAACTTGAAATTAGGTGATATGAGGCAATCATTTTAAATGATTTTTGAACTATAAAAATATATTATATAATATTTAAATATTTAAAAATTAATTTAAATTGGTGAGAAAATTAACAACCAAAAAAAAAAACAACCTAATTTGAATTCAAAGGAATATTTTATATTATTATTTATTATGTTATATTTTTAATATATTATGTAATAAGATTGGACTAACTATGTTATGTAAATAACAAATATTAAAGGTTATTTCGATAAATTTCAATACGGATATAATATTTATCTTTTTTTAGTAAACAAATATATATAAATAATTTACTGATAAATAGATGTATATAATATGAATGAATGAATGAATTCAGTATATAGACAATGTCTAAGGAGAATCAGTAAAGCGATTAGATTTTATAATCCGATATCTCTTAAAACAGTAGTGTAATGTCATATTTTATCATCTTCATTCGGATCTTCATTCGGATACAATAAAATTACATAAAAATGGATATTAAAATAAAAAATGAACCTAAATATAAAAAAGAGAATAAAAAAAAACTAAAACAAATATTTGGTTCCCATGTTAGCATCCAAAACAAAGTATAAATACAATTAAATACTTATTCATAATTGTAATATTATATTTTTAAAAGAATCTATATATTTTTATCTCATAATTTATGTCAATTTAATAATATTGATATATATATTTGTAGGTCACTATATTAATACTATACAATATTAATACTGTTTTTAATTGTTCTAATTTAAATAATGTTTTTTATTATTTTAATACTTTTAATTTTTAATACTGTTTAGTTTTTTTTATTAGTTATGTAAAGTTAAATATATATGACGTAATATATAATACAATTATTAAAGAAATTATTATTAAAATGAGATTAATCACACTATTAATTAATAAAAAAATTTGATGTAAATATTTTTATATAAATCTAGTATATATATATTTATAAAATATAATTTTAATATAGAAAATAAAATTATTATTAAAATATTATATAATCAATGAATATATATATATATATATATATAAATATTACATAACTAATAATGATTAAATATAGATATCATACAACTTATACGATTACACAACTAACGACGCCCGAACAGATAATAGATGCGTTGTCGCTACGAGTTCTGATTCGCTTGACCGCCCGCATTCAGTCCAACTGGATATCGGCGTTGTGCATCCTTCGGCCGGTCAAACAAGAAGGTCGGTGTAATCCATGTATAGTAGTGTAGTGTTAGTGTAGGGGCGGTAGCGTCACTAGCGATGTGAATGACGCCGAGCTGAATAATGCCGAGCCGAGACTTTCGGCTATAGATGAGCCCGAGCCGAGTTAAGACTTTAGGTAACTGAGACTGAGACTGAATCGATGCTTTAGATTTGACTGGCATCACTAATAGTTCTTATTATCAGTGTAGAGGCTAATTAACGAGTATGAAACCCCTCCCCGATATACAATACAATATGATAAGATATAATCAATAAGATGCTAACCTAATACACACACACACACCCACACACACACACACACCCACACACACCTACACACACACACACCTACGTACAGCTGATGTGATAGTCGCGATGTCTAACAGCGGCACGGTGAAGGTTTGGGCGCTGTCTTCGGAACATTCCAGTGATCTGGTTAGAACAACGGCAGCGTATCCATATCGATATCACTATCAACATCACTATCTGTATCGTCTACATCAACGTCATCTTTCATATGATCTATATCGACATCCAAACGTTGACATTTTCAAATTCTTAAAATTAATCTATATTTCTAATAATATTTATAATTAATTAATACATAATATCTAAGCATGCATATATAAATATATTGATTATAATTTAACTTAAATTGTAGTATTATTAAAATCATTAAAGATGGTTGATATTAATATTCTCTTTAATAGTAATACTACTGATTTCACTTGTCCTGACAATCCCACCAAGTCACCCCCACCCCATAAACTCCACTCCACCTATGATACAGTCCCTCCTCCCCACCCCGCCCACTACTATTACCGTCCCACCCACGCAGATAAACTCTTCCATCTGTGAAGATGAGAGTAAACAGTTGAGATGCCTCGGAGCTCAGACTCTAACCTGTTGCCCTTACAATCAGAGAACTGTGTTGATAGTGTGCTCCAAATACTGGCAGGTACGTCTGCATATGTGTGTGTGTGTGCGCGTGTGTATGTATGTATGCGAGTGTGTATGCGCGCGTGTGTCTGCATGTGTGTATGTGAGTATGTGTCTATGTGTTTGCAGGTACATCTACATGTGTATGCATGTGTATGATGGTATGTGTATGCATGTGTATGTGTGCGTGTATGTGTGCGTGTATGTGTGTATGTGTGGGTGAGACTATGTAAGGATGTGTCTTCTACTCAATGCCTGTATGTGTACGTATATGAGTGTATGTGTTTGTGTTTGTGAACATATGTATGCTTATAAGTGTGTGTACCTGTATTTCCTATAGTATTACTATGAGCATGCTAGCAGGCCAGCCATAGAGGATAAGGAGCAAGTAGTGGTAGTAGTCTGTATCTATGTTGTACCTCCCTATTCACTAGTACACTTCCTGTATGTATCTTATATGTGAGCGGATTATGAAAATACATATAATCATATTCTTATTATATATATATATATATATATATACATGTATATATATATATATATATATATATATATATATATATATATATGTATATATATATATATATATATATATATATATATATATATATATATATATATATATATATATATATACATATATATATAAGTAGATAAGTAGATATGATATATTAGATATGTATATTTAGAAACATGAATGTAATATGTAGCAATAGAATGACTATTTAAGAATATATTATAGATGCATTACACACATCTAGACCACGTAATAACCGTGCAGTGCAGTGCATTTAGCTCCTAGGATATCAAATCACCTCTACGACATACACAGTAGAGGTCATTTCAATCCATTTATTGATTGACCATTTCCCCCTCTCGGTCTCATTTGCATTTCTGTCTAATTATTACTACAGTATTTCATTTATTTCAAACGACTACTGTGTTACATTATATAAGATTACATAAGATTACGTAACCTATGTTATAATGTTTATTTCTATGATACGTGATGCATACATATAGTTTTATTATAAATATAGTTACGAAAATATGTTAAGTATGTTTAATTACGTTAAATATGTTAATTTGTTGTAAGCTATATATATGAATTAATATATCATGCATTAATAATTATAAATATTAACAGTTTAATGACCATTTCTATTTATATTATACGTTATACAAAAAGCTTTATTAATTACCAAGGATCGCCTTTTTAATACTTTAAACAC
>OZ025244.1:20316028-20504238 GCA_964019155.1 Osedax fenrisi | reverse complement strand
AGTCACCAACTAGTTCACCTACACTAGTAATAACACCGCGTCTACTATTAGCGCTAGCATCTAGTCCGTTCATCTCATCTCACCGTATCCTAATTAATCGCCCACATCCCCGTCTCCCCTAGATATACGATGCCGGCGACTTCTCGTTGCTATGCTCTGAGTCGTGTCGCCGCGGCAACCGCTGGCTCGGCGGAGACTTCATCGCCATCGACCGCGTGATCGTGTTCAGCAACGAAGGACGCGCCTATCTCTATCAGCTTCCCACCAAGTTAGCGTCTAGTAGAGAGGTAGTATAGCGGGTAGTAGTCGTGTCGTAATCACCACGCATATGTAGGTTATTTAATACCACGAGAATGAATTCTCTACTCGTTTAAGAATAAGGGTAGGCGCAATTTGATTAAAAATGTGTTTAGTCGATTTAAAAAAAATTATATAAATCATAAATAAATCAGATTTATTATTTCATGTTGTAAAGCGTGACATAATAGAGAAGTAAATAATGGTAGAAAATAAAAAATGTTCAATAATATTCAAATTTTATTTGAAATAAAGATAATGATATTTTTTTTATTTTATTAATAATCAATATTGATTATATTAAATATTTGTAACTTTTAAATCCTATTATATTGAATGTTTTATTGAATTTATTCATTTATAATTAACTAGTTTGAATTATCTATATAAATTGATTCATATAAAATAGATTTATACTTTTATTAAAATATCAAATTATTTTAGTAAATAAATATATAGTCATTTAAATTTATATATTTTACAATAGTTATTATTTTGTGAAAATAAGATTTTTATATAGATAAATTATTATTCAAATTAGATTTGTATATATATATATTTATATATATATATTTATATATTTTAATATTGATAACTATACAATATATTATTAATCAACATTTTATTGATTTTAATGAATTCAATTTATTTGTGTTGAATCTTATTTAATTTTACAGATTTTCTATTAATATTTTCTATTTAATATAAAATTGATTTTATTTTAATTTATAATTATAAAATGTAAATATATTTGAATTATCTATATAAATTGATTCATATAAAATAGATTTATACTTTTATTAATATATCAAATTATTTTAGTAAATAAATATGTAGTCATTTAAATTTATATATTTTACAATAAATATTATTTTGTGAATATAAGATTTTTATATAGATAAATTATTATTAAAATTATATTTGTATATATATATATTTATATATTTCAATATTAATAACTATACAATACCCGACAAACAATTGTATGCATAAATTCCGTTTTAATATACTTATTGATCCTTATAACACACTGAACAGTATAAATATACTGTGATACTACTGTAAAGGGTGTCTACAGTAATGTTAAAAATGTAGACCAAATAACTATGCAGAACTTTACTTTTTCTGTCCTTTATATACCCTGCTCAGTAGTATAATAAGGTACTGAGCAGGACAGCTACAGTAAAATCACAGTAACATCCATATAACTATAAATAGAATGCAGAACTTTACTTTTTCTGTCCTTTATATACCCTGCGCAGTAGTATAATATGTTACTGAACAGGACAGCTACAGTAACATCGTAGTAACATCTGTATAGTTATACATATAATGCAGAACTTTACTTTTTGTGTCCTTTATACACCCTGCGCAGTAGTATAATATGTTACTGTTTATTTATATGTTTATTAATTATTAACAAGTATATATACTTGTTTTAATATAGAAAGAATAACATATTATACATTTTAATTATTTTAATATATTGATTTAATTTTTATTTATGCAAATTAATTATTAATTATTATTTTACTTTTATATTTAAGTTAATATACTGCTTTTAATAAATAAAATTGTATTTTAAAAACTAAACTTATTTAAGTAATCCTATGTATTTTCTAAATTATCATAATCTCATTAAATTGACACATTGAACTACAATTTTAATCGTAATTATATTGATAATATAATTGGAAATCATGTTGAACTAATTGCTCAATATTGAATATATAGCAATTGAATATTGATTAAAGTGTACATATTAAAATGTTATTATTATTGAATTTAGAATTTAGTTTAGAACTTAAGTTGAACTTAAGTAAATTAGTTACCATTGACTTAAGTTGAACTTAAATTTTGAACTTAGTTTTTGATGTAAGTTGAATTCTGGGTTATTATATATAGGAATAGAAAATACTTTATATGACCCTTATTTATCCTTACCAGTATTCAGAAAGTCCGTTATTCAGTCCTTATTTATCCTTACCAGTATTCAGAATATCCGTTATTCAGTCCTTATTTATCCTTACCAGTATTAAGAAAGTCCGTTATTCAGTCCTTATTCATCCTTAGCAGGATGAAGATAATTCGTTTTGTAGTCCTTATTTGTCCCTGCTTACATGTATAATAGATAGGCCGATTGTTACAAATAAGGACTCCTGCAGGAGTCCTTATAAGGATGCCTGCAGGAGTCCTGTGCAGTAATTATTGTTTGTCGGGTATATTATAAATCAACATTTTATTGATTTTAATGAATTCAATTTATTTATGTTGAATCTTATTTAATTTTACAGATTTTCTATTGATATAAAATTGATTTTATTTTAATTATAATTATAAAATGTAAATATTTATAAACTAAAAATATTTCTAAATCATCAAATATTTGTTGAAATAAATAATTAATTTCGTATTACAATTTTAAATTGATATACATTTTTATTTTATTTTAATTTATAATTATAAAATAGATTTTTACATCAAATATTTGTTGAATATTTTTTAACATCCAAATATCCATTGACACCCATTTTAGAATCAATTTAATCAGAATAATTACATTGAAAATTTCGCTAATAACATCCATATTTCATTTAATATTTAATCAAATTTAAGATTAAATATATTTATTATATACATTGATTTATTCATTAATTATTAATTATTCAATATTATATGCATCTTTTAGTTTTTATTTGTATATTGATTAATGTATATGATATAATTAATACGGTATGAAAGACAAAAAATCGTTCATAAAAATCTTTCGTAATTCAAAATATTATAAGATTTTATTTACAGATTATTGTAAATATTATAAATTATTGTAAATTATATCAACTTTTACTAAATTAAAATAATAATTTTCGAATACATGTAAAAATCTATTTATAAATATAATACGATGCGCCTACCCTTACACACAACATGTTACTTATAATATTAGTTTTACATGGATTCAGATGATACCACTCCACTGCGTAAATAATGAGGCCATCGTATAATCATTCCATCTTTAATATCTCTCTAGTTTGTATTTGTATTTAATTCATTACTATTAGTATTAGAATTTAATAAGACTGCATAATAGAAGTAGTATTTTGCATGAACAATAGTAATCATACCTAAAGTTGTTGATGAGCGTTGATCATGGTAATTTGCATTTCAAGCATATCGATAATGACAAAGAAATCGCTCTTTGACATGATTCAATATCAGATGCAGACTCTATGAATAATACTCATTGTTTATTCAATTATATATTGAGTGTCAACCTATTTTGTATAGGTAGTCGTAGTAGTATTAGTAGTAGTAGTGATGTTAGTAGTAGTAGTAGTAGTAGTAGTAGTAGTAGTAGTAGTAGTAGTAGTAGTAGTAGTAGTAGTAGTAGTAGTAGTAGTAGTAGTAGTAGTAGTAGTAGTAGTAGTAGTAGTAGTAGTAGTAGTAGTAGTAGTAGTAGTAGTAGTAGTAGTAGTAGTAGTAGTAGTAGTAGTAGTAGTAGTAGTAGTAGTAGTAGTAGTAGTAGTAGTAGTAGTAGTAGTAGTAGTAGTAGTAGTAGTAGTAGTAGTAGTAGTAGTAGTAGTAGTAGTAGTAGTAGTAGTAGTAGTAATGGTAGTAGTGTTAGTGGTGGCTGTACCATTATGTGTTGCATCCACTGCCATCACCATCACAACCACGATTATATCACGCTTCACTGCACGCCTCACGTCCTACTCATGTCTACGCGATACTCAATGTTAAGTCTCACCCAATCCCATCGCTTAGTCTATTGAGAGGAAAGGCGATCAATCGGTAAGTGGCTTCATGTGATCCGCTTTCTCCCGTCTCCTCTCTGTCTCTCTCTCTCTCTCTCCATATCGTCTTTCTCCATCTCCTCCTCATCCTCCATCATTATCTCTCTCTCTCTGTGCATTCCGTTTAGAGGTGATCTATCTCCATCCGTTCGATGTGCTCGATGTACTCGCGTATAGGTGGCGTTACTAGTAGTACGGTATTGTTTACGTACTTTGACGCGTCGCTTAGCGATTATATCACTACGGTCAATTACGACTCTGACTTTGCAAACATTTGCATTAACTTTGACGATACTACTGATTTTATGGCGTAACTGTCACTACCGTAGTGGCAATGTGATGGATTATATTATACTTAATAGTACACCTGATTCTACTATCAGTGACATTATTCTACCATCTTTGATAATATAATATTCCTATTATTTTTAGAATGTAAATGTTTCAAATGACTTTAAAGGCAAGCTATTCTTTCTACTCTATAACTGTCTTTGGAGGCGTGATCATCGATCGCCGCCCACATTTAAATATCCGCCTACTTTTCGTTCCGTCAACAATTCATCGTTTCGTAAAGGCGCATATTTTCTCTGTAAGGATTGCGCGCTCTCTCTCTCTTCATCGAACTCTATTCTCAAATTCTATGATCGTTGTGATCGTCTTCGGCGGCGGCGACTCGCTCGCTCGCCCGCCGACCTTTGACCTCGCCGCTGTATCATCGATGTCACCGCCGCGTTAACCCCCCCCATGTTCCAACACCCTGTAGTATAACGTCGGACGTGGACACCAGCTCGCCCCCACCGCCACCGGGGAATCCTCGTCTAGCTTCTCAGGCCGGTCCGCAGGTGTACATGATGCTCGACGTCAACGTGGAGTTGGTTAGCGATGGTGTACGGTGTCTAATACATATCTATATACTATAAACTTTATAGTATAAAGTAATGAATAGGCACACTGTGATTATGTAGTATTTAATTTCCATTTATCGGTGTATTGTTAAAATAAATACATTTTTCAAGAATATATATTAATATCATTATTATTATTATAAATTTCTATATTTTAAATGTCTGTATATTAGTGGATACGGTTAATGAATAGGTTAGTGACAGCTTGACATAATATAAATCTAATTATAAAGGTTGGTATAATCTATTGTATAATATTAAAATGTGTCGCCGATACGATGTATTAAGCTGCTTTCGCACCAACAAATAACCAGATATCTGGCATATTATTTAATATTTATTCGTTTTAAAACATATACTAGATATCGAGCAATTCAAAGATTTAGTAGGTAATTTATATATAAACGTACGCATAAGGCGCGCGGCGTCCACCTGTCCTATATTGGTATCGCTGTTTACATAAAAACTGCGTGTTTTTGTTCGAAGATACCCGACTATAAAAAGAGGAATAATGACGATCAGATTTGTTTGGTGTGAAAACAGCTTCATATGACTAAAATTGTATTCTACAATTTCATAGTATTAGAACAATAACTAAGTGTAATTAGATATAAAATATATTGTTAACGCACGCATTTGTTTTTCAGTATTGTATTCAATACAAATTATAAATGATTTTGAATTCATATATATTTTATTCAATAATATTCAAGATTAGTAAATTAACTACAATTATTTTAAGACCTATTTTAATAGTCCCAACTGGGCTTGAAACAGCATTCAATTGGTTATGTGTATTACGCCTTAGCCAGCTGAACCACACAGGCAGTTTTATATATATTTATATATACTTATATATTATTATAAATATAAATAATAATTTATTAATAATATGAATAATAATTAAATTATTTACAGTCTTTGGAAAGATTAAGATGTACACCAGTGATGAGGTACTTCCTAGGTACACGAGATAAACAAACGCAACTCTGTATAAGAGGAGATTCTCAAGGTATCACATCACTATTAGTACATACAATTCATACATATTTAGTTATTAAAACATAGGAATATATACGTTATTTTAAGAAACAAAATAATTATTATGAGTGATTTTTATATTATTTATAAAATCGTTATCATTAGTCATAAATGATATTTGTTCATATATATATGCTTATTTTTAACAATAATTATTTTTAAATTTTAATTTAAAAAAATTGTTGCGATTTAATATATTATTATATTTATATCTGGGCGAAAACAATAGAAAAGATGACAAAATTGTATTTGAAACTATTTAGAAGCAATAAGAAACTGAATATTTGTATTAATGTTTATTTTATCACAAACAATTGACAACATTAAAACTTCTAATAGATAATAATAATAATTATTATTATTATTATAAAATGAATGGTTATAAATATTTAAATTGATAACTTTTAGTGGAACGTGTTTACATAACAACTGCATGCCACTGCGATGATACGCAGCAACGATGCCACTATGATGATGCATGCACGCATCGCTCTGATACACAGTAATAATGCACGCATCACTCTAATACACAGGTAGAGTTACGATATGGCAGATACCCAAAGTGGAGAAGAAAACCATCAAACTAGCGAGACAAGAGAGCGTCGACGGACTACCAGGTACCCCCCTCACTCTCTCTCATGATAGCATGATGTTGGCATATTATGTGATGGGCGATAACAACAGAACATATGCTTTATTATTGTGAAGCCCTTTAGGAGGACAAATCATATTAATATTATAAACTAGAAAACGAAACAGAAAACAAACAGAATTCTTCTAATAAATACTATTATTATTATTGTTATATATGATGTGGCATATAGGATGTGGTAATATATCTACATGGTAATTAGTATCGACTACTACAACGAGACCTATGCATTATGTTCTATGCGTCATTTCTATTTTATATTTATTAGCAATTTAGTCGTTAGACTATTTAGTTTATTATATACCAATTTAGTCGTTCACTGTTCTCTATTTAAAATCAATACGTTGATTACTACGCACATGATGTAACTTTTGGAATGAACTACGATAATATTGCATTGATGGTAGCCTTTAGAGGTTAATAAATGGTAGAGGTTAAAAGTAAAAAGCATATCCGCAAGTTATCGAAATAATTTGAATAATTGAAATAATTGTAGAAACACTCGTAGAACCATGTCACAAGACCTCTTACACGATTCATAAAGTATGCGTTCTATGTAAGTGCTTTAGTAGACTCTCGTTTACATGAATGACTAAAGTATTTGAAATACGAATAGTAATTCAATTACAAAATAAGTACATACTTGTTATGAATTCACTATTGGTTAGGAAATGAATCCGTCGTTATATAACCCAACGTAAGATACCCATTCCTACTGTATTAATTAGTTACATACTGACACACGACTATTTGTAGCCATATCTCCCCTGCATTGTTGCAAACTACAAGACAGCTGGCAGAGTTGTTACCAGAGTGCCAAGGTCGAAGGATTCTTCGATTATCTGGTATGGCCATCTCAGTAAAGTATCAATTCTATTTATAATATTTACTAGCATTCACACATACTATATATATATATATATATATATATATATAATATAATAATATTAATAATGCCTTACAATTTAATATATATATATATGAATATTTAATAATTCTTACTCACGCAATATAATATATGTATGAATAAATAATAATAATTTACACATACACTATATGATATATATTTATATAATAACATATTTTATATCATGTCTAAATAAATATTTGTCAAATATATCTATATTTGGCATACAAAGAAATAATACATTTTATTAAATCTTAAATTTTAATAAATAATTTTTGAAACAAATTTAATTTAAAAAATATAATTATTGATAATGTTTATATAGTTATCTACCGCATTATAAGAGAGATATGCTTTATGGTAGGTATAAATAGTGAATATAACATGTAAGATAATCCTATGGATCTATATCTTTCTTAAGATTAGTCCTAGTTGAAATAGCTCCGAGTTAATATTTAGATTATCAGTAAGTTTATTTTTCTCAAACCATTCGTTCTGTGATATTTTATAGAATTTAATTATAAATTTGTGCAAAATACTACTAATTTGTTGTATTTATTTGGACTGAACTTTTTATAGTAAAAATCGCATATCTATATTAATCAGAGGGTTTTTATACATATTTTATACATGCTATTAGAATAATTAGTTCATTTTTAGTTAAACCTCTCTAGGTAGAAATAGATCGATTTATGTTTAATATTAAATATCGATGGGATATCATTGATTTAATAAGTATACATAACAAAATATATGAGTATATATATATATATATATATATATATATATATTGATAGATAATTATTTGATATTAATTATATTTAATGTATATATGTTGATGTATGTATAATTCTATATAACTATTTTATAGAATAAATCCACGACCGATAACCCGATTACTGATAATAAAGAAAAGAGCAAAAAGGTATCATCAAACATTGGCTAACATCTCATTTATGTATTATATAACATCTTTGTAATAAACATTCTTTATATTAGTACATATTAATTCTTGTTAGAATTTTACCTACTTCAATCTATTTCTGTTACCTCTTTTCAAGATGTATATATGTATAATTTGTGTACAGTATTTATATCTAAATATAGTTCTTTATATAATTTTAAATATATTTTAATACATAAATTAAAAGTATAATACTTCGTAAACTATACATTAATTATTCAATATTGAATACCCATATCATAAATTATGAACTTAGTTGAACTATGTTGTATTACCTGTGTATATCAGGCCCACATCTAACCCCAACCACCGCCACTTATATACCCAACCATTACTATCACCACCACCACTATCACTACTACCATATAATTACCACCATTCTCATTATTATTACTATCACCACCACTATAATCTCAATACCACCACTACCACCACCACCACCACAACCACTACCACCACAACCACAACAACCACTACTACCACCACCACCACCACTACCACCACCACTACCACCACCACCACTACTACCACCACTACCACCATCACCACCACTACTATTCAGGTGACATCGTCTATATTCATCGAAGCCTACGGTAAACTAGTGTGCGGTCGCAGTGACGGTAGTGTGGTCACTGTGGACGCTCTCGACTGTATCATGGCGAAACTCTTCGGCAGAGATAAAGGTAAGCGACTAGAGAGGGAAGCTCACCTCTCACATCACATCACTCTTTAATCTCGATGCAATTATGTATATATATATTATTATTTTCGGGCGACAGCATAGAAGTGATATTGATCTTAATATGAAGCCCTTTAGAGGAAATAATAACATAAATAATTATATATTTCATACGAAAAAAAATGTACAATTTAAAACTTCTAATAAATATTTATTATTATTATTATTATTATAATATATATTCTCCATGTCTATATAGTGTACACTTAGGCTGCGTTTACATGTGCACTGTGGGTATCCAGTGTGGGTAATAAATGTGTATTCACACTATCAATTAACCACACCCATTTTCACCTACATATATGATAATGCTATATACCCAGTCTGGGTACCAGTTTTTTTCACCCAAACTGGATATATGTAAATAGATATACCCAGTCTGGGTACAAATATATAAATATATGCACCCATATGTTATGTGTGAAAACGCCCTTATAGTAAACATTTGAAATTATATTATTATTATTTATTGAAATGTAAGTTAATCGATATTAATGATCCGTATCGAATATGGACACCGTTTATTTTGATTAGGATATTTGAGGTCAAATTCAAAGTACTCGTTTCGGTATTTGATACACTATTGTATATGCTAAACTGATTTAGAAAATGCGCATGTAGCATATATTATAAGATATATATATATATATATATACATTAGTTGTTATTATAATTTTAAAGTATACAACAATATATGTAAACTAATTTAAAGTTCACCTCTGTAATGGTAATCAAAACAAACGAGGCCATGTTCCATATTATCTAATATAGTGTATATTCATATTGGTGAAACAATTAGTTATACCATTTTATTTTCATATAGTGCCAAAATTAAACTAATAACATAATAATTAATAATAAATAATAGATTTATAATCATAGATAATTATATATTATATATTTCATATATATATATATATATATATATATATATATATATATATATATATATATATATATACAGTCAACTCCCGATAAGTCGGACTCGCAAGGGACCGGGAAAAGTGTCCGACTTAGCGAGATGTCCGACTTATCCGATATTCAGAATATCATGCAAATAAAACATGAAATGCGCAGCGCGAGTTAAATGGTTACCGAAATGTGGAATTGTGCAACAATCAACAACATAAAATGTTGTATTCATTGATATTACTTACTAAAATTATAATATACATTATTTAAAGTAAACATTTCTGACAATTTATAAAAAGTCCGACTTATCCAGTATAAAAATCATAAAAATGACTATAATATGTGTCCGACTTATAGAAAAGTCCGACTTATCCAACCAACTTATCCGACTTATCCGATTAATTTAACATGGAACTAGATACAAATCCAACCAAACCAACTATATGTGTCCGACTTATCGAGAATTCCGACTTATCCGTAGTCCGACTTACCGAGAGTTGACTGTATATAGTATATATTAATATAAAATAATTTCAAGTAATTTATTTAAAATATAAAATGTAATTAATTAATATAATATGATTAATTCTAGATTTAATTCAAAAAAAATATTCAATACAAATTATCATTTATTAATATATTAATTATATTTACTTATATATAAATATATTATTCCTGGATATTATTCATATAAATAAATTTATATTTGTTATATATAATTATTATTTATATGAATAATATATTTATACATAAGTAAATTTACTGATTTAGTAAATAATTTTTATAATTTTTTTATATTTATATATGTTGAATTAATTTATTCCATTTTGTATTTTGAATAAATTATTATATAGCTTTAAATTCTTTTATATATATATATATATATATATATATATATATATATATATATATATATAAATGCCAATGTACATTGTACAATGTTCATAGTATATTATAAATATTTATATATGATACTACTTTAAATAGTATTTGAATTTCATATTACATTATATAAAATTTTAACATGTAATAAATAAAAAATGAAATCTATAAAATAATAATTTATATCACTACATATTTATGCATATATTCTTCTAATAATATCTCCAACAAATTATTATAAACTTATTTTATTCCTATTTTATCATATATTTATTATAGGTTATATCTTTATTCACAATATTCGATGTTTTATATATACTATACTCCATATATTCACCATTCAATACTATATCATTACATTAATATATTCTCAATTCTAAAAGATACATAATCCATAAGAAATATAATGTGTTAAACCTATATATATATATATATATAAAGAATGAATAAATATTTATAAATAATATTAAAAATTGTTATTTAACAATTCCATGATATAAATTGCTTATAAGTAATTAATAATAGCCACGTTTATAATAATATTTATAATATAATATAAGTTACGATATTTTGGAGTATAAAAACTCTAAATAAACATATTTTGAAAAATATTACTTTCATCATATACTAATTTAAATACACCGATCTTATGTGGAATAACAATGACCTACTTCTTCTACAGATATGTTGCAATTGAGCATGATCCAGGCACATACGGGAGCTGTTACCTGTCTCCTTCATCCTTACTCTACAACCAATGACCCTAAAAGGTTTTTAAAAATATAATTTTAAAAGTGTTTATTTTATAGTTATATTTTACGTGAAAACATAATTTATATATCATTTTAAAGATAATAGTTAATATATCAATAATATTATTTTCTCAATATCATACCTATCCTTAATTTTCATATTTATTTTAAATATTAGCTTCATATATTTAAACATCTATATAATCTGTATAATTAGTTGTAATTTTAAATACAATTATAAGAATATCTATTTGAATGATCAACTATGCCTATCAGTCCCTGTACATCGTAAATAAATAGTTATGTATATATATATATATATATATATGTGTGGGTTTAATGATCCATATGTATCAAATATATTTAATATTCGCTGCCAATCGTAAATACTACATTGTAAACTGACAATATTAGATACTTTTCTCGAATATCATCACCCATTCGGTAGTATAGAATAAAGTTACCGTTTATATTTTAATAGATTTCTCATATTCTAAACCCATCAATAACAGATATAACGCGATGCGATAGCGTATCCCTATTCACACGCCTCAGTATAAAGTGGCTCGGATGATGCACTTTCGGCTGAGGAAACGCGAACATTCTATTATTAGATTATAATAATAATAATAAATATTTATTAGAAGATAGTTGTACATTTTTTTCATATGAAGTATATAAATTAATTATATTGTTATTTCCTATAAAGGGCTTCCGATAAAGATCAATATCTTTTCTATGCTGTCGCTTGAATTATATTATAATCTATTGATAAACGCATTAAACACGCACACACTCGCCTGCAGGTATCCTAAAGATCTGTTGGTAACGGGAGGCGCCGATTTCACCGTGTGTCTGTGGTCTTTGGAGAGCTACCAGCGACTGTTCACGTTCTCTGTTCACGGCGGAGAGATTACGCAGTTGATCACGCCCCCTTACGACTGTAACGTTTGTATACGACTGTAACATTTGTATACGACCTTCGTTTGTATACCACCTTCGCTATCCTTTCTCAATAGGATAAGAGTGTTCAATTTATTGTATTAGAATCGTTGTACAATTTGTATACATATTTCATTATTTGTAAATTATTTAATATTTTGGTATTACATTTAATATGATGTAAAAATCTTACCCGATTGAATAAAATTTCGTATTCGATTATTAACGGGTAGTTTTTGAATTCCTACCATCATTGCCTTCACTCTAAAGGCTTCTAGATATCAGCGGGTGTTTTCTCGTCGTTATCTCGCGTATCTAACACAGATGCATGTACTTATCATTGTACAACGGATGAATCATTACATAGAATATGCCGCACCCATCTCACTTACCTCACACACACATACACACTTGTCTACACGATGCATCTCTGATCATAACCTCATGACCCCTACCTCCATAACCTCATGACCCCTACCTCCATAACCATACAGTCTAGAATACTGTCTACCATCTGCTCCGTGGCTGCAGACCATTCCGTAGCTCTACTGAACGTCATCGAATAGTTAGTGTATAGTAGTAGTAAAGTTGTAGTATTAGTTGTAGTATAAGTTGTAGTATTAGTAGTAATAGTAACATATATCATAAGATTTCGTTTTACAAAATCATGGATGAAGTAATATCTGTATTTTACTTAGTTAATAATATTTTTTCGATACATAAATTTGTTAATTTTTATAATTATAATCAATAGTACTCATTGTAATTATTAGTATTAATATTTACATAAATTTGTAAGTACCTAAATCATAATGTATTCTAACGACGATACCATTATTCAATTAAATATATATTTACCTCGCTCATTTGATTATTTATATTTACGTGAGCTAGATAAGCCTCAATAAGAGTCGTAGTCTGACTATATACAAATGTGATGTTAGCGCATCGACGTATCATAGTTGTTCTCTAACACAGACCAATACCTTCATTCACTAATACAAGTTATATACTCTATAACGTTAGTTTAGGAGACATATTAATGTATAGTGGATATCTATTATTCATATGCCTAATTTAGTGGTGCGTGTTATTATTAGTATATGTATATTCGTTATCTTCGATTTTATACCGAATATCAATGCAAACGAATAACGCTAGGTATAATTAACTCTAATACAGATACGCAGCTATATTAGCCACAAGCTATAGTAATACTCGATTAGATTTAAATAATAATAATAATTAGTTAATATAAATAATAATAGTTGAGTTTTCTAGTTTACAATATTAACATGCTTTTCCTCATAAAGGATTTCTAAATAATATATCATATATTTTGCTGTAGTAGCACGTTTTCTTTACTTTTTTTAGTTTAAAACAATGTCTATTATATCTCAATGACTCATATTATAGTAGATTTAGCATTTTACTCGAGGATAAATGTTGAAACGAATCTTATTGAGACGATTATCTACAATTAGCGTATTACAATCAATGCCTATTATCCTGATATGACAACACATACAACCCCCGCCCCTCCCGCCCACCCCTACAGTAAATGTTGCCTGTTTGCATCGAGACACCTATTCTCCGTGGAAACCATCAAGTGGAGACCAGCCTTTGATTTCCTCGTGGTACTATGCACAGACGGTTAGACAATGCTACCATTGTCATCTTTAATCACGTGTGTATCAATCTATATATAGGCTATTTACTTCATAAATGAATTCCTTACGAAATTAATTCATTACGAAATGAATTCCAGTAGATCTACAATTATTAAATTAATTATCACAATATATCTATCTATATATCTATATCTATCAAAGATTTTCCAAAGGAAAGATATTGAACTTGTGTACATTTGTGTGACCTAATAATTTGATATGGCCTTCTAGTGTTAATATTTATATAATAATAATTTGTTTTTATATAATAATATATATTGAAATGATTTTAAATTTATATTATAATTATATAACAATTTACACTAATTAGATATATTAGGTATAAAATATAAACTATATATAAACAAATAAAATAAATTATAAATATATTGTTTATAAATCATAATATTAAAAACATGTATATGTATTATATTATAATTTGTATTATATTGTAATGATTTTAAATGTATGTATATAATTAGAAAACAAGAAATTATACTAATTATTAATTAGGTATATTTAATGTAAAAAATAAATATATAATATAAATATATATTATTTATTAATCATAATATTAAAAAAAATTATATTTATTGTATTATCATTTTTATTAAATTATAATTATTTTAAATTTCGAAATAAAAATATCACGTGATATATCATTTCATATAATCCATCTCGTATTAATATTTAGATTAAATAACATTTCGAGGTACTAGAGATAGGGAGTGCAAAATCTGTCTCTATAGCTATTATCTATATAAAATCTGTATTTTTAATTTTATTTCATAAGCTTAAAAATATAATTTTAAATTATAAATGTAATTAAAAATAATATTGAAATAAAATAACAATGATTATAATGTATAAGTAATATGTATGTTTTGTAACAAATATTACCTTTGTATAAGTAGAATAATATACTATATTTACGGAAAGTAAATAGTGTTTGTATTATAATTGTGTTGTACAACTTTCTGATACTTTCTTGAAAGTGTAGTGGGATACCCAATTTATATTCACAACTATTATTATTTACAATATATATGTATATATTTATATATTCATATATATATATATATAATATATAATATATTCATATATATATATATATAATAATGTATAAATATTACATGTACAATACAAGTATGAGATGATCACACACTCACACACACACACACACTCACACACACACTCACACACACATGCACTTGTTGATCTATAAGCACCATCACCAGCACCCAGACTACACCCACCCCATCACCAGCACCCTGACTACACCCTACACCCTCCCATCACACCAGGCACCGTATATGTATGGCAAATGGAGACGGGTCACCTTGACCGTGTCGCTCACGGGGTCATCGGTAAGGAGATCATCGCCGAGTGCAACACCACAACCTACAACGATAACTCGTCGACCTCTGCCACCGACAGTAAGGAGAACGCGGACATGGCTATGGAGGAGGAGCCCAGCGAAATCAGCATCTCACAAGTTATCTCACTTCTCTCATCCTCTTCATCCTCATCCTACTCTTAATATTGTTAGATAAACGTAATCCATAGAGATGAAACTTTTATTACAAATTATAAAAGTCAAATATTAATCCTTTGTTTTTTTGAAGTAAAATATATATATATATATACATGTATATATATATACATATATATATTAGTGTTGCAACCGGACTTCGGACTGATACATTTGGTTTTCGACTCGGACTGATACCTGTTTAAAAAAAAAAAAATCGGACTGATAATGAAACACCTAAAATTTTGTAAGAATCGGACTGATACTATTTTCATGTTATGTGATACTAAATATGAGCTAAATGTGAGCTCAAAAAATGAGTTAGAAAACATATAAATTCAAATAATAAAAAAAATATTTAAAATCGAATTTAGCCAATGGAAGTGTTAGTTAACTTAACTAATTTAGTGTCTTTGGAACAACATTTTTAACTCTATTAAATATAATTTTAAATAATTTAATTAATTAATTTAAGATAAATAGTAATTGTATATAAATAATGTATGAGCATAATTGATTTCCAATATACTCTATTATATTATATTTTAAAATATTTGTAAAATTTAAAAAAAAATTTAAAAAAAATATTTTCAACATTTTTTTAAAATATATTTCGAAATATTTGTAATATTTTTTAAATATTTTTCGATATTTAAAAAATATATTTTGTAATATTTTTTTATATTTTTTGTATTTTTTGTATATTTTTCCTCTAATTTTTGAAATATTATTTAAATATATAATATATAAATATTATATTTTTTATATTATTTTTAGAACATTTTTTTAAAATATATTTTGTAATATTTGTCTACATTTGTTTGTATTTTAGCTAACATTTATATTATTGTATATACTAGCAATGTAGAATCATGAATAGCTATACTTAATAAATAATAGATAGGCAAATAATCAAAAACTGAGCAATGTCGGGTTTTGTTACGACTATTATTTACTATTTGAAGCTTTCGAAATGAATATATTTACTATTTGAAAACTTTGAATGGGTGAAAAATCTGAAAATTTCCCACACTAGTACCAAAGATATTGTGAAGTAAATATATTGCACTCCCTATCTATCTCTCGTACCTCAAAATGTAAATTTATAATGAAAAAACAACATTAACACTAGAAGGCGAAATAGTATATGAAATGTTAAATCATGTGATATTTTTATTTAAATTTCTTGTTTTCTAATTATATACATACATTTAAAATCATTACAATATAATACAAATTATAATACAATACATGTAGTTTTTTTTAATATTATAATTTATAAATAATATATATTTATATTATATATTTATTTTTTACATTAAATTACATAATTACTAATTAGTTTAATTACTAACTAGTTACGTTCTTGTTTTATAATTATATACATAAGTTGTTGTACTTTCACAACAATACGATACATGTTTTTTTTTAATATTATGATTTATAACAATATATTTATCATTTATTTTATTTGTTTATATTAAATATAACTAATCAGTGTATTCTATTGTTATATATAATCATTTTAAAATCATGTCAATACATATTATAATACAATATACATGTATATTGTATATAATTTATTATTTACAATTACAATAAATATAGAAAATTCTTATAATCAGACTAATACCGCTAGATGGCCATATCGAATTATTAGGTTACACAAATATACACAAGTGCAATATCTTTCCTTTGGAAAATCTTTGATAGTACTGATACAATACTGATACCAAAAAAAATTATTTATGATACTGATACGATATTGATACTTTGATTTTATGATACTGATACGATACTGATACTTTGATTTTTTGAATTGAACGATACTGATACCATGAAATGAGGGTCCGGTTGCAACACTAATATATATATATATATATATATATATATATATATATATATATATATATATATATATATATATAATACCAACATGTATGTAATACTTATTTTTAAAATAAAAATCTAAATTCTCCTACAAATTTAACTAGGATAATTAATAATTTTAATGCATATTTTATTTTTTTAATATTGTAATACAATATTACGTTTTTTATCACTTAATATATTAAATATCTGTTAATAAAGATACAATATATATATCAAGATTTGAATTTAATTTAAAAAATAATAAAATTTTAAAAGTAATATCTTATTAAAAATTCATTTAAAATCTAAATTTTGTTTGTATTTTGCTAGAACATGATATGTTTTTATTATTGTTCATTTAATGATAAATTAATTATAAAATTAATATATATATATATATAATGATTAATAAAATATAATATTAAAATGTATATTCTATTATGTTTAATAATGTTTTGCAGGCATTCAGAAGGAGAAATATTGCCACATTTAGAAATTTAGCGCAACAACATTTGAAGAGATCATCTGTCAATGAACAATCAGATAATCAGGTCAACATTTCTTATGTAAATAAGTAATACAAGTTATTAGATGGCAAGACATACCTAAGTATAATGATACATGTAATGATCTACATAACCTATGAATAATTATTTAAAATTAATTATATATATATATATATATATATATATATATATATATACAGTTAAACCACTTACTCTAAGGAACAGACAAAATTTGTACGATATCGTGTTGTTTGAGATATCAAATTATTCTCTCATGTATAATGGTAACATAGTAACAAAATGAAACTAGCATTTGTAAACAGTCTGAATTAGCGGAGTTTCTGAGTTAACAGGAATAAACCATATATACATATATATATATATATATTTGATATAGACAACGATATACTCTTGTTCACTTGCTAATGCGTTAACCTACCCCACCCCCCGTACAGAACATGCTAACCTACCCCACCCCCCTTACAGAACCGTGCTAACCTACCCCACCCCCCTTACAGAACCTTGCTAACCTACCCCACCCCCCTTACAGAACCTTGCTAACCTACCCCACCCCCCTTACAGAACCGTGCTAACCTACCCAACCCCCTTACAGAACCTTGCTAACCTACCCCACCCCCCTTACAGAACCGTGCTAACCTACCCCACCCCCCTTACAGAACCGTGCTAACCTACCCCACCCGAGCATAGAACAGAACATAGGTCAGTCGCCGATGTGTATACAAGCTCTGGAAACTAACTTTAGTGATCCCCTCGCCCATATCGTCTACTTTGATATCGAGGCTCTCATCGGTAAGCCATACTCACCATATAGTATATAGTATATAGTACCTACAAAAGAACACGAGTCGTAAGAAAATCATTTATTAAAACAAATATTTAATAAAATGCGCGGGTAAATAAAATTGGTACGCAATTAAAATCAGATTCTCGTAACATTTGTAGCGTTACTAATTTTAGAGTACCCTTTACACGTAAACATAGCGTATGAGAGTGTGATGCGCTCGAGCGTGACGTACGGCTTTAGCTGAGCCCGAACCGTCTAGTATATCTCTATCTATCTCATGACTTTATTACCCGATGGTGGTGGAGGTGATACATACGATGCATTCGATTAAATGTGCTGTGAATACACTTATGTAAACACGCACTACTTTGAAGCCATCTAATGAATGATCTCGACGATAATCTACAATATTATCTATATTTAAGTATATAATTGATAGATAGAAAAAGAGATATATATTTATACATTTTTATAATTTAAAATTCAAATTTAAAATTCTGGCTCATAATTTAATAAATATTTTATATTAAAATGTACATTATGATAATGTGTTATGTGTTATACACCATGACTGCTAAGGGAACTTAAAGGCATGTCTAGATAGAATAATACACAATGGTGACTCATATATCAGCAGGTCGAGATGAATGCCATTAAGTAGTATAGTATAGCCAATATGGCGATTGTATTTTAAAATCTATACATTAGTTATTGATGAGCATAAATTGATTATAGTTTTAGACTTAGTATTTATATAACTTATATTTAGATAAACATTTAATATAAGAGTTATTATACATTATAGGAATACGCGATTTTTAGAATATATATGGAATTCGTCTAAAAAAATAATATTCTAAAATATATTTATTAAATTATTTTTACATTTATAAATATAAAAAGATTAACCTAAATGAATATATTTATTTCGACCGCTTATTTAAAATATTCTGAAATTGTTCATTAAATTCAACTAATAAAATAGTAACACTTCAACGATCAAACATTTAAAAAGAATACTTAATTGTTAAATTACTTTGTTTATAGTATGAATTCATATCTATATGAAACCTCTAGAGAGGTTTCGCTATACGACATGCATATATGAATATTCAAGCATATTTTTTCAATATTTTTCTAGATACTATCCCACTAAAATTTCACTATATATTACAATACACAATCGATATTTATTATATATATATATTATTTTAATTATTTTATACATATTAATGATATTAAATATATACATATATCCTTCTTTCTCCTATATATAATATTATCTATAATCTTATCTGGTATAGTATAGCCATCAAACTAGCTGCAAATATAACGCATGTTTATGCCATAATTATATATCGGTGAAATTTAAATAATTACCGAATCATTATAAAAATAAAGACGAGGGTCGAACAGTTAAACCCGAACAGTTTCACCACGCCCCCCCGCACAGTACAACTCCTCAACGATGAATACCTGAAGATGAAGCCCGCCGAACTGGCAGGCTACGGACTCATGGATTCAGACGAAGATCACAAGTCTACCACTCGAAGGATGTCACGTTAGTGTCACCCATACTGACAGCTACATGTCACCCATACCGACAGCTTCATCGCGACACTGACAGCACAGCGACACTCTTGTAGTGGATAATGTGGATATCACTATATTCATATCCCTATCAGGAAATAAACCCCCGTATGAATCCTATTGCTAACGTGTAATATATTTAATTCATTGCATTGAAATTAATCTATATTATATATCGATTTTTGTCTACCTCTAATGGATTACGTATATGATTCATAATATAATAGGTATCATAGATATATATTTAACTAACCATATCTGTAGAATGCTATGGTTACTACTACTACTACTACTACTACTAATATAGCATCGTTCTGTTTACCCTAACACCTCATCTCCTAACCCCTCCCTATACTAAACCTTCCCTAAACTAACCCCTCCGTACACTAAACCCTCTATTATCTGTGCCCGGCGCCCCATACAGTATTCTTCACCAAGATGAAAGACCAGGCCGAGTCAATGAGTAACCTCATACAGCAGAAGCAACCCAAACCCAAACCCCCCGCTTCATCCACCTTACCACCGGGGTCAACTACCTCCTCGTCCAGTAGCTTTTCCTCATCTCACGCTACTCCCCAAAACACCCCCCCGCCTAAACGGCCCACTAACCAACCTTTCGCCGCTAAACTACCCCATCAAGTGTCTCCCGTACCGAGTAAACAATCCACTCCGGTACATTCCGCTAGACCTGTACCCCTCCCAGTTCGCCCCGTCGCTAAACCCCAGCCACCGGTTCAACCTAAAATACCGTCTAGACCCGCCGATCAACCCAAAGTACCCTCAAGAATCGCCGATTCACCCCGAGTACCCACGAGACCCACCGATTCACCCCGGGTACCTTTAAGACCCGCCGATAAACCGAGAGTACCGTCTAGACCCCTGGATACCCCCCGCATACCATTGAGACCCGCCGATTCCCCCCGCATTCCGTTGAGACCCGCCGACTCCCCCAGAGTCCCGACGAGGGCCGTCAATCATCCATCTACGGTTCCCACCGATCTATTAATAGATTACCAGGGGGACGGTAGCCCTCAACCCAGCGACTCTCCTCCTGCAAGAAGTGACCTCAGACCTATAGCAGCCAACCCTGCATCGGCTGATCGTTACGTAGAAGGTCGTCGAGTGCCCTTTGAAGGTCGTCTACCCGTAGACGGGTCCTCTTCGCCGGTAATAGTGAGAAAACGTCCGTCTCTACCACCAGTCAGCGCCACCACCCACTCTAACCACGCCCCTCAAAGAACTAGAGCCGACGGCATCGTTACCGTGGCAACTAACACCGCCGCAACTACAGCCGCGACGACGACCAATCGGATTGCGCTACCTAAACGTCCGCCCACTATCGGTAAAGAGATTGACAGGCCGTCTGACTCTATGATATCCACCACCACCACTACTGCAACAACATCATCGCCAGCTGTGGTGAAGTCAACTACTGACCTAGGTGGCAGCACCAGTAACAGCACCAGCACTAGCAACAGCATCAGCACTAGTGACAGTACCAGCGTCAAGCATCTCTGCCCTCCCGATGGTAGAGGTATACGTCATATCACATGTCCTTATCGCTCTACCACTCAGTGTATATACATGTCGTACTGCACACTCACTCTCTTTAGAACTAGCTGCTACAGTGTGTCTAGTGTAGGAAACACCCACTCTAACCACGCCTCCTAGTCTAGTGGCCACGCCCCTCAAAGAACTAGAGCCTATACTCTAGTATCCAGACGAGAAGAAAAAATGAACAACAAAAGTTACACTTTTCTCCTCAGATTGTTCTTATCGTTGTGACGCTAACACACAGATGTGTACGTATTGTTTGTTGCCTCCCCCCCCGCCCTGCCTGTCGAAGTATTGTTCGTTGATTACTACTACGCAACCCTCCCCACTTTATCTATCGCGGTTATAACCGCCACCGTCTCTCCTACGTTTAGCCACGCCCACCGGTGAACTCGCGACCCCATCGTACGTGATGAAGGTCGCCAGACTCGTGACCTCTGTGCTTCACGCGTGGGGCCTCGACGCCTCGCTCGATCGCATCTGCTCTCGGAGACTGGGCCTGGTTAGTGGTGTACTTCTTTCACTGTATCTTTATATATAGATTATATATATATCTATATATCTATAGACATTGTTATGTACACTTAGTAGGATTAATGGAAATGTGTAAGTTGTAAGCCTGGTTTGTTGTGTATCTACATATTTTTGAATTGAATTGAAAATAGTTTATTGAGTACAGAAAAAGCAATTCAATTACTGCTCAAAGGAGAGTACTCATAATATATGCTCATAAAGCATATAGTCTCTATTATAGACATTGTTATATACACTTAGTGGAGATTAATAGATATTTGTACGAGCTGGGGCCCTTATTTGTTGTATACTCCTCACTATATATTAAGGTAGTTACATTATTATTAGTGAAATTAATGGAAATATTAGGAATTTATTCAAATTAATAGAATGTATAAACATTTATAAACACTTATAAGAAATATATTTTAATTTATATAAATTTCGAATACACTAGTCGTTTAATTAATATTAACTTTACTGAAGGATCATCTAGATAGATTAGCTCATAAGTATGTGTTGAATACATTTATTTATAAGTGTCTAATAGGCCGTTCACATCAACTCCGTTTTTACCTCCGATCCGATAATTAGCTCCGAAAAGTAGTTAGTTCCGGTAAATAGCTCCGAAAACTAGATAAAATAGCTCCGTTTATGGGATGTTGAAGAATTATTTTAGCTCCGGTAAAATCTCAACATGTTGAGTTTTTACCGGAGCTAAAAATTTACGGAGGTATTTTATGCATCAATTATAATAACAATTATAATAAAGAATTGCATTGTGGGATTTAAATTTTAAAATATTGCATTCAATTTTTATTTTATATTATATATATATATATTTAACTATAGTTAAATAATTTATAATTCTTTCGTAACTTTTGGATTCTATTTTAGATATAGACAAACATATAGACTTACTAAGGATAATAAACATCGTAATATGTAGATAGGTTTAGTAATTCGAAATATAAAAGACGTATAATTATTATAATAATCAAAATAAATGAGGCCGTAAATATATATTCACTTAATATTAATAAGAATAACATAATATATATATATATACATAATGTTATTAATTAATCAAATTACTAAGCATGATACAACTTGAAAATATCATAATTTGTATGACCTAATTATATAGGTGTATATTTAACTGCACGATATGCGTATTGCTTGGGTTATATATTTCAATTAAAATTAGTAACTATGATCTATATTTAGATTTGAGTGACACATCAGATGTGTCACTCAAATATAAATATAGATCATAGTTACTAATTTTAATTGAAATATATAACCGATTAAATGATGTGATATCATATATAATATTGTACATTATTAGAGATAAGATATATATCGATCAAATTTACTGCTGGCAATATAATTTGATAGAATTATATAGAATGATCAATTATATTTTGTAAGATAGTATAAATATACATGATTAAATATAATGTATAATTACTGAATAATGATATCGGATTATAATAATGTAATATTATGTATAGAATATAATTATAAAATTAATATTAAAATTAATGTGTTAAAAATATTAAAATCCTTTGATGTGTTATAAATTAATTATAATTCTATTTACATAATAAATATGCCAAAACAGCACTCTTAAACTCATATTATGAATATAATATACATTTTTGTAATTTGTTAACACGACACATATTATTAATTAATTAATATTACATATATTATGATAAATCTATTCGCATGCATATTATGCTTTAATGTAAGTTACAATATTTATTAACAAAGATTTCGAATTTATTTTGTAAACAAATTAATATAATAATAAATTTGAAAATTAATAAATAAAATTATTTTGTCGGAGCTAATTTCGGAGTTAATTTTTCGGAGTCAATGTGATGCCGACTACAGAATTAAATTTACGGAGCTAAAAATCGGATCTAAAAATCGGAGCATAAATCGGAGTTAAAATAAAACGGAGTTGATGTGAACGGCCTATAATAAATTACTTTACGCGTGATTTAAACGAGAACAATCGATGAACAACAATGAACAACAACAATCAATACCTTTATAATTATGTAGTTATGTAGTTATAACTAGAGATACATAGGTGACATGATATATTCATTCATATATAAACCTAGATATATAATATATATATATATATATATATATATATATATATATATATCTTAACTGCCTGTGTAGCTCAGTGGTTAAGGCGTCAGACACACAAGCAGTAGGACACGGGTTCGACCCTCGTCCGGACCATTAATTAATTTTATAAAATGGGTCTTAAAATATTATTTAGAAGTGATCTTATATAATTGTGTATAAATAAATGATCGGCTCTCGTTAAAACCATGGATGCCTTAACATGAGAGCGGCTTCGAAGGGACATTAGAGCCATATATGGTTATAAGTGAAAACTTCATCTAAGTTCCTGGATGGGATGAAAGGACTCCACCAAATAAAAAAAATAAATAAATAACAATATATATATATATCACGTGTATTATATCACGTATATATATATATGTGTGATTTTAGAATACTCTAAATTTATATATAATTTATATATATATATATATAATTAAACAGTTAACACAGTAGTTATGATGCACTATGACCTACTTTGCGTGTGTCTACACTGAATCAGTAGATCACTATTCAAAGTTAAACCTGATATCTAATCTCTACAGATAAAACCTTGCGTGGATGTCAGTTTCGGAGTGTTATCCAAGTCTGGTCACATGTCTTTCCTGCTGCCCGGCTGGAGTAAGCAGAAGGATTACGAAAGTAAACGTAAGTAAGGGTGGATAGGAGGTAGGTTTAGGGTGGATAGTTAGGTTAAGGGTGGATAGGTAGGTTTAGGGTGGATAGGTAGGTTAAGGATGGATAGTTAGGTTAAGGGTGGATAGGTAGGTTTAGGGAGGATAGGTAGGTTAAGAGTGGATAGGTAGGTTAAGGGTGGATAGGTAGGTTAAGGGTGGATAGGTAGGTTTAGGGCGGATAGGTAGGTTAAGGGTGGATAGGTATGTTAAGGGTGGGTAAGTATGTTAAGGGTGGATAAGTAGGTTAAGGGTGGATAGGTAGGTTAAGGGTGGATAGGTATGTTAAGGGTGGATAAGTAGGTTAAGGGTGGATAGGTAGGTTAAGGGTGGATAGGTATGTTAAGGGCGGATAGGTAGGTTAAGGGTGGATAGGTAGGTTAAGGGTGGATAGGTATGTTAAGGGCGGATAGGTAGGTTAAGGGCGGATAGGTAGGTTAAGGGTGGATAGGTAGGTTAAGGGTGGATAGGTAGGTTAAGGGTTGATAGGTATGTTAAGGGCGGATAGGTAGGTTAAGGGTGGATAGGTATGTTAAGGGTGGATAATTAGGTTAAGGGTGGATAGGTATGTTAAGGGCGGATAGGTAGGTTAAGGGTGGATAGGTAGGTTAAGGGTGGATAGGTAGGTCAAGGGCTGATAGGTAGGTTAAGGGTGGATAGGTAGGTTAAGGGTGGATAGGTATGTTAAGGGTGGATAGTTAGGTTAAGGGTTGATAGGTATGTTAAGGGCGGATAGGTAGGTTAAGGGTGGATAGGTAGGTTAAGGGTGGATAGGTATGTTAAGGGTGGATAGGTATGTTAAGGGCGGATAGGTAGGTTAAGGGTGGATAGGTATGTTAAGGGTGGATAGGTAGGTTAAGGGTGGATAGGTAGGTCAAGGGCTGATAGGTAGGTTAAGGGTGGATAGGTAGGTTTAGGGTAGAAATGTAGGTTAAGGGTGGATAGGTAGGTTAAGGGTGGATAGGTATGTTAAGGGCGGATAGGTAGGTTAAGGGTGGATAGGTATGTCAAGGGCGGATAGGTAGGTTAAGGGTGGATAGGTAGGTTAAGGGTGGATAGGTATGTTAAGGGCGGATAGGTATGTTAAGGGTGGATAGTTAGGTTAAGGGTGGTATATTATCACATTATTACTGTTCACTGAACAGTATATACTGAATATATATTAAATATACCTATATATGACTCCAAAATAAATGAGGACATTTAATTAAGTAGAACAGATCGCCCATCAAAGTTTAGAGATGCTATTGTTAGAGATTAATTAACATGGGAATTAACAAATACTTTAAATGATTTTTGACTAACTTAAAATTGTTTACCCAATTGTAGGTCTTAATACAGATATCACTACCCTTCCCACTCCCTTATACTAGCTTTAAAAGCTTTACAAGTCGCTCATGATGTATCCCATTATCTATTAATAATGCGCCATGTAACTACTAGTAAAGTATGTTATGCAACCTATATTATGTAATAGTATATAATCGTTCAAGCGCTGATTTGAAAAGTATCGCATTGAAACTTGATTAATTTGCAGTTACATTAGACTTTTTATAATTTTACCCATTTTACTACTAAATACTTGTTATTATAAAAGTTACATTAAATATATTCATAAATATATCTAATGCTAATAGTGATATATTTATTTTATACTTTTTCTAAGTATTGTTTCTATTCATTTAAATACATAACTTGGATAATACATAATACAAAATATTGTAAAAATTAAAATATTTAACACATTTTAACTCCAGCGCCTACCCTTAAACCCAACAATTAAACCCAGTATACATCAATATCACACTCCAGCTGTACTAGAGTCTACATTACATATACGGACATTATCTCATGGCAGTCTAATTAAATATATTTTATTAAACAGATATATATAATGATTATTATAATGATTTACTAAATTTGGTTAAATTGACTAATTTCCAATATGTGTATTAAAAAACCTACCTCATTATAAAAAGTGGAATTAAAACTTCATTTTCATAAAGTATTTAAAATTTCAAAATATATATAAAACTTAAGATAGACAAACTTAGAATATAAGATATACTATAGAATTCTAGCTTAGAATTTAGTTAATCATTAATCACATACATATATTAATAGGAATACATACATATATTAGTATGAATACATACACTAAGATGTACTACTACTATAAATACAAAATGTACATCTTTTATAATTTGTAATAATATTATTTTAATTATATTTTAATCTGAATTGAATTAAAATATATTATTATAATATTTTACTCAGCTAAAATGTATACATTTTATTATATTCATTATATAAGGTGTATTTAATCTGTGACAATAATATAAATGTATATATATATATATATATTTTGCTAGTATTCCTAATTTAAAAAAATATATAAATACATATATAAATATAGATTATATAATAAGTTATCATATATGTGAAATATTTCATATCATTACATATTATTTACGCGCATAAACAATACGTTACCTCCTATTCATCATGAACACCCGATTCACTCCTAACGTACACGCACAGAGACCACAGAGAACTACAGCCGTCACTGGCAGATCTCAGAGTCGTTGACAACCCGACATCTGCTGTCGGTGATTGCGCTGTCCAACACTCTGATGGGAATGTCTACGGCGACCTTCCTGCCCTCTGTCGACGATTCCGCTCTGCTCGACGACGATCAGCCGAGGTAGTTCGCGATCGCGCCACCGGGGGGGTTTACCGGTGCGGGGGTTCTAAAGCTGCGTTCATACTAAATAACAAAGCCCGATATAGGTCTAATTTGTATAGCCCGATAGCATAGAACATCGCAGTCGCGCGGTTTCGATATGAATTGAATTGAATATGGTTTATTGAGTAGAAATTAAATATAATGCAGTATATACAATTTCTGCTCAAAGGAGAGTACCGTGAGATTATCTTGTAATCTATACTTACAACGAGGGTACCCTCCAATAATATAATAATACAATAATGATATAATTACAGGCCACCGATATCGGGCAGGTCGTATTACATACATTACTTATTATTAGATCTTTAACTTACCTGATATCTAGTCAATGTTTTAAAACGATTATGTGAAGCAGCTGATATAGCAGCACTATTTTGTTAGAGTGAAACCAGCTTTAGCTCAGGCATCAATGTCATCATGGTGTAGTACAAGTATGATACATGATGATATTACATATTTAACTAGTGTTATTAGCTATAATCATAAATACAATCATAATTATAGGAGATATAGGATATTTTGTATTGTTTTTAATGATATTACAAGAGAACGGCTGCAACAATCCTATAGTATAACATGAAGATTATTTATAAGTAATCGGTATAAACATGGTAGTAAATTGTTTAGAGGAAGTCACCAATATATACTATCGTTTGCTTAATTTAAATACAAAATTAATATTTAAACTCATTTAGAGGAAATTTTAATTGTTAAATTCAATCAATATTTTATTTTAAATTCAATTAAAATTTAATTTTAATCTATTTTTTTACAAGTGTATAATAATTTATAGACTGATTTAAACATTTTATTATATAAGTATAATATATTACATAATGATTAAGATCGCTTAATTTAAATACTTTATATACTACTAATTCACTATATTCTATAGAAAAACTATCAACAAAATAATTTAACTTGCATTTACAAAGAAAAATGTATTATATAATAAAATTAATTTATATTTAAATTTGAGCTTTCCTTTTAATAATCATTACTTTAATAATGATGTTATTGAATTTGCAATCAGAGAAATACCATATTCAATTTATCGTTGACATTAATAAATAGGTATACAGGAGATGTCCCTTCTGATAATTCTGAAACATCTGTCAATCAAGCTCAGACTAAACAAGGTTTCAACATCTCGAGTCAAACTCTCTTCAAATCTAATTATGACTCATACAAATCACTACACATAATAATCGTGATTCATATTTATTATGACATAAATAATAACAATTATGACTAATGATGACTTGTACTAATCATGACTCATACTAACAA
Organism: Osedax fenrisi; assembly: GCA_964019155.1. Taxonomy (NCBI): domain Eukaryota; kingdom Metazoa; phylum Annelida; class Polychaeta; order Sabellida; family Siboglinidae; genus Osedax; species Osedax fenrisi. The sequence goes on along the minus strand of OZ025244.1, from coordinate 20,474,549 downwards.
TAACATGTACGCATAGCGACGATTACAAATGTAGACTCTTACTAATAATAATGACTCATTCGAATAATGACTAATACTGATTGTTAGGATGGTCAATGTTAGCGGCGTTGCACTGCGTCCTACTTCCAGACATCATCGGAGGTCAAGACTACGCTCCACCTCAAATAGAGATTCTAGTACGTCGTTGGCAGGATAGGTGTCTCGAGGTTATTCTCATTGTCTTTGATATCACCCGTAAACATTAGTATTGGCAGTGATGGGCACGATCACGAATTTTCACGATCGCCGATCGTCGATCAATTTCGTCGATCATTTTCTAACGATCGTCGATCGTCGATCTTTTTACTCGATCATTTTTTAACGATCGTCGATCGTTGATCGTAGATCGTGTAATTATTTTGATCGTCGATCGCGATCTCAATCATCGATCGCCGATCGTGGATCTCGATCGTATTATTATATAAGCATATGAATTCCTGGCTGCTGCATGAACCACTAATGATCCTCGCAGTACTCGCGAGTACTCACCCATTCACGCCGTCATATCAATATATTTATATATATATATATACCAATGTATCTTTTTTACTAATGTATCGTAATATTTTACCGCGCGAGACATGCAAGATCAAACAATACGTTTAATTATCTACTATATTATAGAGTCTCTACGCCAAAAATGAGTCAAACTGTCAATTTCCCTGTAGGCGTATTATATAGGTCTATAACTTTATTAATATTTTAGATCATTATAAGTTATAAGTTCTAAGATATACAATGTTTGGATAAATTCGCCCTTTATTAAATCAAATATTTATTTTAATGACTTACAAATAATTAATAATAAAGTTGAAGCATCATGCAAGATTTGTAGAAAAAAAATAATAGCTGGGATTTCGTCATCATCAAATTTAAGACGTCATTACAAAACTGTACATCATACTAAATTAGATGTATATGATAGAGTAAAATGTGAACACAATGAGAATAGTAGAAAAAGACAACTCCAAGAACCTTCAGAACCATACTATACTAAAAAGATTAAACAATCTTCATTGGTTCAATTATCAATCGAGCAATCGACTACAATATCACATGTAGAAACTGATAAATTACTACTAAAATTTCTAATGAATACTATGACTCCAATTAGTATTGTTAACAATAAAGATTTCAAAGAATATGTAAGGGGTAATTACCTTAACTTAAGTTATACATTCATTCTATCTAATATGATATTATATATATATATATATATATATATCTAATTTTTTTCACGATCGTCGATCGCGATCAGTTGCTGACGATCGTCGATCATTTTACTCGATCATTGTCTAACGATCGTCGATCGTCGATCATTTTACTCGATCATTTTCAAACGATCGTCGATCGCGATCGGGATGGACGATCGACGATCGACGATCGTGATCGTGCCCATCACTGAGTATTGGGTACACCGCTTGCATTCGAATTAGACAACTAATTATGTCGGGTACTACTATACCTAATTATAATGTATGATTCTCGCACAGAATTATGATTCTATTATTCTATTATATCAAATTAAACTTAAACTTGCTCACACCAACAAATTAGGCCTAATTTATATCACGAATTTTACATTCAGATATCAGCTTATTGAAATTATTTATTTCAAATTATTATAATTTATTAAATTACGCGCTTGCTAAATAAAAATCATTTTATAATTTGTTTATTAATTTTTTAATAAAATTTGAAATATTAACTTTAAAATTATGAATAAATGATGCTTTTATTTAGAATAAAACTCAAAAGAAGAATTTTAAAACATCATTAAAACTATAAATTAAAATATTTTTAATAAATAAATATAATAAATTGATTTAATTTTTAATAAATATATATTTTTTATATTATTTTATGTATATATTGTATTATTATTTATACTCAGTATATATATATATATATATATATATATGTATATATTATAGTTTCTATAAAACATATAAAATATAATGACGTATATTTTATATGTTTTTATATATACATATTTTTATTCATATATTTCAGGAAATTATCTATTTGGTTAATAAAATGGTGAACATTTAAGGGGACGCGATACCATCGTTTGGTTTACATGTAAAAGATACGAAAAAATGCTATTTTCAGAAATCTATTAACTCAAAAAATATTAACTTTTTTTTTTTTTTTTTTTTTATCCATTAATAATATTCCATATTTTTATATTATATGTTGAAATTTATAGATGTTTACACATCTTTATGTTATACGTTTCTAAAAAAAATAATTGAAATATCTGATAAAAAATTTTAATTTTCCAACTAAATTGCTAATTACAATTTTTTAAATATATATTTTTTAATGTTGACAAATAACTTTAATCTTACAGGTTTTATCTAGTTATATTGAAAAAATGAAGACAAAATATTCAATTGTACAAAAGTTAATACTAGTTATGTCAGCATGATTGGTCACAAATAATTATTCTGAGTAAATCAAGTTTCAAATATAATATATGAATATAAACAATATGATTATACAGATACAATAATATAATATAAACAAAATGAATAATGTAATGAACATAATTTAAACACCATTTTAAAGATAATATTTGAAATATTATTATTTTACATTAAAAAAAATTTGAAATTCAATTTTTTTTCGAAAAAATCAATGGTATCGCATCCCCTTAATAGAACATTAAATAAAACTGGAATTATTCAAAATAAATATTTTTTCCAATTGCGTTCACATAAATATATATAAATTAAATAGTAATAATGAATAATATAGTTTAAATTTGTAAGTATACCATCATAATATATGTATCCGAATTTTGTAAATTTTTTATAATATTAATTTATAATTATTTTGAAAATAGCAATTGTCTGTATTTGTTTCTAAATACATGTGTCTAACTTATAGAGAACCCTATACGATAACTAACGAGCATATTATTATTATATATATATTATTTATAAAAAAATATAATAATGATAAAATATGATAAGCAAATTATTCTTTGTAAACTAGTTGTCCTTTATTGTATCTTTTAAATGTAAAACATATAGAAATATCACCTATAAATATACTAAATAAGCAATAATATAATTCACCATACGTTAAAAGATAGGAGAAATATGCATGGAGTATTATTATATAATATGGTAATATTTTCTTATATATAGTAGATAGTGACCTACTTTATTTAGTCTAATATAGAGAATAAACAATACTTTATATGCATAGTACACATATTCTATATACATATATATATATATATATATATATATATATATATATATATATATATATATATATATATTCATTGAAAATATGTTATACATATATATAATTCTATATATCATATTATAAATTATTAGATTTCAGTCTAAATAATGTCATGTATATATTTTATTTTTATGAATATGTACAATATTATATTAAGAAATAAATCTATATATAATTATCTTTCCATTTCAGAAAGTTTCATTTATAAATTTTTAGTAATAAAAAAGTTAAATATGTTTTAGTAACAGTTAATATCATAACAAAAAAAATAATTAATAAGTAAATAAATATTGAAGTATAAAGTAATATTATTTTTATATATTTACAAGCTAAATATAGATTTAAATCTAAATATTGTCACATATATACTTTTATATTTATGTATAAAGATTTTTGCGGAGATGGTTATATCGATTCTTTACTTTTACCATATTGATGGTTAGAATGTGTAGATAAAATATAAAATTATAAAATTTAGTAATGGGGTCGATTGTTTGTATTTGAAAGCGCCATCTATATGTTTATATCATAACGAAAACAACCAAAATATTAACATATTTTATTTATTTTAAAATTTAAAAAATAGATCGTATATTCATAAAATGGAATACATTTTTAGGAACTAGTATTTTTCAATAAATATTATTTTATTATTATATTTATTTATAAATTAACTAGATGCTCTCAGAATAATAGGTGTCATAAAACATTTGATATATACAATACACAATTTAGAATTACATTATATATATATGATATACGTTATTATTAAACTTGTATTAAACTTGTATTAAACTTAAACTAATATCAATATTCAACGTTAAGTTTTAAGAAATTCAAATCTGTTAATAAAATGTATCAGCACTTCTAATAAGATAGTGATCTAAAAGATTGCGAATCTAGTTTTCTCTTTAGTTTTAACTTTAAAACATTTGCAATATTTTAAAAGATTAACTTCACAACATTGTACATAAAGCGTATTACCTACCGATAAAAAATAATACTGATAACAACTGTATTGTTAACAACTGTACTGATTAGATAAGAGAGGCATCGCAAGCTCTACTGATGGCAGAGTTGAGGAGGATAGGACCAGAGGGAAGGAACAAACTCGCAGAGTTGTGGATCACCAGGATGCCAGGGGATGGTAGTAACGGCAGCGAAACTCTGTCTAGTATCATAGGGGCTGATCCACTTAGGTTAGTAGTAGTAGTAGTAGTATTAGTAGTAGTAGTAGTAGTAGTAGTAGTAGTAGTAGTAGTAGTAGTAGTAGTAGTAGTAGTAGTAGTAGTAGTAGTAGTAGTAGTAGTAGTAGTAGTAGTAGTAGTAGTAGTAGTAGTAGTAGTAGTAGTAGTAGTAGTAGTAGTAGTAGTAGTAGTAGTAGTAGTAGTAGTAGTAGTAGTAGTAGTAGTAGTAGTAGTAGTAGTAGTAGTAGTAGTAGTAGTAGTAGTAGTAGTAGTAGTAGTAGTAGTAGTAGTAGTAGTAGTAGTAGTAGTAGTAGTAGTAGTAGTAGTAGTAGTAGTAGTAGTAGTAGTAGTAGTAGTAGTAGTAGTAGTAGTAGTAGTAGTAGTAGTAGTAGTAGTAGTAGTAGTAGTAGTAGTAGTAGTAGTAGCACTAGGTATGTGTTAGCTACCTAACAGATAACTAGTAATGGCAGCGAAACTCTGTATCAGTATCATCGGGGCTGACCCACTTAGGTTTCCAATTAGCTATAATGCCGACTAGCTAACGTTTAAATATGCTTAAATTGGGTGAACAAAAACGAAAATATCTTCTTTTATATTTTCCTAGTCAATGTTTCACAAGTTATTATTATTATTATATCATCATTATTATATTACTATTAATATGTAGATAATGACATGTACCCATTGATAACGTATGCTAACGTAATCAGTTAGACCTCACCCTTATACACAGGTTGTATTACATACCCGTATTGCTAACGTTGGTTATTACTAATACAAGTAACTATTACACCCCCCACCCCGACCCCCAGACCCCCTCCTGTGGCCACCTCCTTGACCGCAGTGGTTGCCAAGGACATGGACGAAGATGACTGTAACGAGATAGAGGACTTTGAGGATCTCATGCTAGGCTCATGTATGTATCATGCGCTATCATAGCGCTGTCATCATCATGTATGTATCATCATGTATTTAATGTTGATTTCATGAGAGTTTCCTAGTTAATATGTATACATTGCTCTCATATAGTAAAATAGTTATACTTGTGCATGTGTATGATAAACTATTATCAAATAGCTTCATTAGTAGCTCTCTATAAATGTACTTTCCATATATAAATAATAGTAGTATTTACGCTATCTAATATCTAATTTCATTGCAACGAGTTCACTTAATGATCTCAATTGATTAACCGTTTCAACCGTAGTCAGTAAGATTGTCAAAGATTGTCAGATGATTAGGTACACATTTACTGAGGATACATTGCGTAGACACAATTGTATTCTGTCTACCTGTCTGACCTCATGACTAACAACGCTATAAAATGGCCACCTAGTGAATGTATACCATGACCTATGAACCATGACCCCCCCCGCGCGACAGGTAAGTCGATAACCTCGTCTCTGAGCAGTGAAGCGCGACGTCGTCAAGCTACCGCCATCGTGCTGATGTCCGTCCTGGGCGCAGAGTTCGGCGACACCATCACCCCCGTCGATGTCACGGAGATGCGTAATCGAGCCGTTTCATTGGCCGGTTTCGGCGTCAACGATTACAGCAGCGCTCGGCTCACAAGTTTGTAGTAGCGGATAGCGGCTATTTGTGTATGTGCTAGTGTTCCATAGGTCTAATGCATATTTATATATATATATATATATATATATACATTAACATGAAAGTAGCTTCGAAGGACATTAGTTCCATATGGTATAAGTGTAAAACTTCTTCTAAGTTACTGGATGGGATGAAAGTACATACTCCACTTAGATAAATAAGAATATTTATATATATATATATATATATATGTGTTGGTATATTTATCTCATTTGATTCGTCATGTCATACGAATATATCTTATCCGCTACACCGATCATTTATAAATAAATTACAATATCTTAACGTTATCGACATTATTATTAAATTAGATATAATGTTATATTAATTTGATACTATACAATCTATACCATACCCGTATCGTCTTATATGAAGTACACCATGTCTACAGGTAATGCACTCAGTTTCCTGTTGCTGCAACCCATATCCATATGTTTACCTGCTCACACCGCATTAAGAAGGGCTGCGGTAGATCTCATAGGTAAGCGTTACAAGTCTATAATCTGTGGCTAATCGTTCCGTATTGCTCGTGTATACTTTATACAGAGATATTAATCTAATTTAAATAATATTTAGATGCAAATCTCTATTTTTAGGTTCTCTTCAATGTTGTTACCATACGATATCAATAGATTCTAGGTGACTACGATAAGAAATAGAATATTTGTATGTGTATATTATTATTATTATTATTTTATTTTAACACTGTTTAAATATAATATATATTAAAAAAAAAATCATATAAAAAAGAACAAAACTACCAATTAATAATTACTATTATACAACTTACTACCCTACACAACAACCTACTCCCGTGTACATGTGCTATACACCCACACCCCTACACCCCTACACACCCCCCCATCTACAGGTAGAGGGTTCACGGTATGGGAGCCTTACCTAGACGTCAGCGCTGTACTGATGGCTATACTGAGACTGTGTACAGATGCTGACACTCTAGTGCCAGCGTTAGTACTACCACTAGTAGCGCTCTATTAGGTATACATGCGTGTGTGTTTGTGTATCAAGTTCATATCGATAACGCGGGATAAGTTTAATTTTAAACAAATAATTAAAAAAAATTAAAAAAAATATTTATATGATATTATATTTTCCATTTGAGAAATAGTTTATTATTAAATACATGAATTATGTTAGAAATAAAATAAAATATAAATTGTACAATACTAATACTAATAATATATATGAAATAATTACTGAATATGCTGTCTTTTAATTGAGAAATGGTATTTCCACTTTAATTCTACTAATATGATATATAATCTGCATGGATGCAACTCATGCAGCACAGTTACTGTGGTACAACTGCTTGTGTAGCAACCTTCACTACCACAGTTACCTCTGTATTACCACCTCCATGACCACCACTGACTGTGTAGTCTAATGGTATTATCATCACAACCACCCCCCCACCCCCCCACCCCCCCTCACTACCACCCCCCTCACTAGATTACCTTACAGTCTACCCCTGTGCGCTAAAGCAGACTGCTGCCGTTCAGCTAGACACGCCCTCTCTCTGGTAGCCCCTCCCCCTTACTACCACCCCCCTCACTAGATTACCTTACAGTCTACCCCTGTGCGCTAAAGCAGACTGTTGCCGTTCAGCTAGACACGCCCTCTCTCTGGTAGCCCCTCCCCCTTACTACCCCCCCCTCACCCCCCACTAGATTACCTTACAGTCTACCCCTGTGCGCTAAAGCAGACTGCTGCCGTTCAGCTAGACACGTCCTCTCTCTGGTAGCCCCTCCCCCTTACTACCACCCCCCTCACCCCACTAGATTACCCTACAGTCTAACCATGTGCGCTAAAGCAGACTGCTGCCGTTCAGCTAGACACGCCCTCTCACTGGTAGCCCCTCCCCCTTACTACCACCCCTCACCCTACTAGATTACCTTACAGTCTACCCCTGTGCGCTAAAGCAGACTGTTGCCGTTCAGCTAGACACGCCCTCTCACTGGTAGCCACGAGTCGTCCGTTAGCTTTCATCACGGCTATGGCTAAAGAGGTAAGCGCGTGTGTATCTATGTATCTCTAAGTATCTCCGTATAGTGTAGATGTCTTACAATAGACGCGCGTTGTCGGCAGTAACCAGTAGTTCTAATGCATTCTAATACCACGTGATCGTGTATTGTGCTGAGGAGGTCAAACCTCAGGCGAATATAATCTAATATGATCTATAAGAAACCACGATAATTTGCACATTTGTCAAAATAATCGTAAGTGGACCCATCTTAACGCGAAATAATAATGTGTTTGTACATTGGCCCCGATATGTATTTATACGCCCCCGAGTATAAGAGAATGATAATATTGAGTAATGCATGATATTCTAACGCACACGCTACTTCCACGCCCCCCCCTGTGTACTAACACTTACACTTACCACCAGGTGGCCAGACACAACGCCAGACTATCGGGTCAATCGTCCGGCCACTCGTCGAGCGGTCACTCTCTAGCCACGTTGACCACTAACTCCACCTTACACACGCCCCTCGTCAAGTCCAAGTCGGAGATACTGCGCATTATCGAACTGCTCATAGAGAAGATACCCAACGAGATCTGCGACCTTATGATGGAGGTTAGCAGGGGTATAGTGTCACCTTATGATGGAGGTTAGCAGGGGTATAGTGTCACCTTATGATGGAGGTTAGCAGGGGTATATTGTCACCTTATGATGGAGGTTAGCAGGGGTATAGTGTCACCTTATGATGGAGGTTAGCATGGGTATAGTGTCACCTTATGATGGAGGTAAGCAGGGGTATAGTGTCACCTTATGATGGAGGTTAGCAGGGGTATAGTGTCACCTTATATTGGAGGTTAGCAGGGGTATAATGTCACCTTATGATGGAGGTTAGCATGGGTATAGTGTCACCTTATGATGGAGGTTAGCAGGGGTATAGTGTCACCTTATGATGGAGGTTAGCAGGGGTATAGTGTCACCTTATGATGGAGGTTAGCAGGGGTATAGTGTCACCTTATGATGGAGGTTAGCAGGGGTATAGTGTCACCTTATGATGGAGGTTAGCAGGGGTATAGTGTCACCTTATGATGGAGGTTAGCATGGGTATAATGTCACCTTATGATGGAGGTTAGCATGGGTATAGTGTCACCTTATGATGGAGGTTAGCATGGGTATAGTGTCACCTTATGATGGAGGTTAGCAGGGGTATAGTGTCACCTTATGATGGAGGTTAGCATGGGTATAGTGTCACCTTATGGTGGAGGTTAGCAGGGGTATAGTGTCACCTTATGATGGAGGTTAGCAGGGGTATAGTGTCACCTTATGATGGAGGTTAGCAGGGGTATAGTGTCACCTTATGATGGAGGTTAGCAGGGGTATAGTGTCACCTTATGATGGAGGTTAGCATGGGTATAATGTCACCTTATGATGGAGGTTAGCATGGGTATAGTGTCACCTTATGATGGAGGTTAGCATGGGTATAGTGTCACCTTATGATGGAGGTTAGCAGAGGTATAGTGTCACCTTGTGATGGAGGTTAGCAGGGGTATAGTGTCACCTTATAATGGAGGTTAGCAGGGGTATAGTGTCACCTTATGATGGAGGTTAGCAGGGGTATAGTGTCACCTTATGATGGAGGTTAGCAGGGGTATAGTGTCACCTTGTGATGGAGGTTAGCAGGGGTATAGTGTCACCTTATGATGGAGGTTAGCATGGGTATAATGTCACCTTATATGCACGCTAGGTTGCTGCCTACATCTTATTATATTAATAGTATAGCCAACCAGACATGGGACCTTGTTATGGAGGTTTGTGAGGCGGTCTATATACATAATTCAACATTGTGCATTTTTATCAATAAAGGTATCCTACATAAATAACACTGGGCTGGTTATCTAATTATATATACATTTCTATATATATATATATATATATATATATACTTTTTAATAATGCCAAACTAATTTATACAAAGCTCAATAAATATTATTATTTATATGCAATTTTTAGAATTTGTATTCTAATTTTAGATATTACGAATATGAGAGAAAGATTTTTTCGAAAATAAATTATTTATTTGTGATATTTAGCGATATATTACATTTTAATAAATTTATTATAATTATTATATTATTACTATGATATTAATTGTATTGCCATTCACATAGGTAATGGACATAACCTTGCACTGTGTGGATTCAAATCTTGCTAAAGTGCACGGACTAAAAGAGATCTTCCCACCGATCTTCAAGTTTGTATAATAACAACCACAATGATGAAAATAAACATATTTATCATAAATTGCAATAATTGAATAGACTATTTATATATCAAATTGATATAAATATAGTATAAACTAATATTTATCATATATATATATATATATTAAAATATAGCTTGTTATAATTATAATATTTTGTCATTATCATAATTATTCGTAGTATTAATATTTATAAACATCCACTTCGTATTTCACAAATTTATATTTGTATCAATTATTGATTATTTGTCCCCCCATAACCTGTAGAAGCCACATATTAGACTCGTTCTCACCTATATACATATTTAAAATGTGTATAACATGCAGTATAGCTAGAACATTAATCGTAACTGTTAGCTAAGATTACATCTATTGTTAGCCTAACCACTATCTCTACCACCAATATCATTATAATCACCATCACTACCCTAAACACCATTACAACCACTACCCTAACAAGTTGTTAGGTTGTTAGTAACAACACTACCACCACCACCACCACCACTACTACCACCACTACCACTACCTTCAGTACTACCACCACCATCACTACCCTAAACACTATTACCACCACTATCCTAACCACCACTACTACCACTAATAGCCTAACCTCCCTAACCACTCAGATTCTCTAACGTGGCCTATTGCCCTGACACAAAGAAGGCATGCGTTGGAGCTCGTAATGGTGGGGTAGCATTCTACGACTTGAAACACACTAAAACACAGATTATGGTACAAACATATCTTAATATCGTTGTATTTACACATATTTAGACTATAATAGATATATTTAAATATACAGTAAAACCTCTCTATAAGAAACTATTTTTTTTCATTACTTTTTTTTCTTATAGAGAGGTTTTCTTATAAAGAGGTTTTTACTTTTCCAATGATTTTAAGAATTAATTTATAATTGAAAATGCATTATAAAACCTATAGGTTATATATATATATATATAGTATATCTATTTTGTATACTGTTTTAAATGTATATTGTATTGTTTGCGCTTAGACATGTTAAGTACTATGTTAGTACTAACATTAAGTATTAACTTAATACATAATGAAACTTTATTAGATTTACATTAGAAATTATAAATTATGAATCATCATTGATGAATATAATATAATGAATATTATAATAATCTATTATTTAACAATTAACTGTATAATATAATAAATTGTATCATAAATACATTTAATGATATAATAACATGTATTAATTAATTTTAATAAATTTATGGATATACAACAACATTTATTAATTAATTTTAATAAATTCAGGAATAAAAATAACATTTATTAATTAATTTTAATAAATGTATGGATATACAATAACAATTATTAATTCATTTTAATTCATCTTCAGCTATTTATGTAATATAATATTTGTAAAAGGGGTTTCACACCAACTCGAACGCAATTATTAACTCTAATAATTAGAGGTTAAAGTTTAACTATATTTTTTAAAAGAGGTTTTACACCTACTTTTTTAGAGTTAATAATTGCGTTTTAGTTCGCGTGAAACCCCTTTTACAGATAAGAATTTATTTTATTTTAAATATTGTATTTAAACATTAAAGTTAAACTTTAACCTCTAATTATTAGAGTTAATAATTGCGTTCGATTTGGTGTGAAACCCCTTTAAGTAAAAAAAATATCTTATATAATAATTAATTTCTATCAATATACAATACTTCTATTTATATATAATTATTTTGTATACAATAAGTTTCTTATAAAGAGGTTTTTCTTATATTTTTCTTATAAGATTTTCTTATAAAGAGGTTTTTTAATGTGGAAAAGGTTGAATTCCAACCAATTGTGTGAACAATTTTCTTATAATGAGGTTTCTTATAGAGAGGTTTTACTGTATATGCATATATTAAATATATTAATATAAAATAAAATTCTTAACTATATTCGTTACAATATAAATAACTAAAAGTGTTGTACTAGATAAAGTTCTATATCGTATACTATCAGAAATATAAATAACGCGCCGTATCCCGATTAAACAGCAATTAGCCGGACATAAAGGTCCCGTGTCGGCAGTGGCATTCTCCCCTCAAGGTCGTTACGCGACCTCGTACTCATTGGCCGATGATAAACTCCTATTCTGGCAGGTAAACACAGCACTCCTGACATCCTAGTTAAATAGCTATAGATCATACCTATGTCCACGCATATGTGTGCTATATTTAATTCCTAAATTCTATTAGCATGTGTTTAAATTTAAAAATAAGACCTCTAATATAGTACTTTTATCTCCATTACTATATATATATTAAGTACAAAATCACTTTATTGTTGCACATATATAAATAATATGATATATATATACACTTGAGTATTATTTTTGATTGTATAATCTCAAATATATACTTTACGAATGAAATATTGTTTTACGTAATAAATGTAAAGTTTGATATATTCAAAGTAACGACTAACAACTAACTTTAAGATTAATTCTCTTCAATATACATTACTGGAGTTCCCGAATAGCCTTACTAACAACCCCACTAAGTCTATATGCTATAACTATACTAAATCTATTAAACCCCTCTACAATCCAGCTAAACTAATCGCTAATACCTCACCCCTTCTACATCTCATCTACACCTATACCTACAGCACCTCTAAACCACTTCTACACACCCGATACTCCTCATATACCCCCACCTAACCCCACCCTCCCACCCCAGATGGCCTCCACCTCCCTGTTCGGCATAGGCTCGCAGCCTACTAAGTGCGTCCGTTCGTACAGCACTCCCAAGATGGACTTCCCGATGTCGACGTCTCGAGTGCGTCGCGTTCGGCTCGTCTGGATCGACGCCAACACTTGCGTCCTATTGGCTGCCGACGGCTCGGAGGCTCGCTATCGGATATGATGTAGAGTGCGCCACCCGTAGTCATAGCAACCTCTCTGTAATGAGTGGCGCCGCACCCTCGTTTAGCCTAGAATTAATATCTAACTACTACGATTCCACCCCATCCCTATTCTACCCGCCCCACCTGTCCCCCTCTTCCCCGCCTACTATCCGACCTAAGCCATCCCACTTGCCCCTATCCTACCCCACTACCCATTATCCAACACCCATTACCCATTATCCAACCTCCACTGTCCTACCATCACTGCTGCCGGACTATCGATGCACACACACAGTTAATACACTGTACTACTACTACTACTGCCAGTACCTCCGCCATCCACACATCGATTATAGCCGTAGCGTAGAATACTCATTAACCCCGCCCCCAGCCCCGCCCCCTAACCCTACCTAGATAAGACACGTCTACTAGATGTTTAGTATGAACTTATTACCGTTACCCGTATTAATAGTCGTCCACCCGTTTAACAACCGTAAAGTGACATAAGTGACACTTCGCGTACGAGTGACACCTAACGCGAATATGTGACACTTTGGCGTAAAAATGACGCCTACTCTATGACATAAGTGACACTTTTACCAACTAGTATCACCTAACCCGACTATGCGACATTGTACATGCGCGTCGCAGTCACCCTGCGCAAGTGACACGCGACACGTGTCACTACTGAGGTGTCACTCGAATACCTCCACCGTCGTTAACCAACTAGTCAATGTGTGTACGTATGCGCGACGATGATGATTGTGTTAGAATGAACCTACTACATTCCACCACCACCACCCCGCTTGTTCCTCCTCGACCTTCAATCTACCATTGTGTTAATCGAGATTATTATATTATCACCCGTGTATGATTAATAAAAAAACTATTTAATCATTGTTTGCGTCTCTCATTCTTCGGATTAATAGATCTATTCATTCATGTAACTGCAATGTGAATTATATGTTATTATTAGATTTGAATAACTTCTAATTATATCATTGATAAAATGGGATATATGTACATTAATCTAGCTTGATTAATCTAGATATTTTTCTATAATATATCTATATCAAATTTCAATATTTCTACTAATTATATATATATATCGTTCATATTTTCCGAATAAAATATTAGTCATATTAATATGGCGCCTCTAGTGCACAACAATATTTCCATATATGTAATTATGATTGTACAATTTATATCTAGTAAATTTAAATGAATAAATATTCAGGCAAGTTTAATAAATAGCCTACTATAAGTATTATAAATATAATGCATAGTAATATAATGAATATTTGAGCTTATAACGTGCAGCAGCACGTGTACATGCTTAGACGATATCTCCATATTTATATTGATTAAATGTGAATATTTATCCATTTTATATAATATCTACGTATCACCATAAAATATATGTTATATGAACTATATATGAACTATATATGATTATATATTCTCATATAATTACTATTCAAAGTGTATATACGTATTGAATATTTGTTTATTTATTCTAAGAATAATTCTTATACAATATTTCAGTATTTATTTGATTAAATATGAATGTTTAGACATTTTAAATAATATCCATATGTATCACAATATACTTTACATTAAATGAACGATATATACGATATATTAATATATATTTATACTGTATTTTAATTTTATTAGGAATAAAAATCAATGCAAAAAATTATTTAAATTAATGATTTAAATATCATTATATTAATATTATATAACATACGCATTATATTATTTAGAATTATAACATAAATAAAATAGAAAAACATCTATCAATTAAAAGCGAATTTATAAATAAATTCGTATTTGTATAACATATTTATATAGAAGTCATAGACACGTGAGACACTCACTACGTAGTTCACAAAGATTTGTAATTGTAGGCAAACTATGGTATAGTTCACTCAAATATGATAAAATTAAAAATATATAGGTATTTACAAATAAATAAATATCTAATGTCATTTTTTAATATTGAAATCATTGATATATATGATTGTATTTATTTCGGAGTATAAAAATTACTCTTGAAGATAGGGCAAAAAGACGTCCTATAGGATATATTTCTAACCTTATTTGTACGGTCTACGACTACATATATTATTCTTAATTATTTCCTTTACTGCCTAACTATAGTTATCATACATTACACCTATTCCTAAACAAATACTGTTGTCCATCTAGATAATAATTACTCTAGAGTCTAGACCAATATCAAATCTACCTTATCTATCAACATAAATTGAGCATATTAGTTCATTTATTAAAATATAGTTTACTATAATAAACGACACATCCTCTATAATAAACATAGGTTTTCAAAATATGATCAAACTACTACCACATTAATTGAGATAAACTTATTATTAATATGACTACGAAAATACTTTTGTTTCTAACTGCCTTGGACCTAGGGGACATGAGAGGGGGTGTTTTGGTCGATCTAATTTGGCACTCGCTATACTAGCCATTCTGTGAATATTAAATCTTAGTTTTTGAATTTTAGAATACGTATTAAAAAGATATTAATCTAATAAATAGTTATCTCGAATTTTTATATTATGATTACAAAAATTTATATATTGTCAGTTCTAATACTATTGGTAAATATCGGTGACATATGGTACGTGAGGGGCTTTGGTCGATAGTTCCGAATGTGTTAATACTTGTCGCCCTATATACTCAAATAATAAAAGGTTAGTTAAATTAACTAATTCAAATATTTATAATAATGATATGATAATAGGTAATACATAATTTTAATTAATTATTTATTATATATGCAACATTTGACGCTATTAATTATATGTTATAATAATATAGCAAAGATGCACTTTACATAATCAATAATATTATTCAATATATGTAATTTTTCTAACATATTTGGTAATAGGTATGATAATACCATCGATATAAAGAAAGTGGATAAGAAATTGACGCACGCAATGTATGTAAAAGATAGATAGGTGAATGAAACCTACGTGAATGATACTTTTATCGATAAATTAACAAAATGGTATCAGTGATTTTGATTGGATATTAGTAATATTATATATGTCAAATATTAACACAGTAGGCTTTTCGTCAAAATAGATTAAAGTGACTTCTATCTATATCAATGGATTTATATTATAAATATCAATAAAATAGTATGATTATCATATACTATCATAATGACTTCTTCAATTTAAATATACTTTAAATACACAAAATGTAGAGGAATATTGATATGATTTATTTTAAATATATAATTTTATTTTTAGTATAGATAGTACATTAAAAGTGGTAGTAATTATCAATATATATATGTATAAAAAAATATTATTATAAATAAAAAGTAGTAGGCCAGATAGTGGGTTTCGACTGCAGCGCTCGTAGCGGATAGTGCCATACACTACATTCATAGACATTAGAGTGAGGCCTCACTCAATATCTATGACTACATTCAATTGCTTATCCACTTTCTTTATATTGGTAGATAATAACTATTAACATTATACACAGTTTGTTAATGTAAAATATTTTCATATTTATAGTTGTAATATAGTGGCGTCGACCAAAACCCCCTCATTGCATATGGTATTATTATATTATCTTTATTCAATTATTATTAATATTATTAATTGATTTTTTTTATATAGATTATTGTAAATTTTAATACAACATTTTTCAAGAAAATTTAATTAATTATGTTGTCATTTAGGCCTAGTGATTATCCTCAACATCTCTTATAACCTTGAGGTTATTGAAGATATCGCAATATTACATACACTTTAATTTAATAATAAGGCTAATTGTTATTTTTTAAATATCTAAATAATTATGAATTGTTATTAATGTTGGGATAAAAATCCCGGAAACATAAATATAAAATTTATGTTTCTATTCCCGAAGGATATGTGTTTCAGCATTTTTGCATTTCTGCGATTTATCGTTTGTGGGTTGCCCCGTTATATTATTGATCTTCAATATATTATATATAAATAATATTAGATTTAAAAACATAATTTGAATATTACAAATTAAATTTGTATAAAATATTTAAACATATTAAAATGTAATAAAGGAATACTTTTATAATATAAATATTTAAAATAATTTCCTTTAATGAATATTATAATTTAATTTAAAATAATTTATATCTAGTTATCGTAAATTAATATAATTAATATATATCATCAAATATTTATATTTAAATTATTCATTTATATTTGTCATCCATTTTGAATTATCAAAGATTATAAACCATGAAAATAAATATACAATATACAAGGATTTTCCAAAGTTTTCCAAGATTTTACGAAATAAAATCTTTGCAATATATTACAAAATAATTATAAAATGATTATAAAAATAGACATGTATTATTATTATTAAAATTATAATTTTAGCACATATATGCATATGTGCACATGTGCTACAAAATCAATAATAAATGAGTTAAATCAATAATAATCATAGCTATAGTATATACCTAGGTATATACTGGGTATATACTATAGTATCGGGATAACTATGATAAAAATGTTAAATAATGTTATTGGGATCAATCCAGTAAAGTAAGCTGTACGGAGATCAATTCGGAGGTCAATTCGAGTGACACCAATTTCCTTCGATTTTAAAATCGACGGCCTTTACATGTAATAAGTACACCAGTAATACTAAATGATAACAGCCATATATACAGCATCCACTGTCATTTCGTATACCACAATCATCGGTTAGTCGAAATATATAAACAAAATAAAATTTAATCATAGATTTTCCGAAAGTGCTTCGCAAAATCTTTGCTTTAATATAAGCAAAAACAATTCTTTTGAGCATTAAACTATATTATAATAAAGATCGTCCGAAGGATACTTTGTAGTATATTTGATTATAACAAGACTTCCTATAACCACGAAGTTATAGGAGGTCTTGAATATAATTATTACGCATTAAGGAACTTGGAATTGAAGATTCTTCTCTCAGCTGGTTAACTTCATTTCTTAACGATCGAACTTCTTCAGTAAAAGTGAATGATTACATTTTGCCTCCTATTGATATACTATGTGGAGTTCCTCATGGATCAGTACTCGGACCTTTATTATTTATATTTACTTGCGTCCTCTATCTAATATTATTAGTAAATTCCCTAATATTACCTAGCATATATATGCTGATGATATACAGATAATTATTAAAATTCCTGTTACCTCGCGTAACTCTAACTTGGAACTTCTGGAATGTGCATCTGAAATCATTAATTGGCTTCTTAGAAACGATCTACTAGTAAATACCTCTAAAACCGAACTACTAAATATATCTAGGGTAAATACTAATTTTCCACCGGTAATCTTTGATGGTAGGGTTATACATCCTTCTGCTTCAGTTCGTAATATTGGAGTTATCTTCGATAGTAGACATACATTATCTTTAGATGATAACATTAATTCTATATCAAAATCAGCTAACTTTCATCTACGTATGATTAGACATATGTCTAATCATACTTTCTAATATATATTAGAAAGTATTGCTCTAAGCGTATTACTAAGTACTTATTAATGCTCTAGTATTATCCAGAATTTATTATTGCATATCATTATTTAGTGACTTAACTCAAAGAATATAGAGGTCAAAAAGATTGATAGAATTATTCGCTCTTCTATATACGCCTTATTTATAATATAAATCGTAGTGAACATTTGAAAACAGATGAACACCAACATAATCTTAAATGGATATTATTTAGAAAGCGATGCAAATATAGTTTACTCTGTCTAGCTCATAAATATACATTCATAGGTAAGCCTGACTATCTACATAATCAACTGAAACAAAATTAACATAATCAACTGAAAATCAAATCAAAACAAGTTTGATTGATGGGGAGATTTTTACCGTTTATATAGAATCATTATATGTTATATATATATATATATATATATATATATATATATATATATTAAGCAGTATTTAAATTACGTTAATCTTAGTTATATTTTATTCTATGAATATATATATTATATTAATATGGTATATATACTTACAAAGTGCATATTAATTTACTTTTTTATGGTTCAAATTTATAGAAAATATCCGTGTAAAGTAAATTATTTTTGTTATATATTATTTTAAAATTAATTTAGTTTAATATAATAAAGACCTATAGGTATAATGATGTAGTCATATACATCTAAGGGGCGAAGCCGTATACAAATATAACGTCTTTGAATGTAGTATACTACATCATTAAGTAACACTAGTATACTAGTATATATATATATATATATATATATATATATATATATATATTATATATACAGTATATACCTTGTACATCATCAAGTAACACTAGTATATACAGTTTATACCTAGTACATCATTAAGTATCATTTCATTCAGGATCATTTTGTAATATATTGAAAAGATTTTATTTCGTAAAATCTTGGAAAACTTTGGAAAATCCTTGTATATTGTATATTTATTTTCATGGTTTATAATCTTTGATAATTCAAAATGGATGACAATACAATAACTATAAATGAATAATTGAAATATAAATATTTGATGATATATATTAATTATATTAATTTACGATAACTGGATATATATTATTTTAAATTAAATTATAATATTCATTATAGGAAATTATTTTAAATATTTATGTTATAAAAGTATTCCTTTATTACATTTTAATATGTTTAAATATTTTATACAAATTTAATTTGTAATTTTCAAATTGTGTTTTTAAATCTAATATTATTTATATATATAGGATATTGAAGATTAATAATATAACGGGGCAACCCACAAACGATAAATCGCAGAAATGCAAAAACATTGAAACACATATATTTCTTATCCTTCGGGAATAGAAACATACATTTTATATTTATGTTTTCGGGATTTTTATCCCAACATTAATAACAATTCATAATTATTTATTTTAAATTATCTAGATATTTAAAAAATAATAATTAGTTTTATTATTAAAGTAAATTTTATTGAATATATATATTTAATATATATATATATATTGCCATATATATTGCCATATATAGTAATTCATATGTTGGGTTTGAGTTGGTTTAACTGGTTTAGTTTGGTTTGGTTTGGTTTTATTGGGTTTAGTTTTGATATTGGTAGGTTTTTTAGCCACATTACATCCAAAGTGAGCCAATAAACGTACATATATGTATATATGTATATATATATATATATATATATATATATATATATATATATATATATATATATATATATATAAACTTTATTAATTATATAAAGTATATAGACGTATATGGTTTTATAAAACTATACATAATATGTATTGCATAATGTATATATATATATATATATATATATATAGTGATAAAGTGATTACATATGTATATACACTATGCAATACATAGTATGATTAGTTTTACATAGTATAATTTACTAAAATTGATTTATATTATAAAAATTACTTTACAATTATTAACAAATGATTTACTTACTATACATTTTATGTTTATAGACTGCATCAGTGCGTGAGCAATCGGCCGTCCGTGGGATGGGATTATTGAGTGGGAGGGAAGGCAAGGGAGAAGTAATAAGTATTAAGGTGGCGTTTAAAGGAGGGAGTTGATGTGTTTGTTCGTAGGTGATTGGGTAGAGAGTGCAAAGGAGCGTATATTGGAAGAGTGGAGTTTGTGTATATGGGGAGTGGTAAGGATAAAGGTGTTGGAGAAATGGGTCTGGAGTGGAGTGATGAGTGTGTGTAGATGTAGTAGGGAGGCAAAGTAGTCAGGGGAGTTGTGGTGAATAGCTTTGTGGATGGTCAGGGAGAGTTTGTACTTTATGCAGTAGGGGACTAGCAGTCAGTGTTGTTGTTTTAGGAGAGGTGTAATGGAGTCAGAAGAACGACGGGGAAGTAAATGGGCACATCGAACTACAGCGTTTTGGAGTCGCTGTAGTTTGAATAGTTTGTATTCAGGGAGGTTAAAGAGTAGGGAGTTTCAATAGTCGAATATGGGGATGATGTAGGAGGAGGCGATGGTATTAGCGATGGGGAATGGAATGGAGCGTCGGATTAAGCGGAGGCAGTGTAGGTGGTAGTGGATGGATATGTGCATATGTATAATATGGGAGTCAAGGGAAAGGTTGGTATCATGATGGAAGCCAAGGTTTCGGACGTGTTGAGAGTAGGGGAGTGAGGTGTTGTCGAGTGAGATGGGGGTGGTTCAGGGAGAGTGGAGGAGCGTATACGCTCTATAGGGGTAAGTGGAGAAAAATAGCTTCGTTTTAGTGGGGTTAAGTTTTAGGGAGTTGGAGGTAAGCCATTGGTGTATTGACTTGATACAGGATGAGAGTAGGTCAGGGGCATAAATAAGGGAGTTGTGCAGGATGAATTCATTTAATAGATTAATTTTTAATTATATTAAGATTTCTCTACTTACTTACTTAGTACCGTGACGTCGAACATCGTAGCACATTTCTTCTTCCGTAACACAACTTTTTCCATTCATCTCGATTCCATGGTTTTTCTAATAAATTGCCTAAGGACAGATGTGTATATTCGGTTAGGCCGTTCATCCAGTATCTCTTTGGGCGACCTCTGTTCCTCTTTCCTTCAATATATCCTTGCATTATTGTTTTGCATAAGTTGTCATGTCGACTTATGTGACCATAGAAGCTGAGTTTTCTTTGCAAAACAATATCCAGAAGAGACGTATTATGACCAATTCTCTTTTCGATTTCAGCTCGAACGAATAAATTAGTTTTATGCTCTCTGTAGATTATTTTAAGTAGACGTCTGAAGGCTCTGGTTTCGAAGGCGGATATACTTTTTTTTTATTCTTGGTATAACGTCCACGTCTCGCATCCATACAACAGTGTTGTGATAACTAGTGATTTATATAGCTTACATTTTATTTTAAAAACAATTTCTTTGCTCCTCCAAATCTTTTCTAATTTCACCATTACTGATGTTGCCATTGCAAGTCTTATACGGATTTCTTTTTTTGATGTTGCATCATCGGATAGCGTAGCTCCTAAGTACTTGAAATTAGAAACATTCTCTAAAGCTTTACTATACATCATAATCTTAGGCGCTTCTGTTTCTCCGTTCACTAAAGTTTTACTCTTGATATGGCTTATTTCCATTCCGAAAGACGTTGTTGCTTTTTCAAGTGAATCCGTTAGACTTTGTAATTCCGCTTCCGAACCAGCTAACAAATCTATATCGTCGGCAAACCTTAAATTAGATATTTCTCTCAGTGTTCTGACGTTCCATGTGCCTATGGTGGTAATATGTTTTGGTAAATTTATTCTTCTTTTCGTTGAAGTCGATAATTGTTTGTTGTTGTGTGTTCTCTGTATGATATTATTATTATTATTCGATCCAGTATCTAACTTATCGTATCCACCCTGAAGTGTACCGATGGCATACACGTTCGTTGGTTTTCCGGGCCGCGACCGATCCGGCATTGATATAATAATATTTTGTAATTCCATGAGCTCTTTCTGTAGGCTGATTAAGTCTAGCGGCGCATGTCTCCTCTCTAGACTTAGATTTGTGATCATAGTTACATTATACTAGCCTTTGCCTAAACAAGCTAGACCTGCAAGGCAGCAGGTTTCCCCTCACTAAGTTTAGCACCACTGTCGAGTAGAGGTACCGGGATATGGCCACTGGTTGATTACCAGTTACTTGGAGCCATTAGTGAGAGTTGAGTAGATGATTGATGACCAGTGTTCCTACTCATGTCGCTACCGACATGCGACAAGCAGGTTTACAAAAGTACTACCTATAATCAACTACACTATACCCCAAGACTATACTACTATACTACACTATACCCCATTTCTTTACAACATTTATAATAAAAAATAAATGATTATATAATCAATTAGTAAATATATCACCACACCACGCCTATATATGCCTATACATACGCCCATTTATAAATTACAACGTAAATTCACCTTATTAATTAAACTTAGACTACTGCCACGGTTGGTAGTAAGTTACTAGGTACCTAAAGTATACTAGTATACTATTATATAGAATAGACCTAATCATAAATTATAAAAATTGTAAGTTAAATACATACAATATCAACGAAATAACTTTTATTACCATAACATTAATTTATATTAAACAAATATTTCAATAAATCATCACGTAAGTATTTAAATTAATGATATAGCTATGTATTACTAAATATATATAATTATATTCAGTTTATAAATGTTCTATTTAAAAAACATAAGTTAAATATTAACAATATCAATGAAATAATGTATTTTAATATACTATTATGCAATATTAATAATATTAATCTATATTTAAAAAATATTTAATAATAAACTTTAATAAATTATCACATTTAAGTATTTACTTTATGGATATCCCCAGTAAGTAAAGTAATCAGTGATAGTGGTTAGATTATAGTTTGATCATCATAATGATTTGTGATTAACTGATCACAATACGATTACAATCATATTACAATCATTGATAATCAACTATGCTTTGATTACGAACTACACTTAAAAATCATTGAATGTAATACGATTGTAATCAATGATTGTTAACTGATCACTAACATAGATTCACGATCAGTTGGCAATCATGATTGTAATACGATTGTAATCGAATCAAAATCTGTGATCGTAATCAATACACAGCACCATGATTGTAATCTGATTACTTGTTGGATTGTAATCTAATTACAATCGTTGATTTCTTTACTTACTGGGTCGCTATATATATTAATATATATATATATACCCCTATACCACTATATAAATTACCACCAAGATCAATAGACGACACAATCAGTATAACTGAACTGATGCGACAACAACACCTACTACCAATTAATTTCCGTATTATTTATAAACTACTAGTAACTACACATCTTGCATATCATCACAGGACACCTACGACCTAGGTGTTGTTGTCGCATCAGTAGGTCCTACGTACCTCGCAAAATTGATCAAACCGTATTCAAGTCTGAGAGTGCAGAGATCACATAATTTACATAAAATTCAAAGCAACACAGAAAAAGAATCGGCACACAACAGCAGAGCATTTAGTATAGCGGCACCTATCGAGTGGAACAGGCTCGATATTAATTTACGATCTTGTGAATCAACATCATCATTTAAAACATTATTAAAAACTCATTTATTCATAATTGCATATGAGTTATAATGTAATTTTTATTATTTAATATATCACGAGCATATATTACCTTGTTTTTATATTATATTACCATGTTATCACAAACACTTTTGTTAACTTTCATTTAAAAAGTGTATAAACCCAAATAAATAATAATAATAATAATAATAATAATAATTAATAATACATTATTTATAATGTATACATTATATATAAGCTAAATAGTATAAACAGAATGTATTGTAATAATAATATGATATAAATATTAATGTGATCCTTGTGGTTGATGATATGTTAAAATTTCTTCTATGTCTAGTTCAATATTTGTTAAGTATAATATCAAATCTCCTCTATTTATTATCTTTAAATGGTTTCTTGATTTTATTAATATATTCATAACAGCGCTAAAATCTGTAAGTATATAATATTATTATATATTCTTAAAGATAAATAATTCAATAAACCTCTTTCAAACCAAATATGACGTAGGAAATGCCACCAAATACAGCTTTATATATTTCAAATTTCTGGATAAATAATTCCATACTTTACCCAAAATGAAACATAACCAATAGCTTTAAATTCTGCTTGTATTCATCATTACATTGAATTTCTATTATATTATCTTGTATAATGTCAGAATCTAATGGTTAAAGTAATAATGGTGGTAGGTGTCAAGCTTAATTAAATCTTGGAATCGTGTATTCATATTCTCATTTAGCAAGTTAAGGTGTGAAATGTATTCCAGTTTATCATGTTCGTTGATATCTTGTTCATTATTCATGTCTTGTAATCGGGGACAATGGAGCAATTCATTTCTTCCTATAGATTATAGATTTATGTTTATAGATTTCAACCTTTTTTATAAATGTACACATAATACTCTTTACTTTCACGAGATTTAAATCATTATCTATATAAAATGTAATATTGAATTTATATTTCACATAATATACAACTTAATTATATATATTTAATAATATAATCCAATTATATTTTAAAATACATAATATGAAATATTATATTATATGGACTAGTATAGGGCCTACTATACTATAATAATTATAGGGATAGATCCAAAATATTATATAAATATAATATAATAACCTTGTAAAGATGTATTATTGATATTAAAATGTTCGAATATATCACTTACATAAGCCAGATCATATTTGATATTCTTCAGTTCTCCATGCAACCCAACATTGATTGTCTAAACATGTTCCAAAATTGAAGAATACAATTTATGAAACCTTACTAGAAAGTTTCCTTTTGACAGCCATCGGACTTCAGTGTGCAATATAATATGATTATAATCTTCTAGCAACATATATATATATGTCTCGTTATTGTCATCACATACTTTTGAAAACATACTCTCTTATATGCGACTTCGTTTTATTTTATTTACTGTTCTTATTATTATGTTTGAAGAGTGGTTTAATTTAACGCTCAACTCTTTAGCTACAAAATGTTGTATGTGCACTGCACATTGTGCAGTGCACATTGTGCACTACACAATGGATTGAGAATAGTGAAGGGTTATATTTTTTTAGACGATATAACACTCCACTAGATTTTCCTATCATCGAAGGTGCACCATATGTAGCTATAGCTACCAAATGTTCTAGTGAAATACTTTTTAATTCAAAATAATTCTTAATTTCTTCATAAACAGTAAGTCCTTTATAATTAATAGTTAGCTTGGAAAATAATAAATCTTCCTTCATCTCTCCATTTTAAATAAACCGAACATAATATAATAATAATGACTCAGAATTTCGCAATGTTGACTCATCAATGTGCATAGAGAATTGGTTTTCTTTTAAATAGTCATATAATTTATTTTCAATATTGTCACTCATTTCATCAATTACATTTATAGGAATTTAATTAATACATTTTTTAGAATTTTCATTTAATTCTGCTTCAATTTCTTTTAGTACAGCTTTTATTAAATGTTCACATATAGTATGATGTTTGCCAGTTTTTCTATCAACTTTGCAATTTTATAGGATAATTTTAATCCAGTATTATTGGTATTTGTAACTTTAGAAAAATAATTATTTATTGTATTTCTTTGAAATAAATTATTTTTAACAGTTCAAAATATTCTATAGGTTTACTAACCTTATCAGGAGGCGCTTTACTGACATGGTCAATTAATCTAGAAGGATTTATAGCCTCATTGCTAAACTCTTTATTGCTAAAATAAGACAATAGGTACTGTTTAGTTGTGTTAAAAATACATTCACTGAATCCAAATTTCAAATATTCCTCAGAATACTGACGGCACTTCTTCTTGTTAGGCATACTTATTATATAAAATATATATAATTGGTTATTGTATTATTATATGGGGATCTGCGAAGTAGCAAAAAAAATAGAAAACTACAAAATATGTGACGGGCGAACGTGATAACTAAAGTAGGATAGGATGCTATATGAATGCAAGAGTTATTGTGAATTAGTATTAATAGTATTATTTTGTTGCTAATTCACATACAATCCTTATTATATTATATTATTAATATTTCAAACTAACCAAACAATCTATAAAACTTTTTGTATAATTAACTTATCATATTCAATTATTTAACACAAATGAAATGATATGGCGAAAAAATATGTGAAGGGCGGCGCATGCGTCTCAGAAATTAAATTTCAGTGAACGTGAGAATTAAAGTGGGAAATATGAATGCATGTTATTGTAAATTTATAGTATTATATAATATAGTAATAATTAGCATTATATTATATATGACCTAGTTTTAAATTGTGCACACTGAACAGAGCTATTATTAGTAATAATTTATTAAACATCTATACATGTGTAATTCGGGGACAAAAAACAATATATATACACACAAATCTTCACAAATTGCCCCCAAACGCCCCCTCCTTGAAATCGCCCCCTTACCGCCCCCCGGGGGGGGGGGGGGCGGTAGGGACCCGTTGGGAAACACTGATCTAAGGTATATAAATAATAGTAGTAACTATCATCTGAGATTTTATTTTGATTTTGAAAATACTTTAGTTTTAAAATAAATAATTATATTAGTCAATTTGCAAAATATATTATTATATACATTATGTAAAATTATGTGACCTCATAAATAAATTAAAAGTTACTGATTGTCATTAGGAATTTATAATAGTTTAAACCCACTATTAAAACATACACACCCATATATATAATATATATATATATATATATATATATATATATATATATATATATATATATATATATATAAAGCAGGATTTCAAATTTTTTAAATAAATTTAATATATTAAATGATAATCAATATGGTTTCAGAAAGAATGTATCTACAGCTGATGCATTGTCTGATGTATTAGAATCAGTTAATACAAATTTAGAAAATTTGGAGAACTGTGCTATTGTTTCAATAGATTTACGCAAAGCCTTTGATACACTGGATCATGATATTTTAATCAATAAGCTTTATATTTATGATATCAGAGGTATAGCGCTAACATTAATAAAATCGTATTTTCAGATCGTCTTCAATTTGTTAGATATAATAATACTGACTCTTATTATAATTATATAAAATGTGGTGTACCACAGGGATCTGTACTCGGTCTGTTATTATTTATTTTATATATTAATGACCTTCCGAATATATCAGATACTTTTAAATCAGTTTTATTTGCAGATAATACAACTTTAATTTTTTCAAATACGTCTATTTTAGAATTAAAAAACAATATTCAATTTAATATTAACAAACTATATGATTGGTTTAATATAAATATATTATCACTCAATATTAGTAAGACGAATGTATTATTATTTAATATAAGAAATAAAAATAGAAATATTAATATGGATTTGAATATTAATAACATTAAAGTTAAACAAGTCAGTGAAATAAAATTCTTAGGTGTTATTATAGATTGTAAATTGAATTGGAAATTGCAACTCAATTATGTTTCAAGTAAACTTTCTAGAACAATTGCAATTTTACACAAAGTTAAAAATAAATTAAATATGAAATCTTTAATTTTATTATATAATGCTTTATTTTTATCACATCTTAATTATTGTTCAAATATTTGGGGGAATACATTCAAATCCAGTTTAAAAAATATTTTCATTTTACAAAAAAGAGCAATAAAATGTATTTGTGATACTCATTCTATGTATACAAATTTCTATACTATTTCTAATTCTCTTAAATTTGACGATATTGTAAAAATGAATAGTATAAAATTTATGTTTCGAGCTAGGAATAATATTTTACCTAAGAATTTACAATTATTATATAAAGCTAAATCTTATAATGGAAATCTGTTTCATAGAATAAGAGTACGAACTGACCGAAAAGCATTTTGTTTATCGAATACTGGTCCCATGCTGTGGAACAGATGACCACAAAAAATAAGAAAGATTACGAAATTGAATAATTTAAAAAAAATTTTAAATCATTTATGATATCGTCTTATTAATTTTAATTTTATATTTTTATATCCTATTTTTAATTATTGTATTATGTGATATATTAATTAATTTATTTGCTACCTTATATTATCAGTATTTATTTTATATATTTTATTTTATAGTTTTATAGCTTTTAGTTATAGTTTTTTTTTTAATATATTTTTATAATTTGTTATACAATTTTAATATTAGTGTTTTATTGGTTTATATTTTTGTAGGTACATATTATTCAATTATTTATTTTAAATATATGATGAGAATGATTGTGGGGTTTTTTGCAATTTTATTTTATTTTTATTTTTATTTTTGTATTAAGTTTTTAATTGTAATATTTGTTATTACTTACTTTTAATTACTTACATTTTAATTTTATTTAAATTTTATTTAACATTCAGTATTATTTTCTATTCAGGAAGTCAATTTTTTATTTTAAATATTAAATATTAAATATAAGATATTCACGAGTACTTTGTATTGATTATTTGTGTGGCCGGTAATGGTTCATGTCGGGGATGAGGATGCAATTGTTGTGTGGGGGCAATTGTTGCCAGTGCTCTTACTCTTGGCGAAAGTTAGTTCCTTAAGGCATTGGATATATAAACCCCAAATCCTCCAAGTTGATACACCTTTACCGACTTTCATTGGCAATCGATATAAAGTATTCTAGGTAGATTTTTTTATGACTATTTTTTTACTGATATCCTGGATAGAAATTTATATTATAATCTAATATTTTATTTAATATTATTTTAATTTTATACATAATTTTTCCCCCCACAATCACATTGGGTGAACGACTTGATAAGCTCTGCTTTTTCGTTCATCCAGGCTAATGCCCAAACTCTGATTATTATACTCTGATTATTATATATATATAATATTATTTAATTATTCAAATAAAGGACATACATAATTCTATATATTTGATATTATAATATAGTTATACCAGAATTATTATGAGAATATGAAAATTTTCGTAAAAGTAGTAGTAGTAGTAGGCTATAGACGCCAGAACTAGTTTTTCCCAGGGGGGTTTTAAGAAATAAGTATAATTTACCAACTAAATACTAGACTGTAATTATTTTAAAATATATCTTGTAACATATAATAAAGTACAAATTATGATTTATTTTAAATGTTAAAACATATAATTATAATTATACTGTGTTAATTAACAAAATATGAATTCTATAATGAACATATCTAGAATATTTTAAATAATTATGTATGTTATAATACTAATAATAAATACCAAAATTGTTTATATATTTATTATGTTATACTTATAACATTTTTTCTAAAAAAAATTCTTTGGCAAAATACTTTTATAAATTTATTGTCGTCAATAGAATCTAATATATCCTGATGTTCATTTCAGATAGCCAATATGTTTATTGTTTGCTGTGTGCTTTGTGACCTTAACCACATCTTCAATCTTCTTAACATAGAAAAGCTTCTCTCACAGGACACTGACGTACTTGGTTGTAGGTACCATAAATAATTTGATTAATTTTGTTGTTTCTATAAAAATAATTAATATTAAATTAATGAATATATATATGTTATGTAGTGTATATTAGTGTATATGTGTGTGAGAATGAATTATCTTTAGATCAGCGCGCTGTAATGAATATGCGGTATAAGTATGGGTATGAATCGTATATAGGTACAATATTATATATCGTGCGGCGCGGAGTATTCGGCGAGTTGTTATATGTTTTATAATGTCAATTAGGTGGTCACGCGCCATAAAGGATCGAAACTGCAAGAAACCAATTGTATAGACACGCCCCTAAAATATCGTGGGCGTGTCGAGCCAACACGAATCTTGGCAGTTTTAGCGTTTAGATCGTGGTGCGTACACGTCTACGAGATCTTTATTTTAATAAAGGAATAAAACAATTTGTCTTATTTAAAGTAATGAGTATTATAAAGTAGTTTATTACGTATAATATAGACTATACTACATATGTATATTTATATATATATATATATATATATATATATATATATATATATATGTATATATATATATATATATATATTCTATATATACATATTAAAATATATATATATATATATATATATATATATATATATATATATGTTAGGGGTCTTAATGGGGTGTGGATAGTTTGGTAGATAAAAAAGTTGGGGCTTCTTTTTTACTCATAAAATGCTAAAAAGTGAATTCCACATTCAAGTCCTACCTCCACCTTCACGTGGTAGACCCTGTTTATACTAACGGAGGAGGGCGAACGCGTCTTGTTCAGCGCGTCAAATCTGACAGCAAAGTCCTGCTACTGAATTGTAGTCGACTCGGGAGAGCCAAAGTCTATGGGAATAAACCCAAACAGAAAATTCAACTTGATCTGTTGTAAGAGGTCGATTGTCCTGAGCAGCAGCAGTACAATTATTGGAGGCAGCGGAATAACCAATTCTTGGTCAACGACAATTTCATACTAAACCCGAGGCATTGTGGAAAACCCATACATGGCTAGGACACTGCGCTAGAGCAGGCAACGGGAAACCACTCTAGTAAAATCCCAAGAAAATAAACATGACAGACACAAACATACATATCACAATAAGGTGAAGAATGAGACTCCCAGGTTGGATGGCTTTAATATAATTACTACTGGGGAAGGGTACTCCATTGTCACAAGTAAGTGCAACGAGGATGACGGGGGTGTTTTAAAGCCGAAAGGACGAACATCAAATGAAAATAGTGCAACGAAAATGACAGAGGCAAGCCATAGAATAGCAAAAGAAAGAATGAGAATAGGTACATGGAACGTAAGAACAATTAATAATGGAAATTTGGAAGTAGTCAAGAGAGAAATGGTAAGGACTGGTGTTGATTTGCTAGGAATAAGTGAGATGAAATGGACAGGAATGGGACATTTTACATCAGATGAATATGAAATCTACTACTCTGGACAGGAGACATTGAAGCGAAATGGAGTGGCATTTATATGTAATAATGAAATACGAAGATGTGTACTGGGCTTCAACCCAGTAGATGACAGAATTGCCACAATACGTATACAGTCCAAGCCGATAAACATAACAGTAGTACAAATATATGCCCCAACATCCAGCGCAGAAGAAGAAGACAGTGATGCATTTTATGATAAAGTACAATCTGTATTGGACCAGATACCCAATGTCGATATTCTTTATATCATAGGTGACTGGAACGCCAAGGTTGGGAAGGAATTATCAATTGATATCACTGCTAACTTTGGTTTGGGCAAGAGGAATGAAAGAGGGGCCCAACTTGTAGAATTATGTAGTAGAAACGATCTTAGAATAATGAATACATTCTTTAAGTTACACCCACGAAGGCTATACACATGGATATCACCTGACAACTCTACCAGAAATCAAATTGATTACATATTATGCAAATCGAGATGGAAAAGTAGCATAAAGCGAGTCACAACTCTACCGGGAGCAGATTGTGGTACTGATCATAATCTGCTCATAGCCGATATCAAGGTCAAGCTCAAGAGAATAAAACGATCAATGCAAACTCAAATATACGATGTGGAAAAAATCGGACTTGACTACAGTGTAGAAATAAAAACAGGTTTAACGCACTGCAAACAGAAGATAGAACACCAGAAGAACTATGGATTGATATTCGGACTATACTAATAGAGACAGCAAATAAAAAGGTCCCGAAAGTCAAAAGGAAGAAAGTCTCAAAGTGGCTTTCGGAAGAAGCTCTAGAAATTGCCAAAGAACGAAAGGATATGCGTAGCAAAGGAAAGTATGAAGAATATCGAAAGCTTAACGCAGAATTTCAGAAGAAAGCAAGACAAGATAAAGAGCAAAGTATCAGAGAAAAATGCAGACAAATTGAAGAGTTAAATAAAATAGGTAAGACTAGAGAATTATTCAAAGAAATAAAAGAGATGACTGGCTCACGAAGCTCAAGAGGTTGTGCTATGAAATTAAGTAATGGAAAAGTGGTTTCTGAAGAAAAGGAAATAAAAAAGAGATGGCATCAATATACTGAAAATCTATATAGAAGAGATATTAATATGAATGATAATTTTAATGTACATTTATATGAAGATGAACCTGATGTATTAGAGATAGAAGTAAATGAAGCAATACAGCACATATCTAACAGAAAAGCTCCAGGTTGTGATGGAATACCGATAGAGTTTCTAAAAGCAGGAGGAGATGAGGCAATTAGAGTCATGACAAATCTATATAATAGCATATGAAAAATGAAGAAATGGCGTGATTGATGAAAAATGATTTGAAGAAGTCCATATATGTCCCTATTTACAAGAAAAGAGATAAAAAAGAATGTGGGAATTATCGAACTATTGCCTTAATCTCACATGCTAGCAAAATACTTCTGAGAGTTCTACAAAAAAGACTGGAGGCCTTCCTTATCCCTGAACTACCGATCGAACAAGCCGGGTTCCGAAGAGGTAGAGGAACTAGAGTCCACATATCAAACCTGATATGGCTGATGGAAATATCTAGGGATAATCAAAGAGAACTATTCATGTGTTTTATTGACTACAAGAAGGCATTTGACTGTGTAGACCATCAACGATTATGGAACACTCTCAAAGGTATGGGAGTACCTGTACATTTGATTGTCATGCTTAGTAACTTATATACAAATCAGGAAGCGACTATAAGGAAAGAGTATGGAGAGACAGGCAACATACCGATTGGTAAAGGAGTACGACAGGGTTGCATTCTATCTCCATTGCTATTCAACATCTATGCAGAAAAGATAATGCGAGAGGCTCTAGATAAGTGGGACAAAGGCATTGGCATAGGTGGTAGGAAAGTATCAAACCTGAAATATGCAGATGACACCACATTGATAGCCGGTAATAGAGAGGACCTTATAGAACTTATAGAAAAAGTCAAATCGTCGAGCTGGGTTATATCTAAATGTCAAAAAAACTAAGGTGATGGCAACAGGAGAACTAGATTCTATAATAGTTGATGGCGGAAATATAGAAGTAGTTGAAAGATTTGTCTTCCTGGGAGCCTTGATAACAAGTGACGGACAAATAGATATGGAATTACGCAGAAGAATTGCAATGGGAAAAAGTGCAATAGGGAGTCTGAGGAAAATGTTTAAAGATAGAGATTTAAGACTCGCCACTAAAGTAAAAATTGTACAAACACTTATTTTCCCGATTATTCTATACGGTGCAGAAACCTGGACTCTAAAGAAGAAGGAAAGAGCAAAAATCGATGCTTTCGAAATATGGTGTTGGAGAAACCTGCTTGGAGTGACCTATATAGATAGGAAGACAAATATAGAAATCATTGCCAGCATAAAACCCAAAAAAACGCGAGAGGCAGAAATTGTCAAACTTGCCTTATCATACTTCGGACACGTGGTGAGAGCGGACTCGATGGAGATACAGCTGATGCTAGGAAAGATGGATGGTCAACGGCGAAGGGGTAGCCCACACATAACGTGGCTGAACAATGTGCAGAATTATATAGCCAACGACAACATCATGAAGATACTAGCAGAAGCCAGAAATAGAGTGATATGGAGAGGAACTGTCATGGACGTCGCCAGGGGTCGGTTACGACTCGATGGCACACGGTGACAAGGTATATATATATATATATATATATATATATATATATATATATTATTACATGCCTACCAATAATTCTTTTAGACAATATTTTACATTGATCATATTCTCTACTGCTTCTTTTAAAGATTGAGAATTGAAATGGTTTTTTAACATAGGTAGTTCGAGTTTTAAAGCTTGAACACTTAATTCAGGATATTTATTTATCTGAAAAAATAATAAAATATAATATAGAATATTGCATTTGTAATATAGTAAATATTCTATATTATGTTTTATTAATTTTTCAGATAAATAAATATCCTTAATTAAGTATAGGAAGTACCTACTTACTTCAGCATAATCAATTATATTTGTATTTAATAATGACGATAATAATTTTTCATATGAAATTATACTTTGATTACTTTTCAAAATCTTTGATTTAATTCAGTAATAAGGATATCATATATTTCCATGTGTTCTTTTCTATAATGTTTTATTATTAAAAAAATATTAAATAAATAGATTATTTGTGTACAACCTAAGTAGGATATAACCTCAGTAACAACCTACACTGTTAACACCCTACACTGTTAACAAGCTACACTGTTAACATCCTACACAAGTTCACTTTTCATAAATAATTCATAGCATCTTTATGTAATGATGATGTAGAATGATCCATACATTTCTCTTTAATTTTACTTAGATTATAAAATCCAGTTGACGTACAATTATTTTGTATATGACCGTGTTTTATCACATTCAACTTGTAATATCGTAAGCACTGATAGCATAGCAGCTTTCCCAAAGTAGGGTCCCAATGTAACCAGTTAAATTCTGCATACCACGATTGTTAAAAGGTTAATTTAATTATTTTGCATTTTTTGTAAGTATTGTATTTGCTAAAGTAGATGGGCTTGGTTGATTTTAAACATTCAAAGATGGAGGTTGTATCTGAGAATCAATAACGTTATCAGTATTTGAAGATGTCGATTGTCCCTGGGAATCAGTATTTGAAGAAATAGATGTATTCCTATAGAGTATTGTAATAACTGCCTATTATGAGTATAACTAACCTAGTTGGTATCCAGGACCAGAAAGCATGTATCATCTAAAGATACATATAATGGGTGTGGCTTAGCGTCATACCCGAATAGGCAGCTACAAAGTGACAGCCTATAACATATTACTACATCTCCCTTCTTAAGATTAATAATATTCAAATACCTTGATGATTATATTTAACTAAAATAATAATAATAATAATAATGAACTAAATAATGAACAACACATAAATAATATACCCACCACCCTCTTCTCGTATATTAGTTAATCTCTATTAATCGATCAGGTGGTTTTGAAATTCTTCCTGACCGAGTTACGTAAGAGGTATTCTTTAATGGTATAATCATTTGTCTATTACGTCTTATAAACCTTTTGTCGGTATCTAAGACATATGATCGATCACTCTCTGGAGATCTATATGCTATTTTGGCTACTTTCCGTAGATCTTTAACAAATACTTCTTCGTTGTTCTATAGTTCTCTCTTTTCTATAGTATACTTATTGTCTCGGTATTTCTTATTGTTTTCTTTATTTTCTTTATTAAATTTAATAAATTTCGGTTGATTAATTCTTCTTAATCCTTTCGGTATCTCAGGTACCGTTGTATTCAGTCTTCTCCCCATTAACAATTCAGCAGGCGATATTCCAAAGCTTAAAGGTGTGCTTCTATAAGCCAATAATCCTAAGTATGGATCATCATCTTTACTTAATATATTCTTTATTGTTTGAACTCCCCTTTCTGCAACTGAATTTCCTTGAGGGTGCTTGGGTGATGACGTAATATGTTGAAAACTGTAACTTTGTCTATTATCGATTTCATCAATTAGTTTTACTATTCCAAGTCCTACTGATAATCTTCTGGATAATAGCCCTACGGTTTGTTTTTCTAGTATAAATATCTCTTCTTTCATGGATTTTCCTTTATAGGTGACAATCGCATCAAAAAATCCTATAACTTCTATTTGAGTATTATTAGGACCTTTAAGAATTGTTGTCGATTGTCTCATCTTGGGTAAAGATTTGCTAAACGGTATCACTGTAACGCTAGCACCTGTATCTATTTTTAAAGATACTTGTTCTTGGTAACTTCCTATTTGAAGTCCTACTCTTCTTGTCCAATCTTCCTCTTTTTGATTTATACTTTCCTTTATTTCGCCTAGGAACTTTATGTTTTCCTTTATAATTTCATTCGTTTCTCTGCAATGGTTTTTACAACATATTGCCCAATGTCCAATTTTCTTACATTTCATACATTTTTGATTGTACGCTCTACATTGTTTTGGTGGATGCTCTAAATTACATCTTCCACACTTCTTGTTATTTTTCGTTTCGATGTTGTGCGTTTTATTTTTATTTTCGAATTTCTTGTATTTTCTCGTTTTATCTTTGATGTAATCTATACTTTCCTTAGCATCGTGATTAATCGCCTTAACTTGTAATATGCTAGTTTCTTTTATTTTAACTGTTTCTACAATCTTTTCTGCGGTTAACTCATACTGAGCAGCCTCTTGCAAAAATCTTTGCCTTAGATTTTCATCTGTCATTCCTATTATTAATCTGTCCTTAATGAGGGAATCTTTCAGATCCTGGAATTCGCATGTTTTTGCCAAATTCTTCAGTTCCGAATAATATAATTCTATTGATTCTCCTTCGGTTTGATCTCTTTTGAAAAAAACATATCTCTCGTATGTTGTATTTTTCTTTGGTGTGAAATAACTTTCAAACTTATTCTTGATCCATTCTAGATCTTCTTTACCTTTTATAGTTATCTTTTTTTCATTTTCCATTCTTTCAAAGATTTCTTCTTTAAATGAGTTAAATATTTCTACTCCGTCTGGACCTATAATATTTAGGAATATTGCTACCTTGACTTTATCCTTATTTTCTTCCAGCTCTGCTGCACATTCATATATTTCAAAGGCTTGAATCCATCTCTTCCATTCTATAGCACTGGTATTATCTGTATTTAATTTCTCGGGTATTCTGTACTCTGACATCTCTCCTTACAATAATTAACAATATAATATATAATAATTATAATAATTCGCAATATAATATATAATAATTATAATAATTCTCAATATAATATATAATAATTATAATATTAATTTTTAATAATATTCTCCGTATATAATTATATAGGAATATAATATAATCATATTATATTATACTATAGAATATGTAATAATATGTAATAACTAAATATAAACTACATATATATATAATATAATCACTAATTTAAAAAATATCTAGATGTTCTATATATTAAATAAATTCACTAATTTATAAAATATCTAGGTTTCTATAGAAATAAATAAATTCACTGATTTATAAAATATCTAGTTTTTTTTTTTTTTTTTTTTATAGAAATAAATAAATTCACTGATTTATAAAATATCTAGGTTTTCTATAGAAATAAATAAATTCACTGATTTATAAAGTATCTAGGTTTTCTATAGAAATAAATAAATTCACTGATTTATAAAATCTGATATATATATACTAAATATTTATACTTTTAATATGTTCAAATTTATTCTCTAAATATATATATTTATATATATATATATATATTACTTTTCCTACCACTTTATATGGTATACTATATCTAAGGTATAATATACATATATATAAATATACTATATTATATAGTATATAATAATAACACAATACTATGTAGTAATATATAATATTAATAATAATGCACTGATTTATATTAATATTTAATATAGTTAATTTATTTTTTTAATATACCTATTATGAGTATAACTAACCTAGTTGGTATCCAGGACCAGAAAGCATGTATCATCTAAAGATACATATAATGGGTGTGGCTTAGCGTCATACCCGAATAGGCAGCTACAAAGTGACAGCCTATAACATATTACTACAAGTATATTAAAATTGTTAGTTTTTTTAAATTAAAACATTTATTAAATATTTTGTTATTTAAAGTATTTATAATTTCAGTTAATTTGTTTATGATCATTAATAACTTATTATATATTACTATTGTTATAATAATATTATTAATTTTATATGTTTAATATAAATAAAATTAATTATAAGAATTCAATTTATTAAAATTAATAATAATAATTTAAAAAATAATTTATTAATTTTTAATAATAATAATACTTTTATTTAAGGTTTAAATTAAGGTCCGGGAAACCTTTGCATTATTTTGTGTATTAAAATTGTTATAGTAACATTTTAAAATATACAGATTTATAAAATTAATGGTATATAAAGTTTAAAATAAAAGTATTTAAATATATTTAAAATGTGTTTTATACATTGTCCTGTAAAATGCATAAAAATGCCCTCATTTTCTCTATTTTTTACATGTCACTCGGCAAGGTTACCCCGGCCCTTAAACAAATATAAACAGTTATATTTATGTATAAACTAACCAATAACTAAATAGAGTATTTTTTTTCATTATAAATCAAATTTAATTATAATATATTGGAAATTATATTTTATTATTTTTGTCTTGGATTATAAATATAAAATTCATAGACATTTGAGCTCCAATGATTCACTATAATATATATATATATAATAACATTATTAATTTCTGCTAACATATAATCATCACAGAGATGATACTAATATACAGAACAAATTCTTCATTTTACCTAAATGGCAGGGGGGGTTTTAGGTATCAAAACCCCCCCCCATTATTTTGCCAAGGGGGGTTTCAACCCCCCAAACCCCCCCATTCCGGCGCTTATAGTAGTAGCAGTAGTAGTATACTATTGATTTATTTAGTAAATTAATTTATTCACAAAAATCAAATTTTTCAAAAAATTGATTACGGATGTGATACGGATTTAATATTATTGTTATGGCGACATAATGTGTGGGTGGATAGTAAGTTAGTAATTAAGTTAGTCACTGACTAGTCAGTAGTATGTACCTATGTACATTTAGTAAAGAAAGTTAGTTAATTTCATGTAGGATTTCATGTCCTAGGTGTCTGTGTAGATTTGTTTAAATGTAGTAGATAGTTTCTATCATAGAATATCTATGTGTATGTATATGTATGTGTGTGTTTATATATATATATATATATATATATATATATATATGTGTCTTTGTGTATTTATTTAATAATAATAATAATCAGAGTTTGGGCATTAGCCTGGATGAATGAAAAAGCAGAGCTTATATAAGCTTGATATCAAGTCGTTCACCCAATGTGATTGTTGGGGGGAAAATCATGTATAAAATTAAAATAATATTAAATAAAATATTAGATAATAAAATAAAATTTCTATCCAAGATATCAGTAAACAAATAGTTATAACTAAATCCACCTAGAATACTTTATATCGATTGCCAATGAAAGTCGATAAAGGTGTATCAACTTGGAGGATTGGGAGTTTCTATATCCAATGCCTTAAGATACTTACCAACAAACAATTATTTAGAACTTTTAAGAACTATAGTTCTAGAACTGTTGGGTAGTTTTGTGGACAATTAGAGCCTACAAGTTCCGGAAAATAGTTCTCAAAAGTTCTCAAAAGGTCCCAATAAATTATATTATTAATAATATTTATATTAGTGTATACTTTAAAATAAGAATTATTAGAAAACTCAGCTTGTTTTCTATTATATACTATACAAAACCTATTACTATAAATAATAATTTACCAATTCCCAGCTAAAAGTAACCTAATAGCCTCATAATAGCAACATAATATACTTTAAAATTAATAGCAGCATAATAATAGCATAATAGACTTTTGATGACAACATAATAGCAGCATGATAGCACAATGTAAACATGTGAGGTTATTATATATGATTTTATGTTGCTATTATGATGCTATTACTGTTAGCTGGATAGGTAGAGTAGACAAGTAATTCAGTAAAGGAAAGTCCCCGATTACCGACCCCCTCCTAATACCGATCCCTCTCGTATATCAGTAACTATAAGATATATAAAATAATAATATATACACGAACTGTTAGTAATTTAATGATAAATATGAATAAGTATTTTATTTAAAAAAATATTTAATCCTACAATTGTTATTTGATAAAATGTAATATTCTGTTTTTACTTTTTAAATATTTGAATAATAATTTTTTTTTAATTATTGTAAATACTTTATTATTTAAAAGAAAACTTAATACTGCGCAAAATATTGTAGATCAATAAAATGTTTATAACTATTATTAAAATAATTTAATTTGAATAACTATTAACCAATATATCATAATTATAGCAAACCATATGATTTTCCTATTACCGACACCCTAAATTACCCTAATACCGATCCCATGTGATTTATAATATCCAATCAAAATAGATCCGTATTTTACTTTAAAATATAGATAGATAGATAGATAGATAGATATATTTTATTGGATTCATTAATGTCGTTATTTTTTTTTCATTTATTATTCTTTTTCGTTTCTTTCTTCGTTTCCAAATGGCTTCAAAATAAGACCTTGATCTTTTCGGGTTGTTGCCAGTGATTTATTCATACATGGGACAGGAACAGTGATTGTATAATCATAATAGTTAGCTATATATTTCGTATTAACATAAAAGATAATAATAAATAAATAAAATACAGTAGATAGACAAAATTTGACATTAACAAAAATCAAAATCAAAATAATAATAACAAAAATAATTCATACATACATATATATTTGATATAGATTTTTTATTTTATTTGTTTTTTAGTTTTTTTTAATATGTTAATTTTATGAAATTAATTTTAAATTCATTAATTTTTTAATTTATCTATAATATAATTCATCATTGATTTAATTCATCAACATATTTTTTACCCTTTTCTTGAACAAATTTTCATTTTTTATATTTTGTATATTTGTTGGAAGTAAGTTCCAAAGTTTTGAACCTTTTATCAGTAAACTATTTATTGTTCTTGTTGATTTTGAAATTGGTATAGTATACGTTTTATTTGTTCGTAGAGTATATTTATTATTATTTTTTTTGTGTATTTTAGTTAAATTTGTTGGTAATTGATTATAATATTGTTTATGCATATATATTAGTGTATTATAATATGTTAGCTTATCTAATCTAAGTATTTTATTTGATGTGAATAATTCTTTTGTATGATCTCGACATTTTCTTTTATTTATTATTCTTAAGGTTTTTTTTTGAATAATTGTTGTATTTAGGGTATTATTTGAGAATGTATTTCCCCAAAGTATATTTCCATAGTTTAAGTATGGTAGGAAAATACTATTATATATAATTATCAATGCATTTGTTTTAATGAATTTGCTCAATTTTGAGATTAAAAATTGAATTTAGGAGAGTTTGTTATTTAATTTAATAATATGATTTTTAAAATCAAGTTTGCTATCAAGAATTATACCAAGATATTTATAATTATATACTTTATTTATTAATGTATCATTTAATGAAATAATATTGTTTGGATATTTATTTGAGTTGAAATTTATCATTTCTGTTTTACTAATATTGAGTTTTAACTTATTATATTTATACCATTTTTCTATTTTTATTAAGGTTTTTTTAATTAAAGTTGTTAGTTCTATATTATTATCTGCTGTAAAAGTTATAGCAGTATCATCTGCATATGATGATGATGATATTGAGTTTATTAGCACTAAAATAGGGTCATGTAGACCCCTTCGCTCGTGCGGGAAGAAAATAATAATAAAATAATAGTAATACGATAATAATTTGATAATAATATACATTCAATATACAACGGAAAAACAATAATAAACAATATAAAGGACTATTATATACTACAGTCTGCATTGATATGGTGTAGTTGTATATACTACAGACTGCATTGATATAGTATAGTGTTATATAATAATAAGATAATAATAATACAATAACGATTTAATAATGATATAAATTTAATATAACACGGATACAAATAATAAGTTGGATGATTTAATGATTATGGGTAGAGAGAAAAGAAGAAGTAAGATTTATAAATCTTTTGTGGGATCTAATAGAACGAATGGTAGGAGGGAGGGAATTCCATAGGGTTGGACCGGAATTTTTAAAAGCTCTAGAATTTAGGGAAGTTTTACTAGAGTTCTGGGAGATAAGTAGAGGAGCATTTTGGTAACGAAGAGAAGATAATATAGTACGTTTTTTAATTAGATCAGAGATATAGCTAGGGGTAAAAGAATATATTGATTTATGGATTATAGATAGTATACGTAATTTACACCTGAGGGAGAAGGGTAGCCACATACGAGATGATTGATGAGATGTTGTAGTAGAGTGATCCAGTCGAGTTAAACAGTAAGTAGTACGTATTGAGGAACGGATAATCCGATTAAGTGGAGCAGTAGCTTTAGCAGGAAGTAAATTAAGTAGGGAAGAACAGTAGTCAATACGTGAAAGTACAAGAGCATTAATTAGAGTTTTAGTAAGGTTTCTGGAAAGTGATGTCCGTATTTTTTTAATTCTGAAGAGATGAAAGTTGGATGATTTTGTAATGGATGATATGTGATTCTTAAATGATAATTTGTCATCAAATACTAATCCTAGGTTTTTGGAGGAATGAGAAGGAGAAATAATCATGTTATTTAGAGTAAAGTTTGGAAAGGAAGTTTCAGAAGTAGATATGTTAAGTACAGTAGTCTTAGAGGAATTAATTAGTAGTTTATTGGAGAGGAGCCATAATCTTATGGAGTTAGCACACTCGATTAATTCAGAGTTAATGGTATTATGAGAATTTATAGGGAAAAAGGTAAACAGTTGGATATCATCAGCAAAAATATGGTAGTGGATATTTGGAAATTTCTTAATTAGATCAGCAATAGGGCGGATATAAATATAAAAGAGGGATGGACCTAGAACAGATCCTTGGGGAATACCGTGGTTAAGAGGAGAAAGAGGCGAGTACGATTTGTCAATCATAATAGAGATATTCCTGTTAGTGAGATATGAAGTAAACCATTTTAATGCTAAGCCAGATATACCCATTAAAGTAAGTCGCGAGATTAATATGTTATGGTCCAGGGTATCAAAAGCAGATGATAGATCAAGTAGGATTAGCTGGCAACACGTGTTGCTATTTAAGATAGATAATATAGTGTCAGTAATACGTAGGAGAGCTGTTTCGGTTGAATGACTCTTACGAAAAGCGCTTTGAAACGGGTCGAAAAGATTATTTTTATTTACATGGGCTATGAGTTGTTTGGAAACAATTCTTTCTAATATTTTACTTAATAAGGGTAGGTGGGAGATCGGGCGATAATTGCTAAATGAGTTTGGGTCTAAGTTTTGTTTTTTTAGAATAGGGGATATTATGGCAGTCTTGAGACAGGGTGAAACTTGGCCAGAGTTTAGTGAGTTCGCAATAATATCC
Organism: Osedax fenrisi; assembly: GCA_964019155.1. Classification (NCBI taxonomy): domain Eukaryota; kingdom Metazoa; phylum Annelida; class Polychaeta; order Sabellida; family Siboglinidae; genus Osedax; species Osedax fenrisi. The sequence continues at coordinate 20,430,691 of OZ025244.1, read as the reverse complement.
AAGAAGATAGGAGAAAATAAGGGTGAAAGTTTGTGATATAATGATAAAGGTAGGGGATCAGTGGGGGAGGTACAGTGAGATTTCATGAGTAGGTCATTTACTTCATACAGTGAAGGAATAGTGAATGTACTTAATGAGTCAATATGATGGGTAATATATATGGTAGGATTGAGTATGGGTTGAGTAGATGCGCAAATAATATTATTAATGCTTGCAACTTTATGGTTAAAGAATTTTTCAAAAAGAGAACACAGTTGAAAATTTGACGTGTTAGGTAAAATGGGGAGGATTTTTTCATCTGGAGGAGAGAGAATTTTATTTGCTATTTTAAATAATTTGCGAGGATTGGAGGATATCAATGCTATTTTTTGTTATAATAGATAGATTTTGAACGAGATATAGTAGATTTGTAATTTTTTCTAGCTAGTGATAGTGCTAATTTAGTTTCAGTTGAAGGATTTTTAAGAAATTTCTTCTCAAATTTTCGAACACTCTTCTTGAAGATGAAAAGTTCGTGGGAGAACCAGGGAGAAAAAGGGCGGTCGGTAATTAATGTAGTTTTTGTAGGTGCATGTATATTGATAATATTTAGGAGAGTGGAGTTTAGGAGTACCGGACAGAGGGAAGTTGAAGAAGAGATCTCAGTTTTGATATTGTTTACAAATCTTGGTAGGTCGATAGACTTAAAATCTCTATATGTAATACGTTTTCGTTTAATATTTGTGAATTTTAGATTTATAGAGAATTCAATAATAAAATGATCAGTTAGTAGTTCAATTTTTTGAAAGGAGTTAGGGTTTATACATCTAATAAGAGGACTGGATAGGGGTGTAAATATCATATCAAGTGTATTGCCACTAGAATGGGTAGGAAATGATATATGTTGGCACAAGGAAAGAGACTCAGTTAGGAGTTTAAAGTCACCATGGGGATAGATGGGAGAATTATAGTGATAGTTTAAGTCACCAAGAACTATTGGTAGATAGGATGAAGATGAAGGAAGTTTATGGATAAAATCATGAAATTCATCAAAGAATAAACTGGTTTCAGGTTTTGGGGGACGATAGATAACGGTAAGATGTAGAGTTAAGTTAGGAAGCTTGAGGGTCAGCGAAATACAATCACTATATGAAAAGGGGGGGAATGAAATGGATGGAGATAGGTAAAAATCATTACGTATCATAAATCCTACCCCACCACCACGGCCCATTTGTCGTGGAGCGAGATAGAGTGTATATCCAAAGTCCAAGATGGAGGCAAATATATCAGAGTCATTATTAGAAATCCAGGTCTCAGTCAATGCGATTATAATAAATTTTTGTAATTTAAGGTATGGGAACAGAAGGGATATATTTGATCTCAAGGAGCGAATATTGATCAAGGCTATATTAGAGGATAGTCAGGCTTGAGAGGAAGAATTATTTATAAATGATTTCTTATAGTGATCAAAAGAATCAAACCATTTTGTTAGATCAGATTCAGGGATGAGAAAAGGGGGATATGAAAGAGGATTTTTTTTATCCCTAAGTTCAAATGTTTGGGAACGATTATTAAAAAATACTTTATACAAAATGGGCGTGAGTTTTTGTTTTAGGGCATGATATAGTACCTTACCAAGAAGTCTAGTAGAGTCAGGTAAATAATGACGAATAAATATATGCTTAAAATTACTATGTGGTGAGATTTTTAGAAGGGAGGAGAAACATATATCACGAGCAGAAATATTAGTGAAACGTAATATAGCAGTACTGGTAAGAAATGAGGCAGAAGTAATATAAGAATGTGGAAGTTTTATATAGTCAATTAATGATACTATGAAATTATAGTTAACTTCATAAGGAAGAAGGTGTTCAAGTACTAGTATGAGGGACTTATCTATGGAGCGTATGGATGAAGACTTTGAGGAAGTTGAACTAGATAATATAGGGGTTGGTGTGTGATTTGAGGAACATTTTAATTCCATTAGCTTTGGAATGTTTCTAGAAGTATTATCATTGGGCTGGGTATTAGCACTATGCTTGGGCTGGATATTAATAGTCGTAGTAGAAGAATATATATCAGATGTTATATTTGGCGTTACCTTGGAACAAGTATTATGTATAGATTTGTCAGTTAAAGTAGAAGGTGAATATGGCATAGTAATGGGTGGAGTAGTTGTATGATTAGTCGAAGGAAACTTATTTAAGGCTAGGCATGAGGAACATGAGAAGATGAAGTTAGGTGAATTAAATATAGCAATAGCATAAGCGGGAGGGGGGTTTTTAGAATGAAACCAGGATTTAGAAATAATAGCTGCGGGGTATAAACAATTATAATGTAAAATAGATGGACATGTTTTACATTTGAGATAATATTCGCATGCGGGAAGGTTACAATGTGAACAATTTGAGGACATGGTATACTTGAGATTGTGGGATTAAATTGAATGAAATAGATAATAATAAATATAATAATAAATGTATAAAAACTGGTCGTAACAGGGATATTTTTGAAGAAGTTTGGTATTCAGTCCGTTTTGCTATAAGACGAGTTGACTTGACAAGCACCGGTTGACTTTAGTAGGCTCCTGGTATGCTTGGTGGCAGCCGGGCAATGATGGTCCGATTGTCTGAGATGTAAGGCAGTGTATCGTCCGAGGTAGAATTGATGGATCTGTATGTAAGTAAATACAGCAGTAGACTATCTAGGTGTAAGTTGGTAGATAACCTCAAATGAAGGTTGGTAGATCCGACTACCAAAAGCAAATTCCCAAGGGAGATCCACGGGAGAATATCAGTTATAATATTATTATAAACTACTAGTTAATTAATTTTATAAATAGTAAATAATGTAGCTAAGTATGAATATACATAAACAGTATGTAATATATATTTGAATTTAATTAATTTATCGAATTTATAATTCTATTATCTTTGTGATTATTATTTATTTTTTATGATTTTTATTTTGTTATAATAAAATGTAAACAAATAGTAAATATAATTATATCTACATGCGACAAGCAGGTTTACAAAAGTACTACCTATAATCAACTACACTATACCCCAAGACTATACTACTATACTACACTATAACCCATTTCTTTATAACATTTATAATAAAAAATAAATGATTATATAATCAATTAGTAAATATATCACCACACCACGCCTATATATGCCTATACATACGCCCATTTATAAATTACAACGTAAATTCACCTTATTAATTAAACTTAGACTACTGCCACGGTTGGTAGTAAGTTACTAGGTACCTAAAGTATACTAGTATACTATTATATAGAATAGACCTAATCATAAATTATAAAAATTGTAAGTTAAATACATACAATATCAACGAAATAACTTTTATTACCATAACATTAATTTATATTAAACAAATATTTCAATAAATCATCACGTAAGTATTTAAATTAATGATATAGCTATGTATTACTAAATATATATAATTATATTCAGTTTATAAATGTTCTATTTAAAAAACATAAGTTAAATATTAACAATATCAATGAAATAATGTATTTTAATATACTATTATGCAATATTAATAATATTAATCTATATTTAAAAAATATTTAATAATAAACTTTAATAAATTATCACATTTAAGTATTTACTTTATGGATATCCCCAGTAAGTAAAGTAATCAGTGATAGTGGTTAGATTATAGTTTGATCATCATAATGATTTGTGATTAACTGATCACAATACGATTACAATCATATTACAATCATTGATAATCAACTATGCTTTGATTACGAACTACACTTAAAAATCATTGAATGTAATACGATTGTAATCAATGATTGTTAACTGATCACTAACATAGATTCACGATCAGTTGGCAATCATGATTGTAATACGATTGTAATCGAATCAAAATCTGTGATCGTAATCAATACACAGCACCATGATTGTAATCTGATTACTTGTTGGATTGTAATCTAATTACAATCGTTGATTTCTTTACTTACTGGGTCGCTATATATATTAATATATATATATATATACCCCTATACCACTATATAAATTACCACCAAGATCAATAGACGACACAATCAGTATAACTGAACTGATGCGACAACAACACCTACTACCAATTAATTTCCGTATTATTTATAAACTACTAGTAACTACACATCTTGCATATCATCACAGGACACCTACGACCTAGGTGTTGTTGTCGCATCAGTAGGTCCTACGTACCTCGCAAAATTGATCAAACCGTATTCAAGTCTGAGAGTGCAGAGATCACATAATTTACATAAAATTCAAAGCAACACAGAAAAAGAATCGGCACACAACAGCAGAGCATTTAGTATAGCGGCACCTATCGAGTGGAACAGGCTCGATATTAATTTACGATCTTGTGAATCAACATCATCATTTAAAACATTATTAAAAACTCATTTATTCATAATTGCATATGAGTTATAATGTAATTTTTATTATTTAATATATCACGAGCATATATTACCTTGTTTTTATATTATATTACCATGTTATCACAAACACTTTTGTTAACTTTCATTTAAAAAGTGTATAAACCCAAATAAATAATAATAATAATAATAATAATAATAATTAATAATACATTATTTATAATGTATACATTATATATAAGCTAAATAGTATAAACAGAATGTATTGTAATAATAATATGATATAAATATTAATGTGATCCTTGTGGTTGATGATATGTTAAAATTTCTTCTATGTCTAGTTCAATATTTGTTAAGTATAATATCAAATCTCCTCTATTTATTATCTTTAAATGGTTTCTTGATTTTATTAATATATTCATAACAGCGCTAAAATCTGTAAGTATATAATATTATTATATATTCTTAAAGATAAATAATTCAATAAACCTCTTTCAAACCAAATATGACGTAGGAAATGCCACCAAATACAGCTTTATATATTTCAAATTTCTGGATAAATAATTCCATACTTTACCCAAAATGAAACATAACCAATAGCTTTAAATTCTGCTTGTATTCATCATTACATTGAATTTCTATTATATTATCTTGTATAATGTCAGAATCTAATGGTTAAAGTAATAATGGTGGTAGGTGTCAAGCTTAATTAAATCTTGGAATCGTGTATTCATATTCTCATTTAGCAAGTTAAGGTGTGAAATGTATTCCAGTTTATCATGTTCGTTGATATCTTGTTCATTATTCATGTCTTGTAATCGGGGACAATGGAGCAATTCATTTCTTCCTATAGATTATAGATTTATGTTTATAGATTTCAACCTTTTTTATAAATGTACACATAATACTCTTTACTTTCACGAGATTTAAATCATTATCTATATAAAATGTAATATTGAATTTATATTTCACATAATATACAACTTAATTATATATATTTAATAATATAATCCAATTATATTTTAAAATACATAATATGAAATATTATATTATATGGACTAGTATAGGGCCTACTATACTATAATAATTATAGGGATAGATCCAAAATATTATATAAATATAATATAATAACCTTGTAAAGATGTATTATTGATATTAAAATGTTCGAATATATCACTTACATAAGCCAGATCATATTTGATATTCTTCAGTTCTCCATGCAACCCAACATTGATTGTCTAAACATGTTCCAAAATTGAAGAATACAATTTATGAAACCTTACTAGAAAGTTTCCTTTTGACAGCCATCGGACTTCAGTGTGCAATATAATATGATTATAATCTTCTAGCAACATATATATATATGTCTCGTTATTGTCATCACATACTTTTGAAAACATACTCTCTTATATGCGACTTCGTTTTATTTTATTTACTGTTCTTATTATTATGTTTGAAGAGTGGTTTAATTTAACGCTCAACTCTTTAGCTACAAAATGTTGTATGTGCACTGCACATTGTGCAGTGCACATTGTGCACTACACAATGGATTGAGAATAGTGAAGGGTTATATTTTTTTAGACGATATAACACTCCACTAGATTTTCCTATCATCGAAGGTGCACCATATGTAGCTATAGCTACCAAATGTTCTAGTGAAATACTTTTTAATTCAAAATAATTCTTAATTTCTTCATAAACAGTAAGTCCTTTATAATTAATAGTTAGCTTGGAAAATAATAAATCTTCCTTCATCTCTCCATTTTAAATAAACCGAACATAATATAATAATAATGACTCAGAATTTCGCAATGTTGACTCATCAATGTGCATAGAGAATTGGTTTTCTTTTAAATAGTCATATAATTTATTTTCAATATTGTCACTCATTTCATCAATTACATTTATAGGAATTTAATTAATACATTTTTTAGAATTTTCATTTAATTCTGCTTCAATTTCTTTTAGTACAGCTTTTATTAAATGTTCACATATAGTATGATGTTTGCCAGTTTTTCTATCAACTTTGCAATTTTATAGGATAATTTTAATCCAGTATTATTGGTATTTGTAACTTTAGAAAAATAATTATTTATTGTATTTCTTTGAAATAAATTATTTTTAACAGTTCAAAATATTCTATAGGTTTACTAACCTTATCAGGAGGCGCTTTACTGACATGGTCAATTAATCTAGAAGGATTTATAGCCTCATTGCTAAACTCTTTATTGCTAAAATAAGACAATAGGTACTGTTTAGTTGTGTTAAAAATACATTCACTGAATCCAAATTTCAAATATTCCTCAGAATACTGACGGCACTTCTTCTTGTTAGGCATACTTATTATATAAAATATATATAATTGGTTATTGTATTATTATATGGGGATCTGCGAAGTAGCAAAAAAAATAGAAAACTACAAAATATGTGACGGGCGAACGTGATAACTAAAGTAGGATAGGATGCTATATGAATGCAAGAGTTATTGTGAATTAGTATTAATAGTATTATTTTGTTGCTAATTCACATACAATCCTTATTATATTATATTATTAATATTTCAAACTAACCAAACAATCTATAAAACTTTTTGTATAATTAACTTATCATATTCAATTATTTAACACAAATGAAATGATATGGCGAAAAAATATGTGAAGGGCGGCGCATGCGTCTCAGAAATTAAATTTCAGTGAACGTGAGAATTAAAGTGGGAAATATGAATGCATGTTATTGTAAATTTATAGTATTATATAATATAGTAATAATTAGCATTATATTATATATGACCTAGTTTTAAATTGTGCACACTGAACAGAGCTATTATTAGTAATAATTTATTAAACATCTATACATGTGTAATTCGGGGACAAAAAACAATATATATACACACAAATCTTCACAAATTGCCCCCAAACGCCCCCTCCTTGAAATCGCCCCCTTACCGCCCCCCGGGGGGGGGGGGGGCGGTAGGGACCCGTTGGGAAACACTGATCTAAGGTATATAAATAATAGTAGTAACTATCATCTGAGATTTTATTTTGATTTTGAAAATACTTTAGTTTTAAAATAAATAATTATATTAGTCAATTTGCAAAATATATTATTATATACATTATGTAAAATTATGTGACCTCATAAATAAATTAAAAGTTACTGATTGTCATTAGGAATTTATAATAGTTTAAACCCACTATTAAAACATACACACCCATATATATAATATATATATATATATATATATATATATATATATATATATATATATATATATATAAAGCAGGATTTCAAATTTTTTAAATAAATTTAATATATTAAATGATAATCAATATGGTTTCAGAAAGAATGTATCTACAGCTGATGCATTGTCTGATGTATTAGAATCAGTTAATACAAATTTAGAAAATTTGGAGAACTGTGCTATTGTTTCAATAGATTTACGCAAAGCCTTTGATACACTGGATCATGATATTTTAATCAATAAGCTTTATATTTATGATATCAGAGGTATAGCGCTAACATTAATAAAATCGTATTTTCAGATCGTCTTCAATTTGTTAGATATAATAATACTGACTCTTATTATAATTATATAAAATGTGGTGTACCACAGGGATCTGTACTCGGTCTGTTATTATTTATTTTATATATTAATGACCTTCCGAATATATCAGATACTTTTAAATCAGTTTTATTTGCAGATAATACAACTTTAATTTTTTCAAATACGTCTATTTTAGAATTAAAAAACAATATTCAATTTAATATTAACAAACTATATGATTGGTTGAATATAAATATATTATCACTCAATATTAGTAAGACGAATGTATTATTATTTAATATAAGAAATAAAAATAGAAATATTAATATGGATTTGAATATTAATAACATTAAAGTTAAACAAGTCAGTGAAATAAAATTCTTAGGTGTTATTATAGATTGTAAATTGAATTGGAAATTGCAACTCAATTATGTTTCAAGTAAACTTTCTAGAACAATTGCAATTTTACACAAAGTTAAAAATAAATTAAATATGAAATCTTTAATTTTATTATATAATGCTTTATTTTTATCACATCTTAATTATTGTTCAAATATTTGGGGGAATACATTCAAATCCAGTTTAAAAAATATTTTCATTTTACAAAAAAGAGCAATAAAATGTATTTGTGATACTCATTCTATGTATACAAATTTCTATACTATTTCTAATTCTCTTAAATTTGACGATATTGTAAAAATGAATAGTATAAAATTTATGTTTCGAGCTAGGAATAATATTTTACCTAAGAATTTACAATTATTATATAAAGCTAAATCTTATAATGGAAATCTGTTTCATAGAATAAGAGTACGAACTGACCGAAAAGCATTTTGTTTATCGAATACTGGTCCCATGCTGTGGAACAGATGACCACAAAAAATAAGAAAGATTACGAAATTGAATAATTTAAAAAAAATTTTAAATCATTTATGATATCGTCTTATTAATTTTAATTTTATATTTTTATATCCTATTTTTAATTATTGTATTATGTGATATATTAATTAATTTATTTGCTACCTTATATTATCAGTATTTATTTTATATATTTTATTTTATAGTTTTATAGCTTTTAGTTATAGTTTTTTTTTTAATATATTTTTATAATTTGTTATACAATTTTAATATTAGTGTTTTATTGGTTTATATTTTTGTAGGTACATATTATTCAATTATTTATTTTAAATATATGATGAGAATGATTGTGGGGTTTTTTGCAATTTTATTTTATTTTTATTTTTATTTTTGTATTAAGTTTTTAATTGTAATATTTGTTATTACTTACTTTTAATTACTTACATTTTAATTTTATTTAAATTTTATTTAACATTCAGTATTATTTTCTATTCAGGAAGTCAATTTTTTATTTTAAATATTAAATATTAAATATAAGATATTCACGAGTACTTTGTATTGATTATTTGTGTGGCCGGTAATGGTTCATGTCGGGGATGAGGATGCAATTGTTGTGTGGGGGCAATTGTTGCCAGTGCTCTTACTCTTGGCGAAAGTTAGTTCCTTAAGGCATTGGATATATAAACCCCAAATCCTCCAAGTTGATACACCTTTACCGACTTTCATTGGCAATCGATATAAAGTATTCTAGGTAGATTTTTTTATGACTATTTTTTTACTGATATCCTGGATAGAAATTTATATTATAATCTAATATTTTATTTAATATTATTTTAATTTTATACATAATTTTTCCCCCCACAATCACATTGGGTGAACGACTTGATAAGCTCTGCTTTTTCGTTCATCCAGGCTAATGCCCAAACTCTGATTATTATACTCTGATTATTATATATATATAATATTATTTAATTATTCAAATAAAGGACATACATAATTCTATATATTTGATATTATAATATAGTTATACCAGAATTATTATGAGAATATGAAAATTTTCGTAAAAGTAGTAGTAGTAGTAGGCTATAGACGCCAGAACTAGTTTTTCCCAGGGGGGTTTTAAGAAATAAGTATAATTTACCAACTAAATACTAGACTGTAATTATTTTAAAATATATCTTGTAACATATAATAAAGTACAAATTATGATTTATTTTAAATGTTAAAACATATAATTATAATTATACTGTGTTAATTAACAAAATATGAATTCTATAATGAACATATCTAGAATATTTTAAATAATTATGTATGTTATAATACTAATAATAAATACCAAAATTGTTTATATATTTATTATGTTATACTTATAACATTTTTTCTAAAAAAAATTCTTTGGCAAAATACTTTTATAAATTTATTGTCGTCAATAGAATCTAATATATCCTGATGTTCATTTCAGATAGCCAATATGTTTATTGTTTGCTGTGTGCTTTGTGACCTTAACCACATCTTCAATCTTCTTAACATAGAAAAGCTTCTCTCACAGGACACTGACGTACTTGGTTGTAGGTACCATAAATAATTTGATTAATTTTGTTGTTTCTATAAAAATAATTAATATTAAATTAATGAATATATATATGTTATGTAGTGTATATTAGTGTATATGTGTGTGAGAATGAATTATCTTTAGATCAGCGCGCTGTAATGAATATGCGGTATAAGTATGGGTATGAATCGTATATAGGTACAATATTATATATCGTGCGGCGCGGAGTATTCGGCGAGTTGTTATATGTTTTATAATGTCAATTAGGTGGTCACGCGCCATAAAGGATCGAAACTGCAAGAAACCAATTGTATAGACACGCCCCTAAAATATCGTGGGCGTGTCGAGCCAACACGAATCTTGGCAGTTTTAGCGTTTAGATCGTGGTGCGTACACGTCTACGAGATCTTTATTTTAATAAAGGAATAAAAAAATTTGTCTTATTTAAAGTAATGAGTATTATAAAGTAGTTTATTACGTATAATATAGACTATACTACATATGTATATTTATATATATATATATATATATATATATATATATATATATATATATATATATATATATATATATGTATATATATATATATATATATTCTATATATACATATTAAAATATATATATATATATATATATATATATATATATATATATATATATATATATATGTTAGGGGTCTTAATGGGGTGTGGATAGTTTGGTAGATAAAAAAGTTGGGGCTTCTTTTTTACTCATAAAATGCTAAAAAGTGAATTCCACATTCAAGTCCTACCTCCACCTTCACGTGGTAGACCCTGTTTATACTAACGGAGGAGGGCGAACGCGTCTTGTTCAGCGCGTCAAATCTGACAGCAAAGTCCTGCTACTGAATTGTAGTCGACTCGGGAGAGCCAAAGTCTATGGGAATAAACCCAAACAGAAAATTCAACTTGATCTGTTGTAAGAGGTCGATTGTCCTGAGCAGCAGCAGTACAATTATTGGAGGCAGCGGAATAACCAATTCTTGGTCAACGACAATTTCATACTAAACCCGAGGCATTGTGGAAAACCCATACATGGCTAGGACACTGCGCTAGAGCAGGCAACGGGAAACCACTCTAGTAAAATCCCAAGAAAATAAACATGACAGACACAAACATACATATCACAATAAGGTGAAGAATGAGACTCCCAGGTTGGATGGCTTTAATATAATTACTACTGGGGAAGGGTACTCCATTGTCACAAGTAAGTGCAACGAGGATGACGGGGGTGTTTTAAAGCCGAAAGGACGAACATCAAATGAAAATAGTGCAACGAAAATGACAGAGGCAAGCCATAGAATAGCAAAAGAAAGAATGAGAATAGGTACATGGAACGTAAGAACAATTAATAATGGAAATTTGGAAGTAGTCAAGAGAGAAATGGTAAGGACTGGTGTTGATTTGCTAGGAATAAGTGAGATGAAATGGACAGGAATGGGACATTTTACATCAGATGAATATGAAATCTACTACTCTGGACAGGAGACATTGAAGCGAAATGGAGTGGCATTTATATGTAATAATGAAATACGAAGATGTGTACTGGGCTTCAACCCAGTAGATGACAGAATTGCCACAATACGTATACAGTCCAAGCCGATAAACATAACAGTAGTACAAATATATGCCCCAACATCCAGCGCAGAAGAAGAAGACAGTGATGCATTTTATGATAAAGTACAATCTGTATTGGACCAGATACCCAATGTCGATATTCTTTATATCATAGGTGACTGGAACGCCAAGGTTGGGAAGGAATTATCAATTGATATCACTGCTAACTTTGGTTTGGGCAAGAGGAATGAAAGAGGGGACCAACTTGTAGAATTATGTAGTAGAAACGATCTTAGAATAATGAATACATTCTTTAAGTTACACCCACGAAGGCTATACACATGGATATCACCTGACAACTCTACCAGAAATCAAATTGATTACATATTATGCAAATCGAGATGGAAAAGTAGCATAAAGCGAGTCACAACTCTACCGGGAGCAGATTGTGGTACTGATCATAATCTGCTCATAGCCGATATCAAGGTCAAGCTCAAGAGAATAAAACGATCAATGCAAACTCAAATATACGATGTGGAAAAAATCGGACTTGACTACAGTGTAGAAATAAAAACAGGTTTAACGCACTGCAAACAGAAGATAGAACACCAGAAGAACTATGGATTGATATTCGGACTATACTAATAGAGACAGCAAATAAAAAGGTCCCGAAAGTCAAAAGGAAGAAAGTCTCAAAGTGGCTTTCGGAAGAAGCTCTAGAAATTGCCAAAGAACGAAAGGATATGCGTAGCAAAGGAAAGTATGAAGAATATCGAAAGCTTAACGCAGAATTTCAGAAGAAAGCAAGACAAGATAAAGAGCAAAGTATCAGAGAAAAATGCAGACAAATTGAAGAGTTAAATAAAATAGGTAAGACTAGAGAATTATTCAAAGAAATAAAAGAGATGACTGGCTCACGAAGCTCAAGAGGTTGTGCTATGAAATTAAGTAATGGAAAAGTGGTTTCTGAAGAAAAGGAAATAAAAAAGAGATGGCATCAATATACTGAAAATCTATATAGAAGAGATATTAATATGAATGATAATTTTAATGTACATTTATATGAAGATGAACCTGATGTATTAGAGATAGAAGTAAATGAAGCAATACAGCACATATCTAACAGAAAAGCTCCAGGTTGTGATGGAATACCGATAGAGTTTCTAAAAGCAGGAGGAGATGAGGCAATTAGAGTCATGACAAATCTATATAATAGCATATGAAAAATGAAGAAATGGCGTGATTGATGAAACATGATTTGAAGAAGTCCATATATGTCCCTATTTACAAGAAAAGAGATAAAAAAGAATGTGGGAATTATCGAACTATTGCCTTAATCTCACATGCTAGCAAAATACTTCTGAGAGTTCTACAAAAAAGACTGGAGGCCTTCCTTATCCCTGAACTACCGATCGAACAAGCCGGGTTCCGAAGAGGTAGAGGAACTAGAGTCCACATATCAAACCTGATATGGCTGATGGAAATATCTAGGGATAATCAAAGAGAACTATTCATGTGTTTTATTGACTACAAGAAGGCATTTGACTGTGTAGACCATCAACGATTATGGAACACTCTCAAAGGTATGGGAGTACCTGTACATTTGATTGTCATGCTTAGTAACTTATATACAAATCAGGAAGCGACTATAAGGAAAGAGTATGGAGAGACAGGCAACATACCGATTGGTAAAGGAGTACGACAGGGTTGCATTCTATCTCCATTGCTATTCAACATCTATGCAGAAAAGATAATGCGAGAGGCTCTAGATAAGTGGGACAAAGGCATTGGCATAGGTGGTAGGAAAGTATCAAACCTGAAATATGCAGATGACACCACATTGATAGCCGGTAATAGAGAGGACCTTATAGAACTTATAGAAAAAGTCAAATCGTCGAGCTGGGTTATATCTAAATGTCAAAAAAACTAAGGTGATGGCAACAGGAGAACTAGATTCTATAATAGTTGATGGCGGAAATATAGAAGTAGTTGAAAGATTTGTCTTCCTGGGAGCCTTGATAACAAGTGACGGACAAATAGATATGGAATTACGCAGAAGAATTGCAATGGGAAAAAGTGCAATAGGGAGTCTGAGGAAAATGTTTAAAGATAGAGATTTAAGACTCGCCACTAAAGTAAAAATTGTACAAACACTTATTTTCCCGATTATTCTATACGGTGCAGAAACCTGGACTCTAAAGAAGAAGGAAAGAGCAAAAATCGATGCTTTCGAAATATGGTGTTGGAGAAACCTGCTTGGAGTGACCTATATAGATAGGAAGACAAATATAGAAATCATTGCCAGCATAAAACCCAAAAAAACGCGAGAGGCAGAAATTGTCAAACTTGCCTTATCATACTTCGGACACGTGGTGAGAGCGGACTCGATGGAGATACAGCTGATGCTAGGAAAGATGGATGGTCAACGGCGAAGGGGTAGCCCACACATAACGTGGCTGAACAATGTGCAGAATTATATAGCCAACGACAACATCATGAAGATACTAGCAGAAGCCAGAAATAGAGTGATATGGAGAGGAACTGTCATGGACGTCGCCAGGGGTCGGTTACGACTCGATGGCACACGGTGACAAGGTATATATATATATATATATATATATATATATATATATTATTACATGCCTACCAATAATTCTTTTAGACAATATTTTACATTGATCATATTCTCTACTGCTTCTTTTAAAGATTGAGAATTGAAATGGTTTTTTAACATAGGTAGTTCGAGTTTTAAAGCTTGAACACTTAATTCAGGATATTTATTTATCTGAAAAAATAATAAAATATAATATAGAATATTGCATTTGTAATATAGTAAATATTCTATATTATGTTTTATTAATTTTTCAGATAAATAAATATCCTTAATTAAGTATAGGAAGTACCTACTTACTTCAGCATAATCAATTATATTTGTATTTAATAATGACGATAATAATTTTTCATATGAAATTATACTTTGATTACTTTTCAAAATCTTTGATTTAATTCAGTAATAAGGATATCATATATTTCCATGTGTTCTTTTCTATAATGTTTTATTATTAAAAAAATATTAAATAAATAGATTATTTGTGTACAACCTAAGTAGGATATAACCTCAGTAACAACCTACACTGTTAACACCCTACACTGTTAACAAGCTACACTGTTAACATCCTACACAAGTTCACTTTTCATAAATAATTCATAGCATCTTTATGTAATGATGATGTAGAATGATCCATACATTTCTCTTTAATTTTACTTAGATTATAAAATCCAGTTGACGTACAATTATTTTGTATATGACCGTGTTTTATCACATTCAACTTGTAATATCGTAAGCACTGATAGCATAGCAGCTTTCCCAAAGTAGGGTCCCAATGTAACCAGTTAAATTCTGCATACCACGATTGTTAAAAGGTTAATTTAATTATTTTGCATTTTTTGTAAGTATTGTATTTGCTAAAGTAGATGGGCTTGGTTGATTTTAAACATTCAAAGATGGAGGTTGTATCTGAGAATCAATAACGTTATCAGTATTTGAAGATGTCGATTGTCCCTGGGAATCAGTATTTGAAGAAATAGATGTATTCCTATAGAGTATTGTAATAACTGCCTATTATGAGTATAACTAACCTAGTTGGTATCCAGGACCAGAAAGCATGTATCATCTAAAGATACATATAATGGGTGTGGCTTAGCGTCATACCCGAATAGGCAGCTACAAAGTGACAGCCTATAACATATTACTACATCTCCCTTCTTAAGATTAATAATATTCAAATACCTTGATGATTATATTTAACTAAAATAATAATAATAATAATAATGAACTAAATAATGAACAACACATAAATAATATACCCACCACCCTCTTCTCGTATATTAGTTAATCTCTATTAATCGATCAGGTGGTTTTGAAATTCTTCCTGACCGAGTTACGTAAGAGGTATTCTTTAATGGTATAATCATTTGTCTATTACGTCTTATAAACCTTTTGTCGGTATCTAAGACATATGATCGATCACTCTCTGGAGATCTATATGCTATTTTGGCTACTTTCCGTAGATCTTTAACAAATACTTCTTCGTTGTTCTATAGTTCTCTCTTTTCTATAGTATACTTATTGTCTCGGTATTTCTTATTGTTTTCTTTATTTTCTTTATTAAATTTAATAAATTTCGGTTGATTAATTCTTCTTAATCCTTTCGGTATCTCAGGTACCGTTGTATTCAGTCTTCTCCCCATTAACAATTCAGCAGGCGATATTCCAAAGCTTAAAGGTGTGCTTCTATAAGCCAATAATCCTAAGTATGGATCATCATCTTTACTTAATATATTCTTTATTGTTTGAACTCCCCTTTCTGCAACTGAATTTCCTTGAGGGTGCTTGGGTGATGACGTAATATGTTGAAAACTGTAACTTTGTCAATTATCGATTTCATCAATTAGTTTTACTATTCCAAGTCCTACTGATAATCTTCTGGATAATAGCCCTACGGTTTGTTTTTCTAGTATAAATATCTCTTCTTTCATGGATTTTCCTTTATAGGTGACAATCGCATTAAAAAATCCTATAACTTCTATTTGAGTATTATTAGGACCTTTAAGAATTGTTGTCGATTGTCTCATCTTGGGTAAAGATTTGCTAAACGGTATCACTGTAACGCTAGCACCTGTATCTATTTTTAAAGATACTTGTTCTTGGTAACTTCCTATTTGAAGTCCTACTCTTCTTGTCCAATCTTCCTCTTTTTGATTTATACTTTCCTTTATTTCGCCTAGGAACTTTATGTTTTCCTTTATAATTTCATTCGTTTCTCTGCAATGGTTTTTACAACATATTGCCCAATGTCCAATTTTCTTACATTTCATACATTTTTGATTGTACGCTCTAAATTGTTTTGGTGGATGCTCTAAATTACATCTTCCACACTTCTTGTTATTTTTCGTTTCGATGTTGTGCGTTTTATTTTTATTTTCGAATTTCTTGTATTTTCTCGTTTTATCTTTGATGTAATCTATACTTTCCTTAGCATCGTGATTAATCGCCTTAACTTGTAATATGCTAGTTTCTTTTATTTTAACTGTTTCTACAATCTTTTCTGCGGTTAACTCATACTGAGCAGCCTCTTGCAAAAATCTTTGCCTTAGATTTTCATCTGTCATTCCTATTATTAATCTGTCCTTAATGAGGGAATCTTTCAGATCCTGGAATTCGCATGTTTTTGCCAAATTCTTCAGTTCCGAATAATATAATTCTATTGATTCTCCTTCGGTTTGATCTCTTTTGAAAAAAACATATCTCTCGTATGTTGTATTTTTCTTTGGTGTGAAATAACTTTCAAACTTATTCTTGATCCATTCTAGATCTTCTTTACCTTTTATAGTTATCTTTTTTTCATTTTCCATTCTTTCAAAGATTTCTTCTTTAAATGAGTTAAATATTTCTACTCCGTCTGGACCTATAATATTTAGGAATATTGCTACCTTGACTTTATCCTTCTTTTCTTCCAGCTCTGTGCACATTCATATATTTCAAAGGCTTGAATCCATCTCTTCCATTCTATAGCACTGGTATTATCTGTATTTAATTTCTCGGGTATTCTGTACTCTGACATCTCTCCTTACAATAATTAACAATAATAATCACAATATAATATATAATAATTATAATAATTCGCAATATAATATATAATAATTATAATAATTCGCAATATAATATATAATAATTATAATATTAATTTTTAATAATATTCTCCGTATATAATTATATAGGAATATAATATAATCATATTATATTATACTATAGAATATGTAATAATATGTAATAACTAAATATAAACTACATATATATATATAATATAATCACTAATTTAAAAAATATCTAGATGTTCTATATATTAAATAAATTCACAAATTTATAAAATATCTAGGTTTCTATAGAAATAAATAAATTCACTAATTTATAAAATATCTAGTTTTTTTTTTTTTTTTTTTATAGAAATAAATAAATTCACTGATTTATAAAATATCTAGGTTTTCTATAGAAATAAATAAATTCACTGATTTATAAAGTATCTAGGTTTTCTATAGAAATAAATAAATTCACTGATTTATAAAATCTGATATATATATACTAAATATTTATACTTTTAATATGTTCAAATTTATTCTCTAAATATATATATTTATATATATATATATTACTTTTCCTACCACTTTATATGGTATACTATATCTAAGGTATAATATACATATATATAAATATACTATATTATATAGTATATAATAATAACACAATACTATGTAGTAATATATAATATTAATAATAATGCACTGATTTATATTAATATTTAATATAGTTAATTTATTTTTTTAATATACCTATTATGAGTATAACTAACCTAGTTGGTATCCAGGACCAGAAAGCATGTATCATCTAAAGATACATATAATGGGTGTGGCTTAGCGTCATACCCGAATAGGCAGCTACAAAGTGACAGCCTATAACATATTACTACAAGTATATTAAAATTGTTAGTTTTTTTAAATTAAAACATTTATTAAATATTTTGTTATTTAAAGTATTTATAATTTCAGTTAATTTGTTTATGATCATTAATAACTTATTATATATTACTATTGTTATAATAATATTATTAATTTTATATGTTTAATATAAATAAAATTAATTATAAGAATTCAATTTATTAAAATTAATAATAATAATTTAAAAAATAATTTATTAATTTTTAATAATAATAATACTTTTATTTAAGGTTTAAATTAAGGTCCGGGAAACCTTTGCATTATTTTGTGTATTAAAATTGTTATAGTAACATTTTAAAATATACAGATTTATAAAATTAATGGTATATAAAGTTTAAAATAAAAGTATTTAAATATATTTAAAATGTGTTTTATACATTGTCCTGTAAAATGCATAAAAATGCCCTCATTTTCTCTATTTTTTACATGTCACTCGGCAAGGTTACCCCGGCCCTTAAACAAATATAAACAGTTATATTTATGTATAAACTAACCAATAACT
Organism: Osedax fenrisi; assembly: GCA_964019155.1. Classification (NCBI taxonomy): domain Eukaryota; kingdom Metazoa; phylum Annelida; class Polychaeta; order Sabellida; family Siboglinidae; genus Osedax; species Osedax fenrisi. The sequence continues at coordinate 20,411,722 of OZ025244.1, read as the reverse complement.
AAATAGAGTATTTTTTTTCATTATAAATCAAATTTAATTATAATATATTGGAAATTATATTTTATTATTTTTGTCCTGGATTATAAATATAAAATTCATAGACATTTGAGCTCCAATGATTCACTATAATATATATATATATAATAACATTATTAATTTCTGCTAACATATAATCATCACAGAGATGATACTAATATACAGAACAAATTCTTCATTTTACCTAAATGGCAGGGGGGGTTTTAGGTATCAAAACCCCCCCCCCATTATTTTGCCAAGGGGGGTTTAAACCCCCCAAACCCCCCCATTCCGGCGCTTATAGTAGTAGCAGTAGTAGTATACTATTGATTTATTTAGTAAATTAATTTATTCACAAAAATCAAATTTTTCAAAAAATTGATTACGGATGTGATACGGATTTAATATTATTGTTATGGCGACATAATGTGTGGGTGGATAGTAAGTTAGTAATTAAGTTAGTCACTGACTAGTCAGTAGTATGTACCTATGTACATTTAGTAAAGAAAGTTAGTTAATTTCATGTAGGATTTCATGTCCTAGGTGTCTGTGTAGATTTGTTTAAATGTAGTAGATAGTTTCTATCATAGAATATCTATGTGTATGTATATGTATGTGTGTGTTTATATATATATATATATATATATATATATATATATATGTGTCTTTGTGTATTTATTTAATAATAATAATAATCAGAGTTTGGGCATTAGCCTGGATGAATGAAAAAGCAGAGCTTATATAAGCTTGATATCAAGTCGTTCACCCAATGTGATTGTTGGGGGGAAAATCATGTATAAAATTAAAATAATATTAAATAAAATATTAGATAATAAAATAAAATTTCTATCCAAGATATCAGTAAACAAATAGTTATAACTAAATCCACCTAGAATACTTTATATCGATTGCCAATGAAAGTCGATAAAGGTGTATCAACTTGGAGGATTGGGAGTTTCTATATCCAATGCCTTAAGATACTTACCAACAAACAATTATTTAGAACTTTTAAGAACTATAGTTCTAGAACTGTTGGGTAGTTTTGTGGACAATTAGAGCCTACAAGTTCCGGAAAATAGTTCTCAAAAGTTCTCAAAAGGTCCCAATAAATTATATTATTAATAATATTTATATTAGTGTATACTTTAAAATAAGAATTATTAGAAAACTCAGCTTGTTTTCTATTATATACTATACAAAACCTATTACTATAAATAATAATTTACCAATTCCCAGCTAAAAGTAACCTAATAGCCTCATAATAGCAACATAATATACTTTAAAATTAATAGCAGCATAATAATAGCATAATAGACTTTTGATGACAACATAATAGCAGCATGATAGCACAATGTAAACATGTGAGGTTATTATATATGATTTTATGTTGCTATTATGATGCTATTACTGTTAGCTGGATAGGTAGAGTAGACAAGTAATTCAGTAAAGGAAAGTCCCCGATTACCGACCCCCTCCTAATACCGATCCCTCTCGTATATCAGTAACTATAAGATATATAAAATAATAATATATACACGAACTGTTAGTAATTTAATGATAAATATGAATAAGTATTTTATTTAAAAAAATATTTAATCCTACAATTGTTATTTGATAAAATGTAATATTCTGTTTTTACTTTTTAAATATTTGAATAATAATTTTTTTTTAATTATTGTAAATACTTTATTATTTAAAAGAAAACTTAATACTGCGCAAAATATTGTAGATCAATAAAATGTTTATAACTATTATTAAAATAATTTAATTTGAATAACTATTAACCAATATATCATAATTATAGCAAACCATATGATTTTCCTATTACCGACACCCTAAATTACCCTAATACCGATCCCATGTGATTTATAATATCCAATCAAAATAGATCCGTATTTTACTTTAAAATATAGATAGATAGATAGATAGATAGATATATTTTATTGGATTCATTAATGTCGTTATTTTTTTTTCATTTATTATTCTTTTTCGTTTCTTTCTTCGTTTCCAAATGGCTTCAAAATAAGACCTTGATCTTTTCGGGTTGTTGCCAGTGATTTATTCATACATGGGACAGGAACAGTGATTGTATAATCATAATAGTTAGCTATATATTTCGTATTAACATAAAAGATAATAATAAATAAATAAAATACAGTAGATAGACAAAATTTGACATTAACAAAAATCAAAATCAAAATAATAATAACAAAAATAATTCATACATACATATATATTTGATATAGATTTTTTATTTTATTTGTTTTTTAGTTTTTTTTAATATGTTAATTTTATGAAATTAATTTTAAATTCATTAATTTTTTAATTTATCTATAATATAATTCATCATTGATTTAATTCATCAACATATTTTTTACCCTTTTCTTGAACAAATTTTCATTTTTTATATTTTGTATATTTGTTGGAAGTAAGTTCCAAAGTTTTGGACCTTTTATCAGTAAACTATTTATTGTTCTTGTTGATTTTGAAATTGGTATAGTATACGTTTTATTTGTTCGTAGAGTATATTTATTATTATTTTTTTTGTGTATTTTAGTTAAATTTGTTGGTAATTGATTATAATATTGTTTATGCATATATATTAGTGTATTATAATATGTTAGCTTATCTAATCTAAGTATTTTATTTGATGTGAATAATTCTTTTGTATGATCTCGACATTTTCTTTTATTTATTATTCTTAAGGTTTTTTTTTGAATAATTGTTGTATTTAGGGTATTATTTGAGAATGTATTTCCCCAAAGTATATTTCCATAGTTTAAGTATGGTAGGAAAATACTATTATATATAATTATCAATGCATTTGTTTTAATGAATTTGCTCAATTTTGAGATTAAAAATTGAATTTAGGAGAGTTTGTTATTTAATTTAATAATATGATTTTTAAAATCAAGTTTGCTATCAAGAATTATACCAAGATATTTATAATTATATACTTTATTTATTAATGTATCATTTAATGAAATAATATTGTTTGGATATTTATTTGAGTTGAAATTTATCATTTCTGTTTTACTAATATTGAGTTTTAACTTATTATATTTATACCATTTTTCTATTTTTATTAAGGTTTTTTTAATTAAAGTTGTTAGTTCTATATTATTATCTGCTGTAAAAGTTATAGCAGTATCATCTGCATATGATGATGATGATATTGAGTTTATTAGCACTAAAATAGGGTCATGTAGACCCCTTCGCTCGTGCGGGAAGAAAATAATAATAAAATAATAGTAATACGATAATAATTTGATAATAATATACATTCAATATACAACGGAAAAACAATAATAAACAATATAAAGGACTATTATATACTACAGTCTGCATTGATATGGTGTAGTTGTATATACTACAGACTGCATTGATATAGTATAGTGTTATATAATAATAAGATAATAATAATACAATAACGATTTAATAATGATATAAATTTAATATAACACGGATACAAATAATAAGTTGGATGATTTAATGATTATGGGTAGAGAGAAAAGAAGAAGTAAGATTTATAAATCTTTTGTGGGATCTAATAGAACGAATGGTAGGAGGGAGGGAATTCCATAGGGTTGGACCGGAATTTTTAAAAGCTCTAGAATTTAGGGAAGTTTTACTAGAGTTCTGGGAGATAAGTAGAGGAGCATTTTGGTAACGAAGAGAAGATAATATAGTACGTTTTTTAATTAGATCAGAGATATAGCTAGGGGTAAAAGAATATATTGATTTATGGATTATAGATAGTATACGTAATTTACACCTGAGGGAGAAGGGTAGCCACATACGAGATGATTGATGAGATGTTGTAGTAGAGTGATCCAGTCGAGTTAAACAGTAAGTAGTACGTATTGAGGAACGGATAATCCGATTAAGTGGAGCAGTAGCTTTAGCAGGAAGTAAATTAAGTAGGGAAGAACAGTAGTCAATACGTGAAAGTACAAGAGCATTAATTAGAGTTTTAGTAAGGTTTCTGGAAAGTGATGTCCGTATTTTTTTAATTCTGAAGAGATGAAAGTTGGATGATTTTGTAATGGATGATATGTGATTCTTAAATGATAATTTGTCATCAAATACTAATCCTAGGTTTTTGGAGGAATGAGAAGGAGAAATAATCATGTTATTTAGAGTAAAGTTTGGAAAGGAAGTTTCAGAAGTAGATATGTTAAGTACAGTAGTCTTAGAGGAATTAATTAGTAGTTTATTGGAGAGGAGCCATAATCTTATGGAGTTAGCACACTCGATTAATTCAGAGTTAATGGTATTATGAGAATTTATAGGGAAAAAGGTAAACAGTTGGATATCATCAGCAAAAATATGGTAGTGGATATTTGGAAATTTCTTAATTAGATCAGCAATAGGGCGGATATAAATATAAAAGAGGGATGGACCTAGAACAGATCCTTGGGGAATACCGTGGTTAAGAGGAGAAAGAGGCGAGTACGATTTGTCAATCATAATAGAGATATTCCTGTTAGTGAGATATGAAGTAAACCATTTTAATGCTAAGCCAGATATACCCATTAAAGTAAGTCGCGAGATTAATATGTTATGGTCCAGGGTATCAAAAGCAGATGATAGATCAAGTAGGATTAGCTGGCAACACGTGTTGCTATTTAAGATAGATAATATAGTGTCAGTAATACGTAGGAGAGCTGTTTCGGTTGAATGACCCTTACGAAAAGCGCTTTGAAACGGGTCGAAAAGATTATTTTTATTTACATGGGCTATGAGTTGTTTGGAAACAATTCTTTCTAATATTTTACTTAATAAGGGTAGGTGGGAGATCGGGCGATAATTGCTAAATGAGTTTGGGTCTAAGTTTTGTTTTTTTAGAATAGGGGATATTATGGCAGTCTTGAGACAGGGTGAAACTTGGCCAGAGTTTAGTGAGTTCGCAATAATATCCAAGAAGATAGGAGAAAATAAGGGTGAAAGTTTGTGATATAATGATAAAGGTAGGGGATCAGTGGGGGAGGTACAGTGAGATTTCATGAGTAGGTCATTTACTTCATACAGTGAAGGAATAGTGAATGTACTTAATGAGTCAATATGATGGGTAATATATATGGTAGGATTGAGTATGGGTTGAGTAGATGCGCAAATAATATTATTAATGCTTGCAACTTTATGGTTAAAGAATTTTCAAAAAGAGAACACAGTTGAAAATTTGACGTGTTAGGTAAAATGGGGAGGATTTTTTCATCTGGAGGAGAGAGAATTTTATTTGCTATTTTAAATAATTTGCGAGGATTGGAGGATATCAATGCTATTTTTTGTTATAATAGATAGATTTTGAACGAGATATAGTAGATTTGTAATTTTTTCTAGCTAGTGATAGTGCTAATTTAGTTTCAGTTGAAGGATTTTTAAGAAATTTCTTCTCAAATTTTCGAACACTCTTCTTGAAGATGAAAAGTTCGTGGGAGAACCAGGGAGAAAAAGGGCGGTCGGTAATTAATGTAGTTTTTGTAGGTGCATGTATATTGATAATATTTAGGAGAGTGGAGTTTAGGAGTACCGGACAGAGGGAAGTTGAAGAAGAGATCTCAGTTTTGATATTGTTTACAAATCTTGGTAGGTCGATAGACTTAAAATCTCTATATGTAATACGTTTTCGTTTAATATTTGTGAATTTTAGATTTATAGAGAATTCAATAATAAAATGATCAGTTAGTAGTTCAATTTTTTGAAAGGAGTTAGGGTTTATACATCTAATAAGAGGACTGGATAGGGGTGTAAATATCATATCAAGTGTATTGCCACTAGAATGGGTAGGAAATGATATATGTTGGCACAAGGAAAGAGACTCAGTTAGGAGTTTAAAGTCACCATGGGGATAGATGGGAGAATTATAGTGATAGTTTAAGTCACCAAGAACTATTGGTAGATAGGATGAAGATGAAGGAAGTTTATGGATAAAATCATGAAATTCATCAAAGAATAAACTGGTTTCAGGTTTTGGGGGACGATAGATAACGGTAAGATGTAGAGTTAAGTTAGGAAGCTTGAGGGTCAGCGAAATACAATCACTATATGAAAAGGGGGGGAATGAAATGGATGGAGATAGGTAAAAATCATTACGTATCATAAATCCTACCCCACCACCACGGCCCATTTGTCGTGGAGCGAGATAGAGTGTATATCCAAAGTCCAAGATGGAGGCAAATATATCAGAGTCATTATTAGAAATCCAGGTCTCAGTCAATGCGATTATAATAAATTTTTGTAATTTAAGGTATGGGAACAGAAGGGATATATTTGATCTCAAGGAGCGAATATTGATCAAGGCTATATTAGAGGATAGTCAGGCTTGAGAGGAAGAATTATTTATAAATGATTTCTTATAGTGATCAAAAGAATCAAACCATTTTGTTAGATCAGATTCAGGGATGAGAAAAGGGGGATATGAAAGAGGATTTTTTTTATCCCTAAGTTCAAATGTTTGGGAACGATTATTAAAAAATACTTTATACAAAATGGGCGTGAGTTTTTGTTTTAGGGCATGATATAGTACCTTACCAAGAAGTCTAGTAGAGTCAGGTAAATAATGACGAATAAATATATGCTTAAAATTACTATGTGGTGAGATTTTTAGAAGGGAGGAGAAACATATATCACGAGCAGAAATATTAGTGAAACGTAATATAGCAGTACTGGTAAGAAATGAGGCAGAAGTAATATAAGAATGTGGAAGTTTTATATAGTCAATTAATGATACTATGAAATTATAGTTAACTTCATAAGGAAGTAGGTGTTCAAGTACTAGTATGAGGGACTTATCTATGGAGCGTATGGATGAAGACTTTGAGGAAGTTGAACTAGATAATATAGGGGTTGGTGTGTGATTTGAGGAACATTTTAATTCCATTAGCTTTGGAATGTTTCTAGAAGTATTATCATTGGGCTGGGTATTAGCACTATGCTTGGGCTGGATATTAATAGTCGTAGTAGAAGAATATATATCAGATGTTATATTTGGCGTTACCTTGGAACAAGTATTATGTATAGATTTGTCAGTTAAAGTAGAAGGTGAATATGGCATAGTAATGGGTGGAGTAGTTGTATGATTAGTCGAAGGAAACTTATTTAAGGCTAGGCATGAGGAACATGAGAAGATGAAGTTAGGTGAATTAAATATAGCAATAGCATAAGCGGGAGGGGGGTTTTTAGAATGAAACCAGGATTTAGAAATAATAGCTGCGGGGTATAAACAATTATAATGTAAAATAGATGGACATGTTTTACATTTGAGATAATATTCGCATGCGGGAAGGTTACAATGTGAACAATTTGAGGACATGGTATACTTGAGATTGTGGGATTAAATTGAATGAAATAGATAATAATAAATATAATAATAAATGTATAAAAACTGGTCGTAACAGGGATATTTTTGAAGAAGTTTGGTATTCAGTCCGTTTTGCTATAAGACGAGTTGACTTGACAAGCACCGGTTGACTTTAGTAGGCTCCTGGTATGCTTGGTGGCAGCCGGGCAATGATGGTCCGATTGTCTGAGATGTAAGGCAGTGTATCGTCCGAGGTAGAATTGATGGATCTGTATGTAAGTAAATACAGCAGTAGACTATCTAGGTGTAAGTTGGTAGATAACCTCAAATGAAGGTTGGTAGATCCGACTACCAAAAGCAAATTCCCAAGGGAGATCCACGGGAGAATATCAGTTATAATATTATTATAAACTACTAGTTAATTAATTTTATAAATAGTAAATAATGTAGCTAAGTATGAATATACATAAACAGTATGTAATATATATTTGAATTTAATTAATTTATCGAATTTATAATTCTATTATCTTTGTGATTATTATTTATTTTTTATGATTTTTATTTTGTTATAATAAAATGTAAACAAATAGTAAATATAATTATATCTAAATAAGATATGATTATAATTTAAAGACAACTATTATGTATTTCAAATAAGTTGGATATTAATATTTAATATATATTAATATAATAGATAATATAAAAAATAAATGAATACGTACTTATCTTTATAATAATAATACAATTAAAAGATATTTAAAAGCTAAGCAGTTATTAACACAACTATATATTGGTTGCTATGTAAACAAAGTGTCAATATTGTGGTGTCATATACTGTAAATTTTACATTATTATCTTCTAAATATAATGGTAGATCATTGACATACATTATGAATAGTAAAGGGCCTAGTATGGAGCCTTGGGGTACACCGATATCATTAGATATAATATCAGATTCTGTAATGTTAACTTTAACTAGTTGAGTTCTATTATGTAAATAGTTTTTTATCAGTTTAAGAGGAATCCCTCTAATTCCATATTTATCTAATTTGCTAATTATAATAGAATGATCAATAGTATCAAAGGCTTTACTTAAATCTAAAAATAATGTATTTATGTGTAACCTATTGCTTTATTTTCTTTTTTATTTTCCATTATATGGTTGTAAATATCTAGTGTAGCTTGAGTGGTATTATGTTTTTTAAGGAAACCATATTGAGTAGTATTTATTATGTTATTATTTTGTATGAATTGCATTAGTCTATTATATATTATTTTTTCTAGTATTTTCGATAGTTGACTTAAAATTGATATTGGTCTATAGTTAGATATAATATTGATATTATTTTTTTTATGAATTGGTTTAATGGAGGATAGTTTCATTTTTAAGGGAAAAGTTCCTGACGATAAACATAGATTAAAAATATGGCTTAATGGAAGGTCAATGTAATCTTTTGAAATTTTTAACAATTTCATGTTTAGATAATCAGTGTCTAGAGAAGTATTTGATTTATTATTTTGTATAATAGAATTTATCTCATGTGTTGATGTGGGATGAAGATATATTGATTTAGATATTGGTGTAATGTTAATTGGGTTGATGTTATTTATGGGAGAGGTGAATTGATTATTTATGGATTGACTTGTATTTATAAAATAAGAGTTAAATGCATTTGCTATTTGTTTATCATTATTGAATTTATTTTCGAATTCATCTATTATATAATTTGGAGATTGTTTAATTTGCTGTTTATTTATGAGGTTATTTATTAAATTCCAATTATCTTTAGTAGATATACTATTTTTTATTTTACTATCTATATATGATTGCTTTGCTTTTTTAATATTTAAGGTTAATTGATTTCTTAATTGTTTGTAGTTATATAAGTTGATTATGTCGTAATTTGTTTGTGTATCATTGATATAGATTTAGGATTCATGATTCTAGTTGATCACATACATACTGATTAATAAATAAATATAAAATAATAATATACACTATTTTAATATAAGTACTATAAAGTTTAAATTTTAATTTAATATTACTATTAAAACATAAATTCAAACACCCCTATGTATTAAATATACCGGCCAATAAAATGTACTATATTATAGTAAAAACACAAACCCAAACTCAAACATAAACCATAAGTATAACATATTATATAACATCATATAACTTACTTAGCAGCTGACCTATTATATAGGCGAGGAGAATATAACCATAACAACGTCTGGGTATACGAACTGTATAGCTAAACCCAAACCCAACCAAAAACCCAACCCAATACGTTAGTATAACGATAAAAACACGACTACTATAATATAGTACATTTTATTGGCCGGTATATTTAATACATAGGGGTGGGTTTGAAAATAGTGTATAACTCCGTAATTATAGAAATACGCATATCATTACTTACCCATTTACTCTTCGTATCAATTATATCTACGTTGTGCCTTCGAGTACTAATGATTTAGAGCTATATTCGCGTAAAATTCAAATAATAATATACACTATTTTAATATAAGTACTATAAAGTTTAAATTTTAATTTAATATTACTATTAAAACATAAATTCAATACAAAATAAATTGCGTGAATGTTATAATTAATTATATTTATGTATATCTACTATTTTTATTGGATATTAGAATACTACAATTATTTATATCACGATTATTTTAGGAGGTCGGTAATAGGAGAAGGGGGTCGGTATTAGGTACATGTATCCGATTACCGACCCCCCTGTTTATTCTTGTAAATATAATTCTATCAAACATTTAAAATAGCCAGATTATTTATTGCCATAATATTACCATAAATACAAAATTTTAAATAAATATATTTAATATTGAATAAGTTATTAAAAATAATCATTTAGGGGTCGGTAATCGGAGACTTTCCTCTACTTCATTAAATTAAGTCAAGATATCATATAACAATCTGGGAGACTTTCTAAAAAATACTAATAAAATTTGGTTATTTAAAAGAAAATTAGAGGGAAATGAATCAGAGACCAAGAGAAGGATTATTTTAAGGCATTATTTATCATCGTGTAATATTTGGTTGATCAAATAATGGACATGAACTAGGAAATCATGTATATATACGATTGTATACAATCGTTACTATATATATATATATATATATATATATATATAGAGTATATATACTTGTATATATATAACAAGAGTATACTCTTGTTATATATACTCTTGTTACACTTATTCCATTGCTAGTTACATTATTTATTTTCTATTTTTTGTATTATATTATAATGATGTTTATTTTATGATTTTATATTATTATTTATTGTTAATTTATATGTAATAAAGGAAGAAGCTTCTTCCTTCTGAAGTTAACTATAATTTCATAGTATCATTAATTGACTATATAAAACTTCCCCATTCTTATATTACCTCTGCCTCATTTCTTACCAGTACTGCTATCTTACGTTTCACTAATATTTCTGCTCGTGATATATGTTTCTCCTCCCTTCTAAAGATCCCACCACATAGTAAGGATATATTTATTCGTCATTATTTATCTGACTCTATTAGACTTCTTGGTAAGGTACTATATCATGCCATAAAACAAAAACTCACGTCCATTTCGTATAAAGTATTTTTCAATAATCGTTCTCAAACATTTGAACTAATGGATAAAAAAAATCCTCTTTCATATCCCCCTTTTCTCATCCCTGAATCTGATCTAACAAAATGGTTTGATTCTTTTGATCACTATAAGAAATCATTTATAAATAATTCTTCCTATCAAGCCTGACTATCATCTACAATGACCTTGATCAATATTCGCTCCTTGAGATCAAATATATCCCTTCTGTTCCTATACCATACATTACACAATTTTATTATAATCGTTTTGACTGAGACCTGGATTTCTAATGATGACTCTGACATATTTGCCTCCATCTTGGACTTTGTATATAAACTATATCTCGCTCCACGACAAACGGGCCGTGGTGGTGGGGTAGGATTTATGATACGTAATGATTTTTACCTATCTCCATCCATTTCATTCCCCCCCTTTCATATAGTGATTATCTTTCGCTGACCCTCAAGCTTACTAACTTAACTCTACATCTCACCGTTATCTATCGTCCCCCAAAACCTGAACATTTTTATTCTTTGATGACTTTCATGATTGTATCCATAATCTTCCTTCATCTTCATCCTATCTAACAAATGTTCTTGGTGACTTAAACTATCACTTTAATTCTCCCATCTATCCCCATGTTGACTTTAAACTCCTAACTGAGTCTCTTACCTTGTGCCAACATATATAATTTCCTACCCATTCCAGTGGTAATACACTTGATATGACATTTACTCCCCTATCCAGTCCTCTTGTTAGATGTATATACCCTAACTCCTTTCAACAAATTGAACAACTAACAGATCATTTATTATTGAATTCTCTATAAATATAAAATTCACAAAGATTAAACGAAAACGTATTACATATAGAGATTTTAAGTCTATTGACCTACCAATATTTGTAAACAATATAAAAACTGAGATCTCTTCTTCAACTTCCCTCTGTCCGGTACTCCTAAACTCCACTCTCCTTAATATTTTCAATATACATGCACCTAAAAAAACTACACTAATTACCGACCGCTTTTTTCTCCCTGGTTCTCCCACGAACTTTTCATTTTCAAGAAGAGTGTTCGCAAATTTGAGAAGAAATTTCTTAAAAATAATTCTACTGAAACTAAATTAGCTTTGTCACTAGCTAGAAAAATTACAAATCTACTATATCTCGTTAAAATCTATCTATTATAACAAAAAGATAGCATTGATCTTCTCCGATCCTCGCAAATTATTTAAAATAGCAAATAAATTCTTTCCTCCAGATGAAAAAATTCTCCCCATTTTTCCAAACACGTCAAATTTTCAACTGTGTTCTCTTTTTGAAAAATTCTTTGAAAATAAAATTGCAAGCATTAATAATATTATTTGCGCATCTACTCCATCCATACTCAATCCTACCATATATATTACCCATCATATTGACTCATTAAGTACATTCACTATTCCTTCACTGTATGAAGTAAATGACCTACTCATGAAATCTCACTATACCTCTCCCACTGATCCCCTACCTTTATCATTATATCATAAACTTTCATCCTTATTTTCTCCTATTTTTTGGATATTATTACGAACTCACTAAACTCTGGCCAAGTTTCACCCTGTCTCAAGACTGCCATAATATCCCCTATTCTAAAAAAACAAAACCTAGACCAAAACTTATTTAGCAATTATCGCCCGATCTCCCACCTACCCTTATTAATTAAAATATTAGAAAGAATGTTTTCCAAACAACTCATCGCCCATGTAAATAAAAATAATCTTTTCGACCCGTTTCAAAGCGCTTTTCGTAAGGGCCATTCAACTGAAACAGCTCTCCTCCGTATTACTGACACAATATTATCTACCTTAAATAGTAACACGTGTTGCCAGCTAATCCTACTTGATCTCTCATCTGCTTTTGATACCCTGGACCATAACATATTAATCTCGCGACTTACTTTGATGGGTATATCTGGCTTAGCATTAAAATGGTTTACTTCATATCCGACTAACCGAAATATCTTTATTATGATTGACAAATCTTACTCGCCTATTTCTCCACTTAACCACGGTATTCCCCAAGGATCCGTCCTAGGTCCATCCCTCTTTTCTATTTATATCCGCCCTATTGCTGATCTAATTAAGAAATTTCCAAATATTCACTACCATATTGTTGCTGATGATATTCAAATATTTACCATTTTCCCTATAAATTCTCATAATACCATTAACTCTGAATTAATCGAGTGTGCTAACGCCATAAGAGTATGGCTCCTCTCCAATAAACTACTAATTAATTCCTCTAAGACAACTGTACTTAACATATCTACTTCTGAAACTTCCTTTCCAAACATTACTCTAAATAACATGATTATTTCTCCTTCTCATTCCTCAAAAAACCTAGGATTAGTATTTGATGACAAATTATCATTTAAGAATCACATATCATCCATTATAAAATCCTCCAACTTTAATCTCTTCAGAATTAGAAAAATACAGACATAACTTTCCAGAAACCTTACTAAAACTCTAAGTAATGCTCTTGTACTTTCCCGATGTAAATTACGTATACTATCTATAATCCATAAATCAATATATTCTTTCACACCTAGCTATATCTCTGATCTAATTAAAAAACGTACTATATTATCTTCTATTCGTTACCAAAATGCTTTTCTACTAATCTCCCAGATCTCTAGTAAACTTCCCTAAATTCTAGAGCTTTTAAAAATTCCGGTCCAACCCTATGGAATTCCATCCCTCCTACCATTCGTTCTATGAGATCCCACAAAAGATTTATAAATCTTACTTCTTCTTTTCTCTCTACCCATAATAATTAAATCATCCAACTTATTATTTTTGTCCGTGTTATATTAAATGTATATCATTATTAAATTGTTATTGTATTATTATTATCTTATTATTATATTACACTCCACTATATCAATGCAGTCTGTAGTATATAACATTACACCATATCAATGCAGACTGTAGTATATAATAGTCATTTATATTAATTAGTATTTTTGTCCGTGGTATATTCAATGTATATTATTATTAAATTATTATCGTACTACTATTATTTTATTATTATTTTCTTCCCGCACGAGAGAAGGGGTCTATATGGCCCTATTTTAGTTCAAATAAACCGAATATCATCATCATCATCATCATATATATATATATATATCTCCTTGCAGTGATCTGTAAGTTATAGGGAAGAAGGGGGTGTTACCATCACATATAGGAATAGGTATAGGTATAGGATATAGCCACTCGTATAATATATTATATGTATTTATGGTAGTATGTGTATTATATATTTATATTTATCCTTTTATAATATGCGTTTGACATTTATATTTATTATAACAATATAATCGTTGTTTTGTTGTTAACATTATTGTTATTAATTGTGAACTAATTTTATATTTTCAGAATAAGTTATAGATTATTTAAGTTAAAGCCTATTAGTTTTATGTTTAATTAAATAAGTTATATTTATTTGTATACAACTATTTCCATATATATATAACTATGGTTCTGTGTATTATTATTTTTAATAATCATGCTAGACTACAAGTTATATTATCAAATAAAAATATTAGAATTTTGACATAAATAATTTATTGGGTAAAAAAGAGTTGAATACGTGGCTTGAATGTGTTGTGATTAGATGACGTGGTTATAGCGGTGATGATTCACGTATCGATGGTGACGTCACACTGCCACTTCCGGTGTCGATGACTCATGATTGATCTATTCCTTCTTCTCTTCAGTTGCAGCGGGTTTCTCCTCTGATTTAGTGACCTCGGCAGTTGGGGCTTTAGCATCAGTAGTGTCTACAGGTTTTGTTTCTTCTACTACAACTTCGGTGACCTTGGGGGTGTCTACTACGTCAGTCTACAAATGTAACGCACGATTAATATTAATTAACTAATTTCGTTATATTATGATCTATATTATTCAACTATAGTAATTAATGAGTAATGAAATATATAACCTAGTAATGAAATATTATGTAATAAACTAGTATTTATATATTTGGTTTCTTTAGATTAATAGGGATATATATTCTACATTAATGTTTACATATATGTATTATAATAATTGTATTTATATTTTTATTGTTGTATTAATTGGTGTATACCCCAAATAATACACAAATATAAATACATATTGATATATAATATAGATATATGACACAATTATAATAAATAACTAATTACATTAGATATAACATAAATTATATATAATCATTAAAGGGTTGCGGTCCGGTTCTTTCGCATTAATTGTGTTTCTACAATTATTTAACATTAATATATTACAAAATAATTCATTATCTTTAAAATGATGTATACTATGTCGTTCAATATTAACTATAATTGCTTTAACTATGCATTATAAATATACTCATGTACTAAATATAATACACATTATCATGTAATATTTATTACCAAAAAATGTTCCGTAAATTTGTTTACACAATTGTGTAATATTAATAGTACAATGTTTGGAAGTTTCCCCCTTTTGATAAATCTCCATAACATTTTTAGATTTTATACATTTTATATATGATATGTTAATAAGTATACGTAAGAAAATATAAATATATTACTTTGATAAACAGTGGTTTGTCAAACAGTGTAAACAAATTATGGATTTTATTATAATTGTATCAAAATAAATAATAATATTTTCATAAGTCTTTATAATATCTTCTATATATTTTTATAATATCTACAAAATTTATAAAGATTTATAAAATGCTTTAAATATTAGAACTTTCCATAAATCATAAATTGTGTGTACAATAACAACAACAAATACAATAATTTTGTGTTATTAGTATGGGAAAATCTCCGATTACTGACCCCTAAATGATTATTTGTAATAACTTATTCAATATTAAATATATTTATTTGAAATTTTGTAAATAGGGTAATATTATGGCAATGAATAATGAGACTATTTTAAATTTTTGATATAATTATATTTACAAGAATAAACAGGCGGTCGGTAATCGGATACCTGTTCCTAATACCGACCCCCTTATCCTATTACAGACACCCTAAAATAAACCTAGTATAAATAATGTTAGTATTATAATATCCAATCAACATAGTATATATTCATAAATATAATTAATTATAACATATGCGCATATGCACGCAATTATTTTGTATTGAATTTATGTTTTAATAGTAATATTAAATTTAAATTTAAACTTTATAGTACTTTATATTAAAATAGTGTATATTATTATTTAATATTTAGTTATTAATCAGTATGTATATAATCGAATGTAATCATGAATCCTTAATATGGTATAGTATAAATGATACACAAACAACTTAAGACATATTTTAAAGTAAAATACTGATCTATTTTATTGAATATTATAAATCGTTTGGGGTCGGTATTAGGAAAATAATATGGGTTGTTATAATTAAGATATTTTGGTTAATAGTTATTCAAATTGAATTATTTTATAATAGTTATACAATTATAATTGTATAATTATTATATATTATTGATCTACAATATTATGCGTAGTATTAAGTTTTCTTTTAATTAATAAAGTATTTACAATGATTTAAAAAAATTATTATTCAAATATTTAAAAAGTAAAAATAGAATATTACATTTTATCAAATAACAATTTTATGATTGAATATTTTATAAAACAATATACTTATTCATATTTATCATTAAATTGCTAACATTTCAGTATATATATATATTTTTGATATCTCTTATAGTTACTGAGATACGAGAGGGGTCGGTATTAGGAGGTAATCGGAGACGTTCCCCTATACTACATTTTAAAGTTAGAAATTTAAACTATAGTTCTTATAATTAGGATATTATTAATATTACTAAAATATAAATAATTATGTAATATCTATATTATATATATATATATATATATATATATATATATAAATACTATATACTATTAATAGTATATATATATATATATATATACTATTCAATTTTTCATTATATATAATCACACATTATATATAATGATATATGAATGAATTATATTCTATGCTACGTAGGCATATAAACGTATGTATATGTTAACTAATACAGTATTTAAATTAAGGGTTCAAGCTGGCGTTAAAAGATGATTAATATTTTTATTTTTATTTAATACTTATTTTCCATGTTCAGTATCTTATTTATCACATGGTAAATAATTTAAATTATTTTTGAGTATTTCTATCAATATAAAGTGTTTTACGAGATCAATTGAATTAAATATCATGAAATTGGCAAGACTATTTATTTAAAATAAACATTGAATGTAATATTTAAGTTTTTACTTTTTGCACTTAGTAAGCATACTAAATGCCTAGTAGGCATTGCCTACTACTTCTTTCATTATTAATATTAGTATCTTAAATTGTTACTGTATATAAATAATATGAAATAATATATGTATTATGGAGGATATTATATTATACTTTAAATTATTAAAATAAATTATAATAAACTTCACATTTATAATAAAAAAATATAAAAAATATTTCAACTATAGTTCAACTATAGTTCAAATATAAAATATATTTTAGACTATTTTTCTAGAGCTAAAATTAACATTGTAATCCCCAACGCCAGCATGCACCCTTAATATCAATATTACATGTATTGTATTATATTACACTAATATATATATATATATATATATATATATATATATATATTATAGTATTACTAATTTATTAATGCAACTAACCATATTGAGATATTGTGTTTATATGATATATAGAAACAAGAATGAACAGATGAATTTACTGGATGTAGCTTCACCTTATATACTCAATCTACCTCATCACGTGGTATTTGCAAGCACACGCAACGCACGCATTCCACTTCTTTAACTGTTTATGTGTGATTATGTAATCATATTTATTTAAGGGGAGGTCGCAGCGCTCGCGTGAATAGTCAAAAATACATGTAACAGATGGGCATATACATGGTATATGCAAATAAGGCTAACAATAGAACTATTCAATGTATTGAGCTGATTTTTGTATCATGTTCATATTATACAAATACATCTTTGTAAAGAATAACATTTTCAATATATACTATACTATATATATATGTATACATATAAATAAAATTTCAACTTCCTTGTAATTATTCATATAAATATATTCTCTATGTAACAATAACAATTATTAAAAAAGCTGCAATAACTTTTTCTGTAGCCACTCTAATGCGTACACACCTAGCATAAATATTGATCATCTAATAAATCGCATTTGAAGTTTCATAACAAATAATTATTTATATATTTGTAATAATTATTCCTTATCAGTAGGCTCATTTATCATTCATTTATACATAATTATAGTAGTAATATATTTCTAAATTTCTAAATTATAAAATGGAAAGATAGTGTCTATTTGAATGTATCTAATTGGTTCATAATACTCATGTGAGTAAACACTGAGTAACAAAGAAATTATAAAAATAAATAATGTAAACAAATCCTTTTTATTTTGTGAAAGTCGGCAATATATTAGCTATAAAACATATTTTTTTAGATAGAGAATGGTGATAAAAACACGTTTTTATGTGATTTATAGATCGTTTTTGGATACCATTTTTTCACAGGTACTAAATTACTTATTAAATGGTAGTTTTATGGAATAATATTTTTTTTTTGTTTTATGAAAATTTATCGTTTTCAGCGCTGCGACTTCCCCTTAACACATAAGCTGAAAATTAGATTTTAATTAATAAGTTACACTATAAATGACGTCTTTCTGAGATATTAAGAGTCTGATATATTGATAGTTTACTTTATATATATATATATATATATATATATATATATGTTGTACGGTCGCCGTATAGACGTAGTACTGTTATCCACAGAAGAAAGAACAACTGTGTTTCTATTTTAATCAACTTTATTCAGTATCAACCGTGTATGCGGGTTCGTCGATTCTATATTAGTTAGTAAATAACTGACACTATACGTTTGGTGTCCAAAATCAGAATGAAACAAATAACATAAACGCGAATCAATATTTACTGAACGCGTTCCACTCCAGTGCATCGGATAGTGGCAGTGTATTTATGGAATACCGATTGCGATAGCTACAATATACGTTCGCAGTCGAGGCGCTCTTATACAATCTAAACCTATCATGACTCACTCTATAACATCCACCCCTACTACAAAAAAAAATGTTGCCCCAACATTTTCATACTACACTACTTAAATGTCACCTTTCTCAAATTCCTTCTATTCTCAACCCTTTTTAACCCCCCTCTCATTATCATATATGCAGACGTATCTCTTACTTTACCTTCTACCGTCCAACTTACATCGCCCCAAATATTCGCTAATTTCCGCCTGCCTAATACTCTATTTTTTACTAATACCTCACACCCAACTTCGAGATCATCCCTTGATTCCTCCTTACCTCTATTAGTTTCCCCTAGTAATTTGAGAACCCGCCGGTTAATTTCACCCATCTTTTTACTAGTCTCCCAAACCCAATCACTTTCTACATTTCTCCTACTTAAACCCATCTGTGTGTCTACAGGTAGATTTTCCTCCCGACCAAACATCAGAAAGAATGGTGAAAACCCTGTGGTTTTATGCGGAGTGCAGTTATAAGCATGAATTAATTTCGGTAGATGTATTGGCCATTGACTTTTGTCCTCGCTACAAAGAGTCCTTAACATAGTAATTATTGACCTATTCATTCGCTCGCATTGACCATTACCCTCCGGATGATAGGGACTTGTCCTACTCTGTCTTATACCAAATAATTTGCAAATCTCTCGAACTACTTCTGATTGGAAATTCCTCCCCTGGTCCGTATGTATCCTTAATGGGATCTCATAGCAGAAAATCCAATCATTCATCAATATCTTTGCTACTGTTACGGCCAATTGGTTCCTAGTGGGTACTGCCTTTGCTAATTTTGTATATGCGTCGGTAATAACCAAGACGCTATCTCTTCCATCTGAAGCCTTATCTAATCCCACAAAATCTAGAAATACTAATTCTAGAGGTCTAGATGCCACTAGTGATCCCATCTCTACTCTAGGTATTCTACCTTGCTTCGATATCTGGCATACTTCACATTTTAGTATATATTCCTTTACATCTTTATATCTACCTTTCCATGTATATCTACTATTTATCAGAGATACAGTACGGTCTATCCCCTGATGCCCATTCTTATCATGTAAGCCTACTAATATTTCTTTAATCATTACCCTTGGCACTACTAGAACATCATTACCATTCTCTCTACCCATGTATAATATACCATCTATTATTCTATAGTGTCCTTTCGGATGTCCCGACTCTAATTCCCCTATAATCTTACTTAAGTCTCTCTCTTCTAACTGATATTTCCTTAACTCTTCTTTACTAATATCCTGTACTACCTTAACCTCAGTAACCTCTAGGTCATCTTCATATAATATCATAATATCCTCCCCTTCTACTTCACTACTTCGTTTCCTAGACAATGCGTCGGCCACCTGATTTAAGCTTCCTGCTCTATACTTTATATCTAAGTCAAACGGTGCCAATCGAGCTACCCATCTTTGCTCTAATGCAGTCAACTCCCCTTTCCTTGATATATACGTCACAGCACTATTATCCGTATATACAGTGCACTTGGATCCCATTAAATAATGTCTGAATTTATCAGATACTGCCCAAACTATCGCTATAAACTCTAGTTTTTTTGAAGAGTAATTAGCTTTATTTTTCTCCCCTGTACTAAGAGTTCTACTCGCGAATGCTATTGTTCGTAATTCACCATCTATTCTCTGACTTAACACGGCCCCCAGACCAACGTCTGAGGCATCGGTCTCTAAAATAAAGGGAAACCCATATTTTGGTAAACTTAGTACCGGTGCCTCTATAATCTTTGATTTTAAAGATTTCATGGCCACCTCACACTCATCATTCCATTCTAAATTAATTCTCCTACTTCTCCTCTTAGAAATCCTACCCTACCCCTCTCCAGACTTAGTTAATAACGTTAATGGTGACACTAATGTTGAATATCCCTTAATAAATTTCCTATAATAAGACCCTACTCCTAGAAAAGATCTTAATTCTTTTAAATTCCTTGGCCTAGGCCACTCACTAATAGCCCGTGTTTTCTCCTGATTAGTCCTAATCCCATTTTCCGAAATATTCATACCCAGGAATGTAATCTCCCTCATAAACAGTTTACACTTACTACTATTAAGCCGTAGTCCCACCTTTTCTAATCGTTTCAATATTATCTCTACATGTTCTACATGCTCTTCGTATGTTTTAGAATATACCACAACATCATCTAGGTAGCACACCATAAACTTAAATATCTCCTCCCTAAATAAATTAGACATGATTCTTTGGAAAGTCGCGGGTGCGTTAACCAAACCGAATGGCATCCTAGTGAATTCATATAGGCCCCATGGCGAACTAAATGCCGTTTTATGTTGGTGTTTCACATCTAATCTTACTTGCGTATAAGCTGATTTAAGGTCAAAGCATGACAATATTTTAGCACCTTCTAAAGATTCCAATGAATCATCTACCCTTGGGATGGGATATGCATCCCTGACAGTTTTAGCATTTAATTTACGATAGTCTACGCAAAGTCTCAGATCCCCATTACTTTTTTTTACGACAACTAAAGGACTGGCATATGCGCTCTTTGACTTAACTATAACTCCATCTCTACACCATTCCTCTATTTGCATTGTTACCGGTCCAACCTCCGTCGGTACTACCCTTCTATATGGTTGAGCTACTGGAACTTCGTCAACTGTCCATATTTTATGGGTCTCTACATTAGCACACCCTAACTGACTACCTTTCCTCACAAATAAGTCTTGATAGCGAGCAATCAGGCCTTTGATCCCCTTCCTTCTACTTCTTATATCGCACCCAATATGTATATCTAGACCCTTATCACCTTCAACTACTACTTGATTACTACCTAATTCCCAGTTACTATACTCGATCATTGCAAGAATATTCATCCCTAATATACATACACCGTCTGTTTTCGTAACTACCAATCCTACTCCTTTTAATACCTTTCCCCATAGCTCTATATCTACCATAACATTGCCATAATTATGTACTCCCATGCCATTAGCTGCATTTAACCTTAGCTGTGGGGATTCTATTACCTCTAGCCCTAACTCCTTAACTATTTTATATGGAATTATTGATACCTGACTTCCCGTGTCAACTAAAAACTGTACCACCCTTACTCTCGTCCCTACACTAATCTTAACCCCTGCTCGCGGACAACCGCCTATTAACCAGGAATTCGACCTATTCTCCATCCCCGTAACCTGACCTACTGAGATGGGTTGCCATTTAAATGGGTTGCCGTTTTACACCATCTCGAAATATGTCCTATCTCACCACACCGATAACATCTAACCATCGGTCTACCTACTTGCCCATGTCTCTCTACCTGTCTACCACCACTCTCCCTTAACCTATACTCTAGTTCTCTAACATGATTCCCCAGCCTTTTAATTTCATCTCTATCTGTACTATCTACTCTATCTACCTTTACCGCCCTAGTCTCATATCCACCACTTCCATCCTCCCTAAGGGACTCGAACAGTCGTGCCCTCTCCCGTACCTGGCTGAATGTCTTAAGCTCCCCAGTCACTAGTAACTCCCTCCTTAGACTCCTATCCCATACATTGCTTTTGAATGTGTCTACCATCAACGATTCCCAACCATCCACATCCTCCTTTAACTCTACTCCCAATCTTAAAATATCATCCGCAAAAGAAGTAATGCTCTCCTCTTCCCCTTGTCTCCTTTCTACCATTACTCTTAACCTCTCCCCTCGTGCCCTCTTCTGCTTACACCTATTCCTCAAACCCTTAAATATCGCTTGCTTACTTAATAGAGCCTCGCCTAGCATTGACAATTCTAACTTAGCGCCCCCCCGTATGTGGTAAAGTATAAATCCAGCTGTCTCCTCCCCTTTAAATCCTAATAAGCTTACGCATTCATCCGCCATATTTATCCACTCATTCACATCTATGCCATCACTAAAATTTGACAATTTTATATAACTCGAATCCCTCTTAGGTGGCCTCCCTACAGGTTTGGTATCCTTATCTACCTCGGTCATGATAGTTTTAGTTACAAAAGCAAAAAAATGTTAAATAGGTCACTGAAACAGTCCACGTATATTGCACTTAGCTACCACAATCACGCACTCAATAAATACACTAACGTATGATACCGGGTACCGATTAGTCCTTCCGGGTTTCTCGTGGCGTCTGCTTTACCGGGTACCAGTTGTCCTTCCGGGTTTCTCTTGGCGTCGATACACCGTTGTGTATGATACCGGATACCGATTGGTACTTCCGGGTTTCTCGTGGCGTCTGCTTTACCGGGTATCAGTTGTCCTTCCGGGTTTCTCGTGGCGTCTTCTTTTACCGGGTACCAGTTGTCCTTCCGGGTTTCTCGTGGGGTCGATACACCGTTGTGTATGATACCGGGTACCGATTGGTACTTCTGGGTTTCTCGTGGCGTCTTCTTTTACCGGGTACCAGTTGTCCTTCCGGGTTTCTCGTGGCGTCGATACACCGTTGTGTATGATACCGGGTACCGATTGGTACTTCCGGGTTTCTCGTGGCGTCTGCTTTACCGGGTATCAGTTGTCCTTCCGGGTTTCTCGTGGCGTCTTCTTTTACCGGGTACCAGTTGTCCTTCCGGGTTTCTCGTGGGGTCGATACACCGTTGTGTATGATACCGGGTACCGATTGGTACTTCCGGGTTTCTCGTGGCGTCTTCTTTTACCGGGTACCAGTTGTCCTTCCGGGTTTCTCGTGGCGTCGATACACCGTTGTGTATGATACCGGGTACCGATTGGTACTTCCGGGTTTCTCGTGGCGTCTGCTTTACCGGGTATCAGTTGTCCTTCCGGGTTTCTCGTGGCGTCGATACACAGTTGTCTACAGTTGAGATAATAGTAGCCGCTGTCACCAATGTTGTACGGTCGCCGTATAGACGTAGTACTGTTATCCACAGAAGAAAGAACAACTGTGTTTCTATTTTAATCAACTTTATTCAGTATCAACCGTGTATGCGGGTTCGTCGATTCTATATTAGTTAGTAAATAACTGACACTATACGTTTGGTGTCCAAAATCAGAATGAAACAAATAACATAAACGCGAATCAATATTTACTGAACGCGTTCCACTCCAGTGCATCGGATAGTGGCAGTGTATTTATGGAATACCGATTGCGATAGCTACAATATACGTTCGCAGTCGAGGCGCTCTTATACAATCTAAACCTATCATGACTCACTCTATAACATATATATATTGTTAAATATGTTTGTCAACTATTTCATCAATATGGTTTTTGTTAAAGAGGCTTAACGTATCCCTATATGGGAATTTTTTAATTACGATAGATTATAAATTATATTTTAAAAAGAAAGAAAGAGTTATTCGAACAACTTTTTTGATTTTATTATACATTATTTCTGATATTACTGATAGGGTATATGATATGTGATATTATCTGTGTATATAGAAATGTACTATTTTAAAATAATAATATATATTTAATATTTTTATTTTATTAAATATATTGTTAATAATATATTGTTAAATATTTGGTGTTAAATCTATATATATATATATATATATATATATATATATATATATATATATATATATATATATATTGTTTATATAATATGACATTTAATATACGATGAGCGATTCTACTATTTTAAATAAGTATTAAACTTATGGAAAATCCATGACGTATTATCACCAGTGACAAATTGCAAAATTAAATTGTAAATTATATAATATCATAAATAGGTATGATTTGTTTCTTATATTGATTTGTTAAGGACACTATATATATGTGTATTACCCTTTATGTAATTGTTAAACAATATTAAGTTATAATATGACATTATTTTCAAAAAATATTGAACTAAAATGATTTTATTTTGTCCTATATATCATGCATTTAATATATTTTTTACTATTTAATAATATTTTAATAATTAAAACCAATAAATTATTTATATTGTTTATATTTGTAATTCTTAAAGAATTAATTAATTTAGTTTGTTATCTATTAGGAAAACATATATAATAACCTATATTGAAAAATTAGAAAAATAAGAAATCTATTTTGAATTTAAAATAAATTAATATTAATATGTGTAAGTGTGTATATGTGTGTATGTGTATGTGTATGTATGTATATGTGAGTGTATATGTATATATGTATGTGTTATATATGATAACATGTATATGTTTATATATTAAAATAAAAATTATAAATAATGTGGATTAAAACAGCAAGCATTCTTATATGTGATTTAAAATACTTCATTTGTATTTATACAATAATATGTAATTATTATGTAATATGTAATATTAGAAATATATATTTCTATAGTAATACATTATATCTACTGAATAACAATTAAGAATGTACTAGATATATATTACAATAGTTATTGTAAACATTATAAATATTATAAACTTTGGTTTATCACATAGATTAATTTATTGTATGGTAAATATAATTGTCATTGTAGTATCGATACTGTGATCACCATCCTATATATACTACATTATTTCATTTTCATATGTGTATCTCACTCCATCCCTCAAAACCATCAATACATCAACGACAACCTTCAAATATAAACTAAAGAAGTACCTCTTGTTCATGATATCTGAACTTCAATATATTCGTTTTCGCCACGTTTTACACTTGTCTGTTCTTAATATTACACTTATTTATTGTTTATTATATATTATTGTCACACTATATGAATTTTATATTTGAATTAATGTTTAAATAAAATCATCATCATCATCATCATCATCACCTCAGGTTGATCTTGATCAGCAGTTCATAACACGTTTCCTCCGTCAATCTATATCACTCGTTGCAGTCGATAGTTAACCTTATATGTGTATTTCGTATCCTCTTTAAGTTGGTTCACGAATGTATTCGAAGGCAGCCTTCGTGATATTCTTGCATGTAGGGGGTTTCATAGTATTACATCGACTTCTAACTGATGTATTCTTCTTAAGAAATGACCGGAGAAGCATAGACGCCGTCTGACGCCTACGGCATTAGTGTATCGTATTGATTGCTATTTGAATATTACTGTATAACTCCCTATTCCTACCTCCATGTGTTATTTAGCGAAGCTCTCAGCATTCACGCTTAGGTTCAATCAACTGATATTAGCTAAGGATATCACTAAAGTGAGAGTGGACTATCAGATATACCACCATCTGTAGATTCTTCAAGCGAAAAACCCCTCTAGTTCTAGAATACTTTCTTTTGGATATATTTCATATATTAAAACCTGTCGGTTTTATTTCAAATGTATGTACATGTTGTTCAAGGTTGTCTATGGCCACACCACCCCTACCCGGCGGTGAACCCCACCCCCCCCCCCCCCATAAACGCACTTCCGGTTATTATGGTGACGTCATTGAGTTGAAACAATAGAGCTGATTAATATGTGAAGTTATCTATTATTTTATATCATGGCTTTTCATTTTATCTTGTTTTTCTGGTTAATGAGATTTTCTTTTTATAAAATTATTATTTTAATATAGATATAAGTATGTTATAAATTTAGAAATATTGTGTCAACATTATCTTTAATTATATATTGTATATATATATAAATTATATATTATAGTATAAATTATATAATAAATATTATATAATTATATATATATATTAATTATGTATGATATTTTAAATATATAATAAATATATAATAAATATTATATAATTATATATATATATTAATTATGTATGATATTTTAAATATTAACTATTAAACTTACATATTTATTTTCCATCGGTAGTATTTTAATTTTTATTAATTATATGTTTCTATATTTTTATTTAATTTAATTTATACTTTTATTGTTCACTTTTCGGTTACGTTCTCTGCAGCGAAATGAAAAAGATGAACCTTTTAGTTTGACCACACATCGAATACATCAACGAGAGACGCGTTTCCACGACCGAAGTGACCTTACAAATATCATAGAGTGCCATCAGCAATAATCAGGCGCAGAGAGAGAGAGAGTGGTGAGATTAAAGCATCGAGAACATGCTACATCCTAGCGTGTCGATGTTGTTGTTGTTATTATTATTCACACTTATGCAATGTTATGTAATTGACCTTTGACCTTTAGGTTAATTATTCTGGTCGGCTGAATTTTATTATGTATACATTTTAGAAATTGTACTATGCTGTTACATACTATTTACACCGTTGTTTATATCTACTTACCTATTAAATAATACATATTACTGCTACAAATATCTAATATTTATTTTATAAAAAATGTTAATACATTATTAATTCGTATTTATTTTCTTTGAAAATTATTAAATTTATAATATAAAAAATAGTATAGGTATTAATAATTTCCTATAGTGTATAACATATCACTAAATTATTAAAAATATCAATCTTCTAATTACTTATATACACATATATATGAAATATATATATATAGAGTAGAGGTAGAAATAGGGTCAGATCACTCACTTGTCATTGCAAACTTAGTTATGAAACAACTAAAAAAAACGAAACATATAGCAAAAAAACCACCGAAACGTTATGACACCGATAAACTGCAAAGCAAGGAAACATCCAAAAAGTTTGCATCGATAATAGGAGAAGGATTTTCTAACCTAGTAGACGAAGACGATGAGATGACTCCAGATGAATTTGACATTAAATTCAAAAAAATCGTACATACAGCAGCTGAAAAAGAAATCGGGATTAACGACATAACGAAATCCCCGGTCTCTTAAGCGAGGTAAAAGACTTATGTGCACAACGAATAAGCGCTAAAATAATGATGTTACAAAACCAGTGTAATGAAGAGTATAGGATAACCTACAAATAACTATAGAATGATAACAAAATGATAATTTAAGAATGATAATTTAAGTGAACAAATATCTGAAATGGAAGACAATTAAAAAAAGAATAACACACATAAATTATTCAAACAAGTTCGTAAACTAGAAGGAAAGATATATAGATCTATATATGCTATGAAAGACTATCAAGGTAATCTAAAGACGACAAAGCAAGATGTATTGCATATCTGGAAAACGCACTTTGAGAAACACCTCAACAAACAATTCAAACACGACGAAAATGCTCTGCAAGAATTTGACTCAGTAGATGTTAATAATGAAAACTTACCGCCAATAACTGAACAAGAAGTTAAGTACTCAATAAAACAGTTAGCCTACAGAAAGTCACCTGGGGTTGATGGAATAACTTCTGAATTGATAAAATCTGGAGGTGATATTATAATTAAACACTAACAAACCTGTTTAATAAAATAATTGTGACAGAGAATTCACCAAATGACAGGTCTAAGATGATAATAATACCAATCCACAAAAAATGTGACAAACTGAACTCCGCAAACTATAGAGCCATTACACGATTACCAATATCGGTAAAATATTCTGCAAAATATTGATGAACAGATGCTCACACATAATTAAATCATCAATGAGTGACTCTCAATTCGGTTTTAGGCCTGGTAGTGGAACAACAGATGCAATATTTATTATAAGGCAGTTGATCTAGAAAGCAAAAGAGCACCAATTACCGCTCCATTTCAACTTTATTGATGTCAAAGCAGCATTTGACACTATTTGGAGAGAGGCACTTTGGAAGATGCTGCTTAAGATAGGTATCCCAAATAAACTTGTCGAGATAAACAAAAATCTCTATGATAAAACGGAATGCTCCATAATAGATGGAGGAGAATTAACGGACTGGTTCCCAGTTAATATTAGCGTGAGACAAGGCTGTATTATGTCACCAAGCTTATTCAACATATTCCTGGAATATGTAATGAAGGGTGTTAAAAGTTTGAACCGTGAATTTCAATTGAACGAAAATATGTCTGTTGATATCAGATACGCAGACGATACGACATTCATATCTGCTGTATTCGAAAAACTACAACTATATACATTAGAACTTGAACAAGCTTGCCAAAAATGGGGTTTGAAGATAAATCCTCTTAATTGCGCAATAATTACACCAGATTGCAATGCTGAAATTGAAATCGATAACAACGTGGTTCCCAAAGTTTCCAAGTTCAAATTTCTGGATAGTCTTATTCCAGACTGCTCCTCAGATTTTCAACACCGAATATCAATGGCATCACAAGCATTCGGTCGACTAAGAACGATATGGTCATCATAAGACGTATCAATAAAGCTTAAGACTAGACTCTATGGAGCACTCATTCTGCCGATTGCCACATACGGTTCAGAGTCATGGACTGCAAGACGAAAAGAAATAGATGCGCTACTAGTGTTTGAAATGAAATGCCTTAGAGCTATACTCCCGATTACTAGATCTGACAGACTCAGAAATATTATGATACATAAGAAACTAAGCATAAGCGAAACGATAGAAGACATAGTTCTTAAAAGAAGACTTCGCTGGTTTGGTCATGATATCAGGAATATGTCAACACTAAATTCCAGCTACAAGCTGGATTTCAACAAAAAGAGACCAAGAGTACGTCCGCCAAAAATATGGTCTGGAGGCATACGTGAACAGTGCGGTGAGCCACTATTAAATATAGAGAGACGAGCCAAACGACGAGATGCCTTCGGAAAATATGTATTCATGTGGAAAGCAAAGGGACGCTAATCCTACGCATTTAAGTCAAGTAAGTCACATATAGAGTATATATATATATATATATATATATATATATATATATACGTGTTGGGGAAAGGGATATACTTGTAGCGAGAGGAAAGTATTGCCATTATTCTTATTATTGGCATAAATAGGTTCCCTAAGGCATCGAATCTAACCAACCCATATCCTTGAAGTTGATACACCATATATACTCATTAGTTTCAATTACTGTTGGATACTCTTGATATAATTTTAATAATTTAATATCTCTGATTTGTATAAGTTATTATTCTAATAGATTACTAAATAATTAAATTTTATTTATAATTTTGTCTTTTAATATATATTTTTGTATATATTTTGTGTATATATTTATATACATATATATTTTGTTTACGAACTTTAATTCTTAACATTTTATTTTATTTTACTTTTAGTATAATTTGTCTCCTCATAATTGTCCTTTAGGAGAGTGTAACACGTAAACGACTAGATACGTATAGTGTTTCTTCGTTAACTATAGTCATACGTAGATTCTGGTATTAGTATTATTATATATATGTGTGTGTGTGTGTGTGTGTGTCTGTACGTGTGTGTGTGCGCGCGTGAGTATGTAATAAAGTGAAATGTTAAAATAAAGTAAGCTAATGATATAATAAGGTATACAGTTAAAATATCGTAGGTACTTATTCGTACAAGTATAATAAAGTGTAAGTTTAAAATCAAGTTTAAAATCAAGTACACCTAAAGATATAATAAATTATAAAGTTACAATATAGGTAATATTAAGCCAGTATTCATAGTATGAATAGTATTATCATATTATTTCATACTATTTTCATCATCACATTCATACAATACATTACTTGTCAATATTATTCATTTTTTAATATAATTGTATAACATCCATTAGTTATATATGATCAATATGAAAATACAAAAAGAATTATACCTACTAAAAAAAATTACTTTTATAATTTCATTTATATATAATTAAAAACTACTGTTAATTGTATTATAATCAAAATGAAAAGTATGAAATTAAATGTAAATAATGCTATTTAAGTATTTATTTAATCGACATTATATTACAAAGTATAGGAAGAATAGAAATGTACTCACTTGATTTATATTTATAAAATATTCCAGGTTACGTTACGTCTCATAATACCAGTCATATTATCACGTACGTTGGTGATATAGGTGTCCTTATATGTTTATTAGGGGAAAGTCGCCGATTACCGACCCCCTCCTAATACCGACCCCCTCTCGTATCTCAGTAACTATAAGAGATATCAAAAAATAATATATAAACGAACTGTTAGTAATTTAATGATACATACGAATAAGCATTTTGTTTTATCAAATATGTAATCCTACAATTGTTATTTGATAAAATGTAATATTCTGTTTTTACTTTTTAAATATTTGAATAATAACTTTTTTTAAATCATTGTAAATACTTTATTAATTAAAAGAAAACTTAATACTGCACATAATATTGTAAATCAATAACATGTTTATAATTATTATAAAAATAATTCAATTTGAATAACTATTAACCAAAATATCTTAATTATAGCAACCCATATGATTTTCCTAATACCGACCCCCTAAATTACCCTAATACCGACCCCCATGTGATTTATAATATCCGATCAAAATAGATCAGTATTTTACTTTAAAATATGTCGTAAGTTGTTTGTTTATCATTGATATAGATTAAGGATTCACGATTCCATTATATTATATACATACTGATTAATAACTAAATATTACATAATAATATATACTATTTTAATATAATTACTATAAAGTTTAAATTTAAATTTAATATTACTATTAAAACATAAATTCAATAAAAAATAATTGCGGGCATGTTATAATTAATTATATTTATTAATATCTACTATGTTGATTAGATATTATAATACTAAAAGTATGTATACCACGATTATTTTAGGGGGTCAGTAATAGGGGAAGGGGGTCGGTATTAGGAACAGGTATCCGATTACCGACCACCCTGTTTATTCTTGTAAATATAATTATATCAAAAATTTAAAATAGCTATATTATTCATTACCATAATATTACCCTATTTAAAAAATTTCAAATAAATATATTTAATATTGAATAAGTTATTATAAATAATCATTTAGGGGTCGGTAATCGGGGACTTTCCCCTATATATCTTATAATTTATCAATTCTTTATTTTGTAATGTCGTAATTGTATAATTCACTAATATAAGTTTTGATTAGATGTAACTTACATTTAGTTAGATTCCTACATTACGTAATATAAATTGTTATACAAATACAAATTTGATATAAATAAAATATAAATTTCTATTTATTTCTACTTACCATTAACTCTCCGCTATTTTTGTTTACAATAATATAGCAGAAATAGCACTTTTTACATAATCGATAATATTATTCAATATATTTAATTTGTATTACATTTTTCTTAAAATATTAGGTTACATGTATTAATGTATTAAATGAATTGATATAATACACAGTTCATTTAAATATTTGAATATCTATTATAATACGATAAATATAGTTGTGATATCGACCATAACCACCCCATATTCAGGGATGTGAGGTTCACGTCCCTGAACTATAACCGAATGCATATAACCGAATACAACTTTTCTATTATCTGTAAATCCTTCAACTAATCCACCTCCATTAAATATTTGATACATTATATCTTGTAGGTTAGATTACCTATATACCTACATAATTTAACCAAATCCTCCTTTGTAATCTCTATTATTTTATCGATAAACAGTGTTTCATTGAACCTACCTATGCTTTTCCTACTGAAAAAACAACAAACATCGATATCAATAAGAAAGGCAAATTATAAAATTGATAAGAGATACTCGAAATATTATTGATATATTTTATCTGCCTTTAGAAAAATCTAGTTCGTACACAAATCATATCCAGATTTGATTCTCCATAATTTCACGAAGATAAAATAAATAGATTAAATAGTATTATGTATATACTAATTAATACTTACTAGTATGAACGCTTCCAGATATATACTCCTAGTGACATTTCTCTATATACAATCATATACAATCATATATTTCCATATCGTCCTATTTTAATACATTAATAATATTAATTTAATATGGTTATCTGTCAAATATGTCAATATATAATATTATGTAGGGGAGAGTGCTCTAATATCGACATGCACGTAATATCGACACCCTAGAGATCTCCTAAAATATAATTCCAATCAAAAAATAATTAATGTATGAAATGTTAATCAATATTATTTTAATTCATATAAGAATACTATTTTTTTTTAATATTTATATTTTTTTAATTATTAACAACAAACTAATTTTTTCGTTACAACTCAAACAACTAAAATTATGAAATTTGTGAAGTACGATATCGATCCTCAATCATTTATAAATGTAGGTATTTTAAATATTTAAAATAAATCTTATAGATCTAATTATATTTTACAATGTCTCGAAAATATTTTTTATTTTTCAAAATTGTTTACAAAGTTATAAACTTTTACCTAAGCAACATACATTTTCATATATGATCACCTTAATTGCACATCATATCGACACCCCTGTTATCTCTGAGTTAAACAAATTAAATTAAATTTTAACATGGCTATTATATATATATATATATATATATATATATGTATAACTACTTAATACTTATAAATACAATTTGTAAATATGTATGGGAAATTCTCGGCGGATTACAATCGCGAGTACCGACCCCTAAATGATTATTTGTAATAACTTATTCAATATTACATATATTTATTTGAAATTTTGTAATTAGGGTAATATTATGACAATGAATAATGTGGTTATTTTATGTTTTTGATATAATTATATCTACGGAATAAACAGGGGGACGGTAATCGGATATATGTGCCTAATACCGGCCCCATTCTCCTATTACCTACCCCTAAAATAATCGTGGTATAAATAATTGTAATATTATAATATCCAATCAAAATAGTATATATATATATATATAAATACATATAATTAATAACCCACATGGTTCTTCAAATAAGTTTTTATTTGATAATACGATGAGTAGTTCTTAGTAGTGATCTAAAATGAGCCAAAATTCCCTGCTTCGAAACAACTGAAACATCCAAAATATATGATTCGAATCATTCGAATCATCCTAAATTGTCGCTTAGAACCGAATCCAAAATATATGATTCGAATCATACTAGTGTATCTTCGAACATAATCCAAAATATATGTTGCGAAACAGCTGAAACATCCTAATTTGTCGCTTCGAATGGCTCTAACCTCAATATTAGAGAATAAAGTTGATGCGTATGTACAAAGTCTATACATGCGAAGGTTTCAAATAGTATTATTTTTGTTAAATTATGTAATCGAAGTTTTCAAATATTAAAATTATTCATTTCGAAGGTTAAAAAAGGAAAATTATTCATTTCGAAAGTTTCAAATAGTAAATATTCATTACACAAAAATTCAAAAAATATAAAAAAATATTTCAAAATATATTTTTTTAAATATCGAAAAATATTTTTAAAATATAATAAATATTTCAAAATATATTTTAACAAAATGTTGAAAAATATTTGTTATAGACATTTAACTAATATATTATTATAAATTCAATTACTTTGCTTAGAATATAATATAAAGATTATATATATAAATCAAACTTATACAATATTTATTAAATTTGAATATAATATTTTAGTTCAAAAGTAATTTTTATAGACATTTAACTAATATATTATTATAAATGAAATGTCTTTGCTTAGTTTATAAACAAGTTATACATATTAGTGATTGTTACTTACCATCGTTTATAAAAGAATCCATTTGATAAAATATTTATACAATTTAATTTAATTTTTATAAATGTAGCGAATTCTTTAAAATTCCATAGATAATAAACATATTCGAGCTATATTACTGGCTCGGCTCGTTCGAGCCAAGATCAAACTCGACTCGACTCGAAAAACTCGGCTCGTTTTAGATCACTAGTTCTTAGAGGAACTCATATAAAAAGTACTTCAATAGGTTTCTATTGAAGAACTTTGTATATGACTACTCATCGTATTATCAAATAAGAACTTATTTGAAGAACCATGTGGGTTCTTAATTATATTTATGTATACATATATATATATATATATATATATATATATATATATATATATATATAATATATTATATATTATATATATATATATATATATATATATTTACATATATATATACCATTTATATGAAGAACCCTGAATTTCAAAATTATGTTAAGAGTGTAGCAGTAAAATGTTATCGGTTTATAATATTATGTATAATACAATACTATAGTTAAGTAAAATCACAATAACATAATCAATATATATATATATATATATATATATATAGAATATTCTACATATTTTGTAATATCACATATATATATATATATAACAATATAAAATTATAATTAACTATCAATATGTACATATGATATACACATACTAGAGTGTAATACACAATACAGTATAATGCACTATATATAGTGCACTATACATACTATAGTTTGTCATATATATATATATTAAATGACGAAGTAATGAAATAAATTACAATTATATTATTTATAATTAATTTTATGAATAATTTAATATAATTTAATTCGTTATTAATTTATTAATTTTATTATTTTTATTAATAATACAAGTTAAGTATCTAAATATTAAAATTTTAGATTTAGCTTTATTGGTGGTATTAATATTATAACGCACGCGATTTTTTATGAAATCAGAATAGTTCATACGCTGCGCGCTGATTGGATATATACCCTATATATAGGACATACTATAGTATGTCCGTATTTAAACATCTAGCGTATCCGTATTAGTGACTCATATGACCTCTAGATATATGCTTATAACTTAATGAATATTAGATAATAAATATATAAATTATATATATAATTTTTAGAATGCTTTATTTTTTAATAATATAGTGTTATGTTTTTTATCGATGCATTTGTATATTATAGAGAAGTTTTTAAATTAAATTTTTTTTTCATAAATTTAAAAACGTAATAAAAAAATCAGTTTATTGGATATATCAGCAATATTTTGAATAAATTAAAAATAAAAAATACTTTTTTAGACTATTTATATAATTATGAATATTTTATTCATTAAACATTTTTTTGTAGGATTTATGGTTTCAGAGATACCGAGGGTGTCCGTATTCGGTTACTTTCCCCTATATAAAGTATACTTTATTATATGATTATATATATATATATATATATATACTACGTAGCGTGTATGATATTACATATAGTATGCGCGCTACAATAATATCCGTGATATAAGGTTACGAAGCGTAGAGGAGATATCAGAGACTTATACTCTATAATCGTCGCGGTTTAGTGATAGCCGCTAGTCTAGTCAGGCTACGACGTGCTATGCGAGGCGCTTCATTGCCTATCGCTATGAGGGCAGCCCTCATTCATCATCAGGACACTATCGGCTCTAGCTCTATATAGCTATATATATATAACAACGTACGCGTCTGATATGAACTTCCCGACAGATAAATCAGTCTGGCTGTCGACCGGCGATGACGGTAGTGGTAACTCTACGCCCCCGTACGCTGTACGCTGTAAACGTGTTCGCTGTACACGTGTTCGCTGTACACTGTACGATGTACACTGTACGATGTACACTGTACGATGTACACGTGTTCGCTGTACGCGTGTTCGCTGTACGAGTGTATTCGTTACGTACGACGGTCGCACTCGTTCGTTATAAGCGGATACTTCGGTGTTTTTGTTTCTACATTATTCATATATATATATAAATAATAACCTATAGGTGCATTAAAGTGTGGGTGTCGTGTTTCTACGCGTAACAATTAGGCCCGCGGCGAAGTATCCGACCTTTGTGAATGCTACTTTTATTACGTAATATATTTGTATTAAGATATGTTGTAATATTTACAATATTAGTTAAGATCGCGTATTATTTTTTATAATTGAATATATAATAAGAATATA
The DNA here is from genome assembly GCA_964019155.1 of Osedax fenrisi. Lineage (NCBI taxonomy): Eukaryota > Metazoa > Annelida > Polychaeta > Sabellida > Siboglinidae > Osedax > Osedax fenrisi. The sequence goes on along the minus strand of OZ025244.1, from coordinate 20,375,004 downwards.
TTACATATTATATATATATATATGTGTGAGAAATATTTATGAGAAATATAATAAAGTATTTAATAAAATATTAATAAATTAAAATACTATTATTGTATACATATGTGCATTGAATTAAGGAAAAATAATACTATAGTTAAGAATTTTAAATATATTTAAAGGTATGCGTTACTTATTATGACCACTTAAAATTAATATTAAAGAAAATAATATATAAATAGCCATATAAAAATAAATCATATGAATGAATGAATTCAGTTAATAGACAAAGACTAAGGAGGATCAGTGAAAGCGATAATCTTTATTGATTCGATACCTCCTGACAGTATATGCAATGCACATTGCGCAGTGCCATATATCAACATATTCATTCGGATAAAAATAAAACATAATAAAATATTATTTCTATTTTATTTTTAAAATAAAAATAAAATAAATGACACTGAAATAAAAAGTAGCGATACCCTATATGTTACACTATACATATATGTATAAGACAATGTATAATTAAGAACAACTACAATGTAATAAAAGATTCAAATTAATTTTAAAAAAAAACAGTATAAACCTACTATAGTATTAAAGCTTATAAACTTAATTAGCAACAATGATGTATCAATTCCTGGAAGAATAGAAGTGATGACACATGACACATACGTATACGTTTATAGACATGATGAATAGGCATATCCGTTTGCGCACAGTTGATGCGACATCACCAATAACAAATCAGTAAATCTATATAATAAGACGTGCCACATCCCTGCAAAATATAAAAATACCGATAAATTAAGGGAGCCACAATCAATCCAGTGCCACACAACTACAATATCTTTGTCACATTCCAAATATTTCATGTATTTATATTCATATATGTAGAAGATAATATGTATTTAATGTATGTATAATAAATTGTAAAAGTAAAATAAAAAAAATAAAAATAATGGTTATGAGTGAAAACTATAAATAAAATGTATATGTACATTTTATAAATAATACTGTATTTTTTAATAAATAAAAAAAATTATAATATTGTTTTTAAATAATTTTATATTTTAATACTGTTTATAATACTTTTTTTTTCGAATTTGAATACTGTTTTATTAGTTTTTATTATAATACTGTTTTTATTAAATATATATTTGTTAAAACTGTTAAAATATATTTATCTAAAAATAATTTTGTTACGGCTTTTTTCAACATATTTATATTGTTTATAGAATTATTTTTTTAAATATTACCAAATATTGTATTATTATACAGTTTTGGACATCTATAAAATATAGTATTTTGAAATTGGGTTGTTCTCATGAGTGGTAACATAAATATGCTTTTATCTTTATTAAAAATAAAATATAATTTAAAATCAATATTATAATTTTCATGAATAAGAATATAGAGAAATAATATATTTATACTTTTTAATAGGTCGTCATTTAAAAAAAATATATTTATGTTTGACTAGTTTAGTTGTATGTGACATGCGTATTAAAGGTAAACGTTTGCGATCAATACTATTGTTGTTTATTATACGCATAGCTTTTTTTTGTATTAAAATTAATGAATGTAATCTATTTTTATAGTTATTACCAATATTTCAATACCATTATAAATGTTAGATAAAAAAACAGAATTATATAATAAAATTAGGTTTTTTAAATTGAGAAAGGATAATTTTTTTAAATATATATAATTTTCGATAATTTAATACATAACAAAACAATATGTAATGAATTATAAGTTTATTATCAAGAGTAATTCCTAAAAATGTATAATAGTTCACTAATATCCACATTATCTATTTTTATACAATTCATAATAATTCTATTGAAATAAGGCAATATCTTAGTATTATATAATGTTCAATTTTAGGTTATTAAGAGTGAACCAATGAACAAGTTTACATACATTTAATTAAATTCATATTTTCACTTATTTCATAATCATAATTATCATATATATATAGTGAGGTATCATCGGCATATACATTTAAATTGATGTTATCATTATCGTTGGAAATATTAGATATATCATTTATAAAAATAATAAAAAATAAAGGGCATAATACTGATCCTTGAGGAAAAAATATCTTATATATCTTTTGGATGATAACAAATTATTAATTTTGTTATGATTTTTCTATCTAGTAACTCATTTTTTAGAAACTCAATTACTTGACATCCACAGTATTCCAATTTATTTAGAAAAATTGAATGAGCTACTACATCAAAGGCCTATTTAAGATCAATAAATACAGTAGCCTTTTTTATTTGCATTATGTTTGGAATAAATAAAATGTTGTAAATTTATATGAGATACTGTTGTGTTAGATTTTTCTATGAAACCATATTGATTACTATTTATAATTTTATTTTTAATTATGAAATTTCGCATTCTATTATATATAATTTTTTCAAATATTTTTCCTATTTGCAGTAATAACATATACTATATTATTTATTAACCATTCTTATCACTATTTTCAATTAATAGAGTTATTAATTGACATATATCTGAAAAATAACTATTAAACTCGTCACATTTGTTATTTTTGTTATTTTTATTTGGTGAAGTCCTTTCATCCCATCCAGGAACTTAGATGAAGTTTTCACTTATAACCATATATGGCTCTAATGTCTCTTCGAAGCCTCTCTCATGTTAAGGCATCCATGGTTTTAACGAGAGCCAATAATTTATTTATACACAATTATATAAGATCACTTCTAAATAATATTTTAAGACCCATTTTTATAAATTAATTAATGGTCCGGACGAGGCTCGAACCCGTGTCCTACTGCTTGTGTGTCTGACGCCTTAGCCACGCAGGCTTTTGGTTATAAATATCATCTATTAATATTCCATCTTGTTCTAATACAGTTGGATTATAATCTTGTGATTTACATAATAAATTGTTTATAGTTCTCCAATTTTCAGTTTGTTATTTCAGTTTTTTTTATATCTATGTTAATGTAATTGGATAATTAGGGGACGGAACGGGTAGTGGCCGAGAACAGAGAAGTGGTAGTTTTAATTAACGCTTAAATGTTGCTAAATAGGATAACAAGTTATATATATACAATATTTAGATAATCAAAATGCATATAATATAAATTAAATTTTGTTTTAAATAATTAATTAATTACTCTAATTTATTACATAATCATTTTTTGTCAAACTTTAACAAAAACATAATTATATATATTTATACTTATTTATGTGTGCAGGGGCGGATACAGGGATTTTTCAAGGGGGGCTGACATTCAAATAAAAGTATATTTTTAAAATAAGACATATTTACTATGCTAATATTCAATTGAATAATATTTGTGTATATATATATAAATTAAATACTATATTAAATTAAATAGAATTATATTTTATATGTTATTGAATAAAAACTATTAATCCAATATATTAATAATTGCATTCTTCTTGGATTACGTAATGTAAATTTGGAAATAATATAATCACAATCGATATCTATGTCTTTATGTATATATATATATATATATATATATATATATATATATATATATATATATATATAATAAAGAAAGTCTATTTAGTCGATATTCACTCATATTCTAAGGTAAATATGTCTTTATTATTCTTAATCGATAGCCATCAATAAAAGCACTTCATAGACATTAGGAAAAAGTTTAATTAATAATATATATAAATTATAAATTATTTAATAATTTCAAGTTACCTAGACATATTAAGAGTACTTAAGTACTTAACAATTATTATAGTATTAAGTATACCTATATATATATATATATAGATCTTTATTCTCTGTCCATTTAACTTCCCAGCAAATAAATACGGTTTTTATTAAATGTATCTTTGGTAAATCATCTTTTATAAAAGAGTTAGTATACTAATTAAAAAACTTTAATATATTTTCTTTCCAATCCTTGTTTTCATTCATTACTTTTGGAATTAATAATGCTCCAACTTGGAACCTCTAAGAGATATATACAATATGTATTTATTTAATCCTTCTTTCATCTCCATTATCAAATGATCCAAGAATGTAATAGATATTTCTTTTTTTTAAATACTCTTCAGATGATGAAGCAAGTGTCTTTTATTTAACCTTGGTAAAGAAATTCCTTAATTTGAATATTATAATAAATGTGATGCTTCTTCATTCCATTATAATTGTACTTCATCAATATTATATCTACAAACTTGTTTCCCTTTAATTACACTTTGAATATTATGATTTACCTTATATGCGTTTATTTACCTACTCTGGAGACATTTGTTAAATTGTCTATGAAATTAATTTAATTATTACATACAATTAATGACATACTAAATTATGTATTAATCATAGAATTGTAAAGACCGTTAGCTTTTGTTATACTTTCTTAATTCCATGTTGTATCTATATATATATGTCTAACATTTTGTCAAGTATTGCATGATACAATTCGATAAATACTCGAAAATAATCATGTATGGCAACCCATCTCGTTTTACTTCAACTAATTTCTTTTTAGAAGATTCAACACAAATTTGTGTAATATTTTCTTCTAATAAACCTTGTCTCTTAACACAATATTTACAAAATATGCAGATTATGCCCATCATATTTTGAATTAATGTTATTTTGCATTCATTTACTATTAATAGATTTAATACATGTGAAAAATAGTGTACATATGTTGCTTTAGAGTACTTATTCAGAATTATAGCTGACGCTCCTTTTACTTTGCCAGACATATTTCCTGCTCCATAGTATCATTACCCTCTTACATTTTCAATATTTAATTCAGCTTTAGTTAGTGTATCCATAATCAAATTAGCTTTACTTTATCCACAAAGATTTTCACATCCTATTAAAGAATTACACTTTTCAGTGATATACTTACCATTTTAATATCTAATTTCTAAAGCCACGTGTTCAGTATTATATACATCTGTGGTTTCATCAGCTAGTACACTAACATATTTAGCTTTTTTATATCATCAATTATAATTGAAGAATACTTATTCTTTCTTTAATATATTCACCATATTAAAATATCAATTCATTCTGTGTTTTTTGTAGGTGTATTTAGCATTTTTACTACACATTAATAAGTGTTCTTTTAATATATAATTTCCAGAGTTTATACATAGTTTTAGAAGTGCCTTGCAATTTCCTAGATAAAATTTGGATCAATAGAATACTTATTATGACCATGTAATGAAATATTTTGTCTTCTATAAAGAATGATTATATCTAAAGGGGTATCCCACTACACGTATTTCCGGCAAGTTGCTGGAAATATTTTAACTTTAAAACGATTTTCTATCAAGTTAACTACAATTTTAGTAGGAAATCCCCTTACTTCCGGCAACTTGTCTGAAATATAATAACTTTATAGGAGGTATCCCATTACAACCTGATATAAAAAATTTTAAAGTCACAATATTTCCGGCAAGTTGTCGGAAAATCTTGTAGTGGAATACCCCCTTTAGATATAGTTTAAATTGTAATTCGTAATCTATTATAAGGATAAATCATTCTATATATTTTACAATCATGAGGGGGGGGGGCTAGAGCCCCCCTAGCCCCCCTGTATCCGCCCCTGGTGTGTTAGTGTGTTTGTATATAATTAAATAATTGAATCAAATAAGGCGAGTATACATTATAAATATAATTATTTAATATTATATAATTAAAAAAATATAAATCGAATAAATTACGAGACACCTTTTGCATATTTGATACTATCGGCCACTACCCCTGACTTGATTTATTTTAATGCTTTTTGTGCCTTTTTGAATGCCTAATAAATAATTATAATATTCAGTAATATATAAAAGTGAAATCACAGTATTCTAAACCTATATGATATTTAGCAAATTCACAACAAATAAGATCTTAAAATTCAGTATTTATCGATATAGGATATCCAATTAGAAGTATGCTGAGGCATATCAATTATCGGCCACTACTCCGTTCTCTCCCCTACTATTTTTAAATAAATTAAAAAGTTTATTTTTCTTTCTTATTTTAAATTAAGAAAATCATATGCTCCATATAATTTACCTTACTATACATTTAATAATAATAATACTTAATAATGATTAATATAATTATAATAATTATTATATATTAATTATATCCCTAGTATATTCTCTTCAAAAATTCATATTGATTTATTTGCCGATGATACAAAAATATATTTTTCTTACGAATCTGAGAGTGAAAGATTTCTTATACAAAATAATTTAAATTTATTTTCACAATGGGCAAATAAATGGCAATTAAATATTAATTATCAAAATGTGCAGTTATGACTTTAGGGAAGGTTACCCATCAACATATTTTATAAATAATATTCAATTAGAAAACGTTACTTTTTATAAAGATTTAGGAATAATATTTGAAAATAACCTTTTATTTAATAAACATATTGATTATATTTGTAAAAGAAGCTTATTTTTCTCTGAATTCAATTTTTAGATGCATTACTACAAAATCCCCTAGAGCATTATTAAATGCATATACAATTTATTGCAGACCAATTTTAGAATATGCATCCATAAGTTGGTCACCTTTTTTCAAAGGTTAGTAAATTTCGTAGTCTCATAGACCAAATTGAAAGAGTGCAAATAATTATTTACTAGAAGATTAATTACAAGATGCGTATGATATCCAAATGCATCAAATATTAATTATAAATCATTTATAGAGAGATTGGTATATTTTAAATTAGAATCACTTGAACATAGAAGATTAAAAATACATCTATAGATTGTGGTTATTGTAGTTAATAACCACAATTTTTTTTAATTTAAAATAATTATACAGATATACATATATCTGATATCCTTAACATTTCGAATAATTGTAGACTAGAAGTAATTGTAAAAAATTAAATGTAATACATAATTATAATAATACAATTAAAAATATCATTAATAATAGATCAGTTAATATATGGAATTCATTAAATAATGATATAATATGTATCTGTTTTACCTTTTAAAAATAAAATAAACAAAATCTATTTTATATAATATGTATCTGTTTTACCTTTTAAAAATAAAATAAACAAAATCTATTTTGACAAACTACTTTTTTTTAACAGAAATTTATAATTTTATATTGAGTTATGTTACATTTTGTATCTTAATTATTGCATTATCTCTTCGGGTTTTTTTTAAATGTGTTTTTGTTATCGACAATTTTGGTATCTATATTTCAAATATATTATAATATAAAATTAATAATTCATTATTATTACAGATAAAGTGGTTAGTATTATTTTATTTTTGTTTGTTCTGTATTATATTTTGTTAAAAATTTATTTTTGTTATATAAAATTTGGGTTTTTATATCTATATTTCAAATATATAATAATATAAAATTAATAATTCATTATTATTACAGATAAAGTGGGAAGTATTATATATTTTTGTTTGTTCTGTATTATATGTTTGTTTTATATATATTTTGTATATATGATTCAAATGTATTATATTACTAAAATACAATATTAATAATTTTCTATTATTTCAGATTATAGTGATAAGTATTATATTGTTTGTTTCATAATATTATTGGTATGTTTTGTTATTACCTGTTTTTGTATAGGTATATTGGTTTATTGTATTTGTAACGTGTTCTGTTTGTATATATATATATAGGTTTCTATATGTTTCAAATTTATTATACAATTAAAATATAAAATTAATAAAGTACTACATAATATTATTACAGATTTTGGTAAGTATTACATTATTTGTTTGTTTCATTCTATAGAATACTATAGTATTGGTTTAATTTATTTTTAACATGTTCTGTTTATAATATATTTAAAATTTAACATTTAAATATTAAACTATATAACTAATAATTTATTATAAAACAGGGTACAAAGATAAGAATAATTCTATAAAGTTAAAGTAGAAATTGAATATTTCGATGCCACTTACAAAATAATATATTTTATTTCTATTTTCGATTATTTTTACGCTATCTTTTATTTCTATTTTGATCATTTTTCTTTTATTTTTCTATATGATTTATTTCTACTTTCGATTGTTTTTCGTTTATTTCTACTGTAAAACGTTTTAATTTCTTTAATTTTTTAATTTCGTATTAATATTTGTTTATTTCTATAACGTACGTTATCGTTAGCAAATATTTATACTTTATACTTTCGATTATATTTTTTTCTATGTATTTGCTTAACAAAATTATCAATCAATAATTATAATAATAATAATTAATAATACTTATAATAATATAATGTAAGGAATTAGGGAGAATTTAGGTATAAGAAACCTAGGTACATTTTAATTGATAAATCGATTGGTAAATATGGTATACAAACTTATTTATTTTATGGAAAATATGAATATAGTTACAGACTGTAACTTACAGTTAATATATTTATTAATACAAATTTTATTACAAATATATCATATAGAAACTAATTGCTGAAATAATTATCAACAACTGTTAAAAAGAATATAACTTGTTTATAATATATTTTATATTTATTGTAGATAATTGATGATATATAGAAAAAGTAATATTATGTCAAACAATAATAAATAAAAAAACTGTCAAAATTATTTATATAATATTATATATAAAGAAAAGTCCCCTATTACCGACCCCCTCTCGTATCTCAGTTACTATAAGATATAAAAACAATTATATCTACATAACATATTAGTAATTTAATGATACATATAAATAAATATTGTGATTATAAAAATATTTAATCATACAATTGTTATTTGATAAAATGTAATATTATGGTTTTACTTTTTAAATATTTGAATAATAACTTTTTTTAAATCATTGTAAATACATTATTAATTAAAAGAAATCGTAATGAGATGCATAATATTTTAAATCAATTAAAAGTTTATGAAAATTATAAAAATAATTTAATTTGAATAACCATTAACAAATATATCATAAGTAGGACCTAAAGCAATCTATATGCTTTTCCTATTACCGACCCCTTAACTTACACTCATACCGACTCCATATGATTTATATAATCAAATTAAAATATATCCGTATTAACTTTAAAATATGTCGTAAGTTTTTTGTGTATCATTGACATTGAGCTAGAGAGAAATTTCTGAGAAATTTCTCTCTAGCTCTATGATTCCACTTTATTATATACATACTGATTAATAAATAAATATGAAATAATAAAATACACTATTTTAATATAATTACTATAAAGTTTAAATTAAAATTTAATATTACTATTAAAACATAAATTTAATAATTAATAAATTGCGTGCATGTTATAATTAATTATATTTATATATATCCTACTGACAGTGTATATACTAGTGATGTAAATGATTCTAAAATATAAAGCATGATGCATTCCTAGTCTCAGTTACCTAAAGTCTAAACTCGGCTCGGGCTCGTTTGACTAGAGTCTCGGTTCGGCTCGGGCTGGTTTTTTTTCCCGAAAATGAAAGTCTCGGCTCGGCATCAAAAAGCTCGGTATTATTTACACCACTAGATGAAATTTACATTATTATTCACTGAATCGCGAAGTTGGCGCAGATTATTTTTTTTAAATTGATGTAAATGTGAAATATATATAAATGTGTATTAAGGGGATCCCGCACATAACACGCAATTTGCCAATTTCGTGTATAAATAGATAGGAAAAACATAGGTCCACTAAAAAAATAGAACTGATATTCTATTCATTCAATTGACCTAATTTTTTTTGTAATGTATTCATAACATATAAATGCATAGGAAAATAGAAAGTTATTTTTAATATTATTAGTTATTATATTATATATATATCTAAATTAAAAATTAGCTAAGCTAAAATGATGGTATTTCTATAGAAATTATCATTTTATACAATGAATTCTATACATTTTATTAATTATCTCTCTATTTTACTATTAACATAATTAAATTCTATATAAAGCAAAAAAAATAATATTATAATTATAATAGTTTTTATGTTCTATATTTTTGAATGCACATACCTAGCGCGAAATAATTATTCTGAGAAAACAGCGTTTGAAGTTTGACAGCATAAAAATGTAATATTGAATATTATATAATATAGCATTATCTTATCGTCATAAAACACATTTGTATGTCATTTCTAGACTGAATTCATGTCTAATTTTTTTACAGATACTAAAAAACACTACAATAAGTATTATTATGTAATAAAAAAATATATATAAAAAAATAAATTATCATAAGTTTAAATGTGCAGGATCCCCCGTAATTTTAAAAAATCATCATTTCGGCTCAGTAATATTTTATAAAAGTCTCAACTCGTCTTGGGCTCATTTGACTCGAGTCTCGGGTTGGCTCGGGCTCGTTTTTTTTTCCGAAAATTAAAGTCTCTGCTCGGCAACAAAAATCAAAAGTCTCGGTTCGGCATCAAAAGCTCGGCATCATTTATATCACTATTATATATGTATACACATATATTTTTTTATTATTTACACATATTTTTATAATAACTATTCATTATTCTTTATTATATATTTAATAATTCACTATATAATATAGGTATACCTAAACTGTAGTTTAGTTATATTTAATATTTATATTTATATTTTAGTATACATTTATATATATATATATACATTTCTTTTAAGATAATTCAGAATAGAATAGCGCTTCTTCATTTACCATATCTAAATTATATCTAAGTTATAATATTATTGTTATTATTATTATTATTAATTGATTGGTAGTTTATTTAAGAAAATACATAGTCGAAAATATAATCGAAAGTATAAAGTATAAATATTTGCTAATGATAACATACGTTATAGAAATAAACAAAGAATAATATGAAATTAAAACGATTTACAGTTACCGTAAAAATAAACGAAAAAGTAGAAATAAATCATATTGTAAAAATAAACGCAAAATGATAAAAATAGAAATAAAAGATAGCGTAAAAATAATCGAAAATAGAAATAAAATGCATTATTTTGTAAGTAGCAAAACAAACCAATAATTATACGAAACAATATAATACTTATCATTATAATATTTATCATCTGAAATAATAGTAAATTATTAATATTTTATTTTAATAATATATTACATTTGAAACATATATACAAAATATATATAAAATAATAATATAATACAGAACAAACAAAAAATAAAATAATACATCCCACTTTATCTGTAATAATAATGAATTCTTAATTTTATATTATAGTATATTTGAAATATAGATATAAAAACCCAAATTTTCGATAACAAAAACATTTTAAAAAAAAAACCCTGAAGAGATAATGCAATAATTAAGATACAAAATGAAACATATATGTGTTATAACTCAATATAAAATTATAAATTTCAGTTAAAAAAATGTGTTTGTCAAAATAGATTTTGTTTATTTTATTTTTAAAAGACAAAACAGATACAGATTTTATTATATTATTATTTAATGAATTGCATATATTAACTGATCTATTATTAATTATATTTTAATTGTATGTCATAATTATATTGTATTGTATTACATTTAATTTTTTACAATTACCTCTAGTTCTACAATTATTCGAAATGTTAAGGATATCAGATATATTTATATCTGTATAATTATTTGAAATTTAAAAAAATTGTGGTTAGATGTATTTTTAATTTTCAAAGTTCAAGATATTCTAATTTAAAATATCCCAATATCTCTATATATGACTTATAATTAATATTTGATGAATTTGTATATCCTACGCATCTTGTAATTAATTGTCTAGTAAATAATATTTGCACTCTTTCAATTTGGTCTATAAGACTACGAAATTTACTAACCTTTGAAAAAGGTGATCAAATATGGATATTGTAGTAATGCATCTACAAATTGAATACAAATATAATCATAAGCTTTTTTTTACAAATATAATCAATATGTTTATTAAATAAAAGGTTATTCTCAAATATTATTCCTAAATCTTTATAAAGTAACGTTTTCTAATTGAATATTATTTATAACATATTTTGATGGAATAACCTTCCCTAAAGTCATAACTGCACATTTTGATAATGCAATATTTAATTGCCATTTATTTGCCCACTGTGAAAATAAATTTAAATTATTTTGTAAAAGAATTATTTCACTCTCAGATGCGTAAGAAAAATATATTTGAAGATTTTGAAAATATATTTATAAATCAATATGAATATTTGAAGAGATATACTAGGAAGTTTATTAATATATAATAAAAATAAAATTGGAATTAAAACCGATCCTTGTGGTACTCCAGATTTTACAATATAACTATTTGAAAAATAATGTTCAACCCGTGTAATTTGAGATCTATTCGATACAAAATTATAAACCATTATTATTTTATTACATATACCGTATGATTTTAATTTATATAATAGTTTGTCATGAAAAACAACTTAAAAAGCTTTTGCAAAATAAATATATATTATATCTACACATTTTTTATTATTAAATTAATTATACCAACATTTTAAACATTTTATTAATTGTAATTCTGTTGATTTTCCACTTATAAAACCATATTGATTTATTGTTAATAAATTATTAGATTTTAAATAAAAAGTTAATTGTTAAGAAATAATACGTTCTAATACTCTACACATTACACATGTTATTAAAATAAAAAACATCCTTTTTTTAAATTGGTGTTATTATAGATTTTTTTCCAAATTTTCGGTATATTACCTGATAATAAAGATGAATTAAAAATAATATATAAAGGTCTACTTAATTCATTAGATAATAATGTTAACAATTTCCGAAAGATGTGTAATTTTAATCTATTTAAAAATATTTTAATTATTTCAGGATTTAAATCAATATTATCAAATTTTTGTTTAGTTAAATTATAAAATTCGGGTAAATTTCCATTATCATTTTGTTGAATTGAACTAAAATATGAATTTAATATATTTGCTTTGTTGAGATCTGAAAATAAAATAGTATTATTTGATATATCAATTAGAGGAGATACTACCAGATTTTAAATGTTGTCTTGTTTTCATAAATTTATAAAACTTTAATTTATTTTTTGAATTAATTGCATTAATATCTCTCTTAAAATTTAAAGATTCTAATTCTTTGGATACATTTTTATTACTTCTTTCCAATTATATTTATATTGCAAATTATTTTAGATTTTCGAAAAAACATTTTTGACTTGCTTCTTCAATTTCAATATATTCTTCGGAAGTACCTGTTTTATTGTATTATTTATAGGGGAAAGTCCCCGATTTGCGACCCCTCTAAATACCGACCCCTTCTCGTATCTCAGTAACTATAGTTATATATAAGAGTTATATATAAGAGATATCAACAAATAATATATACACGAACTGTTAGCAATTTAATGATAATTATGAAAATGTAATTTGTTTTAACAAATATTTAATCCTAAAATTGTTATTTGATAAAATGTAATATTCTGTTTTTACTTTTTAAATATTTGAATAATAACTTTTTTTAAATCATTGTAAATACTTTATTATTTAAAAGAAAACTTAATACTGCACATAATATTGTAGATCAATAAAATGTTTATAACTATTATAAAATAATTTAATTTGAATAACTATTAACCAATATATCTTAATTACAGCAACCCATATTATTTTCCTATTACCGACCCCATCAATTACCATAATATCGACCCCATGTGATTTATAATATCCAATCAAAATAGATTCGTATTTTACTTTAAAATATGTCGTAAGTTGTTTGTGTATCATTGATATAGATTTAGGATTCATGATTCCAGTTGATTATATACATACTGATTAATAAATAAATATTAAATAATAATATACACTATTTTAATATAATTACTATCAAGTTTAAATTCAAATGTAATATTACTATTAAAACATAAATTCAATACCTACAAAATAAATTGCGTGAATGTTATAATTAATTATATTTATGTATATCTACTCTTTTTATTGGATATTATAATACTACAATTATGTATACCACGATTATTGTAGGGAGTCGGTAATAGGAGAAGGGGGTCGGTATTAGGTACATGTATCCAATTACCGACCCCCCTGTTTATTCTTGTAAATATAATTATTTAGACAAATTTAAAATAGCCAGATTATTCATTGCCATAATAACACCCTAATTACAAAATTTCAAATAAATATATTTAATATTGAATACGTTATTACAAATAATAATTTAGGGGTCGGTAATCTGAGACTTTCCCCTATTAGGAACATGTGATATAAATAATTTATTTAGAACATTATTAAAATATTCTACTTTTTGATCGTTATTATAATCATTTGAATTTAGATATGCCTAATTAAATCTAGAAAGATGATATTTAATCAATTTTATATTAGCATAATTGAAATCAAAATTGTTTGATTTTAAAATCTGTTTAGATGGGTATTTTTCAATATTTACATTAAATGAAACAGAATATATTCTACTAGAGTAGTCACTTATATTTTTGTATAATACGAAATAGCCTCCAATATTTATATTAGATAGTAATTATTTGTCATTAGTAAATTATTATTATTAGTATTATTATTATTATTATTATTATTATTATTATTATTATTATTATTATTATTATTATTATTATTATTGATTGATTGATTGATAATTTATTTAAGCAAATACATAGCCGAAAATATAATCGAAAGTATAAATTATAAATATTTGCTAACGATAACATACGTTATAGAAATAAATAAAGAATAATACGAAATTAAAAAATTAAGGAAATTAAAACATTTTACAGTTACCGTAAAAATAAACGAAAAACAATCGAAAGTAGAAATAAATCATATAGTAATTATAAACGAAAAATGATCAAAATAGAAATAAAATATAGCGTAAAAATAATCTAAAATAGAAATAAAATACATTATTTTGTAAGTGGCATCGAAATATTCAATTTCTACTTTAACTTTATAGAATTCTTCATCTTGTATCCTGTTTTAGTAATAAATTATTAGTTATATAATTTAATATTTAAATGTTAAATTTTAAATGTTAAATTTTAAATATATTATAAACAGAACATATTAAAAATCAAATAAACCAATACTAGAATGAAACAAACAAATAATGTAATACTTACCAAAATCTGTAATAATAGTAGGTACTTTATTAATTTATATTTTAATTGTATAATCAATTTGAAACATATATATATATATATATAAAAACAGAACAAGTTACAAATAAAATAAACCAATATACATATACAAAAACAGTTAATAACAAAACATACCAATAATATTACGAAACAAAATAATATAATACTTATCACTATAATCTGAAATAATAGAAAATTATTAATATTGTATTATAGTAATATAATACATTTGAAACATATTTACAAAATATTTATAAAACAAACATATAATACCGAACAAACAAAAGTAAAATAATACTTCACACTTTATCTGTAATAATAATGAATTATTAATTTTATATTATAGTATATTTGAAATATAGATATAAAAAATCCGAATTTTCTATAACAAAAATAAATTTATAACAAAATATAATACAGAACAAACAAAAATAAAATAATACTTCCCACTTTATCTGTAATAATAATGAATTATTAATTTTATATTATAATATATTTGAAATATATATATAAAAACCTAAATTTTCTATAACAAAAACACATTAAAAAAAAACCAGAAGAGATAATGCAATAATTTAGATACAAAATGAAACATAAATCAATATAAAATTATAAATTTCTGTTAAAAAAAAGTAGTTTGTCGAAACAGATTTTGTTTATTTTATTTTTAAAAGATGAAACAGATACAGATTTTATTATATCATTATTTAATGAATTCCATATATTAACTGATCTATTATTAATTATATTTTTAATTGTATTATCATAATTATGTATTACATTTAATTTTTTACAATTACCTCTAGTTCTACAATTATTCGAAATGTTAAGAATATCAGATATATTTATATCTGTATAATTATTTGAAATTTTAAAAATTGTAGTTAGATCTATTTTTAACCTTCTAAGTTCAAGTGATTCTAATTTAAAATATACCAATCTCTCTATATATGATTTATAATTAATATTTGATGAATTTGTATATCCTACGCATCTTGTAATTAATCGTCTAGTAAATAATCTTTGCACTCTTTCAATTTGGTCTATGAGACTACGAAATTTACTAACCTTTGAAAAAGGTGACCAAATTATGGATGCATATTCTAAAATTGGTCTGCAATAAATTTTATATGCATTTAATAATGCTCTAGGGGATTTTGTAGTAATGCATCTAAAAATTGAATTCAAAGAAAAATAAGCTTTTTTACAAATATAATCAATATGTTTATTAAATAAAAGGTTATTTTCAAATATTATTCCTAAATCTTTATAAAAAGTAACGTTTTCTAATTGAATATTATTTATAAAATATTTTGATGGAGTAACCTTCCCTAAAGTCATAACTGCACATTTTGATAATGAAATATTTAATTGCCATTTATTTACCCATTGTGAAAATAAATTTAAATTATTTTGTAAAAGAAATCTTTCACTCTCAGATGCGTATGAAAAATATATTTTTGTATCATCGGCAAATAAATCAATATGAATTTTTGAAGAGAATATACTAGGAAGATCATTAATATATAATAAAAATAAAATTGGACCTAAAACCGATCCTTGTGGTACTCCAGATTTTACAATAGAACTATTTGAAAAAGAATTTTCAACCCGTGTAATTTGAGATCTATTCGATAAAAAATTATAAAACCATTTTATTATTTTATTAGATATACCGTATGATTTTAATTTAAATAGTAGTTTTTCATGAGAAACAACATCAAAAGCTTTTGCAAAATCAATATATATTATATCTACACATTTTTTATTATTCAATTCATTATACCAAAATTTTAAACATTTTGTTAATTGTAATTCTGTGGATTTTCCACTTATAAAACCATATTGATATTTTGTTAATAAATTATTAGATTTTAAATAAAAAATTAATTGTTTAGAAATAATACGTTCTAATACTCTACACATTACACATGTTATTGAAATAGGCCTATAGTTATTTGAATTTGATGGTTCACCCTTTTTAAAAATTGGTGTGATTATAGATTTTTTCCAAATTGTCGGTATATTACCCGATAATAAAGATGAATTAAAAATAATATATAAAGGCCTACATAATTCATTAGATAATAATTTTAACATAGAAGATGGTATCCCATCAGTTCCGAAAGTATGTGTAATTTTTAATCTATTTAAAAATATTTTAATTATTTCAAGATTTAAATCAATATTATCAAATTTTTGTTTAGTTAAATTATAAAATTCGGGTAAATTTCCATTATCATTTTGTTGAATTGAACTAAAATATGAATTTAACGTATTTGCTTTGTCGAGATCTGAAAATAAAATATTATTATTTGATATATCAATTAGAGGAGATACTCCAGATTTTAAATTTTGTCTTTTTTTCATAAATTTATAAAACTTTAATTTATTTTTTGAATTAATTGCATTAATCTCTCTCTTAAAATTTAAAGATTCTAATTCCTTGGATAATTTTTTTTTTGCTTCTATCCAATTATATTTATATTGTAAATTAGTTTTAGATTTTCGAAATAATTTTTTTACTTGCTTCTTCAATTTCAATATATTCTTCGGAAGTACCTGTTTTATTGTATTATTTATATTAGGAATATGTGATATACATAATTTATTTAGAACATTATTAAAATATTCTACTTTTTGATCGATATTATAATCATTTGAATTTAGATATTCCCAATTAAATCTAGAAAGATGATATTTAATCAATTTTATATTAGCATTATTGAAATCAAAATTGTTTGATTTTAAAATCTGTTTACATGGGTATTTTTCAATATTTACATTAAATGAAACAGAATAGTGGTCACTTATATTTTTGTATAATCCGAAATAGTCTCCAATATTTATATTAGATAGTAATTGTTTTTCATTAGTAAAAAGTAAATCAATTATATTATTATTACGAGTTGGCTTATTTATTAATTGTGAAAATGAATTTTTAATAATCGAATCGAAAAGTAATGCATAACTTTTTGGGTAACTAGGAAATGTATAATCTTTCCAATTAAAATTTGGTAAATTAAAATCTCCTATAATTATAGATGAATTATAATTTTGTTGGGTTATATCAAATAATTTACATATCTGTTCATGAGATACTTCATTACAATTTGGGGGTCTATAAACACATATAATATTAAATGGAATTTTTGAATTAATTTTTAAATGTATATATTGAACATCTATGTGTGAAATAAAATTTCTTACAGGACATAAACTAGATTTACAAAATATCGCAACACCTCCTCTATGAATTAATTTATCGTATCTAAATAGTGTATATTTTTTTCCACCGATTAAATATAGAGAATCTCTATCATCTACCGTTAAGAATGTATCAACTAAACATATAATGTCATATTTATTAGATGAAAGTAAAAATTCCAAAAAATTCATTTTATTTCTAATACTACGAGCATTAGCGTAATATATATTTAAATTGTTATTTTTAATATTTTCATCTTTATTGCCGGTTAGTCATCTAGAACCTGTATTTTTATTTTTATTTTTATTAATAATGGAATTTTTATAAGTAATATATGACAATTTCCATACACTAAAATTATCTTCACCAATTGACATATTCCAGTCAATTTTATTATTTATAATATATCTTAGTTCATAGGAACTACTTCTAGAATTATAAATACATTTGATAATTTTTTTACTTTTAATTAATTTATTTTTAACTACATGGTATAATATCTGATGTCGTTCTAGTGATATTTCATCTAGAGATGTTCTAATGAATGAATTTTGTAGATCTCGTAATTTACATAATCGGTTAACATTTGATAAAATAATTTTTTTTGAGACCACATTATCTAAAATTAATTTTAATTTATTAAATGATAATTGAACTATTGATAATAAACATGATTTATTAATATCTACTGTTTTACAAATAATATTTACTAAGTATTTAAAGAAATTAGTTTTATCATTATTAGGAATATTTATATTGTGAATAATTATTTCATTATTGCTATCTATATTATTTTTAATAATATTTACTGATTTTACCAAATTGTCAGTAAAGGTATCAGAATTGGTTACAGTAGAGGTTACATTAGCGGTTACATTAGCGTATGATTTTTTAACAACAATCATATCACTTATTTCAGTGATTTTTGATAGTAACATATTTAATTTTGTTTCTGTGCTATTTATTAAAGTATTAATATTACTATTATCAATAATAGTAGACGATGGTAATGAGTTATTTAAACTAGGTTGATTTATTGGTGTATTATCATTATTATTATTTATACATGTATTACATTTAAATGTAAAATTTGGTGATCTAAATAACTGAATAGCATATTTTGGTGGTGATTTATTAGACCAATTTGTTTTCATTATTTTTGCTTTATATAAGCATTTATAATGGTATTTATTACCACATAAACATGATATATAATTTTCGTTATTAATTTCTAAATTACATGTAATACAATCCATTTTTAATGTAATAAATATATTACAATTATATAGTTTTAGAAATTATATATATTTTTAACAAACTGTTTCCCTATGATTTTAAATTGAACAATTGCCGAATTCGATTTTTCTTGTTTACTAAATAAATTAGCGTTGCGATGTTTCAATTTTCTTATTTTCGAAATCGATTTTAAAACATTATCCTTTAATGTAATGACTACCTAAATATCGAATGTAATTCCGTATAATATAGAGAACAAGTTATCCGAATGTATGTCGAAATTAATTAGTTTTAAAGAAATTTAATTTTTTTTTAATTTGTAGAAATAACGCGTTAAATTTATGCGACTTTTAATTTGGTTGCTATGCGTTGCCTATTATTATTATTATTATTATTATTATTATTATTATTATTATTATTATTATTATTATTATTATTATTATTATTATTATTAATATTATTATTATTATTATTATTATTATTATTATTATTATTATTATTATTATTATTATTATTATTATTATTATTATTATTATTATTATTATTATTATTATTATTATTATTATTATTATTATTATTATTATTATTATTATTATTATTATTATTATTATTATTATTATTATTATTATTATTATTATTATTATTATTATTATTATTATTATTATTTTCATCATCATCATCATCATTATTATTTTAATCATCATCATCATCATCATCATCATCACTATTATTATTAATATTATATATATGTATACTATATTTACAAATTAATATAAGCTTATATTTATTTACTAGTAAATATCAATATAAGTATATAAATTTAAACTACAATGTATATATATATATATATATATATATATATATATATATATATACTTTATAAAGTATACCTAGTAGGTATTACCTACTATACGTATATAGAAATATTATATATATATATATAGTCATGATAATACCAAATTTTTGATAATACTAAAGTAGTATATTAATAAATATGTTTACTATAATGGTATTTTATTTACTGTATACTAGTGCTGTAAAATTTCAAATCTCAAATATCAAATCTCAAATATTTTTTTTTCGGTTCGGTTCAAATCTTTAATTTTCGGGTATTTGGAAAGATTTGATGGTCTCAAATCTTTATTTTAAATTTAGTTTCGGTTCGGGTATCATGTCGGGTAATTGTTCTGGTAACGATCGATTAACATAATTATGTAATAAGTTTCTTTCAACTATTTTAAAATATCCAATAAAATGTATAGATTCTATTAATTCGATCATCAGTTATGCCACCTATATGATAATATATTTAAAATAGAATAATGTTATTAAGGACACCGTTTCCTTGATTTAAAATTAATAAATAACAATATTTAAAAATTAATACGTATATTCTGCATATTCCTAAAGGAATATCATTAGATTAAGTTTAAATGATGTATACTCTGTATTGATATATACAAATGTTAATTCATAAACCGTTTAAAACTATATTTGTCTACAAGTAAATTTTGAATACATATTTGACACTATGTTATATATATATTATCATCTATATGCTGATGATTTACAGCTTTATACTTCCTTTCCTCAATCTACTGATCACGCTATAATCCAATACAACATTAAAAACTGTATTACTGATATACAAAATTGGTTCACTAGTAATTCATTATCCTTAAATGTCTCAAAAACTGATACTATTTTATTCTCTAAAATACCTTCAATTGTTAAAATAACTGATAGTTTTCTTGCCACGCTGCCTTTATCTAATAAAATCACAACACTCGGTATAACAATTGACTCTATTATGAAATATGACAGTCACATTCTTAATGTTATTCGTACTGCTAATTATTATTTATATAATATACATAAGGCTCGTGCTAAGCTCTCCTTTGATATCACTAAATCACTTATATATTCATTGGTTTTTAGTAGATTCGACTACTGCAATTCACTTTTTGTTTTTGTCCCTGATAATATTATGATAAAATTCGAAAACATTCAAAGGAGAGCTGTTCGTGTTTTATATAAAATTAAAAATAATATAAATACTAATACGGGTAGTAACTATATATCTATATCACATATTATGTTAACCCTTGGTTGGCTCAGATATCGTGATCTTTGTAAACTAAAATTGTTATGTTTAGCTCATAAAGCTATCTACACGGGTGAACCTAAGTATCTGGCTGAATTATTATCAATTGCTACCAGTAGCAGACCAAGACGGGATTGCCATGCAATGAAACTTGTTTTGCCTCATACAAATTCATGTTTGGTAACTCTGCTTTTTCTGTTGCGGTACCAACTCTATGGAATTTACTTCCGAATATTATTCGTACGACAACTTCTCGATCTCAATTCAAAAGTAGACTATTTAAACATTATTTAGTGAAATGAATATATATTTTGCGATTACTGTTATCTTCGTTTATATGTTATATTATTATATTATTATTATTATTATTATTATTATTGTTATGACGTCGAAAAATGATTTTCATTTATGAAGTCTCTAAACAAATAAATAAATAAATATATAAATATAATACTAGATACCTCTATAGAGGTACCTCTATAGTATACTAGATATATAGTCTAAATATAATATTTATATTTAGCCTTCTATATATATATATATATATATATATATATATATATATATGCTATATCATATATGCCATATATTGTGTATATAGTATATAGGATTCCTCTTACACCTTTACTAAATACTATATACTGATATATATATAAATATATATGATTATTAGAATAGTAACGTATTCAATAATTCAAGTAATTAATAATTATTTATTGTTAATTATTCAATTATAATTTATTAATTAATAATTATTTATCAATTATTATTATTTATTAATATAATTAATTATATATTATTTTAATAATTATTAATTATTTAATTATAATTTATTAATTAATAATTATTTATAAATTAATTATTATTATTATTAATTAATAATAATAATTTATTATATATTATAATTATCTATTAATTATAATAATTATTTATAAATTATTATAATTATTTATTAATTATTATAATTATTTTTTATTTATTATAATTATTTATTAATTATTATAATTATTTATTATTTATTATAATTATTTATTAATTATTATAATTAATAATTAATTTAATTAATAATAATTATTTATTAATTAATTTATTATTATTAATAATAATTAATTAATTAATATCTCAATTTTTTCTTCGTTAACTTATTTTAAAATATTATTAAAATATTTGAAGTTCTCGAGAATATACCTAAATATGAGAGATTTAAAGTTCTCGAGAACTTGATATTTTTTTAAAGATTTGAAGTTCTCGAGAACAACAATTTTAAGATGTAAAGTTCTCGAGAACAACCAAGTATTTGAAATTTTACAGCACTACTGTATAATATATACCGTATACCGTATACATTGTATACTATATATATATATATATATATATATATATATATATATATATATATATAGTATACAATGTATACAATGTATACTATACAATGTATACAATGTATACTATACATGTAGATATATCTACTAGTGTAAATACCAAATATTTTGCTAATTAAATATATAATGTAAATATTTATATGTATATAAATAATTCCATATTTATGGAATATACGTGACAATATAAATAATTCAATATTTATAGTTGATATTTATAACAATATAAATAAATCCTTATTTATAGTAATATATATATATATATATATATATATATATATATATATATATATATGTATAGTTTTTACTAATACAGGATGCCAAACTATTTGATTTATGTTTTTTGTGTGAATTTAATTGTTTAGTTAATTTATGTTTACAAGATTCGAATTCCTCACTAAATTAAGCATGATTTACGGGCCGCATACGCGCATCTGAACGTACATACACACACACGCACACACGCATACACACACGCGCGCTCGAGAAGCATCAATGAGAATATTCTTTCCACGCATGCATAACAATACACGTGTTTATCAGTGGAATAAACCATCGCAGTGGGTGATAAATGACGTCGCCCCGGCCACTACGTGTCTAGGTGGTGACTCATCTATAGGTGGTGGTGACTCACCTAGGTTGTGGTGGTGACTCACGTACACGTATTCACACACACACACACGTACAATGTGTATACACAAACTATAATAAGTTAATAATGTAGTATACTATTACGTGGAGGACTCCCTCATTATCACCACCACCATTATCACTTTTTTATATATATATATATATATATATATATATATATATATTACGACACACTCATATGTGTGTTCGTGTAGAAAATAGTCGAGTACGCGTCTGCGTTATAATCAGGTGGCGACCGCGCAACCACTCGCTAGGGTATTAACGATAGTAGTGCCGAGATCGGTCGTTAGGTGACGCTAGCCGACGATTACGTAATTCGGCATATAGATAATTGGAGGCGTGCGTCGGTAATCGGGCGGGCGCGCGCGCGCCGTACGCATTCCTTGTACGGCGTTACGTTTATTTCGAGTGGAAAATTCCACTTCCGGAAATGTGTGCAGACGCCACAATAGATCACGACACGAGTCGGGAAAGTTTTTCTCGTTGTTTTTCACAGTCTCTTTATTTTCGAACACGATAGAAAGATAATACACACACACACGTGCAGCGCTTACAATGTTTATGTATATATATATATGTATATATATATGTATATATATATATATATATGTATATATATATGTATATATATATATATATATATATATATATATATATATATATGTGTGTGTATATATATATATATATTATGTATATGTTATACAATCACGTGGTATCTATTCATGCGTGACGTGCATTGAACGTGGTTCATTGATACAATTAAGCGATTAATGGGAGACTGCAGACTACCGTGGTAGCTTATAGAATTAGGTACATCTTTAAGTACTTAAGTACTTTAAGTACTTAAGAACACATTTGTTCTATAGTTTGTTTATCGAGAGGTAATAATGTGTTTGAGGGCGACTATATACTTGTGTATTCATATTGATATGTATTCGAATATATATGAATATATAGGTATTCATAAAAATATATTAAAAAATAATAAGTGACTGATATATGTATACGTTAATATTAACGATGTATATATATATACACTGATAATACAACTAGTTAATATAGTAAGATAATAACTTAAGTCAATTAATATATTAATATATATATAATTAAATTGAATTGAATATGGTTTATTGAGTAGAAATAAAATATAACGCAGTATATACAATTTCTGCTCAAAATAGAGTACAAGAGATTAGCTTGTAATCTATACTCACAACGAGGGTACCCTCCATTGATATAATATAATAATATCCACAACGTTAATATGACAGCGATAACATTAAGAATAGTAAAACGTGAAAGAAAAAAATAAAAAAATAAATAAACTAATTTATACAACAATATTAGTAAATATATATATATATATATATATATATATATATATATATATATATATATATATGTAAATATTGTATATAATAATATATACATGGAAAATTCCTTAGAATGTAAAACAAACAATTGAAATATATTAATAGGTCATCTATCTTACACTTCTGATAACATTTAACATTGGGTTATTCTCAATAGTTCACCCCTCTACATATTTTTACATATCTATATATAGTATCTAGTAATATAGTACTATAGTATGTATATATAGTATTAAATTTCCATAAGAAATATATATATATATATATAATCCATAGATTATAAACATAATATTCATAAATATAATCTATAGACATATATGTTTTTGATAATATTAAATAGTTTAAATATTGTTACAATCTCCTATCCTATTTATAAATTACATATTACAGATTATTATTCTAGATTTTCGTTAAATAATCGTAAATAATAAATTAAAAAATTGCTTACGAGATAAATATTTACACTCGTGCAGATTCACACATATATATATAATTCCAATTACCAATGATTAATTATTAATTAATTTAAATTTATGTATTTTAGTTATGTATATTATTGTTATCTAATATGATATGATATATATTTCAATTATGCAGTTCTATTTACTACTATGATCATTTATTAATACATATATATGTAATTATATTCGGAAATAATTTGAAAATTATTAAATTATAGGAATCATTCTTTAACTTGTACTTGTATTTAAAAATAACTGATTATATATTGATTACATTACATGTACATACTTACTAACTAATACAATATTATTAAATTAATAATAATAATTATAATAAAACATATATTAAATACTAGTTTGTATTTTAAAATCTGCTACCTCAATGATTGGAACCTCAATGGAACCTCAATGATATTGAATTTCACAAATAACATTGGTTTTCATAAATTATATAAATTATAAACAATTATAAATGGCTCAATAGGATATAATAGGCAATAACCTATATATATATACAATCAATAAACGCGTTAATAAATACTATTAAGTTTATTCATTATATGTGTATTTCCTATTCCCTATATTTGTTTAGCTGTTTAGGTAACGAGTATTTCCATGTGTGCATGGAAAGAAAATATATGAAATTATTAAAATTAAACCAAATAACTTATTATTTTAGGTAATTAAATATAAAAATATAATATATTCATATGTCACATATGTTATAATTAAAGTTATTAATACTATACATAGTATACGTATTTAATATGTTATAATATGTATTATGTTTGTAGATTATGTAAGTATAGTAAAATATACATATTTTTATGATATAAATTAACATAAATATGTATATATATATATAGTTCTATAGACAAGTATAGACAAGTATATTATAAAAAATAACCTAATTTAATAGCAATTATACATTTATATATGTATACCTATAGGTATACATATAGTATAACTATAGTATACTATATTATAACTATATTTTGTCTTAGTATAGCTTGATATTAGTAATTTAAATATCATTAATTACCCTATATATACCCTATAGGGTATACCCTACCTATACATCAATATCATATAATGCAAATTAGGCACCTTTCACCTAATGAGAACAGTGGTAGTTAGCACAATGCCGTGTAATTCATCATTAATATAACGCCTCGTAAGAATCAATGTTAAATAGAAGATGAATTAGTGTCAAAGAATGCGAGATATTCGCACGCTGTTTTATTGAGTTATGTAACTACTGTATACAAGTATATATATATATATATATACTATATATAGTATGTATACATTGTACGGCGAACGGTGTACACAATGTATAGTTTACATTGCCGTATTTTAAACGTCTTCATAATATATAGAAATTATATTTCCGATATTACAAATACAATCATGATTATATTAATGTTTACCCGCATGCCCTTAACGTTTACATTCACGGCGTTAGGGTGTTCGACTCCATTCTAGAATTAAAATATACACTGTATATTAATGTTTAAATTTATTTTAATATAATAAATAGGAGTTGTTTATACTTATATTATATTAACTTTATACTATAGTATACATGAATATATATATATATATATATATATATATATATATATATATTCAGGTTATATTACACTGTATGCAAGTAGTATTATAATCATAAAATACAAGTTTGTAAATATCAATGTCAGTTGTAATTATATACCAATAACAACATATAATACATTTGACCTATATTACAATGACCTAAATGTACATGACATATATCGAGTAAACATAGCGTAATATGTATACACCATATACTATATATATATATATATATATATATATATATATATATAGAGTATTTATATTATGTTATATATATATATATATATATATATATATATATATGTATATATATACAGTGTATACACAGTTACTATTAAGTTATTTAAATTAATTGTAATCATCTATAGATAAAAAACTATAGTTTTTTATATATATATATATATATATAACAAATACCAAACAGAATATATTAAGCATAACTATATATACACATACATATGTATACCTGATTATACCAGGAAGTATACACAGAGTATTGTATACGTCGTACAGCGTGTTGATGACCCCGCGGGGTACACGAATAATAACAATAACAACAAGTAACAACACCGCGGTGTAATTAGTCATACTATAGTGAAGGACATGTCCTTTCTATAGCGTTAGTAATACATCTCGTGGTGTGTGTCACGCGTTAATCCGAGTATAATGTCAAGTATACACACACCACTTTAGATATACACACCACTTTTTATATATATATATATATATATATATATATATATATATATACACTTTATACACGTATATACGTATAACATATGTTATAATACGTGATATTATAATATAGCTATAGAGATTTGCACGATTTAATATACGTATATATACGACGTTAATATACGTATATATATATACGTGTATGTAAGGTATACGTTAACACTTTAAACTTTAAAAACGTATACCTATATAAATATACACCTTATACCATTATACCTGTAGACTATATGTTACTTATATATATATATATAATATATATATATATATATATATATATATATCCTTATAGGACCTATTGAGGAAATATTGAAGGAATATTCCCCCATAATATCTCATATCCTATTACAATACGGAATTAAGTCGGCATCAGTATAACGTTCCTATAGTTATTTGACGCTGCGTGCGGTCTCACCTACACGTATAGCGCATCTATCTTCAGCGGTAACTGGTAATTTATCTTATCGTAGCTCTATAGTCTAAAGTCAAGGAAAAGAATTCGGCGCACGGGCATTCGCGCCTTTCCTTTAGAGACTCGAGGCGCGCTAAACTCACGGCGATCTATTTATAGATATCTCGCCGGCAATAGAGAAGTTTCCGCGCGCGACGCGATCCGAACCGGAAGTAATTTCGCGACACTTCACTTTTATCACATAGCCGTCACACGTTCTTTCTAAGTAGTATCTAGGTTACGAATAGGTTACGAACCTCGGCAACATGTTGCGTAATATTATCGTTTGTTTTCATACGTGAACGTATACCACTATTTAATATCATTAATATAAACATGTTTAACCTATATACACATGTAATATATTTGTATCTATTTATAGATTATATAATAACACGTATTTATATTAAATAAATAAGGTATACCTTATAGTATACTCTAATATTACATTTATTTTGTATTTACTACTTTTCATTAATTTATTATATATTTATTAAACACACATAATAATTAATAAATAACATTTATGTATATATATATATACCACCATTAATATACGTATCATACAAATCTAATTGATTATTTTGTAATTGATTTTGTTTAATTGATATAAATTAAACCATGACATAGTTTATAATATAACATGTAGAGTTATACACATGTAACCATGTTAACCAGCTGTAAGTACGGCTATAGCTTGTAAGCAAACATGTAAGCGGTTAGCATGCATGCTTAATAAATCATAAATAATATACACGTATGTTATTGTTAGGAATGTATGTATATTTATGCTATATAATGTATATATATATGTATGTATATAGTATGGCTATTATTATTTGGCTATAATGTATTTATAGATTACATATTATTAAATGAATTCAATGGATTGTATAACATTTATATCGTGTTAGATTTTGATAATTTAATATATATATTTTTAAATAATATTTCATTAATAGTTAATTAGATATACTTTATGTCATGGGTGACAATTAGTTTACATTGTCCTGTAACTATAGGTATCTATATATAGATTATTTAATATAATAAGATTAAATATAAATATATAATTATTATAATATATAATATCTATGTTATTGTAAGTAATTTGCTTATTCATCATATTTAAAATATAATGTGTATCCATATATGGGTATATTTATCATATTTGAAGCAGATATTTGTATTTTTTAATTGTTAGTGTTTATTCTTGTTATTACATGTAACTAACACAGTTAAGTTGATTTATAGCACGGGGACTCCTCGATTATATTATAGTATACTATATTATACTATAATTTTAAATAATATTTAGTACTATTATATATCTATAGAGTATATTGTATATATATATATATATATATATATATATATATATATATATATATACACAGTATACTGTAAATATGTTATTAATGTCAAAGGTCAACGCCTTATTGACGCAATTATTAAATGTGATAATAAATAAGGCCAGGTATAGCATCTTGTAACCGATTAGCGACATTTATGACGCTCTTTATTCGCGAGGTATTATATAATTGACTAGATATTGCATCATAAATGATACAATATTTATATATATATAACTAATTGGTTTACGATTTTATACAATACATCACAATATACTTAATAACAAATACATTATAAATACATTATTTATTTGTTTATCGTGTAAATAATATTTACTAAATATGTGATATTTAATTTAATGCATAAATAACTATGATATTATTATTATCTAATAATAATAATGATAATAATAATATTCTATATATATATATATATATATATGAGTAGGTTAGTGTATATATATATATATATAATATATGTACATTACAATAATGTATACAGATTCTAATTATTAGGAAAACATCGTTATACAAAATAAATTATTTCTAAATCGGGTTTCACATTACCGATTTGATGTAATACTACATATGTTTACTTACATATATATATAATCCATAATATATATGTATATATGCTATACATGCTAATATACATCATATATAACGACAATTTATGTAATATTACGTATACATAGTATATAACGACAACTTCTTAATAAGTATATATACTATACGAATGTTGTATACCATATTCGTTTATATTTAATGGAAAAATAACAATTAAATAACCAACTAGTACATAATATTTATAACTTCTTAAGATGTATATATAAATAATCAAAAATATCAATGCTAAAACTTTAAAATAAAATATTTGGTTTAATAGATTTAATAGATGATTATAGAATTATATTATGCGATTATAATTGATCGTATTCCTATAACTATACTTCTGAATATACGATACGTCATTATTTATGATTAATGTTCATATTCAAATAATATTTTTTCCCATTAGGGAACCCCTATAAGAAAATAATTATCAATCAAAATACTGTACTATATATTTAAAATATAAAATAATTTTATTTTATTGTAATTATTCATAAGTAAAAAATGGTATAATAATATTAAATTACAATTAAACATATTCATTTATCTCATTATGAAAAGCGTTTACACTCATGAATAATACTTAAAACACCAGTGGTCTCCTACAGAAATATCATTTAACAATGAATCATTGTTTTGATTGTTTTAATTGTACAACTACGCACTATAAAATCGACTACAGCTAATAATATGTCACCTATATTTAGAAATTAATTATAGAATTCGCTGCATGAATTCGTCTGAATTCGAACGTGTGGAAAATTTACGTATTACGCTTGTTTACTTATTATTAATTGCAACTATACAACATTCTATAGAATACACGTATACGTGGTAGTAAATAACAGACTCTTTTATCTGAATAGATAATTATAAAAAGTAATATTCATATAAGCGAATTATTCTACGATTAAATAACTATATTAATGTTATTCATATTATGTATATAGTATATATTATATACAGTATTTATAATATACAATATCTATTATATATTATAAATATATTGTTATTTTAATTTTATTTTGGTGGAGGATTTATACTGGCTTATACAACCTATATATAGGTACCTATATGTATACATCCCATGTATGCATACAGGAACTTAAATGTAATTGTTACTTATGACCAATATATCCTATATGA
Source organism: Osedax fenrisi (assembly GCA_964019155.1). Classification (NCBI taxonomy): domain Eukaryota; kingdom Metazoa; phylum Annelida; class Polychaeta; order Sabellida; family Siboglinidae; genus Osedax; species Osedax fenrisi. Next base: position 20,343,598 of record OZ025244.1, on the reverse strand, counting down.
TATATAACGTACTTTCGAATCCATTGTCGTATTATGGAATACATGGTGTTAACAAGTGTAGATAACGTTATATACACAATTATACAATATTATTAAAGTATTATTTTAAGAACAATTTGATTGATCCATACATATATCGAACCTGCGCCTTAGTGTGTGATTCCCTATATGGCTATAGTCTGCTTCCCATCGACAGTTTACCCTGCAGTTAATATATATATTTAAATAATATTATTGTTATTCGTTTTCGGACATGGGTACCGAATACGGACACCCCCGCTATGAGTGATTTTATTTTCCAGATCATACCGCAACATAGTGTATTCTATAGCTATGATGTTCATGATAATAGTTTATTAATATATATATACATGTTGGTTCAATATTGGCGATGCGATGAAGGTTTTAAAAAAAAGAATAATCACAAAATAATAATCTCGAAATTTCGTTACTCCTATATAATTGCATTGTTTATAAACAAGGACATTTATTTAAATTTTGTAAATTTTTATTTTATTGTAATTTATATCTATATAATAATTAGTAATTTTCTTAAATACTATATTCTTCCAATATATAATATTAATATAGAAAATATTATCTATAGTATCCCTATTTACAATACTAGTTATTAGATAATTAATTTTAACAATAAAATAAAATTTATATATATAACAATTTTCTAAAAATTAGGACTCTTTATCTATTTATTAAAATTATAAATAGCTATTTTTTTAAATTTATAATACTTGTACGTTAAAATATAACATCTTAAGATGAGGTAAAAAAAACAAATCTTAACATTTGTAAAGGTACCAACTACAGAAAAATGGTAATTTATTGATGATTTCTAACAAAATTAAAGAAATTCCATGGTAGTTAGAATTTGTTAAGCCAAATTGTTATATATACTGGTTAATGAATTGTTTTTTTATTATATAAAATATAAATTGATAAAATATAACGATTATGTAAAAAATTATGAGAGGTCAACAAAAAATATGGAAAATCCTATAATTTAAAACAAAATCCTATAAATAAATAATCTTTATTATGATTTTGATATTATTCATAGTATATATATATATACACATTATACATATACTAAAAATTTCATGGATTTAGCTTAATTATAAATGTGAAAAATATACATATTTATATTTTTTGGTATTTTCCCATCTATTCCCATGTTAAATGTGGTTAAATCTGACCAAGCTGGCGCATGTACAATATTGACCTAAATTACCTTTTTTGTTGTTGAGTATTCTCAATACCCATATTTAAATGATCAACATGTCCTAGTAGAATTCATAATAAATACCATGTTTAAAATCACTCTTAACTATTGAATAAAAAGATTAAATAGAATTTTAAAATCACAATAATATCAATAATCATATAATATTAATATATTGTAATTTTGAATAAGAATATCGAATCATAAAATGTTAAAACCATGTATTATTAAAGTGTCCGTATAAGGTTACTTTGCCATAATGCATTATAGAAATTCTACACGTTGAGTGGGATAACCTAATTAAACTTATAATTCACAAAAGTCAATCAATTGTATGTTTAACAGTTGAAAATGATAATAAATAATAATAATTGAAATGTCATTGCATTTATGTAAATAATGTGTGTGTTAGTATAATAATAGTAGCCTATAGACTAATAACAGAGGATGTATTATCAAAACCTCCTATAACCTCATATATAAAAGGTTATTTGAGGTATTGGTATTATAGACCTAGGTAGCTACTTACACATATCATGCGTCCAATATGTGATGCGATATATTACTTTATTTTATTGAATTATAAATATTAGCAGGTGTACCTATATATATCATAATCGTTTCGGAAAATATCCTCTATTGATAAACCAATGTGTGTTAGCTCTGTATTCCATCAACTTAACAACAGTATATCTTCTGATTTTTCTACACTTGTTGATTCTTTTAATTTAGCATTATCTCATTCGCTTGATATTTTTGCACCCTCCATTACTCTTATCAACCGAACTTATTCTAAGTCTCCCTGGTTTAATACTGAACTTATTAAACTAAGGCAACTACTTCGTAGAATACAACGTAAATATGAATCATCTAGACTTGACTCTGATCTTATTGCATTTAAAGATTGTCGATCGCTTTACAAGAATAAACTTCTCTCAACAAAATCGTCATACTTTACTGATATGCTCGGTAGTTATGGAATATCTTCTAAGCAAGCTTACAAATTATCTTTCACCTTTGTAGGTAAAACTCAGACCAAGCATCTTCCTGACAAACCTGATTCAGTTATTTGTTCATTGTTTGCCAATTTCTTCTAACAAAAAATGTCTAGTATTATCAATCTACTTCCAAACATCTACTCGGTACGACTCAATCCCAATTTAACATCCAATCTGAATTGGTCATGTTTTACGCTTCCCACACATGACTTTGTATTCTCTCTGATGACATCCTTGAAAACGAATTCCCCACTTGATCCAATTCCACTCAATCTACTTCGTTCATTATCACCATCTTTTATTGGAATTATCACTGAAATCATTCATAGATCTCTTATATCATCTATTGTTCCACACTCCATGAAATATTCATATATTATTCCGATTTAAAAAAAAACTACTCTTGACCAATCTAATTTATCAATTTATCGTCCAATATCTCAGTTATCATCAATATCTAAGACCTTAGAACGAGTTGTGTCCACTCAACTTATAAAGTACATTACGTAAAATGCTATTATTGATAAATATCAAAGTGCGTATCTTCCTTATCGTAGTACCGAAACTGCCCTTACTTTAATCATTAATGATATTCTCATATCTCTTGATATAAAGCCCCATGCTATTTCGTACTACTTGATTTATCTAGTGCCTTTGATACCCTAGATCACAATATTCTTTCAATTTGACTTAATGAAATTGGCATATACGGTCAAGTACACAGTTGGTTTATGTCTTTTGTGTCATAAAGAACATCTTCCGTGAAGATTAACTCATCGTTGTCTCCTCCTTGTGTAAACATACATAGTTTACTACAAGGCTCTATTCTTGGCCCTATATTGTTCATTATTTATATTATTCCTATTAAATCAATTTTTCACAAATATCCCAATATTCACTATCATCTTTATGCTGATGATCTACAGATATATATGTCATTTACTAATTCTAGTGATTCTGATATGATTCAAATGTATAGGTTTAACTGTATTACTGATTTCACTGAATGGTTCTCTCATAACTCTCTCTCCTTAAATATGACTAAAACTGACACTATCATATTTTCGAGACCCAGTTCTCCACTACCAATCACTCATCCTTTTTTACTATTTCTACCAACTTCTAATCTATAATTATCCTCGGTTTCACTTTAACCTCTCACCTAGACTACTCTTCACATATTAATAACATGATTCGCACTGCCAACTATTTTCTATATAATATTAGAAAATCTCGTTATAAGCTTACCTTCGCCATGACGAAATGTTTAATTCACTCGCTAGTTTTCAGCAGACTTATATATTGCTGTTCATTATTATGTAATTTACCTGTCAACCTTATGTATAAACTTGAGCGTATTCAAAGTCATGCTATACGTGTATTATATAAACTAAACTGTGCTTCAATTATTTCTATATCTGATTTAATGAGATCATTAGGCTGGCTTGAGTTTAGATATATTTGTATACATAGGCTATTGTGTATTACACATGAGGCTATACACTGTGGATGTCCTTAATATTTAGCTCAATCCATTACTATTCAGAGTTCGAACAGATCCAGTCGGAAGTGCCACATCATGAAATTGGTGCAACAATATACATTGTTGGCATTCTCTGAATCAGCTTTCTCGGTTATTGCTCCGAAAATCTGGAATTCTCTTTCTTGTGATATTCGTTGTGTTTCATCAATGTCATTGTTTAAACCTAAACTGTATGTACATTTTAGTCATTGTAATCGTTCTATTTTATTTTATTATTCGTTTTCTATTTATTTTTATTTTTGTTTTTTTTTTATTATCTAGCGACGCCTATAATCACACAGTGTTTTTGTAGTCAATAAACTATATATAAATAAATAAATAAAATATAAATTAATGAAATATTATATAATCGGTAAATATTGTTACGACGAACTTATATTTTCCTATATATTTAATAATAATGATAATAATCAGATTGGTTCTTCGTAATACACGAGAGTGAACCCAGGTAGATATAACAATTCACTGAACTATCAGCAAAATGAATGGACAAATAATATTATAACTTTATATGAATTATTTATTATCTATATTTACTATTATATTTATTATTATAAAACTCATTTATATATATATATATATATATATATATATATAGAATGATATATCATTATAATAGATTACGAATTAAAATATATACTATATCTAAAGGGCGTATCCCACTACAAGATTTTCCGACAAATGCCGGAAATATTGTAACTTTAAAACCATTTTCAATCAAGTTTTAATGGGTTATATCTCCTATAAAGTTATTATATTTCAGGCAAGTTGACGGAAAGTAAGGGGGTTTCCCACTAAAATTGTAGTTAACTTGATAGAAAATCGATTTAAAGTTAAAATATGTCCGGCAACTTGCCGGAAATACTTGGGATGTCCCTATTAAGAGATATTCTCCGATAAATATGAGATATTTTAGGGTTTCTGCTCATATTATTTGAAATTCAGTTCTTCATTAATAAATCTGTATGATATCAAGAATGTTTATTATTATGATTTATTATAATTTTAATAAGATATTAAATCATTAGGTGTATTTAGTATCGTGTAAGTAATGTGAAATCATAACAAATAACTTTCAAGGATACTATCTAGTAGATAGTATACTAGTATATACTATCTTCTAAATGTCAACAAACAACTATTATTATGTGAAACACTTTTATGAAGAATATATTCATATACGTATAACCCATAGGTTATATATGTAAGTGTATATATATATATATAAATATATATATATACATGTACACGTACATGCATATTTTATATTACTATTTTATAGTATTCACTATAATGACCTAGGAACGATGTTATGATTAACATGCTTATTTATCCATTTATGTATATAATACGAAAAAGGTATATTATTAATATTCATGAAGTAATATAATGTATATATATAGATAAATGAATAATTGCGTCATTCTATACTAAAATAACTCAATACATACTTATATGTATATATATATATATATATATATATATATATAAGTTTATTAGCTTATAAGCTATATTTTATTATATATAATATGCATAAGTATAGTGTCTAGCACCACGAACTGCCACTTTACATATAAATGACATAATTGATGTACCGGATTGTATACGATATATTTCAAATAACATTAATCAATAAAGTAAAAATGCAATCAACCGTGAAACTATCGTGATAATAGTATACACAATTAAATTCGGAATGAAATTAACCTATTTCATATATGATTTTTAATAAGAATATATATTCAATACATCGATCAGAATACCGTAACATTCCAGTAAATATGTAATATATATTACGTAAATTGGTAGTGTTTACATCGGATTCATTTAAAACTATCTTAAACCTAAGTAACTATCATTTACAAACTATTTATGAATGGACGTTAGCAACATGTTAACATGTGTTACTATGTAACAATTGTTACTTTAACGTAAACATTCGAAAATGTATAATAGTGTTATAGAATATATACAAAGATTTTGCGAAGTAAACAAATATTTGATACTATTAAGGAGGGACCATCGATATAAAGAAAGTGGATAAGCAATTGACGCACGCAATGCATGTAAAAGATAGACACGTGAATGACACTTTTATCGATAAATTAACAAAATGGTATCAGTGATTTTGATTGGATATTAGTCATATTATATATGTCAAATATTGAAACAGTAGTCTTTTCGTCGAAATAGATTAAAGTGACTTATATCTATATCAATGGATTTAAATTATAAATATCAATAAAATCAATAAAATAGTATTATAACTTCAATTTAAATACACAACATTACGAGGAATGTTGATATTATGTATTTTAAATATATAATTTTATTTTTAGTATTGATAGTATATTAAAATTGGTAGTGATTATCAATATATATATGATAAATACATATTATTATAAATAAAAAGTAGTGGGCCAGATAGTGGGTTTCGACTGCAGCGCTCATAGCGGAAAGTGCCATACACTACATTCAATTGCTTATCCACTTTCTTTATATCGATGGGAGGGACACGTTTCGAGAATCATTGAAATGGTAAACTTCTTAATATATATATATATAAGTTTACGTGTATAACAGTTGATACATGCAAATGAGATAAATATCACACGTGTACGACGTACACTGTACGCGAACAATCCTAAATAAGTAAACATAGAATTTATTTAGAAAAGTTTGTTATTAGATCATTACGACAATCGCGCACACACACAACACACACACACACACACACACACACACACACACACGTGTGTAATAGTTTGTTTACCGGCGGTCGTATTTGTTTACTGACGTAATAGTGAGGCGATGTCATCTAACGACGGTCGGTCGGTCGACGGTCGTTATATCGAGACTCGTAAATTCGGCGATACTCGTTTTTATCTCGTTTTAACGACAATATCGAAGCGATGTCGACATAATAATAGCCTGACGTTGACCGTGAATATAATTACGTGTTCGCGATACACGTCGTTAATATTAATAATTAATATAGTTGTAGTTTCAGTATTCAAAAATGAAAACTTACGTTATAATGTATTTTTAATGGTATACCATACATTGGTAGCAACCTAACTATTGAGAAAACGTGAACTATAAATGTGGACTGAAATTACTTAATATATTGTATACATATATGTACATATAAATATGTATATACTATTCATTAGAGATAATACATATGTTAATGTTACCGATATACGATATATATATTCAATAATAAGTAATGTTAATTTTAAATTATAGATTATAAAGTCAGTGATGTTTATTGTAAAATTATTCCATCAATTATATTATAGTCGTTGACTATATTCAACTATATACGTCCCTTACCATGAGCCTTATTATAATACTTTATAAAGTATTGAACAATTATAATAAACTATAAATAAATTATAATAAACTATAAATTAATTAATTAATAATATAATTAAATTCGTATAATTATAATCAACAATAGTGGTCGATTAGGATTACAGGATATAGAGTGGTACTATACTACCATTATGACTATAATCGTAATGTTAATAATGTAAATAGTAGTATATATATATATATGTTGTTAATTCCTAAATACAATTGATAGATATATATGTCCTAAATTTAAAGTTATGTACCATCCATCTTATGTATAGGGTAGCGAATTATTGGACATACTAATGTGTCCTAATTGAACAGAACATCGAGAATTGTTACTATATATATAGTACAGGGTACAATACTATAGTACAGGGTTTATAGAACATGTCCTATAACCCCGCAGGATTACCGCGCGCAATACCATAATCATGCTATGACTCACCTATCCCACTATGATTCATCGATAAGAGAATACTCGTATGTATATATACACACACACACACACACACACACACACACACACACACACACACACACGAGTATACATAACTCCCATCCTCTCCATATACGACCCACAGCCGTTGACGAGTGTGTGACTCATATCAGCGGTGACTCACCACCCAGATCAACACCACTACACGACTGACTATCCACCTATCGGAATCCGGCGCATGCGTAGACGTGTCCCGAATTAGACTGCAGTCACGACCGGGTAACAGTACACCTGTCGGATAATCGCTTACACGCTCTCGCTATAGCGTGGTAAGGAGATTAATAGTGTCGCACGACCACCACGTTATAGTATACTATAGTAGTGTATATACTATAGTGGGTAGAAACAGATACCTATACTATACTATAATCCGAGTCCGGGAATGTGGCTAGTTGTAGATAATCTCGCGTCTTTAAATTATTTCGAAATCACGAGTTGCGACGTGTCTCGAACCCTCACTGGTATAACATGTATACTATATATATATATATATATATATAGTATAGCTATAATATAGTATTACATATACTACAGTTTACTATAGTAGTGGTATAGGTGCGGCGCACCACTAGGTCCGACGAGAGAGTGCACACACACGTACTGACCGATGTGACCATGACCTTTAACCCGACTATATATAGTCGGGTTAAAGGTCAAGGTCGCCTCGGTCAGTACGTGTGTATACGGGTACGTATACACGTATACGTGTGAAGTCAATGTGTATAGAAGTACACACGTGTACGTACACATATAAGCCTGTGTGTCGCAGGCGGTGTACACACGGAGGGGTCACGTGTGTAGATACGGAGGGGTCACGTGTGTAGATACGGAGGGGTCACGCGTGTGTCCGGGTCGCCTGGTCGCTCTCTTTGAACTTTTGCGACGACTTCTAAATCCATCACTTTCGATATTTATTTAGCGCACGGCGCGAGTTAATTCGTGACCCCGCGTGACCTATATAACGTATTCACACGTGATCACTGTACAGTGTACAGTACGTGCATGTATGGTAAACATGTACAACTTGCTATTAGTAAATATATATTTACTAATGTATATACATTCTGGTATACTATAACATAATATATATATATATATATATATATATATATATAATATTGGATATATAAATCTTGAGAATTTTCTTTAAATCACGTGTTATAATCAAGTGCGATATATTATGAAATTACATTAATATTAACACTTTAATTATATATGTATGAATTATATATAGTAGCACTTAAATTGTATATCACCTATATATATATATATACAATAGTAATAGTAATAATATTATTACTAAAACTATTAATATATAATACTATGGTGATAATGATATTAATAGTAATGCTCATAAAAGATTCATATCGAGAATCTAATTTAATCTACTGTAAATATTTTAATTATTAATCCTAAAAATAGAAAATCGAAAATAGAAAATAATTCTTAAAATATAAATACATCATTGAAATATTTTACAACAATTAAAGTATATTTGTAATATATTGTATAGCTGATCAACATACCTGTATGTGTAATAGTAAATAGTCAATTCTATAACTATAATGTATTTACTAACACATGTATGCATAACATACACATCATATGCACGTCAAGTGTATACAGTAATATAGTGAGCCTAGAATATATTCTCAGAGATATTATATATATTGCTCTCTCGGTTGCAGAGAACATTACTACATTAATATACTACAGGAACATTAGTCATATACAAATATAGTTACATTAATATATACCACTTAATGAGTCAATTGTTGTAACGTTTATTTGAGATTGGATGTTTGTATATTTGTGTTATTTTATGATTTTTAGTATTTAGGATCCCTATATATACCCTATATATGTGTGTGTGTGTGTGGGTGTGTATGTGTATGGGTGTATGGGTGTAGCGAAATAGTACACACTATGAAGTCGTAATATCCTTAATATCACTAGATGTAACATAGCCCATAGCCTATAGGCTATATATAGCCTATAGAAGATGAATAACTTAATATTATATATTTCTTTCGAAACATTATTTCTAAATATCACACATACAAACAACTTTATAACTACTTATTAGTAATAAGTTATAGCCATATATAGTATATACATATCTTCATATATACTGTTACTGAATTCCATAGAATTGCATGCAATACATATAAAAGTATACTATATTATATTATACACTGGGATTATACCTATATTGTGGTTATAGAATACATTGTTACGTTTTATAATCTAGAGTATAGACTAGAGATGTAAATGATGCTGAGACGAGAATTTTGGTTATTGATGTCGAGCCGAGAATTTCATTTTCGGAAAAAAACGATCCAATGCTAGATGAGACTCTAGACAAACGAGCCAGAATCCGAGCCGAGCCGAATAGCGACTTTAGGTAATTGATACTGAGACTGCATCGATGCTTTAGATTTGAGTATCATTTACATCACTAGTATATGCTCTTTATATATATATGTATATAGTTCTAAATTATATACGATATATAAGTTTATACCCACATATGGTTTAGGGATGTTTAACATATGTTGTACATGAAAACATATAGGTATATATATACTCTCTGATACGACATATACTACAAGATCCCCTATAACCTATATATGAGGTATTGTATATAACCAGGGAGCTCCCTGATATAACTATAATATAAATACACACATGTATGATCTATATTCTTCATGTGTATATGCTTTATATATAATATACATATACATATATATATCCATACACATACAATAACTAATACATACATACACACATATACACACATATATACATACTTATATATATAATATATATAATATATATTATATATATATACTTGTGTATAAATAGAAGTATAAGTAAATGTATCATATATGATAGTAGTATACTACAATAATGGATGATGAAATATATGCAAGAGTATTAATGGAAAATTATAAATATTAACTCATCTAAAGATAAGCATAATGATATATTAGTGAATGTGTCTGCATTACGCACATCCTGTAATACTATGGAAAGTTATCCGCATATACGATAGTTGGTATGCGTATTAATGCGCAGGCGCGAAATAACAGTCACTATCGGCATTTAAATTCGTCGTATTATAATAGTAGACGACCGTATCAGATAACGCGAATGGAAAGTTTTAGAAATTATAATTCAAACATAAATCTTATTAGAAGTTTTTTTAACGCAGACGATACAATAATATATTCGCGGTAAACAATTTCAAATATTCGCGCGCATGCGTGCGTGCGTGCGTTAAAAAGATCACGTGATGCGTTAGTCCACAGAGTATATACAGTGGCGACGTAGCTAACATCGTCATCTGTTCATTCTTGTTTCCTTCGCAAACACACAAAATCTCAATATGGTTAGTTATCATATAGAATATCTTTAGTATATAATATTAACTTAGAATATCAACATAGAATATCAATATATATATATATATATATATATATATATATATTACAATTATATTATATATATATAATATTACATTAGTTAATTGTAATTTATTTAAATATATTACTATTTATAAATTAATAATATTAATTATAATTGAATATTTTTAGAAACTTTTAATATTTTAATGTGTGTTAAATTGTATACTTTTATTATATACTTTACAAATGAGTATAAATAATTTATAATTAATATATAATTTAATTAGTTGTATATAATAATTGTAATGGGTTAAATATTACACTATAGTATACTGTATGTAATGCTATATGATTTATTTAACATCTATATACATACAACTAATATACTTATTATACATTTATATACATATATATATATATATATATATATATATATATATATATATATATCGTAATAATCTGTATATCTAAAATAACTAAATTTATGTTAATATTTAAATATATAGTTAATAACATATATGTTAAGGTATAAGGTATACCTGGAATTTAATTATATTAATACTATCTCCTCAATTTCTATGAAATTATTAATTTATATTAATCACCCGTTACAATTGTAGACTGACGTAGTAGACACCCCCAAGGTCGCCGAAGTTGTAGTAGAAGAAACAAAACCTGCTGTAGACACTACTGATGCTAAAGCCCCAGCTGCCGAGGTCACTAAATCCGAGGAGAAACCCGCTGCAACTGAAGAGAAGAAGGAATAGATCAATCATGAGTCATTGACAACGGAAGTGGCTGTGTGACGTCACCATCGATACGTGAATCATCACCGCTATAACCACGTCATCTAATCAAAACACATTCAAGCCACGTATTCAACTCTTTTCTACCCAATAAATTATTTATGTTTAAATTCTAATATTTTTATTCGATGAAAAACTTGTAGTCTAGCATAATTATTAATAATAATAATACACAGATCCACAGTTACATACATATGTTGATATAGATAATGATTACTATTACTAATATACATATAGGTAAATAGTAAACATAAATATAATGTATTTAATTAAACATAAAACTAATAAACTTATTCTGGAAATATAACAGTAGTTTATAATATATAACAATGATGTTAACAACAACACAACGATTATATTGTTATAATAAATATAAATTTAAAATAACGTAAAAGAATAAACATAAATACAATATACATAATACACAATACCTACGTGTAATATACTATACGAGTGGCTATATCCTATAGCTATGTATGTATGCATGTATACATGTTATGTATTTATAATATAACATAGGTAACATATCTATAATATACCTATACGTAACATATAGTTCATGGTCGATAGAGGAAATATTTTATAATTTATAAAAATAAATACAATTTATTATACGATGAAAACATTTTATTTTTCCTATAGGTATTGTTGTTACTCATGTCTTTGTAAATTTATATTAAAAGGAGTATTGTTATTCATTTACACCCTGCAATGAGTTGTTTAAGTTGCAGGCGAGGTAGTTTCATATTGACACGTGTTCCGTACGTGAATAACAATAACTACAATAATAATAATGCGATAATAACAATTAAAGTATTACTATTGTAACCATAGACACTAGAATTAACCCTCTTATTGTGAATATGATTATAACAACATATTAAGTACAGAAATATCAATTGTATAATACTGACAATAAAAGTTAATTATGATACGTAAATATATAATTATATATATACGGTAAAATAACGGCAAAATACTAATATTATTATAAAATGCATTTATTATATTTTTACAAATAATTTTTACTAAAAATAATTATAATAAATTAATATTAATTAATACAATAGACAGTTCTATTTATAAAAATAATCAACAATACCAAATAAATCTGGTAATTTTCCCCATAACCGATATATTTAAATAGTTATTGATATACATATAATTTTATAAATGCCTATCAATAATGTATTCTAACGAAAAGGCAACAAAGTATTGTACATTTTGATATTGAATTAACTTTTAAAGTTGAAACTATCTAATATGTATATAAATATAAATTTCAACTAATAAATGATAACTATAGTTGGAAAACTTCACCAACAAAAATCTCTACGGTAAATTACCTATTGTTTCTTACAAATTAAATCCAGAAGGATGAACATGACTGGACATTGTATACGGCATCCTAAACTATCAGTACACCCGCTCATTCTATGGGAACCTGCACAAGGTAAAGCTAACAGAGTACGCAGACGTTTAAACTATGAGGATATGCTAAGAAAAGAAACAGGTCTCCTAGATAATCAAGAGATAATTAGATAATTAGCTTATTCTTAAGAATCAGCATGCTAGATAGAGATGTCTGGCTGGAGTTGTCAATTACTGATGATCGTGTAGAAGATCAACAAGATCATTCTCAAAATTAATCAATAAGCATTATTAGCATTATTTATCATATATATAGTATTCGTTGTTCAACTTGATAACTTCGATATTATTCTAAGATTTAAACAACAATTAAATTGGTATCCCCATTTTTAGGGAGATACGATGCATTATTTTGATTGGTAAATACAAATTTGTCTCAAAAAATTTAAAAGAAAAAGGTTATAAACAACTATGTTATAAATTTTGAATTGTTTTTATAACAATTTAATTAAATTTACATAATTGTTCAGTATTCAATAATACATATGTAGAGCCTTTATTATCATTGTGAAAGTATGCTCATGTAATATATATATACATACTTTACATTCTTGACAAAAAATGAAGTAGGCACCTAAGCATTATCTAAAATTATAAATAGAAAATTATATTATTATCTCTTATCTATAGATAGGCAAACATATATGTAAAAAAAAACAAATAACTAATATATTTTTAAATCATTCTTATCTTTCTTTTGAAAATATTTCCAAATAGATTACAATTTTAAAATACGATAAAAGTACAAATCCAAACATCCTACATATATATACATATTTTAATACTCATTAATAAAATACTATGATTAATTAGTTTTCAAATTATTCATAATGTATGTATTAGTAGTATTCCTATGTAAATATTCATTGTAGATTTATTTAAATACTTTACTTATATATATATATATAAGTATATATAAGTATATGACATTTTAGTAAACATATATAACCATTATTAAATTACTTAATTAACCTACCAGAACAGTTTTATTATGGTATCTTTGAATATTATATAATTTATAAGTAAATATAAGTAATAATACAATTATTAAAATAAAAATTAAATGTTATATTAGTTACTAACTATATATAAATTTGACACGATTAAATATAATTAATATTATCATCCAGTTTCAAGAGTTCTTTAATATTTATAGGTATGGCATATATATAGTAGGATATATTATATATCATATATATATATATATCATATACATAACGTTAATAATAATTAACAATTAACAATTAAGTTGATATTATTATCAATTGATCTTATTATACAATATACTATATTACTGCAGTGTGTATATACATGAATTTACATTGTACAATGTACAATCATGTACAATTGAAATGCTTGTATACTACATATATGTAGTATACAATGTATACACTGCAGTAATATATTATATAGAGTATAGTAAATTGTCGATGTTATGGAATGTACAAATAAAAATATAATATCCGTAATGAGAAATTAATTCCCTACTTTTATATTTGAATTAATTTCCATAATAGAAATGACTACATGCATACCGTTACACATATTATATATATACTAATATGTTATTAAGTGCCCAGGAGAATTCGAGGTATGTCGGCATACAATATCAAAGTAATTTCTGATATAAAAGTATGCAGCAGCAGCACAATCATCATTAAGTACGCGTGCGTTGTGGGCGTGTATGAAATTGACCACGTGGTGCGTGTGACAAATCCTTCCGAGTATATAAAGTGAAACCTCGGTCAACATCTTCATCCGTTCATTCTTGCTTCACCTCGCAAACACACTAAATCTCAACATGGTTAGTAATAATATAGAATATTAACGTAATATTAGTATATATCCAGTAAGTAAAGTAATCAGTTATAGGTTATAAGATTATAGTTTGATCATCGTCTTGATTTTTGCTCGACTGATCATAATATGATTACAATCATATTACAATAATTGATAAGCAACTATGCTTTGATTACCAACTACACTTCTAAATTATTGATATTAATATGATTATAATTAATGATAGTTAACTGATCACACATTTAAATAAATATTCATATCGAATGAATATCAATTATTGTAATCGAATTGTAATCTTTGATCGTCAATCGATCAATACAAAGCCCCATTATAGTCATCGTATTACTTGTTGGATTGTAGTCTTAATACGATATTTCATTACTTTATTTACTGGGTATACAAAATTAAAAAAATATTAGTTTAGTGAATAGTTTAGCAAACATAATTGTTTTTAATAAACTACAATTTATAAATTAATATTACTAATTATAATTTGAAGATTTATATAAACGATAATATTTGTAATAGTAAAATATGTTATGATATTATTATACAATTTATAAAGGAGTATGTCTAATTGATAATTAATATATGACATAATTATGTATTTATTATAATTGCAATGTGTTAAATATTCTTACATTACAAATATATTTAATGACATATAATGTTGTTAACATTAATATAAATATAACTATAATACTTATTCTACATTATATATATAATATATAATATATAATATAATATAATATGATATATAATCCTATTAATTTGTATATCGAAAATAATAACATGTAGGAACAGTTAATATATTAATAGTTAAATATTAGTTAATAAAGTTCACTTTATTCCAAGGTATACCTTTTAAGATTGGATATATATTGAACTAACTTATATTACATAATATCTCCTCAATTATTAATATTAATCACCCATTACATTTGTAGACTGACGTAGTAGACACCCCCAAGGTCGCCGAAGTTGTAGTAGAAGAAACAAAACCTGCTGTAGACACTACTGATGCTAAAGCCCCAGCTGCCGAGGTCACTAAATCCGAGGAGAAACCCGCTGCAACTGAAGAGAAGAAGGAATAGATCAATCATGAGTCATTGACAACGGAAGTGGCTGTATGACGTCACCATCGATACGTGAATCATCACCGCTATAACCACGTCATCTAATCAAAACACATTCAAGCCACGTATTCAACTCTTTTCTACCCAATAAATTATTTATGTTTAAATTCTAATATTTTTATTCGATGAAAAACTTGTAGTCTAGCATAATTATTAATAATAATAATACACAGATCCACAGTTACATACACATGTTGATATAGATAATGATTACTATTACTAATATACATATAGGTAAATAGTAAACATAAATATAATGTATTTAATTAAACATAAAACTAATAAACTTATTCTGGAAATATAACAGTAGTTTATAATATATAACAATGATGTTAACAACAACACAGCGATTATATTGTTATAATAAATATAAATTTAAAATAACGTGAAAGAATAAACATAAATACAATATACATAATACACAATACCTACGTGTAATATACTATACGAGTGGCTATATCCTATAGCTATGTATGTATGCATGTATACATGTTATGTATTTATAATATAACATAGGTAACATATCTATAATATACCTATACGTAACATATAGCTCATGGTCGATAGAGGAAATATTTTATAATTTATAAAAATAAATACACTTTATCATACGATGAAAACATTTTATTTTTCCTATAGGTATTGTTGTTACTCATGTCTTTGTAAATTTATATTAAAAGGAGTATTGTTATTCATTTACACCCTGCAATGAGTTGTTTAAGTTGCAGGCGAGGTAGTTTCATATTGACACGTGTTCCGTACGTGAATAACAATAACTACAATAATAATAATGCGATAATAACAATTAAAGTATTACTATTGTAACCATAGACACTAGAATTAACCCTCTTATTGTGAATATGATTATAACAACATATTAAGTATAGAAATATCAATTGTATAATACTGACAATCAAAGTTAATTATGATACGTAAATATATAATTATATATATACGGTAAAATAACGGCAAAATACTAATATTATTATAAAATACATTTATTATATTTTTACATATAATTTTTACTAAAAATAATTATAATAAATTAATATTAATTAATACAATAGACAGTTCTATTTATAAAAATAATCAACAATACCAAATAAATCTGGTAATTTTCCCCATAACCGATATATTTAAATAGTTATTGATATACATATAATTTTATAAATGCCTATCAATAATGTATTCTAACGAAAAGGCAACAAAGTATTGTACATTTTGATATTGAATTAACTTTTAAAGTTGAAGCTATCTAATATGTATATAAATATAAATTTCAACTAATAAATGATAACTATAGTTGGAAAACTTCACCAACAAAAATCTCTACGGTAAATTACCTATTGTTTCTTACAAATTAAATCCAGAAGGATGAAAATGGCTGGACACTGTATATGGCATCCTGAACTATCAGCATGCTCTCTTATTCTATTGGGAACCTGTACAAGGTAAAGCTAACAGAGGTCGCATACGTTTACACTATGTGGATATGCTAAGAAAAGATACCGGTCTCCTAGATAATCAAGAGCTAAGAACCAGCATGCTAGATAGAGATGTCTGGCTGGAGTTGTCAATTACTGATGATCGTGTAGAAGATCAACAAGATCATTCTCGAAATTAATCAATAAGAATTGTTAGCATTATTTATCATATATATAGTATTCGTTGTTCAACTTGATAAATTCGATATTATTCTAAGATTTAAACAACAATTAAATTGGTATCCCCATTTTTAGGGAGATACGATGCATTATTTTGATTGGTAAATACAAATTTGTCTCAACAAATTTAAAAGAAAAAGGTTATAAACAACTATGTTATAAATTTTGAATTGTTTTTATAACAATTTAATTAAATTTACATAATTGTTCAGTATTCAATAATACATATGTAGAGCTTTTATTATCATTGTGAAAGTATGCTCATGTAATATATATATACATACTTTACATTCTTGACAAAAAATGAAGTAGGCACCTAAGCATTATCTAAAATTATAAATAGAAAATTATATTATTATCTCTTATCTATAGATAGGCAAACATATATGTAAAAAAAAACAAATAACTAATATATTTTTAAATCATTCTTATCTTTCTTTTGAAAATATTTCCAAATAGATTACAATTTTAAAATACGATAAAAGTACAAATCCAAACATCCTACATATATATATATACATATTTTAATACTCATTAATAAAATACTATGATTAATTAGTTTTCAAATTATTCATAATGTATGTATTAGTAGTATTCCTATGTAAATATTCATTGTAGATTTATTTAAATACTTTACTTATATATAAGTATATATAAGTATATGACATTTTAGTAAACATATATAACCATTATTAAATTACTTAATTAACCTACCAGAACAGTTTTATTATGGTATCTTTGAATATTATATAATTTATAAGTAAATATAAGTAATAATACAATTATTAAAATAAAAATTAAATGTTATATTAGTTACTAACTATATATAAATTTGACACGATTAAATATAATTAATATTATCATCCAGTTTCAAGAGTTCTTTAATATTTATAGGTATGGCATATATATAGTAGGATATATTATATATCATATATATATATATATCATATACATAACGTTAATAATAATTAACAATTAACAATTAAGTTGATATTATTATCAATTGATCTTATTATACAATATACTATATTTATGCAGTGTGTATATACATGAATTTACATCGTACAATGTACAATCATGTACAATTGAAATGCTTGTATACTACATATATGTAGTATACTATGTATACACTGCAGTAATATATTATATAGAGTATAGTAAATTGTCGATGTTATGGAATGTACAAATAAAAATATAATATCCGTAATGAGAAATTAATTCCCTACTTTTATATTTGAATTAATTTCCATAATAGAAATGACTACATGCATACCGTTACACATATTATATATATACTAATATGTTATTAAGTGCCCAGGAGAATTCGAGGTATGTCGGCATACAATATCAAAGTAATTTCTGATATAAAAGTATGCAGCAGCAGCACAATCATCATTAAGTACGCGTGCGTTGTGGGCGTGTATGAAATTGACCACGTGGTGCGTGTGACAAACCCTTCCGAGTATATAAAGTGAAACCTCGGTCAACATCTTCATCCGTTCATTCTTGCTTCATCTCGCAAACACACTAAATCTCAACATGGTTAGTAATAATATAGAATATTAACGTAATATTAGTATATATCCAGTAAGTAAAGTAATCAGTTATAGGTTATAAGATTATAGTTTGATCATCGTCTTGATTTTTGCTCGACTGATCATAATATGATTACAATCATATTACAATAATTGATAAGCAACTATGCTTTGATTACCAACTACACTTCTAAATTATTGATATTAATATGATTATAATTAATGATAGTTAACTGATCACACATTTAAATAAATATTCATATCGAATGAATATCAATTATTGTAATCGAATTGTAATCTTTGATCGTCAATCGATCAATACAAAGCCCCATTATAGTCATCGTATTACTTGTTGGATTGTAGTCTTAATACGATCTTTCATTACTTTATTTACTGGGTATACAAAATTAAAAAAATATTAGTTTAGTGAATAGTTTAGCAAACATAATTGTTTTTAATAAACTACAATTTATAAATTAATATTACTAATTATAATTTGAAGATTTATATAAACGATAATATTTGTAATAGTAAAATATGTTATGATATTATTATACAATTTATAAAGGAGTATGTCTAATTGATAATTAATATATGACATAATTATGTATTTATTATAATTGCAATGTGTTAAATATTCTTACATTACAAATATATTTAATGACATATAATGTTGTTAACATTAATATAAATATAACTATAATACTTATTCTACATTATATATATAATATATAATATATAATATAATATAATATGATATATAATCCTATTAATTTGTATATCGAAAATAATAACATGTAGGAACAGTTAATATATTAATAGTTAAATATTAGTTAATAAAGTTCACTTTATTCCAAGGTATACCTTTTAAGATTGGATATATATTGAACTAACTTATATTACATAATATCTCCTCAATTATTAATATTAATCACCCATTACATTTGTAGACTGACGTAGTAGACACCCCCAAGGTCGCCGAAGTTGTAGTAGAAGAAACAAAACCTGCTGTAGACACTACTGATGATAAAGCCCCAGCTGCCGAGGTCACTAAATCCGAGGAGAAACCCGCTGCAACTGAAGAGAAGAAGGAATAGATCAATCATGAGTCATCGACAACGGAAGTGGATGTGTGACGTCACCATCGATACGTGAATCATCACCGCTATAACCACGTCATCTAATCACAACACATTCAAGCCACGTATTCAACTCTTTTCTACCCAATAAATTATTTATGTCTAAATTCTAATACTTTTATTTTATAACATAACTTATAGTCCATAATACTTATTAATAATTGTATAATACATAAAATCACAGTTACATACATATTAGTATATATATATATTTAAATAGTTATATACAAATAAATATAACTTATTAAACATAAAACTAATATAAATTATTCTGGAATAATAACACTAGTCTACAATTAATAACAATAATGTTAACAACAAAACAATGATTATATTGTTATAATAAATATAAATTTCAAAAGTATATCATAAAGAATAAACATAAATATAATACACATACTACTATAAAACATATAATATATTATACGAGTGGATATATCATATACCTATACCTATTACTAGATGTGATGGTTACATCCCCTTCTTCCCTATAACTGTCATATCACTGCAAGGAGAGATATACATATATATATTGTTATTGTTATTGTTATTTTTATTTGGTGGAGTCCTTTCATCCCATCCAGGAACTTAGATGAAGTGTTCACTTATAACCATATATGTCTCTAATGTCCATTCGAAGCCGCTATCATGTTAAGGCATCCATGGTTTCAACGAGAGCCGATCATTTATTTATACACAATTATTTAAGATCACTTCTAAATAATATTTTAAGACCAATTTTATAAAATTAATTAATGGTCCGGACGAGGCTCGAACCCGTGTCCTACTGCTTGTGTGTTTGACGCCTTTGCCACTGAGCCACACAGGCAGTTATATAAGTTATACTAGTCTATCGGTTAACATTTATTATATATTAGTTATAGTATATATATATAAGATTGGATATATAAATCTTGAGAATTTTCTTTAAATCACGTGTTATAATCAAGTGCGATATATTATGAAATTACATTAATATTAACACTTTAATTATATATGTATGAATTATATATAATAGCACTTAAATTGTATATCACCTATATATATATAAAATAGTAATAGTAATAATATTATTACTAAAACTATTAATATATAATACTATGGTGATAATGATATTAATAGTAATGCTCATAAAAGATTAATATCGAGAATCTAATTTAATCTACTATAAATATTTTAATTATTAATCCTAAAAATAGAAAATAATTCTTAAAATATAATACGTCATTGAAATATTTATCAACAATTAAATTATATTTGTAATATATTGTAGGACATGTAAAACAACCTATAGCTGATCAACACACTTGTATGTATTATAGTAAATGGTCAATACGCGAATTATGATGTATTTACTAACACATGTAATAACATACACATCATATGCACATCAAGAGTATGCAGTAATATAGTGAACCCAGAATATATTCTCAGAGATATTATATATATATTAATATATTTCTCTCTCGGCTGCAGAGAACATTAATACATTAATATACTACAGGCACATATAGGCATATACACATATAGGTATATTAATATATACCAATTAATTAGTACATTGTTGTAACGTTTATTAGAGATTCGATGTTTGTATATTTGTGTTATTTTATGATTTTTAGTATTTAGGATCCCTATATATACCCTATATATGTATGTATATGGGTGTGTATGTGTATGGGTGGGTATGGGTGTAGCGAAATAGTACACACTATGAAGTCGTAATATCCTTAATATCACTAGATGTAACATACGTTATGTAACATAGCCCATAGCCTATAGGCTATATATAGCCTATAGAAGATGAATAACTTAATATTATATATTTCTTTCGAAACATTATTTCTAAATATCACACATACAAAAAACTTTATAACTACTTATTAGTAATACGTTATAGCCATATATAGTATATACATATCTTCATATATACTGTTACTGAATTCCATAGAATTGCATGCAATACATATAAAAGTATACTATATTATATTATACACTGGGATTATACCTATATTGTGGTTATAGAATACATTGTTACGTTTTATAATCTAGAGTATAGACTAGAGATGTAAATGATGCTGAGCCGAGACTTTTGGTTATTGATGTCGAGCCGAGAATTTCATTTTCGGAAAAAAACGATCCAATGCTAGATGAGACTCTAGACAAACGAGCCAGAATCCGAGCCGAGCCGAGACTCTAAAAAAACAAGTCCGAGCCGAATAGAGACTTTAGGTAATTGATACTGAGACTATAGTCTCATGTATACATCGATGCTTTAGATTTGAGTATCATTTACATCACTAGTATATGATCTTTATATATATGTATTTAGTTCTAAATTCTATACGAGATATAAGTTTATACCCACATATGGTTTAGGGATGTTTAACATATGTTGTACATGAAAACATATGATGATGATGATGATATTGAGTTTATTAGCACTAAATAGGGTCATGTAGACCCCTTCGCTCGTGCGGGAAGAAAATACTAATAAAATATATGTAAGTATAAGAAATATACGTATGTATATATATACTCCCTGATACGACATATACTACAAGATATATCTTGTATACTAGTATATATATATAATAATATACTATGACCTCTATAGGAAGTATTGTATATAACCAGTGAGCTCCCTGATATAACTATAATATCACTACACACATTAATGATCTATATTCTTCATGTGTATATGCTTCATATATAATATAATATACTTATATATCCATATCCATACACATACAATAACTAATAAATACATACACACATATACACACATATATACATACTTATATATAATATATATAACATATATTATATATATACTTGTGTATAAATAGAAGTATACTTATATATATATATATATATATATATATATATATAAGTATAGTTATCATATATGATAGTAGTATACTACAATAATGGATGATGAAATATATGCAAGAGTATTAATGGAAAATTATAAATATTAACTTATCTAAAGATAACCATAATGATATATTAGTGAATGTGTCTGCATTACGCACATCCTGTAATACTATGGAAAGTTATCCGCATATACGATATTTGGTATGCGTATTAATGCGCAGGCGCGAAATAACAGTCACTATCGGCATTTAAATTCGTCGTATTATAATAGTCGACGAACATATCAGATAACGCGAATGGAAAGTTTTAGAAATTATAATTCAAACATAAATCTTATTATAAGTTTTTTTAACGCAGACGATACAATAATATATTCGCGGTAAACAATTTCAAATATTCGCGCGCGCGTGCGTGCGTTAAAAATATCACGTGGTGCGTTAGATCACAGAGTATATAAAGTGGCGACGTAGCTAACATCGTCATCTGTTCATTCTTGTTTCCTTCGCAAACACACAAAATCTCAATATGGTTAGTTATAATATAGAATATTAACTTAATATCAATATATATATATATATATATATATATATATATATATAATATTAGTTTAGTTAATTGTAATTTATATAAATATATTACTATTTATAAATTAATAATATTAATTATAATTGAAGATTTTTAGAAACTTTTAATATTTTAATGTGTGTTAAATTGTATACTTTTATTATATACTTTACAAATGAGTATACATAATTTATAACTAATATATAATTTAATTATTTATATATAATAATTGTAATGGGTTAAATATTACACTATAGTATACTGTATGTAATGCTATATGATTTATTTAACATCTATATACATACAACTAATATACTTATTATACATTTATATACATATATATATATATATATATATATATATATATATATATATATATATATATATCGTAATAATCTGTATATCGAAAATAACTAAATTTATGTTAATATTTAAATATATAGTTAATAACATATATGTTAAGGTATAAGGTATACCTGGAATTTAATTATATTAATACTATCTCCTCAATTTCTATGAAATTATTAATTAATATTAACCCCCCGTTACAATTGTAGACTGACGTAGTAGACACCCCCAAGGTCGCCGAAGTTGTAGTAGAAGAAACAAAACCTGTAGACACTACTGATGCTAAAGCCCCAGCTGCCGAGGTCACTAAATCCGAGGAGAAACCCGCTGCAACTGAAGAGAAGAAGGAATAGATCAATCATGAGTCATTGACAACGGAAGTGGCTGTGTGACGTCACCATCGATACGTGAATCATCACCGCTATAACCACGTCATCTGATCAAAACACATTCAAGCCACGTATTCAACTCTTTTTTACCCAATAAATTATTTATGTCAAAATTCTAATATTTTTATTTGATAACATAACTTGTAGTTTATCATAATTATTAAGAATAGATTAATACATAAAACCATAGTTACATACATATTGGTATATATATATATATATATATATATATATATATATATATATTGATTGCTTGATTGATTGAATATTTATTTAGACACTTAAATAAATAATAAATGATTTCTCAAAAATGTATATAATAGAATAATAATAAAAGTAGGTAAACAATAAATACCATTAATAATAATAAAATAAAATAGAATAAGCCGTACGGAAATTAATAAATAAAATAATAATGACAAACAATATTAGTAATTCAGGTTCCCACCTGAGATCAATTGTTGTATATATTTCATGAATGTTTTATGCGATTTTATGGATCTAATATATGGCGGGAGTGAATTCCATATCTTAGGACCAATATAATTCAGTGCCCGAGTAATCATTTTTGAAGGATGTAGAATAGGGGTAGATAGAAGATGAGATGCATAGTTTCTAAGTGATGGAAGGGGAGCTTTTGTACTAGAGAAGCAGAAATATATGAAGGGCAATTTGAAGAGTATATTGAGGAATGAACAATAGATAATATGCGATAAGCAGAGCGTTTGTTAAATGTGAACCATGTAGATAGGTGTTGGTATGAGGAAGTAGAGGAATGCTCTCGAATATATAGGTTATGTGTTGTACGGATTGATGAATGAATAACCCGATTTAAGGGAGAGATAGATGATAATGGAAGATTTATAAGGATTGAGGAACAGTAATCTATATGTGAGAGTACAAGGGAATTAACTAGAGTTTTAGTAAGAGATACAGTAATTGATTTTCGTATTTTTCTAATTCTAAATAGATGATAATTTGCAGATTTAGTGATGGCAGTACTATGAGGAATGAAGGAAAGTGTAGAATAAAAAAGTACACCTAAGTTAGATGCAGTAGGAGAAGGAGATATTACAATATTATCAATAAGAAAAGGAGGGAAGTA
Source organism: Osedax fenrisi (assembly GCA_964019155.1). NCBI lineage: Eukaryota > Metazoa > Annelida > Polychaeta > Sabellida > Siboglinidae > Osedax > Osedax fenrisi. Next base: position 20,317,763 of record OZ025244.1, on the reverse strand, counting down.
AGTTGGTGATGGAGAAAGATTCAACAATGTAGTTTTGGAGGTATTAAGGAGAATATTATTAGAAATAAGCCATTCTTTATGTCATTAGCACAATTAGAGAGTTGATTATTGAGACCTGGTAATGAATTAGTTGGAAGAAACATATATAGTTGTATGTCATCTGCATAAAGATGGTAATATTTATTTGTATATTTAGATATTATGGATGGTAGTGGGTATACATAAATTGAGAAAAGTGAAGGACCCAATACTGATCCCTGGGGAACACCATAGTTCATAGGAGAAGGGGAAGAAAAAGAATTATATATTTATATATATATATATATATATTTAAATAGTTGTATACAAATAAATATAACTTATTAAACATAAAACTAATATAACTTATTCTGGAAATATAAAATTAGTTTACAATTAATAACAATAATGTTAACAAAAAAATATGATAATATTATTATAATAAATATAAATTTCAAAAATACATAAAAGAACAAACATAAATATAATATATATACTACTATAAAACATATTATACGACTAGCTATATCCTATACCTATGCCTATTCCTATATGTGATGGTTACACCCCCTTCTTCCCTATAACTTACAGATCATTGCAAGGAGATATACATATATATATATATATATATATATATATATATATATATATTTATATATCTAAAATTGTAATTGAACCATTTGTATTCATTATATGCATCGACTGTGTATTTATGAAATCAGTGGATAACAATTCGCATCTTAGTTACAATCTTATAAAAGAAAAAACAACATATAATAACCAAGTAGTACACATTACTGATGTTGACAATAGTTGACTATATCATATATGCTGACGATACATATAGTATAACTTTAGTTGTAACAACTGATGCATCACACCATGGACATTAATTAAGATATAGTATTGTATATAAACTCAGACAAGACTATAGTCTTGTGGACTACTGGAATATAGGTGTTTTAATCAGAAAAATAAGATAAAATGAAAAGTCACGATATAAAAGAATAGATAACTTCACATATCTAAAAAGCTCTATTATTTCAACTCAACATGACGTCATCATAATAACCGGAAGTGCCTCGTACGGAGAAGGGGTCACCGTCAGGGGGTTGTGTACCCAAGGTCAACCTTAAAGTCAACATGTACAGCATTTGGAGATAAAACCTATATGTTTTGATGAATCAAACAGACTGAAAAGAACGTATTCCATATCTAATAGGTATTAGCTATAGTCGAATCTGCGCTTGTAGGATCTACCACTCGAACTTCAATGATATCATTAGCGAACATGATGGAGCCTATTCACACATGCTGAGATCTGCGATATATTACACGTGGATATAAAAACAGCTGTTCCCTAGGGAGTTATAGTAGGCCTATAGGTATTGCTAAATATTGATGTATACATACATATTCAAATAGTACAGATACGAAATATGAACAACGTCTGCCAGACATCTTCCGATGTTCTCCGGTCATTTCTAAAGAAGAAGAAATGATTTAGAAATCGATGTAATCCCAAGTAATCTTCTACACAATCTTCTACATGGAAGAATATCACTAGGGCGGCGGGTTTAAGGCAAACACATAGGGCGGCCTCAGAAAAACTTCTTTAACTACCCTTAAGAAGATACGATATGCACATATAAGGAATTATCTATAAAGATTGACCTAGATAATAACTGCCGAACAAGGTCGCGACCTGAGAGAGATA